>JASEVX010000003.1:38570447-38950447 GCA_031761405.1 Serripes groenlandicus | reverse complement strand
TTGGACAACCCCACAAACAAATTATTGAACCTTTCTGTGTCCTTGATAAATGTTAGCACATTCTTAAAAAGTAAATGAATTATCTTCTTCGGTATAGGCTTGGGAACCAGATAGTTGTACGTTTGCGTTTACAGGGCGATAATCATGAAGATTATAAAATAATTTTAATCCACAAATACATAAACTGTTGTTTGTGATATGGTTTAAGTGAAGATCATAATTATTTCAAATCACTACACTTAGTACGTAGTCTGGCATGGATAACAGGTCGTTAACGTTCACGGACGAGGACATGTTTGGGTACAGATGAAACTTGAAGTAATCGTAAAATGTTTGATTCTAACACAGAGAGATGGCTGATGGTATGTTCGAGTTTGCAAACAGTTTTGTTCGACGAGAAAGTATATCAATATTAAGCGCGTTACGTAATGAATTAACTGTTTTGTCTGACACAGTTCCGGGGAAAATATGAGTTATATAGTTTGGAGCAAAGTATGTGACAAGCCAGGGTTAAATCGTTAGATACACAAGTATGTGACAAGCTGAGTAAAATAATTAGATACAAACGTATGTGACAAGCTATAGTAAATAGTTAGATACAAAAGTATGTGACAATCTAGCGTAAACTCGTTAGATGCAAGAGTATGTGACAATCTAGCGTAAACTCGTTAGATGCACAAGTATGTGACAATCTAGGGTAGAATAGTTAGATACAAAAGTATGTGACAAGCTAGGGTAAAATTGTTAGATACAAAAGTATGTGACAAGCAAGGGTAAAATAGTTAGATACAAGAGTATGTGAAAAGTTAGGGTAAAATCGTTAGATACACAAGTATGTGACAAGCTAGTGTAAAATCGTTAGATGCACAAGTATGTGACAAGCTATGGTAAAATAGTTAGATATACAAGTATGTGACAAGCTATGGTAAACTAGTTAGATACAAAATATGTGAAAAGCTGGGTAAAATAGATAGATGCCCCGTTTGAGACATTCAAGACGAAAATAGTAAGATAAAAAGGTATCAGACAAGCTAGGGTAAAATAGTTAGATACACAAGTATGTGACAAGCTATGGTAAAATAGTTAGATACACAAGTATGTAACAAGCTAGGGTAAACTAGTTAGATACACAAGTATGTGACAAGCTAGGCTAAAATAGTTAGATACACAAGTATGTAACAAGCTAGGGTAAAATAGTTAGATACACAAGTATGTAACAAGCTAGGGTAAAATAGTTAGATACACAAGTATGTGACAAGCTAGGGTAAAATAGTTAGATACACAAGTATGTAACAAGCTAGGGTAAAATAGTTAGATACACAAGTATGTAACAAGCTAGGCTAAAATAGTTAGATACACAAGTATGTGACAAGCTAGAGTAAAATAGTTAGATACACAAGTATGTAACAAGCTAGGGTAAACTAGTTAGATACACAAGTATGTGACAAGCTAGGGTAAAATAGTTAGATACACAAGTATGTGACAAGCTAGGGTAAAATAGTTAGATACAAAAGAATGTAACAAGCTAGGGTAAAATAGTTAGATACACAAGTATGTGACAAGCTAGGGTAAAATAGTTAGATACAAAAGTATGTAACAAGCTAGGGTAAACTAGTTAGATACACAAGTATGTGACAAGCTAGGGTAAAATAGTTAGATACAAGAGTATGTGACAAACTAAAATCGTTAGATGCACAAGTATGTGACAAGCTATGGTAACATAGTTATATACACAAGTATGTGACAAGCTAGGGTAAAATAGATATATTGATTGATTGGGGTTTAACGCCGTTTTTAACAATTTCTCAGTTATATCATGGCGGCCAGTTCACCTTCACGTGTATTTCCTGGTTTTCTCACGCCAGTACTCCACTAAAATATCTTCACAAACAACTGGCTGCTTTTCCACATAGACTTAGCCCATTGATGGAAGACGAATGACGCATGTCGCATTGACTTTTGTCAATCGTCGGAAAGAAAGTTGGCCGAGCCGGGATTCGAACTCACAACCCCTGGATTGACTGCCCGCGTCGCTACCGACTGAGCTACCGGGGCTCGACTAATACAATTGTATGTGACAAGCTAGGGTATAATAGTTAGATACACAAGTATGTGACAAGCTAGGGTAAAATAGTTAGATACAAAAGTATGTAACAAGCTAGGGTAAAATAGTTAGATACGAAAGTTGTAGTCAAGCTACCGTAAAATAGTTAGATACGAAAGTATTATAAAAGCTTGGGGAAAATATTTAGAATATAAGACAATCTAGGGTAAACTTTAAATACAAAATTATAAGGCAAGCTATGGTAAAATTGGTAAATAGAAAAGTATAAGGCAAGTGACGGTAAAATAGTATTATACAAAAGTATAATACAAGCTTGGGTAAAATAGTTTGATACACAAGTAAAAAACAAGCTATGGTAAAACAGTTTAATACAAAGGTATTATACAAGCTAGGGTAAAATAGTTTGATATGAAAGTATAAGGCAAGCAGGTATGAAACTGTAAGATACAATGGTATAAGACTAGAAGGGGGATACACAAATCATTAAAAAGATAAATAAGCAAGGGTGCAATTATTAGATACAACAAGTATTTTATAATGTCTTAGTGTAGAGGAATAAAGATAAAACCTCATTATCTTTTGATTACGAACTGTAACATAAAATACACAAGGAAAAATCCACAGTGTTCTTTCTCGCAGCCGTTTTTCAGATCAAAGAAAGGATTTTTTTCAACAAACGAAATACCATTACAGAAGTGCCTACCAATTGATTTAATCCCCCATTCCCACATACAAGAAATCTGCAACAGAATACTTTAAAAACACCGTGGCTAAATATTGAAACTATCTGTAGATCGTAGTATAATTCATGGAAAGTATTAAAAACATTGTGACAAAGGGATAAAATGATCATGATGAGCAATATCTCTCTTTTGGGCAACACTGTAAGTGTTTTTAAAGGTCGTCAAAACTTGATACGTCATGGTGCGCCTGGACTTGAGAAAATGTTTACATATGAAAGAGACGTAAAGATGTGCATGTCAAATTGTTTCACGTATATTTCCAGTCGTTATCAGCGTAGGAATATCCAGACCTATTGGCTGTTGGCCAAAAGAGATAGGAGTTTACAAGATTAGAAAGCTAAAAGTAGCGTAACGGTGCGTCTGTTATTTTGAAAATGTTTTGTTTCTGGATAGCATAATGAGAAACACACACTTGTTCAAGGTAATTGCTTGATGAAGATCATTTCCGGTTCCTAATTCTAAGCGTTTCCATATTCAATAATTTGAAATAAAGAATGTTAAATTGATCATGAGATAAGTACATGTATTTATATTCGATTAGAATAATACACTTATTGAAAGCTAAAACAAAATCCACGTTTGCTGGGTCGTAAAAAGTTATTCTAGCTCTGTAAGAATAAGTAATATAGACGGTCTTCCTTCTGTCCAGATTAACATGTGAGTGTCACTCCAGGATCGATTGTGATTTGGTTTTAAAAAAGTGTTCAACACTTTTTAAGTCATATCACGAAGCCCAGATCACACAGGCATTTGTTTTCTGACTTTTTAACACCAATTATTACACAATTATTATTCCAAATGACTTATAATAGTTGGATAACCTTTTTGGAAAAGTGATGAGCATTTCGTTTGGGTCACCCGCGTTGGTAGGGAGACACATAAGGACCACCTCCTTGTCGTCTGTCAGTCACGTGGTCAGTTACTGATTTATTGGCAAGCGCCACAAGTGTTCCCATGAACACTATTCTAATTATAAAGTAAATTTTTTTTTTTTGAGATTTGCTTGTCCAATTGCTTCTGTTCAATCATGTCCATTTTCACAGGCGACTATTGACGCCACTACAGCTGACAGACAGTTTGGGCAAACGAGAAAATTGCTCAGCAGACGTTCATTATGTTTACTACAATTTCTTCAACGCCTCCTTGGTATAGTGATAGAGCGTGCGTTTCGGGTGTATGTATCCAGCCGGGTCATATTAAAGACCTTAAAAATGGTAGTTGTGACTGCCCTCCTTAGCGCTTAGGGTTGCGGGGTTAGTATTACGACAGAGTGGCTGGTTTCGGGATAAACAGGGGCGTAGCTTTGCAATAATCAATGTGTAGGCCGTCTCGTGAGAAAATCAACATTGTGGACTCTGCGTTTAAGTATCGACCCGGATCAGCCTAACCATGCCACACAGGCTTACCCGGATAGACACTTTTCGCCTCCTGTGTATTTTCAGGAATAACTACTCTATATATCTATCCCCCTAAGACGGGATGTGTCGGCCGGAACAGTCTGCGCGGACAGCGCAGGCTGATCTGGTCGATACATTACGCAGATGTCTATCGCCGCAGCTGCATTTTGGCGTTTTGAGAAAAAAAATGTGTAGGCATGTGCCTACAGTGCCTAAAGGGAGCTACGCCCCTGATAAATACCCAATAATACAATAAATCTACCTAGGAAATGCCGTGATATAACTAACAAAAAAAATGTCTAAAGCGGCGTGAAACCCCGAAACAATCAATCAATTAATCAATCATTTCTTCACGGAACGGTTTTCAAAGCAGACGTGTCTATTAGTACTACATCCTATAAACATAAACGTCCTGGACAATATGTATCTCTTGTAGATGTATGTATCAAACATGTCAAGTCGTAGTCTGTTTGCCAACAACATCAAACTTCCGTTAAATTCCTCACAAAACGGAAAGAGAAATTAGTGTTTTTGTCTAGTTTCATGGACGATTTTGTTTTCCAAGACGCTAGGTTATAACGCGGCCATGCTCCATTTCTATTTCACCTCCCCGCCTGTCTGTCTCAGTGTAAATCGACGAGAACAAATCCTCACAGACAGACGTTGATGTTGAGAGGGAAAAAATAAGTAAAGTGTGTGGTAAAACTTAGTGAATGTTTTCTTACGAGAGGCTCTATCGGTGACGACTTCCGCTCTGAATACGGTGTCGTGGTGTGAATGTGGTGCGAATGTGGTGTGTGAGTTAGTTGTGAGTGTGATGTGTGAGTTGGTTTTGAGTGTGTGGGGTGTTAGTGAGGTGTGAGTGAGGCGTGAGTGTGATGTTAGTGTGGTGTGAGTGTGGTGTGTGAGTTGGTTTTGAGGTGTGGTGTTAGTGCGATGTGTGTGTGATGTTAGTGTGGTGTGAGTGTGATGTGAGTGTGGTGTTAGTGCGATGTGTGTGTGATGTGAGTGTGGTGTTAGTGAGATGTGTGTGTGGTGTGAGTGGGGTATGAATGTGGCGTCAGTGTGGTGTTAGTGTGATGTGTGTGTGTGTGATGTTAGTGTGGTGTGAGTGTGGTGTTAGTGTGATGTGTTTGTGATGTTAGTGTGGTGTGAGTGTGATGTGTGAGTTGGATGTGAGTGTGGTGTGAGTGTGGTGTTAGTGTGATGTGAGTGTGGTGTTAGTGTGATGTGAGTGTGATGTGAGTGTGGTGTTAGTGAGATGTGTGTGTGTGGTGTGAGTGGGGTATGAATGTGGCGTCAGTGTGGTGTTAGTGTGATGTGTGTGTGTGATGTTAGTGTGGTGTGAGTGTGATGTGTGAGTTGGATGTGAGTGTGGTGTGAGTGTGGTGTTAGTGTGATGTGAGTGTGGTGTGAGTTTGGTGTTAGTATGATGTGAGTGCGATGTGAGTGTGATGTGAGTGTGATGTGAGTGTGGTGTGAGTGTGGTGTGAGTGTGATGTGAGTGTGGTGTGAGTGTGGTGTGAGTATGATGTGAGTGCGATGTGAGTGTGATGTGTGTGTGTGATGTTAGTGTGATGTGTGAGTGTGATGTGTGAGTTGGATGTGAGTGTGGTGTGAGTGTGGTGTTAGTGTGATGTGAGTGTGGTGTGAGTGTGGTGTTAGTGTGATGTGAGTGTAATGTGAGTGTGGTGTGAGTTTGGTGTTAGTATGATGTGAGTGCGATGTGAGTGTGATGTGAGTGTGATGTGTGTGTGATGTTAGTGTGGTGTGAGTGTGATGTGTGAGTTGGATGTGAGTGTGGTGTGAGTGTGGTGTTAGTGTGATGTGAGTGTGGTGTGAGTGTGGTGTTAGTGTGATGTGAGTGTGATGTGAGTGTAGTGTGAGTTTGGTGTTAGTATGATGTGAGTGCGATGTGAGTGTGATGTGAGTGTGATGTGAGTGTGGTGTGAGTGTGGTGTGAGTGTGATGTGAGTGTGATGTGAGTGTGGTGTGAGTGTGGTGTTAGTGTGATGTGAGTGTGATGTGAGTGTGGTGTGAGTTTGGTGTTAGTATGATGTGAGTGCGATGTGAGTGTGATGTGAGTGTGATGTGAGTGTGGTGTGAGTGTTGTGTGAGTGTGATGTGAGTGTGGTGTGAGTGTGGTATGAGTGTGATGTGAGTGTGATGTGAGTGTGATGTGTGTGTGATGTTAGTGTGGTGTGAGTGTGATGTGTGAGTTGGATGTGAGTGTGGTGTGAGTGTGGTGTGAGTGTGGTGTGAGTGTGATGTGAGTGTGGTGTGAGTGTGGTGTTAGTGTGATGTGAGTGTGATGTGAGTGTGGTGTGAGTTTGGTGTTAGTATGATGTGAGTGCGATGTGAGTGTGATGTGAGTGTGATGTGAGTGTGGTGTGAGTGTGGTGTGAGTGTGGTGTGAGTGTGGTGTTAGTGTGGTGTGAGTGTGATGTGAGTGTGGTGTGAGTGTGGTGTGAGTGTGGTGTTAGTGTGGTGTGAGTGTGGTGTGAGTGTGGTGTGAGTGTGGTGTGAGTGTGATGTGAGTGTGGTGTGAGTGTGGTGTGTTAGTGTGATGTGAGTGTGGTGTGAGTGTGATGTGAGTGTGGTGTGAGTGTGGTGTGAGTGTGATGTGAGTGTGGTGTGAGTGTGGTGTGAGTGTGATGTGAGTGTGGTGTGAGTGTGGTGTTAGTGTGATGTGAGTGTGGTGTGAGTGTGGTGTGTTAGTGTGACGTGTGGGTGGTGTTAGTGCGATGTGTGTGTGATGTTAGTGTGGTGTGATTGTGATGTGTGTGTGATGTTAGTGTGGTGTGAGTGTGGTGTGTTAGTGTGATGTGAGTGTGGTGTGTGAGTAAGTTGTGAAGTTGTGAGATTGAATGTGGTGTAAGTGGTTGATTGTGTGAGAGGGAGAATGACAAATGCGGGTTCCTGTACCAATACCTATGTATATAACCTCAATTTACGTATAGTTTAGACTCTAATGAGCCTGTGGCCTTTATAACTTATGTAGTCTCTCTATTTAATATACCGCGATTTAACTTTAAATGGTTGCAAAACGGAGAGGCAATAAGGCCCTAAATAGCCAGACGTGGCTCGAAGATTGATACTAACGTCATACGTAGAATAAATTCGAGGTTGTGCGCTAAGCATCGGATCAGGATCGACATAATCGCTGGGAAGCATCCTTGAAAACTCAAGGGAGCCGGTATGACTAAATTCCAACCACAGAGGTATGCAATTTGATCGAAAAATTCCAATTATTCAAAGCGCCTGTTGCCGTAAGTGATGATTGAATAATGTTCTTATTAGTTTGCGTGTTGAGGATTCCCGTGTCAATGAGCTGCCAATCGAAGCATTCTTACATTGATCTTCATACTGAAACAGAAATCATTTATTATAGAGACGTGTGCATACGTAAACAGATACGAAGCAAAATTACAATACAATTCACAACACTCGACCAAACGGGCCTATATATCACCTGAAAAAATAATCTTAACACAATGCATTGATAAATAGAAAAAGGAAATCATTTATTAATATGACTTGTGCATACGTTAAGAAATACGAAGCAAAAGAACAAAGCCATGTTTAACAACCGACCAGACGGATCTGTTAATCATATGCAAAAAATCCAAACACAATGAATTTATTGAATAATAGAAAAATAAATCATTTAGCATAGTGACTTGTGCATACGTTTTACAAATGCGGATTAAAATTATAATAATAAATTATCATGATAATAAAATAATATAACAAGAATGGACTGCACTTCAATTTCCGATGTATTTTTCGTCGATAGACGTATAACCTCAGTTTTGACCTAGATGTTAAACAAATGATCTAGATTGTAGACCAATCAAATGTTGTATTTAATGAATAATGCGGAAGAAATAAAGGAAATGAAACGTTTTGATTGGTCATAGTCAAGTTGGCGATACTACGAGAGGCACGTATAAGGTGCAGTTTTAAAATGAAATGTTCTGTATACTAACCTTTAATTGTTTTCCTTTAGAAATAAATATCAGTGAAAAAATCAGTGAAAACATATGAAATATAATATTTAAGAGCAAAATATTAATTATTTTTGAAACATGATAAGTTCTCAGTTATTTATCGTCAATTGAAACGTATACACCCCTTGGGAGCCTCGCGTAATCGTCATGACACAAATTTGTGTAGAAACATTTTTCAAACTAAGCAAAACAGAGACATATACACACAGTGTTTATATGTCTCTGTGATATTCAAGTCAAATAATATGCGCATATGATGCATTTCTTAGTGTTTTCACATATTGTTTGACGTTTATCTTTTTTAAAGATATTTCTTGTTTTAAATCTTGATAAAGACCAAGTGGTCGAAAATTCGATAACTAAAGAGTAACAAAGACCTAATAACATAATAACATATTAGTTATTAGGTCTTTGACCCAACCAGATGGTCCTATAAATCACCTGAGGGTCAACCCAAACACAATGAAGTTATGCATCTAATTATCATAGAAATATATACACTTATCTTATTAGTGGACTATGACGATTGAGTATACAAGGAATGCTGAACTTTTAAATAAATGTTTGCAAAATATCTGGCAACCTGGTGTGTGTATATCGAGGGCTTGGCGTGAAACGGTTGTAACTACAATTGGTATTCTTTACCAAGGTTAATCACCTCGCCACAAAGTCTTTAAAGGCATTAAATCATGTTTTTTCTTTGTAAACAATGGAAATTTAGGTGCCATTGCTCGTTCTGAGCAATGGCACCTAAATTTGCATTGTTTACAAAGGGGTTAAAATTGCCCCTAAACCAGGGTTTTCAAAATAGGTTTCTAGTTACAACCGTTTCACGCCAACCCGTCGATATGTATGTGAGTGTGTCTTTTTAACAACAAATTTAATATTTCCGACTGAGGCATGTCCATTCATTAAAGAAGGATCATGTTTGGAATCATAAATTAGTTCAACTAATATAACACGTTCAAATCTGCAATAAAAACTTGACATGGGGTAGGCGTAAGTATAAAACAACTAAAAATAGCAAATGCAACACAGTTTACTATCTCAAAATTTCCTAGAAAATACGTTTATTTCACCATCAAGATCAGTCATATTTTGCTACTGAAATGCTTCCAGAAGTCACTACAGACGATATAGAGGGGACCCCCTAAAGACTGCGTACACTCTCCGTTTACCCTAGCTACGCCCCTGACATTTACTTACTTCAATTTGCGAAATAAATTGTGTCAAAAGCGAACCATTGGCTCAGTTAGTATGTACACGGGTTAACGCCATGCAACGAACTATTATTTTCAGATTCATCATAAGCATGTGTCTAATAAGGTCCGAATAATTTATATAAGAAAATCATGCAACGGACCGTCATTTTCAGATTCATCATAAGCATCTGCGAATAAGTTCCGAAGAAATTATTTAAGAAAATCTCAATATATCGGTCAATTGTACAATGACGGTAACGTTGTCATTAACATATACATGTTTTAGTCATTTCAATATGAAAACGGGTCGTTCTTGTGACACATGCATGAACGACCGTAAAGCCACCTGACGGTCGGAATTACTCTGGTCCATATGCTCATTGAAATAGTCAATGTCTTAGTTGTTGTCTTTGATAATGGAACAATTAAAGAAAACATTTGATCATGTTTAGTTCTCTAAATTGTATGGGCGCTCTGTTAACCTAACACAACGTTTATATTTAATGTATACATCAAGTAAGCGTTGGTAATGAGGTAAGATTTAAACATTTTCCTAAAACAGACGCTTTCCGACACCTCTGCAGCAGATGACGTTTGAAAACATGGTGGCAATAGGAGAATTTGCTTATAAAGAGCAAATCCCCTTTTGTCACAATGTTTCCAACATTTATCAGCTTTGTTCAATAGTTGTTCTTTCATTTAAGGAGAGGTTTTTATTAACGAACAGTCGTTTACTGCAGATGTAATGTATGTGAGAAAGCGATATGACTTAACTAGGTAAATCTGGAATAAAACCTTGACATGCTAGTTCAGATATTTTAGACTATAACTTCTATAAGACATTGAAAACTTCCTGCTGACTATTAAATGTAATTATTGAGAAATGTGGGAATGCCTTTATATATAAAGGTATAAAACATTGACTGAAAGAAAGTCGTCAATATCTGTGATCGTATAGTATCCAAGTATGTCATGGGCGTAGCTTTGCAATAATCAATGTGTAGGCCGTCTCGTGAGAAAATCAACATTGTGGACTCTGCGTAAAGTATCGACCCGGATCAGCCTAAGCATGCCACACAGGCGTACCCGGATATACACTTTTCGCCTCCTGTGGATTTTCTGTTTCAGGAATCACAACTCTATCCATCCCCCCTTAGACGGAATGTGTCGGCCGGATCAGTCTGCGCGGACAGCGCAGGCTGATCTGGTCGATACATTACGCAGATGTGTACCGCCGCAGCTGCATTTTGGGGCATTTTTAGAACAAATGTGTAGGCACGTGCCTACAGTGCCTAAAGGGAGCTACGCCCCTGTATGTGCATGCAGATCTTTATCCACAATTGTTATTAACGCGCTGAGGTTGGTATTACTGAAGCAGCTAGCGTCAGTCAAACGTAATTACATCTTGTTAACCTATTAATACATGCAATAAATCTGCAGCAGACGACCTTGAAAACAGCTTTGGCAACAGTCTGGAACAAAAACTATATATGTGTACGTTTACACATTGAATAGAATTGAAAACAATGTTGCAGAAGGAGAAAATACTCATGATGAGCAATTTCTGCTTTTGCAACGAGGTTTCAAACGTCGTCTTCTTCAGATATATCAAATGTGTCAGATGTCGAAAATGGTTTAATGACGTTTTAAGCTTACTTGTAAATGAATCTTTCAAAAATCGCACAACAGAGACTAATTACATCTTGTTAACCTATTCACACATGCAATAAATCTGCAGAAGACGACCTTGAAAACAGCTTGGCAACAGTCTGGAACAAAAACTATATAAGTGTACGTAAACACATTGAATAGAATTGAAAACAATGTTGCAGAAGGAGAAAATACTCATAATGAGCAATTTCTGCTTTTGCAACGAGGTTTTAAACGTCGTCTGCTCCAGATATGCTAAATGTGTAAGATGTCGAAAATGGTTTAATGACGTGTTAAGCTTACTTGTAAATGAATCTTTCAAAAATCGCACAACAGAGACCAAGAGTTGGTGGAGTGGTAGAGTGCCCGCCTCGATTCTGGGAGGTCGCGTGTTCGATCTCCTTCAGGATCATACCAAATACTTAGGACATTGAAGTAATGGCTTTCACTCCTTAGCGTTGATGATGATTGTGTGGTTAGCTGTACAACTGACTCTCTTTTGGCAGGATACATAGACCAGTAGTACTGGTACATCGCCTAGGAAACGACGTGCATGGGCGTAGCTTGGCAATAATCAATGTGTAGGCCGTCTCGTGCGAAAATCAACATTGTGGACTCTGCGTAAAGATCGACCCGGATCAGCCTAAGCATGTCGCACAGGCGTACCTGGATATACACTTTTCACCTCCTGTGGATTTTCTGTTTCAGGAATCACTACTCTATCATTCCCCCCCTTAGACGGAATGTGTCGGCCGGATCAGTCTGCGCGGACAGCGCAGGCTGATCTGGTCGATACATTACGCAGATGTGTATCGCCGCAGCTGTATTTTTGGGGCATTTTTAGAAAAAAATGTGTAGGCACGTGCCTACAGTGCCTAAAGGGAGCTACGCCCCTGACGTGTTATTACGGGACATGTGTTTAATGCGGTGTAATACGACATATACATAGACAAACAAAAACAATTATCCGTTATAGAAAAGTTATCTCGTGTGTTTAATTTTAATTACACGTTATTCAAAGGACAAGAGTATGACCTCTTCTCATACCAGGCGCGAGTACTGGTAACCGGCCTACTACTACAGTTAATCAGCTCGCCTGGGATGAACCTAATCCGAGCCTTCTCTGACCCTAAACGGTTTGTTCCCGGAACGTCGACTCGTTCCGCTTAACATCTTTCACTAATCCGGGATTAGGGGGTACCTAATGGGGTATAGAACTATATATACCATAAATCAATTTATTTGATTTTAAGGATGCACGCATTAAATGCATTTTAATAAAGAATAACTTTTTAAAATTATTAATTAAGTTCATACTGTAAATTTATATGAAGGATAGGCGGTAATTGATCAGAATAATTACAATTTAAATGCATGTTACAATTAAGTTGTTTTCTTTTAATCGTTAAGGTATTGTTTTCTAGTAGTAAGTAATTAAGTTCAAACTGTCAAGGTCTCTGTTGAACAAATTAATTAAAAACTGTGCCTTTTGATCTTTTTTCTTTAAACAAAAATAAACTGTTCTGTTACTTAATTGATGTTAATTTAGTAAACCATAACACTCCAACGTCGTTGCCAAACAGATCATGAGCAAGATATCTCGGCGCTGCGGCGCAGAAGAAATTAGACCAATTCCCACAATTTTTACAGAAGAGCTGACCAAACTTAGGAAATTCTGCATTATTAAAATAAAATAAAAATCAGTTTTCTCAAATGTATTAAATTTCGCATGTATTTCTTGTTTATGCATAAATAACATTTAAATTTAAAATATGCATCAGTCTTATTTTTATTTATAAACCAATACCTGATTACCCTCTAATGGTCCTTCCCCCCCCCCCCCCCCCCCCCCCCCCCCCCCCACACACACACACACCCGATCCGCTCTACCGACCAGCTAGGTATTAAATCGAGTCATTTCATAAGCCGCCAAAAAAAAAAAAAGGCTTTTAGGTTCAGAGAAGTCTCGGAGTAGGATGAACCAACAATGGAGACTAGATTGGTCACCTCCCCTTATATATATCGCTATCGCATACATAGTAAATTTGTAAATATAGAACTATTTTTCTTAAACATTACATAGGACCATTACAACTTATAATTAAAGTTTGGAATTAACATAAATTATGAAGCAAACTACATTCAGAGTTTGAAAGGTTAATCGGTTGGTTTTCAAATGATATTCCAGAAATAGAAACTTCATAAATATTTAAATTTCAACACTTTTATTGATTACATAATTTGAATTTTCTTCAGATATTCTTTCCAGATTATCTTGTTCTATTTGTAAATATCTGTCTGTTGTTTTTCTTGGTTTTTTTTTTTCTTTCTTTTTCATTTACTTACCAATAAATCATTTTGAGCATTTTCGTGTAAAAAAAAATTCAAAACTGGAATTGAATATATGTCTTCAAAAACAAAATAGCTAAAACATATACATTTATTGTAATATAGAAGACATTACAAATGTGTAATTTAAATGTTTAGGGAATGGCCTTTCCTAAGTTGAGAGAACTTGTGGCTTGACCCTTTTGCCTTTATATAAATGTTAAACTATGAACAAATGTGTATGTTTGTAAATACTATATGTTCTTTTGGTAATAAAATATGTTTAAACTAACCGGTTGGTGCACACAAAGGTTGCGTATTAATTGCTACACCACGTCCAAAGGGCGCCACGTTTATCGGCGCCCATGTAATGGTAGGCACAGGTTAACTGCAGACTAACAAAGCCCGAGAACTGGTCAAGTGGTCGATATAGGTTGTAGGAATTTACTTTATAATGAAGACAAGCAAAACTCGGGGGTATATACATGCATACGCCTTTAACTTCCGCATTCCAACGGGATTAATTCTGAGAAAAGCAAAAGGTCATATTGGCATGAAATAGTACGATAACTCAAATAGAAAGACTAGAACAGTTATTCCCTTGTGCCTGTTAACCTACAGAATTTACTTTTACACTTCCAACTTTAATGTTGACGTCAGTAAACAACAGACAGACGGCTTTTGAAAACACTGCGGCAGTAAGAATAAATTCATCATATTGAGCAACTTCTCTTTTTGCCACAATGTTTTCAACTTTAGGTAATAATTGTACTTTCATTTATTGAGATGTGACTTATTCCTGTAAAATAATTTATGTTTGAATACGTCTTCGGCAGATGTGTTGTATGAGGGAAAGGGGGGTTAAGCATAATTACTGAAGGTTGATGGGTTTTCCAGAATGTTCACCATTTTTATTGTACGATTTATTGGAGTGTTATCAAAATGTGAACCATCCAATCTGATTACCACGCACAGGTGCTGGGTCTACACGTGTCATGGAATAGTGGAATAAAGGTTTTAAGCTGAGAAACCAATATATGTCGAATAACAATATCTGATGTACTAAAATGATAAGATTTGTATCATATTTATATTATTTTATTTTATTTTTTTGAATTATAGTCTCTCACCATCTAAAATAGTAATTTTCAAAAAAGGTTCTGTTATTTTTCAAAATGGTAGTTTATATGCTGCCATTCATGAATGTTAATCATAATTTGTCTGGTTTTCCCAACTTGGATACATATCAGTATCAATATTACTTATCTAACTTGGTTAAACAAGATTCATTATTAAAGGAAAATGAACTAAATAACATAATTATAAACTAATAAATGTATTTACTTTGTTTGAAAAATTGAATGATTATTTTTTTCATTACCATATGTATGTTAATTATGTATGCTATGCACAATGAGCTTATACGCTTGTGTTGTAAATACACTTCTGTTCTGTTCCGTTCTGTTCAATAAAGGGCCAAGTTGTGCTCAAATTAAAGGATATATTTAAAGCAGTTGTTTTTTTATGGCACAAAGTTTTCAACTTTATTCAATCATTATTCTTTCCTTTGTAGAGATTATAAATATGTTTATCTATATGTGTTCAAAGTGGGTATTTGTATTTGGGAGTGGGTTTAACCCTTTCCCTCATACGACATTTCAGCAGCAGACGAGTTTGAACATATTTTGTGTGAGTGGGGTGTGAGTGGGATGTGTGAGTTGGATGTGAGTGTGGTGTGAGTGTGGTGTTAGTGTGATGTTAGTGTGATGTGAGTGTGGTGTGAGTGTGATGTGTGTGTGATGTTAGTGTGGTGTGAGTGTGCTGTGTGTGTGATGTTAGTGTGGTGTGAGTGTGCTGTGTGTGTGATGTTAGTGTGGTGTGTGAGTAAGTTGTGAGATTGAATGTGGTGTAAGTGGTTGATTGTGTGAGAGGGAGAATGATAAATGCGGGTTCCTGTACCAATACCTATGTATATAAACTCAATTTACGTATAGTTTAGACTCTAATGAGCCTGTGGCCTTTATAACTTATGTAGTCTCTCTATTTAATTTACCGCGATTTAACTTTAAATGGTTGCAAAACGGAGAGGCAATAAGGCCCTAATTAGCCAGACGTGGCTCGAAGATTGATACTAACGTCATACGTAGAATAAATTCGAGGTTGTGCGCTAAGCATCGGATCAGGATCGACATAATCGCCGGGAAGCATCCTTGAAAACTCAAGGGAGCCGGTATGACTAAATTCCAACCACAGAGGTATGCAATTTGATCGAAAAATTCCAATTATTCAAAGCGCCTGTTGCCGTAAGTGATGATTGAACAATGTTCTTATTAGTTTGCGTGTTGAGGATTCCAGTGTCAATGAGCTGCCAATCGAAGCATTCTTACATTGATCTTCATACTGAAACAGAAATCATTATTATAGAGACGTGTGCATACGTAAACAGATACGAAGCAAAATTACAATACAATTCACAACACTCGACCAAACGGGCCTATATATCACCTGAACAAAATAATCTTAACACAATGCATTGATAGATAGAAAAAGGAAATCATTTATTAATATGACTTGTGCATACGTTAAGAAATACGAAGCAAAAGAACAAAGCCATTTTTAACAACCGACCAGACGGATCTGTTAATCATATGCAAAAAATCCAAACACAATGAATTTATTGAATAATAGAAAAATAAATCATTTAGCATAGTGACTTGTGCATACGTTTACAAATGCGGATTAAAATTGTAATAATAAATCATCATGATAATAAAATAATATAACAAGAATGGACTGCACTTCAATTTCCGATATATTTTTCGTCGATAGACGTATAACCTCAGTTTTGACCTAGATGTTAAACAAATGATCTAGATTGTAGACCAATCAAATGTTGTATTTAATGAATAATGCGGAAGAAATAAAGGAAATGAAACGTTTTGATTGGTCATAGTCAAGTTGGCGATACTACGAGAGGCACTTATAAGGTGCAGTTTTAAAATGAAATGTTCTGTATACTAACCTTTAATTGTTTTCCTTTAGAAATAAATATCAGTGAAAAAATCAGTGAAAACATATGAAATATAATATTTAAGAGCAAAATATTAATTATTTTTGAAACATGATAAGTTCTCAGTTATTTATCGTCAATTGAAACGTATACACCTCTTGGGAGCCTCGCGTAATCGTCATGACACAAATTTGTGTAGAAACATTTTTCAAACTAAGCAAAACCTTTCTGGTTTTCAGAGACATATAAACACAGTGTTTATATGTCTCTGTGATATTCAAGTCAAATAATATGCGCATATGATGCATTTCTTAGTGTTTTCACATATTGTTTGACGTTTATCTTTTTTAAAGATATTTCTTGTTTTAAATCTTGATAAAGACCAAGTGGTCGAAAATTCGATAACTAAAGAGTAATAATGATATAAAATGTTTTACTGACTGTCTTCCCTTTCGAAGACCTACTCTATAAAATAATATTGTTTACACCCGACCAGATGGTCCTATACATCACCTGAGGGTCAACCCAAACACAATGAAGTTATGCATATAATTATCATAGAAATATATACACTTATCTAATTAGTGGACTATGACGATTGAGTATACAAGGAATGCTGAATTTTTAAATAAATGTTTGCAAAATTTCTGGCAACCTGGTGTGTGTATATCGAGGGCTTGGCGTGAAACGGTTGTAACTACAATTGGTATTCTTTACCAAGGTTAATCACCTCTCCACAAAGTCTTTAAACGCATTAAATCATTTTTTTTCTTTGTAAACAATGGAAATTTAGGTGCCATTGCTCGTTCTGAGCAATGGCACCTAAGTTTGCATTGTTTACAAAGGGGTTAAAATTGCCCCTAAACCAGGGTTTTCAAAATAGGTTTCTAGTTACAACCGTTTCACGCCAACCCGTCGATATGTATGTGAGTGTGTCTTTTTAACAACAAATTTAATATTTCCGACTGAGGCATGTCCATTCATTAAACAAGGATCATGTTTGGAATCATAAAATAGTTCAACTAATATAACACGTTCAAATCTGCAATAAAAACTTGACATGGGGTAGGCGTAAGTATAAAACAACTAAAAATGGCAAATGCAACACAGTTTACTATCTCAAAATTTCCTAGAAAATACGTTTATTTCACCATCAAGATCAGTCATATTTTGCTACTGAAATGCTCCCAGAAGTCACTACAGACGATATAGAGGGGACCCCCTAAAGACTGCGTACACTCTCTCTTTACCCTAGCTACGCCCCTGACATTTACTTACTTCAATTTGCAAAATAAATTGTGTCAAAAGCGAACCATTGGCTCAGTTAGTATGTACACGGGTTAACGCCATGCAACGAACTATTATTTTCAGATTCATCATAAGCATGTGTCTAATAAGGTCCGAATGATTTATATAAGAAAATCATGCAACGGACCGTCATTTTCAGATTCATCATAAGCATCTGCGAATAAGTTCCGAAGAAATTATTTAAGAAAATCTCAATATATCGGTCAATTGTACAATGACGGTAACGTTGTCATTAACATATACATGTTTTAGTCATTTCAATATGAAAACGGATCGTTCTTGTGACACATGCATGAACGACCGTAAAGCCACCTGACGGTCGGAATTACTCTGGTCCATATGCTCATTGAAATAGTCAATGTCTTAGTTGTTGTCTTTGATAATGGAACAATTAAAGAAAACATTTGATCATGTTTAGTTCTCTAAATTGTATGGGCGCTCTGTTAACCTAACACAACGTTTATATTTAATGTATACATCAAGTAAGCGTTGGTAATGAGCTAAGATTTAAACATTTTCCTAAAACAGACGCTTTCCGACACCTCTGCAGCAGATGACTGTCACAATGTTTCCAACATTTATCAGGTTTGTTCAATAGTTTCAATCTTTCATTTAAGGAGAGGTTTTTATTAACGAACAGTCGTTTACTGCAGATGTAGTGTATGTGGGGAAGCGATATGACTTAACTAGGTAAATCTGGAATAAAACCTTGACATGCTAGTTCAGATATTTTAGACTATAACTTCTATAAGACATTGAAAACTTCCTGCTGACTATTAAATGTAATTATTGAGAAATGTGGGAATGCCTTTATATATAAAGGTATAAAACATTGACTGAAAGAAAGTCGTCAATATCTGTGATCGTATAGTATCCAAGTATGTCATGGGCGTAGCTTTGCAATAATCAATGTGTAGGCCGTCTCGTGAGAAAATCAACATTGTGGACTCTGCGTAAAGTATCGACCCGGATCAGCCTAAGCATGCCACACAGGCGTACCCGGATATACACTTTTCGCCTCCTGTGGATTTTCTGTTTCAGGAATCACAACTCTATCCATCCCCCACCCCCCACCCCCTTAGACGGAATGTGTCGGCCGGATCAGTCTGCGCGGACAGCGCAGGCTGATCTGGTCGAACATTACGCAGATGTGTACCGACGCAGCTGCATTTTGGGGCATTTTTAGAACAAATGTGTAGGCACGTGCCTACAGTGCCTAAAGGGAGCTACGCCCCTGTATGTGCATGTAGATCTTTATCCACAATTGTTATTAACGCGCTGAGGTTGGTATTACTGAAGCAGCTAGCGTCAGTCAAACGTAATTACATCTTGTTAACCTATTAACACATGCAATAAATATGCAGCAGACGACCTTGAAAACAGCTTGGCAACAGTCTGGAACAAAAACTATATATGTGTACGTTTACACATTGAATAGAATTGAAAACAATGTTGCAGAAGAAGAAAATACTCATGATGAGCAATTTCTGCTTTTGCAACGAGGTTTCAAACGTCGTCTTCTTCAGATATATCAAATGTGTCAGATGTCGAAAATGGTTTAATGACGTTTTAAAGCTTACTTGTAAATGAATCATTCAAAAATCGCACAACAGAGACTAATTACATCTTGTTAACCTATTCACACATGCAATAAATCTGCAGAAGACGACCTTGAAAACAGCTTGGCAACAGTCTGGAACAAAAACTATATAAGTGTACGTAAACACATTGAATAGAATTGAAAACAATGTTGCAGAAGGAGAAAATACTCATGATGAGCAATTTCTGCTTTCGCAACGAGGTTTTAAACGTCGTCTGCTCCAGATATGCTAAATGTGTCAGACGTCGAAAATGGTTTAATGACGTTTTAAGCTTACTTGTAAATGAATCTTTCAAAAATCGCACAACAGAGACCAAGAGTTGGTGGAGTGGTAGAGTGCCCGCCTCGATTCTGGGAGGTCGCGTGTTCGATCTCCTTCAGGATCATACCAAATACTTAGGACATTGAAGTAATGGCTTTCACTCCTTAGCGTTGAGGATGATTGTGTGGTTAGCTGTACGACTGACTCTCTTTTGTCAGGATACATAGACCAGTAGTACTGGTACATCGCCTAGGAAGCGACGTGCAGGGGGCGTAACTTGGCAATAATCAATGTGTAGGCCGTCTCGTGAGAAAATCAACAGTGTGGACTCTGCGTAAAGTATCGACCCGGATCATCCTAAGCATGCCACACAGGCGTACCAAGGATAGACACTTTTCGCCTCCTGTGCATTTTCTGTTTCAGGAATCACTACTCTATCTATCCCCCCCCCCCCCCCCCTTAGACGGAATGTGTCGGCCGGATCAGTCTGCGCGGACAGCGCAGGCTGATCTGGTCGATACATTACGCAGATGTGTATCGCCGCAGCTGTATTTTGGGGGCATTTTTAGAAAAAAATGTGTAGGCACGTGCCTACAGTGCCTAAAGGGAGCTACGCCCCTGACGTGGTATTACGGGAAATGTGTTTAATGCGGCGTAAGACGACATGTACATAGACAAACAAAAACAGTTATCCGTTATAGAAAAGTTATCTCGTGTGTTTAATTTTAATTATACGTTATTCAAAGGACAAGAGTATGACCTCTTCTCATACCAGGCGCGAGTACTGGTAACCGGCCTACTACTACAGTTAATCAGCTCGTCTGGGATGAACCTAATCCGAGCCTTCTCTGACCCTAAACGGTTTGTTCCCGGAACGTCGACTCGTTCCGCTTAACATCTTTCACTAATCCGGGATTAGGGGGTACCTAAAGGGGTATAAAACTATACATACCATAAATCAATTTATTTCATGTTAAGGATGCACGCATTAAATGCATTTTAATAACGAATAACTTTTAAACATTTTTAATTAAGTTCATACTGTAAATTTATCTGAAGGATAGGCGGTAATTGATCAGAATAATTACAATTTAAATGCATGTTACAATTAAGTTGTTTTCTTTTTAATTGTTAAGGTATTGTTTTCTAGTAGTAAGTAATTAAGTTCAAACTGTCAAAGTCTCTGTTGAACACATTAATTAAAAACTGTGCCTTTTGATCTTTTTTCTTTAAACAAAAATAAACTGTTCTGTTACTTAATTGATGTTAATTTAGTAAACCATAACACTCCAACGTCGTTGCCAAACAGATCATGAGCAAGATATCTCGGCGCTGCGGCGCAGAAGAAATTAGACCAATTCCCACAATTTTTACAGAAGAGCTGACCAAACTTAGGAAATTCTGCATTATTAAAATAAAATAAAAATCAGTTTTCTCAAATGTATTAAATTTCGCATGTATTTCTTGTTTATGCATAAATAACATTTAAATTTAAAATATGCATCAGTCTTATTTTTATTTATAAACCAATAAAACCAACAATGGAGACTACATTGGTCACCTCCCCTTATATATATCGCTATCGCATACATAGTAAATTTGTAAATATAGAACTATTTTTCTTAAACATTACATAGGACCATTACAACTTAAAGTTTGGAATTAACATAAATTATGAAGCAAACTACATTCAGAGTTTGAAAGGTTAATCGGTTGGTTTTCAAATGATATTCCAGAAATAGAAATAGAAATATTTAAATTTCAACACTTTTATTGATTACATAATTTGAATTTTCTTCAGATATTCTTTCCAGATTATCTTGTTCTATTTGTAAATATCTGTCTGTTGTTTTCTTTTTTTTTTTTTTTTTCTTTCTTTTTCATTTACTTACCAATAAATCATTTTGAGCATTTTCGTGTAAAATAAAAATTCAAAACTGAAACTGAATATATGTCTTCAAAAACAAAATAGCTAAAACATATACATTTATTGTAATATAGAAGACATTACAAATGTGTAATTTAAATGTTTAGGGAATGGCCTTTCCTAAGTTGAGAGAACTTGTAGCTTGACCCTTTTGCCTTTATATAAATGTTAAACTATGTACACATGTGTATGTTTGTAAATACTATATGTTATTTTGGTAATAAAATATGTTTAAACTAACCGGTTGGTGCACACAAAGGTTGCGTATTAATTGCTACATCACGTCCAAAGGGCGCCACGTTTATCGGCGCCCATGTAATGGTAGGCACAGGTTAACTGCAGACTAACAAAGCCCGAGAACTGGTCGATATAGGTTGTAGGAATTTACTTTATAATGAAGACAAGCAAAACTCGGGGGTATATACATGCATACGCCTTTAACTTCCGCATTCCAACGGGATTAATTCTGAGAAAAGCAAAAGGTCATGTTGGCATGAAATAGTACGATAACTCAAATAGAAAGACTAGAACAGTTATTCCCTTGTGCCTGTTAACCTACAGAATTTACTTTTACACTTCCAACTTTAATTTTGACGTCAGTAAACAACAGACAGACGGCTTTTGAAACACTGCGGCAGTAAGAATAAATTCATCATATTGAGCAACTTCTCTTTTTGCCACAATGTTTTCAACTTTAGGTAATAATTGTACTTTCATTTATTGAGATGTGACTTATTCCTGTAAAATAATTTATGTTTGAATACGTCTTCGGCAGATGTGTTGTATGAGGGAAAGGGGGGTTAAGCATAATTACTGAAGGTTGATGGGTTTTCCAGAATGTTCACCATTTTTATTGTACGATTTATTGGAGTTTTATCAAAATGTGAACCATCCAATCTGATTACCACGCACAGGTGCTGGGTCTACACGTGTCATGGAATAGTGGAATAAAGGTTTTAAGCTGAGAAACCAATATATGTCGAATAACAATATCTGATGTACTAAAATGATAAGATTTGTATCATATTTATATTATTTTATTTTTTTGAATTATAGTCTCTCACCATCTAAAATAGTAATTTTCAAAAAAGGTTCTGTTATTTTTCAAAATGGTAGTTTATATGCTGCCATTCATGAATGTTAATCATAATTTGTCTGGTTTTCCCAACTTGGATACATATCAGTATCAATATTACTTATCTAACTTGGTTAAACAAGATTCATTATTAAAGGAAAATGAACTAAATAACATAATTATAAACTAATAAATGTATTTACTTTGTTTGAAAACTTTAAATTAAATGATTATTTTTTTCATTACCATATGTATGTTAATTATGTATGCTATGCACAATGAGCTTATACGCTTGTGTTGTAAATACACTTCTGTTCTGTTCCGTTCTGTTCAATAAAGAGCCAAGTTGTGCTCAAATTATAGGATATTTAAAGCAGTTGTTTTTTTATGGCACAAAGTTTTCAACTTTATTCAATCATTATTCTTTCCTTTGTAGAGATTATAAATATGTTTATCTATATGTGTTCAAGGTGGGTATTTGTATTTGGGAGTGGGTTTAACCCTTTCCCTCATACGACATTTCAGCAGCAGACGAGTTTGAACATATTTTGTCAAAAAATAGAAAATCTCCATAATTAAATGGATAACCTGTGAGGCAAAAAGTGGAAAACATTGTGGCAAAAGGAGAAATTGCACGTTTTGTGCAATTTCTTCTTTTGTCACTATGTTTTCAAAAAGCTGTCTGCTGCAGAGGCGTCAGAAAGCGTCTATATGAGGGAAAGGGTTTAAACAAGTGCGGGGTCTAGCCGTGTCACAGAACAGTGGAATAAAGAACCCATGTGTATTCAAAGCGATTCCGCGTCATTAACCCTTATCCTACTTCATTCCTTTCGCTAGTACCATTCGTCCTGTATTATTAATAACAAATATGCAGCAGACGACTTTGAAATCAGCTGTGCAAAAATATATACGATCGCTATTAACAGTTTATTTATTAAATAGAGTTGAAAACATTGTGGCAAATGGTGAAAAAGCTCATTATGAGCAATTTCACCTTTGCCACTATGTTTTTAAAAGTCGTCTGCTGCAGACACGTCAGAAAGCGTCTACATGTGACTAAGGGTTAAACCTTATCCTGCTAAATTCCTCTCGCGAGTACCGTCGTCTTTGCTGTTTGCATATTTTCGATGTTTCCTTTCCTGAGTATTATGAAATCAGTAAATCATTTGAATCATAATCACAGCAAAACATGTTCTTATGTAATGTAATTATGCAAAGTTTATGAATAGTTTTATTATTATATATCTATATACATTTGACGATATTTTCTAATTATGTTTTTGCACGTTCAATCATTTTGTATGGAAATTGAATCAACTATTGCCGACTTGCCTAATGCAATTATTTGAGTTGAGTTGAGTTGAGTTGAGTTGAGTTGAATTGGGTTGAGATGAGTTGAGTTGAGTTGTTGTGAGTGAAATAGACCAAGGTAAGAAAGTACGAATTGTGTTAAACATCGTGTAACACATGATAAGCACGTGTTGATTCATGTCTAGGCATGTTATAGCTGATCCATAAACGCACGGAAAATATTTTTAATGTTTCGCTTGCTAATTAGGTAAATGATTTAAAATTCTTACGACATTTTAAATTTACATATTTCGAACATTCGTTTAAAAAACACAATTAACAAGATGTGTTTGTGAAACACTGATGCCCCCAAATGGCAACATCTAGGTCAAAGGTCAAGGTCGCAAGGTAAAAAATGTTGGTACTGACAGAAAGGTCATGTCACAAGGAATACACATGTGAAATATGGTAGCCTTACCTGTTATGGTTCAAAAGAAGTGGTCAAGGTTAAAGTTTTTTTCGAGAATGGCAACATCTATGTCAAAGGCCAAGGTCGCAAGGTCAAACATTTTGGTACTGACAGAAAGGTCATGTCACAAGGAATACACATGTGAAATATGGTAGCCTTACCTGTTATGGTTCAAAAGTAGTGGTCAAGGTTAAAGTTTTTTTCGAGAATGACAACATCTATGTCAAAGGTCAAGGTCGCAAGGTCAAACAATTTGGTACTGACAGAAAGGTCATGTCACAAGGAATACACATGTGAAATATGGTAGCCGTACCTGTTATGGTTCAAAAGAAGTGGTCAAGGTTAAAGTTTTTTTCGAGAATGGCAACATCTAGGTCAAAGGTGAAGGTCGCAAGGTCAAAAATGTTGGTACTGACAGAAAGGTCATGTCACAAGGAATACACATGTGAAATATGGTAGCCGTACCTGTTATGGTTCAAAAGTAGTGGTCAAGGTTTACGTTTTTTTCGTGCAGACAGACAGACGTGCAGACAGGCTAAAAACTAGATGCCCACCGAATCGGTGATTCCGGGGGCATAAAAAAGAGGCAATTTCTTCTTTTGTCATAATGTTTTCATAAGTTGTCTGCTACAGAGACGTGAAATTGGGTCTGCAAGTGGGACCGTGTTTTAAAAATAACCCTCCTCGCTATCACACCTCCCACACAATAAAAAGGTTGACAAACCATGCAGAGAAAATCTAGCCAATTAAGTGATATTTTTGCAACGAAGAGGAATACCTCTATTTCCAACAAATACTTTTTATTTTTGTCAGTATATCGAGCTTACGGCTAACGTACATCATATCAATGATGTTATAGCTTCACGAGCATATGTTTGCGATCACTGTGGACCCGGATCAGCCTGTATACATTACAATACATTGTAATCCGGTAAACTAACCGCTTCTTGTTCATTCACGCTTTACAGTAGAAGTATAATTTAGCCGTCCCGTGAGAAAACCAACAAAAAAAATTGCCTCTGCGTAATGTATCGACCCAGATCAGCCTGCGCAGTCCGCGCAGGTTAATCTGGGTTGACACATTCCGTCGCAGGGGGATAGAGGTATAGAATAATGACTCCTGAAACAGAAAATCAACAGGAGGCGAAAAGTTTATATCCGGGTAAGTCTTCGCGGCATGCTTAGGCAGATCCGGGTCGATACTTTACGCACTGTCCAAAATGTTGGTTTTCGCGCGAGACGGCTCATAAAAGGAAAGTTCAATATCAGATATATAACAGGTTATTGCATGCATAGAGAGTTTACTTCAGACGACTCCTGGCCTATCAAAGCTAAGCTCCGATGAGATGTTTATGATTAATTAACGAACTCAATTACGCTAATATATACGATACATCTTTTCTCGTTTAAACTGTTTAGAAGCATGGCTCATACTTTCATCAACAATCTGTTGAATGATTGGATTTGCGATACGAGATTTTAGTGAAACGTGCACGACGCCGTACTGAAGACTGTTCAACACTAATGTTATACTGGAAAGTTATAAGCCACGTATATAAAGTATCTGACATGAATTGTCGTTTCATATAAGTTTTATTAAACGAGCTCAAGAAATTTGTTATTACGCCAGTTTAATATCGTTTTTTCGCTGTCAGAAAATAGTCCCAACATGTAATACTTAATAAACTGTTAACTAATCACACAAACAAAATATTTTTATGACCGATAATGGTCCCTTTACCTCGTCCATATATCGTGACCTGATACAGGTTCTCAGCCATTTTGTAAACATTCGCGGATGAATACAAAAGTAGTGATTCGGTCTATTACACACGTGTAATATAAAGAAATACGTAATAGGTATATAATATCGGATACAAGCATTGTCATGTGATTACATGGTATAGACGGACATCAATTTTAAAAGATCATAACCTGTAAAAAAGGATGAAAGAGTGTTTTTTACAAAGAGAAATGTGATGCATTTTTAAGTTATATGACGGCGATACCGGGAAAAGTTACCAATACTACTCGTCTGTTTATCCTTCCACATTTGATGTTTATAGGTTGGTAAACACATTTAGTAAGGGAATATCTAAAGCCATGCGATTAACCTCGTTAATAGCATCCAAAGCTGCATTGACTGCTTTGAACATCGCTGTAGTAGTAAAAGAGTATGGGTATCAATAGGGTATTATTTAAGGGAGTGTCCTCACTATTATTTAAAAAGTATTTTCGGTTAATACTTTTTGACAAAAGCACAAACATCCAAATGGCTAAAAAATTGCAAAGATATTTTGCAAGTGTTCAGATTAGTGAGTAAAGCTTACTAAATACCGTGTCGATGGTATATTAATCGATTTCTAAGTATAATGTAGTAGACTTTGGGTATAGTCAATGTGTACATCTAATTAACATCTATTTCAGGTGGAAATACAGGTATCGGAAAAGCCACAGCAACAGAGCTTGCCAAACGGGGAGCCAAAGTGATTCTAGGATGTCGTGATCAACACAAAGGAGATGCTGTTTCCCGATCCATACGAAACAAAACTAGGAATCAAGAGATACACGCATATAGACTTGACCTTGCTAGTCTCTCATCAATTAAAGAGTTCGTAGACGAGTTCAGTGATAGGGAACCAGTTGTACATGTGCTAATAAATAATGCAGGTAGGATGCTTATCCACTGTCTTTTAGCTGATTGACGCTATGCTATTATTATTAGTATTTGTAGTAGTAGTATTAACAGAAACAATGTCAGACACATAGGCTTTCTTAGGAGTCGAGAGGACTTCTCCCTATTCAGTATAACACTGGAAGGTGTAACAATATATTTATGATCCTCGGTTCTGTCCAAGATTTCCAAACTATATTGAGAATGAGGAACACTTCTTGCTTCATTGTACCAAGAGGAGTTCACACCAAGCCGTTCTTTAAAGATGTCCGATCACTTACATGTAAATATATTTATAATGAAGTAGCAATGAAACATTAATCTCAATATATTATCAAAGCTCTGAAACGGAGAGATCTTGAAATAGTTAAATAAGTAATCTTCCATTCTAAGCATGGTAGCATTCTATTAAAAACTGTATGTTGTAATTTGGGCCGGAGCTCTACATTATTATTATTACTAAATAAACTGTTTCAACTTAGTAGTAGTAGTAGAAGTAGTAATAGTAGTAGTAGTAGTAGTAGTAGTAGTAGTAGTAGTAGTAGTAGTAGTAGTAGTAGTAGTAGTAGTAGTAGTAGTAGTAGTAGTAGTAGTAGTAGTAGTAGTAGTAGTAGTAGTAGTAGTAGTAGTAGTAGTAGTAGTAGTAGTAGTAGTGGTAGTAGTAGTAGTTGTAGTAGTAGTAGTAGTAGTAGTAGTAGTAGTAGTAGTAGTAGTAGTAGTAGTAGTAGTAGTAGTAGTAGTAGTAGTAGTAGTAGTAGTAGTAGTAGTAGTAGTAGTTTAAGTAGTAGTAGTAGTAGTAGTAGTAGTAGTAGTAGTAGTAGTAGTAGTAGTAGTAGTAGTAGTAGTAGTAGTAGTAGTAGTAGTAGTAGTAGTAGTAGTAGAAGTAGTAGTAGTAGTAGTAGTAGTAGTAGTAGTACCATACAATACAATATCAGTATTATTATTTTATTATCATTATTATTATTATCATTACCATTATTAGTAGTAGTAATGAATAGTAAGCAAAGAAGAAGATATTTTAATTATGATAAACATCAATGCTAACGAATAATTCTAATGATCGCTAATGTTGCAGCTTACATGGGTCCCAAGGCCATTACAGTTGATGGATTTGAACGAGCTTTCGGCGTAAACTATCTCGGACATTTCTACCTAACTAATCTACTGATGGACAAGTTAAAGAGAGGGGCACCGAGTCGTATCGTCAACGTCGTGTCGGATAGCTACGCGTAAGTGTAACCATTGACTAATAGTTAATATTTTCCCACATACAGACGCTATCTTACGCGCTGCAGAAGATGCCTTTTTAAAACATTGTGGCAAAACGAGAAATTGCTCATCTTAAGCAACTTCTCCTTTAGAAAAAATATTTTAAACTCTATTCAATAACTGTTCTTTCATTACTTAATATTTTCTCAAGATGTTTTCTATGTCGTCTGATACAGATTTGTTGTTTGTGGGAACTGTTCAATCCTATTTCCTACATGTGGCAAACCTGCAGTATAAGAATTCGAATACATATAGACAAAAATATGAAAAACCAATAAACATGCATACATAACGAATGATTTTGTGGCGAAAAGAGAAAATATAACCGAAATACACTTGGAAGCGATGTAAAACACAAATATTCAAATAAACAAAAAACAATCAAGAGACCTATTTCAGATATTGCTAAGATACAATGCAAAAGAAAATGTGGCTTTCGTTTGTTTGAATGATGTCTTTCGCCGTTTCCAACAGTATATCAACTAAATCGTGGCGTTTTCTGAGTTATATACCTGTTCTGCCGATAGCATTGATCCTGACAACTGTATAGATACATCAGTAGCAATGCCTTTCCCGCCACCATGACCGCCATTACACTATCACCATTTCACCATTTCTAAAATCTTAGTTACGATCCTACCGGGAATCGAACCATAGACTTCCCCTCCCAATGCGGACGCTCTCATCACTTTTGAGTGTATATATATATTTTACTGTACCTTTAGTAAAGGAAAGCTGGACTTCGAAGACCTGGCCATGGTTAAGTACGATCTTTATAAAGCCTATGGACGTTCCAAGCTCGCAATGGTTCTCTTAAACCAGGAGTTACACCGCCGACTGTCGTCTAGTAGCATCGTTACATTCGGAGTGCATCCAGGTAAGACCGCCCCCGGTGGTGTAGTATTAGGGCGTCCGCCTTGTATGCGAGAGGACACGGGTTAGATCCCCGGTCGGGTTATACCAAATACTTTGTAAATGGTAGTAATGCTTTTCCCTCCGTGGCGCTCATTACGACTGACCCGATGGTGTCGTGTTAAATGGACCAGCAGAATTGATAACTTAACAAGGAAACACCTTGATATAACTGAAGAATTCTTGAAAGCGGCGTAAAAGAAATTCAGTGAAGTCCATGTAATCTAGCTATTGCAAATACCCCCTGGTTAAACCTGTCCCACATGCAGTAGCATTCTGAAGAATCAGCAGCAGATGACATTTCGAAATACTGTGGCAAAGGGAAATTATTCTTCATTTGCAACACTATTTACATCGCTATTAAATCATTATGTAGAAATAAATCCTATCAAATTTGTCAAATTGTTTGATCTGGGAAACGCCCAGCTCTTATCCTGATGTACGCTATTTAATCAGCATTTGCTTGTCTTGTAATGCAAGATTGTAAACTATATTTGCGAACATTGCAGACTAAGACCAGTCTGAACATTTGTGCAGTCTAATATTGGGTAACATTGTTCAATTCTCATTATTTAATATATGGCAAGGACTAATCCATAATTGTATAAGAGAGTATTCAAAGTCAATGGTGATGCTACATGTACAAGTCGCAGAAATTTAGCGGGATGAGGATTAAACACCTTGGAAGAATATAATGTAGAATACTTGAAACATAACAGGAAACACATATATATTTTTATCACATGACAATGCTTGTTTCCGATCTAGTATACCCATTACGTATTTCTTTATATGTCACATGTGTAATATAACATGACCGAATCACTATTTTTAAATTCATCCGCGAATGTTTACAACGTGGCTGAGAACGTGTATCCGGTAAACATAAACGTCACGATAGATGGACGAGGTAAAGCGACCATTATCGGTCATAACAATATTGTGTTTGTGCGATTAGTTAACAGTTTATTAAGTATTACATGTTGGGACTACTTTCTTTTTGTGTTTCGTCATGTGATAAAAAGAATCTGACATTCGTTGTCATTTCATGAAGTTTTATTAACCTCGTCCAAGATATTTGTTATTAAGTTCGCCAGAGGCTCGCTTAATAACACATTTCTTGAACTCGTTTAATAAAGCTTTATATGAAAATGACAACTCATGTCAGATCCTCTATGTATGTGAACTGGTTTAAAAAACAGTTGTAAATAGGAAACTTAAAATACACAAACACCACATTGTTGTTGTATCATTTTAAAGGTATGGTTTGTACTGATCTGCTACGTCACTGGCCTGGTGTCACCGGAAACGTTCTTCGAGCCGCAGCACGTGTACTCTTTAAGTCCCCGGATGACGGCTGTCAGACCATCGTGTACTGCGCAGTCGCAGAGAAGATTCGTGACCTTTCCGGCAAAGTCCTTGAAAACTGTGCAAATTACAAGATCAAGAACTTTGCTAAGGACAAGGACCTCGGAGAAAAACTCTGGAATACATCACTGCACATGTGTGGAATGGAAGTCCAAGAAGTAGGTCAAAATGGCCTCGGTAAACCGGAAGAAGTAGAGGAAATTTGTTCAAATGAGACAAAGAAAGACAAATAACAATTCCTTTAGTAAATACATAGATCTGTTTTGTTTTAAAAACGCTAAGTGATATATACTAAACCCTTTAATTTAAAGGTCGTCTGTGTTAACCCTTTCCCACAAACGACAAATCTGCAGCAGACGACTTTGAAAACATTTTGCAAAACTTAAAAACCGCTATAAATGAATATAGTATTATTAAATATTATGATCAATTTCTTCTTTGCTCTAATGTGTTCAAATGTCGTCTGCTGCAGATGCATCAAAATGCGTTTGCAAGTGGAAAAGGGTTTAAACATACAAATGTGACTTCTACAACGATTGTAAAGGTATAAAATACTTTAGAATAGTGTGTGCTTCCCCTTTAGTGTACACCAACTTGACAAATTATGTATGAAGTGAAATTCGTGTTAGCTTTCACATGAGAAAACTATAATTTAAAATCATGCGTGTGAGTGTTAAAATAGTTTTTCATATTTTAAATAACTGTTTTATGCACATAGTATAATCAACATTAAGACAAATAACGAAATATTGCTTTTGATTTCTAGATTTACGGTAACCAGGCAGTATAGGTTATATATATATATATATACTTCTTAATTTATTTGACAATTTGTCTTGGCAAGTTGCTATCTAGAAAATACATGGTTCAGAAATATCATATTCGTGAAACGGTTGTTTCTGCTTATTATACAAGACAAGAAAATATTAAACAACAAACATATATACGTGAACTATTTTACCTCGTGTGTTTATTTTGATACATAGTAAACTAAATGTCTTTGGATTCGATTGAAAATTATAAACGGATCACATATTTCACCATATACGAGAATCAGTCGAATGTCTTTGTTATTTCATAGGGAGTACTGAAAAGCCACGAAACACATGGGTATATAAACTAATCGCCGTGATATGAGAGAACAATTGTTAAAAATGGCATTAAACAACAATCAACCAATCAAGTGTTCTGTCATAAGCCAAACAAAATGGGCACCCAGTTCTAGTATGTTGGTGTAATATGCATTGCTGTTCAATGCTGAACTAGAAATTAAATTTAAACATCTTCTTTTTCTTCACAATCGTCTTCCGAGATCGTCTCAGATTATAAGGTAATTAGAAACATAATAAACTATTTTGTTCCACAGTGCATACATGTTCAAATCATTCAAGATTGTTTAATACATGCTTCAATTTCGACATGCAAAGTAACGTTAAAACACTGACGGAAATATATCTGTCAAACAGAATTTCAGATACTTGAAAACGTTTTTTTTTATTTTTATTTTAAATCTGTTGTTTTACGAACATGGTTTTAGCCCCCTGTCAGTTTTAACGTTTACTTGTTGCACGTGGTCTATATAGATATAATTGTTTGTTTATTTTGTGTTAAATATATATTCTAGTGTTTTGAGTGTTTACTGTTTTGACTTTGGTTAATAAAACATAGATATATCAGTTCAAAAGTGTATTATGTATCATGTATCCGTATCCCATTTTAAACCCCCAACACATCAGTGTCCATTACTAACTAATCTTGTGGAAGCAGCTCCAGTCCAGTGAAAAGCGGATTGTGCCTATTGGATTTTCCCACGCAAGCGGACCAAGCCGGCGCGCCTTGCGTTTTGCGAATTGAAAAATGCACTATGCTGTTTGCTAAATGTGCTATGCGAAATTCTCTATACGATATGCCTTTTGCTATATATGTTCAGGGCCACCTAAAAATTACCAATTGCTTGTAAAACCAGGAATCATTCCATGAAATATCCAAGACGGACGATATCGAAAGCTTTGAAGACTTAAATAATATTTTACTTCATAAATGGCTACAAAAGTAAAGAAATAGCAGCAGCTATTGGAAAGAATTATGCAGTTTGGAAAAAGTAGATATGTTCTAAGTTTTGGAGACAGCTGAAAAGAGAATTTAAGTTTTTGCGTTATGCTTTTTGCTAAATGCGTGTTGCGTTATGGGAAATGCTGTATGCGGTATGCCTTTTGCTATAAGTTGTATGTGGAGTGCTTTATGATAAATGCCTATTTCCAGTTCAGGGCCACCTAGCGTTTAGCGAATACTTGTAAAACAATGAATCATTCCCTGAAATATCCAAGACGGTCTATAGTTCTGAAAGTAGACGCATCTAAAATACCATATACGGTATTATTGTGTCATGTACACTCGGCTGATATATCACAATATCTCTTAATAAGTTCTCATCGTTGACTTCAACAGTCACACATTCAACAGTCAGGGGCGTAGCTTGGCAATAATCAATGTGTAGGCCGTCTCGTGCGAAAATCAACATTGTGGACTCTGCGTAAAATATCGACCCGGATCAGCCTAAGCATGCCCCACAGGCCTACCCGGATAGACACTTTTCGCCTCCTGTGGATTTTCTGTTTCAGAAATCACTACTCTATACATCTATCCCCCTAAGACCGAATACATTACGCAGATGTCTATCGCCGCAGCTGCATTCTGGGGGCATTTTGAGAAAAAATGTGTAGGCACGTGCCTACAGTTCCTAAAGGGAGCTATGCCCCTGCTCGTCGAAGGCTTTCAGCCTGGTCATACGTTCAAAAAGCCCCAATCCCCACACACAAACTTCAAAACAATGTTCATATGTTCGGATTGTCAGACGTAAAATCTTCTGCGTCGACATGTAGTGGTTTTCCGGCTCTTGACCGATACATAAATATAAAGACATCAAAAACCCAATGAAGTTCGAACTCATGTAAGGCAGAAGAGATATGTAAAGGGAAGCAACTGAGAATAACTTTAATCGAGTACTGGTTAACTCCCCTCGGTCTATGTAACATCTATATGAATATAGGCTTATTTGTCATGTTAACTATTAGGAATGCTAATGCGGATCCGTGTGCGTTCTTGTTATTTATTTATCGTTCATAATTTAGCTTCGAATTTTGATCCTTTGATTATTTCGATGTAATGATAACCCAACAATAGACCAACTGGGCGCCATATCTACCGTTCTAAAGTTTTCGTTATGACCCGGTCGGGGATCAAACCCGCGACCTCCCGCTCAACCACTACACATCGGAGGCGATGGATAATCAAAATAATATCAGTTTTGCATATTATCAAGACAATATGCACTTAGTCTGTGTTACATGTATGTAATAGGAGTCTTTGTTGGTGTAGTTGCCAGAACATAGAAGACGTGACGAATTCCTGTCGGTGCCAACACACGGTGTGATTTCACTGACAAAGGGAAGATGTACATATTGAGGTGCATCCTTGCTCGGGTTCTTCACCAAACCAGTCATTTGCCTAGGTAGAGCGCCGATCTCACGTTCCATAGGTTGTGGGTTCGAATCACGTGATGAGCGGTTTTTCTCCCCCTTTCCACACTAACGACGCGATAACTGTTTCGCAATCAATGTATATTAAACTAAACTAGACCATGTATGCGTCAAAATCTGTCTTTATCTGTAAGGTTCAAAGGCAGCTGCTTATAATTGGGGCCGCGGACGTTTTTGAGCAATCGCGCTTTTATACAAAGGGCTTAAACCGCTTCCTTAACAAATAAGCATAATAATTTGGGGTGCATTTAATTCTATAAAAAATATATAAATCATATAGTTTAATATGAATAGCACATACTTTATTAAAATCATATATAGTTCAATGAGAAAAGCACATGATTAATATTAATAAATACTTCAGATACATGTACATGTAATGTATGACCATGCACTGTTAAAAACTTCCATGATGTGTCATGCTATCACACTCAGAACTTCCTAAATTCAGCTAGTCGGCACTTCTTCACTGACACAACGCAATTGTCCATAGTGGTCAGTTCGTCAGAGGCCTACCGGTGGACATTCTACACACAATCTCGTTAAAACCAGACAGGGGCGTATCTCCCTTTAGGCACTGTAGGCACGTGCCTACACATTTGTTCTAAACATGCCCTAAAATGCAGCTGCGCCGATACACATCTGCGTAATGTATCGACCAGATCAGCCTGCGCTGTCCGCGCAGACTGATCCGGTCGACACATTCCGTCTAAGGGGGGGGGGGGGGGGGGGGGGTAGATAGAGTAGTGATTCCTAAAACAGAAAATCCACAGAAGGCGAAAAGTGTATATCCGGGTAGGCTTGTGTGACATGCTTATGCTGATCCGGGTCGATACTTTACGCAGAGTCCACAATGTTGATGTTCTCACGAGACGGCCTACACATTGATTATCGCCAAGCTACGCCCCTGACAGACCTTAACTTCACTAGCACGTATATATATCTGATGAGTGCCCCATACAGGTCGTCTCGGATTGACCTTTGCCTCAATAATACATAGATAGCACATCGAGGGTTTGGCGTGAAACGGTTATAACTAAAAATCTGTTATGAAAACCCTGGTTTAGGGGGCAATTTTGACCCCTTTGTAAACAATGCAAATTTAGGTGACATTGCTCAGAACGAGCAATGGCACCTAAATTTCCATTGTTTACCAAGAAAAATGATTTAACGCTTATAAAGACTTTATGGCGAGGTGATTAACGTTGGTAAAAAAAATACCAATTTTAGTTACAACCGTTTCACGCCAAGCCCTCATCATATGAATAAACAAGATAGAGAAGCGGTGATTGTGGAGAGCTCCGATTGTATAGCACGGACGTTTGTTGTTATCGTGCGATTACATGTTCTCATGAGAATTTAAGTGTATTATGTAAATTCGAGACAACCTTTTATGCGGTGTAGTCAGATACCATATACGTACAACGAAGTATTTTATCTGATTTTAATGAGATTATTCAACACCATGAAATGATTTAGTCTAGTATTCCATTGTTGATCTGAGGTATGTCTTTTTGCGACGTAGCGCCGTGAAAGTTAAATCGCTGTTCGCATTGGTGGCTAGGATCAACAGTAACAGCCGCCACAGCATCACCACTAGGTTGTTAACCTATCAAAGAGTCACCAGTTATTTCCGGTGCCTGTCATTGACCATGGTATCCAGTGTTTATCGTAGGACGGTAAGGTTTGTTTGTATGGTCTTTTTCAGTAATATCACGGCCTTTTCTGGATAAGAGTTACCAGTAAACAGTGGTCCATTTATCCTGATACAAGCGAGTCAGTCGTTATGCTAACCCGACAACGCTGGGCGCCAAGGAAGGAAAGCCATTACTACCATATTTAAAGTGTTTGGTGGGCGGTAAGGGACGGGCGCTCTACTTCGACCATTACCCTTTCCCACATACAATAACAACTGAAGCAGAAGACCCAGGAAACATTTTGTTACAATTATGTAAACCTTTTTTAAATGATATAACAATTACTTAATATAGTTTAAATCATCGTGGTTAAAGGATATATTGCACGTATGAGCAATTTCTCCATTTGTCACAATCAGGGGCGTAGCTCCCTTTAGGCACTGTAGGCACGTGCCTACACATCTTTTCTCAAAATGCCCCAAAATGCAGCTGCGGCGATAGCCATCTGCGTAATGTATCGACCAGATCAGCCTGCGCTGTCCGCGCAGACTGATCCGGCCGACACATTCCGTCTTAGGAGGATAGATAAATCCACAGAAGGCGAAAAGTGTCTATCCGGGTAGGCCTGTCACTGTGTGGCATGCTTAGGCTGATCCGGGTCGATACTTTACGCAGAGGCCACAATGTTGATTTTCTCACGAGACGGATTACACATTGATTATTGCAAAGCTTGGCCCCTGACAATGTTTTTAAAAGTCGTCTGCTGCAGATGCGTCAAATAACGTCCGTATGAGGGATAAAAATTTCCAGCATAAAGTCCAAGTCCTCGGATGAATCGGTTTCGCTTTGGATACTCTTAATTAACCCCCCCCCCCCCCCCCCCCCCCACACACACACACCCATACAGACAGCTTCTGACGTCCCTGCAGAAGACGAGGTTTGAAAACATCATGGCAAATGGGGGAAATTGCTCATAATAATGTTGTGCAACTCCATTCAATAATTATACTTTGATTTAAAGAGATTTTCCATACTTTCGCGGTACCGTTTTCAAAGTCGTCTGCTGCAAATTGGTTGTATGTGCGAACTTGGCCAAAGGAGACGATCCTGAAGGCGGCGATAGAGGCGTAACCCCGGCTTGTCGAACGTTTCACGCATTTGAGTGATCACAAGGTCGAAGGCCTCGAGGTATTGCTGGCGGTAGAGGTTTAAATATGTGGATGCCGGTTATTCGTTTAATGCGTTGCCGACCAAAAACAACTTCGGCGAACTGCGAAAACGCGATGCGTGGATGCGATATCAATACCGTACTATCGCATCGCGTTATCGTACTAGCGCATCGCGTTATCGTACTAGCGCATCGCGTTATCGTTCCAGCGCATCGCGTTATCGTACTATCGCATCGGGTATCGTACTATCGCATCGCGTTATCGTACTATCGCATCGAGTTATCGTACATTCGACCCTAGGTCGAAACCGCGAAATAACGATGGCCATAACGGAACACGCGATGCGATAGTACGAAAACGCGATGCGAAATAACGATATTAATATCGCCTCCTCGCATCGCGTTTTCGCAGTTTCGCGTCGCATCGCGTGTTCGTACTATCGCGTGTTCGTACTATCGCGTTATCGTACTATCGCATCGCGTTATCGTACTATCGCATCGCGTTATCGTACTATCGCATCGCGTTATCGTACTATCGCATCGCGTTATCGTACTGTCGACCCTAGGTCGAAACCGCGAAACAACGATGGCCCTAGCGGAACACCGTACTCTTGAGAAATTCCATCTTGTGGGGCACAACACACGGAAGCGCCATATCTCTTTCTTCAGGGATTCGGACATGACGTCTTTCTTGGGTTAATCAGAGACACATTTTTAAACTGTCATTATATGTCTCTGGGTGAATATTTCACAAGTTTGGAGATCTCGTGAACTGCGTCTAGAGCAGTTTCGTCTTCAACCCCCGAACTGTGTCACGACTGCTAGGTTCAATGCGTGACCGTAGCAGTGGGTACAGATGGCCCGCAGTTCCTTCTCGTTCAGTAAGCAGCATATACGCGACCATTTCTTTCACATTGTAGGAAAATGTTAACAAATTTATTAGCTTATATTGAACATTGATTAACCATGGACAAGTGGATACACCTTTCGGACCATGGCACTCGAAAACATGTATATGGATAGTAGGTACGGTACCTTTGAGAATTGTTTAGTAGTATCCAGTACCGCTATGTACACCAACCTACGAACACTGTTAGAGTGTATACATATCTATAGCATTTGAAAACATTGTGGCACAAGGAGAAATTGTCCATACCCATTAAATACGAGCATCGGTCCAAAATGGCGTATCCACGGTAAATTAATGATGCACAAAAGATCGCCTAAGAAGTGTTGGGCGAAGTTGCATTATTGTGAAATACCCTGAAGTTGACGTGTTTAAAATAGCCAAAAAAACCGTCCTAAATTATAACCTAAATGTGGTATTACTCGCCCTGGTTTCTTACGCTACCAGGGTTGTACGAAATTTATATTTGTGTGGTTTTAAAGGTATTTATGATTATGTGTTCTATCCTTCTGAAAAAGAATATTTATGAAATGAAGTTGTCTATTTATAAAATATAACTTTCAGCAAGTTGTTATTAAAATAATTTAATCTAAACAAATATGATGAACGAAATATGTTTGGACGAATGAAGATGACTGGTACTCAGTAACTTTCCGTCAATTAATATAAGAGTGGGATCCAAATCAGGTCAGGTTAAACAAATAGATTGACTGTCACGTAATATTATTTAGCATAAAAGGTTGGGCCAAATCTGATCGCACACTCGTGGACACTGACATCGGTTTAAAGGGTAAGATTGAAAATTGATCAAAAAACATGATGATGTATTTTAGATGAAAAGGAAGGGCTGTGTTTAATATAATTTTCTGTTGACTTCTTATATAAGTTCAGAAATGCAGAAATGATCAGCTGGGCCGGAACACAGGTTCCCGACGTGATGTATAATATAATGTTCCCCTCATAATTGAATAAAAAATATAAAAAATGTATACATGTATATTGTAGAGGCTCCCAACTTCGTGATCTACCTTAGTTCGGCCAATTACCAAAAAGGCCAAACACCTAAAAGGAACGGGTCAAAAAGGCCTACACTTTGTAAAACTAATACAGTCAAGTTACCCTTAACGGATCAGTAACGAAACAACATAGGGCATAACAGAAACGGTCAATGTTTCGGAACTTGTTTGTTTATAGTCCACAAACAAAATCATTTTCCTTTAAATTGAATAATACTTTTTCATTTTTAGTGCAGAAACAGCTTTATAGACTGTTGTTTACCAGTTTGAGTTATTGATGCATTAACGGATCAATTGTAGCAATAGGGGATCACGTGGTATCCAGTCAACCGGACACCTAGTTATCTCGACACCTAGTCAACCCGTCCCCTTTTTGGTTAATCCGACACCTTTTTTGGTTAACCCGACACCTATAGGTAAAATTGGGAGTCAACCCGACACCGTTTTTGGTTAACCCGACACCTCATTTAAAAATTATTACTTTAAGTATCGGGCGTTATTTATTGCTTAACAATTTCTACCTTTCTTCTAAGAATTGACTGTACGTGATATACTGATTCCCGTGATATTGATGAGTTGAAAACTTAAGAGAAAAATGTATAATTCTTGGAGAAAAGGAGCATTCGTTAATTATTAACAATTTCTACCTTTCTTCTAAGAATTGACTGTATGTGATATAATGATTCCCGTAATTTTGATGAGTTGAAAACTTAGAGAAAAATGTATAATTCTTGGAGAAAAGGAGCATTCGTTAATTATTAACGATTTCTACCTTTCTTCTAAGAATTGACTGTATGTGATATAATGATTCCCCGTGATATTGATGAGTTGAAAACTTAGAGAAAAATGTATAATTCTTGAAGAAAAGGAGCATTCGTTAATTATTAACGATTTCTACCTTTCTTCTAAGAATTTACTGTATGTAAACCCTTTAGGTTGACACAGTGGGATAATAAATGAGAAAGGAAATAAGTTTAACGAAGATTCAAAGTTGAGTAATTAAAAAAAAAAAGGTTCATATTTATATCAAGGATAATTTCAAATTAATTGATTTAAACTATATAAAATGTTTAATTACTTCAGTTTTTTAGTTTTCAATATGTTACGACCTATTGCCCCTTTTAAAAAAGAAATCTTTTTTGTGTGTGTTGTCTTTATGGAAACTGCAAAGTGCCAAAATAATGACGTCACGAAAATAGGATAACAATTTCGGCTTCTGACTTGTTGAACACATATATGTGTATTCAAGATTATTTTTTTTGTGAATTATTAGTTTTCAAAGGATTTTTTGCTCGAAACTTGGAGGAAATAAATAAATCTTTCAGATAAGACATGAAATTTCGTATCATTCACTAAGCCTTCTGCATATTTTGTCTTTGAAGCCTTACACTCACGAATTACGGATGCTCGAGGATACAAGCTTGCTTATTACTCAAAAATCAACATGCAAACTAATTATTAAGATCTATCAGGAAATCCACTTTGTCGTCAATATATCAAAGGTAGATATTTTAAGGGGATAAATAAACAAGCAAACACCGTTTATTAAAGGACACAATTTATTAATGTAAAAAAGCACATTTTAATTATATTTAAACGAAAATACAAACAACATAATCAACAACTAATTAGACAACCAATTACACTTAATCTGTGTCAATTTCAAAGTCGGAAACTATTATAATTGATCATGGTATAACAATACTACATTTTAAACGAAGTTTGTCCATGAGGTGTTATATACATAATTTTCTGTTCTGTTATAGTAAAACATCATTTAGGGTACAACATATTCTAGGCCCGAATTGTTTATTATGGTATCAACAACAACAACAACACTTGTCCATATCGGCACAACATCGTGTGTAATTATTTGAGTCAAAGATCAGGAAATACAGTTTCAATAATTCTTCATGTATACGGTAAAATATAGGGAGGTGTCGGGTTGACCGAATTTCACACATGAAATTTATATCGGGTGTCGGATTAACCGAAAAGGTGACGGGTTGACTAGGTGTCGAGATAACTAGGTGTCGGGTTAACTGGCATTCGATCACGTGACTTTCTGATATCAGGGGGGTCATCTCAAACAACATTTTAGCTGTCAAAAATTCTGCTGTTATTGTACAAGTTATGTTTTATCTAACTGCAGAATTGTATTGATAGATTGCCGATTTAATCACTAGCATCTTCGGGAATGGCTAAATTGTCGAAAAATAAAATTTTGAGAAAACCCCTCAGACTCGGTCATGCAAACAAAGTGGCGATCCGCTAATGGTAACTTACCAGTAGCTATTCAGAATTCTACTGGTAAGTTACCATTAGCGGATCGCCACTTAATCTTGAAAAACTTTAGTACCAATTTTCTCCTATCTGTTAAGCTCCACCAAAAAGTCTCTTTTCCAAATTTCATTTTTTTTTTTAACTGAATGCTGCACTTCAGGTCTTTTGCAACACAGTCATGTTATTTGAAATTGAATTGGTCACTACCCTTAAATCATGTACATGGTGTGCTCTTAATATTATGTTTGTACAGAAGTAGAAAACAAAAATAATCATAAAACACTCATTGGCATCCGCGATATTTGGGGCTACCAGCTTCCAAATCTGGTAGCCCACTACCAAACAATTCTGAAATTTGTCAGACACTGTATTCTATTAACGCTTCAGTGTAAACATGCAAAGACAAATGAGAATGATTGGTTACATTTCAATAGGTGTATGTATTTGTCTTTCATAAAATGTCAAAATAAATAACTAACCGATCGCTAGCTGTTGCCGCGAAAAACACATGTTCTCTTCAAAACAAGGTAGAAATAACTGGGTCACGTAAACACTTGCATCAGACGTTCAGATGATACGGATGAATTTGAAGTCCGACAAGCATCATTTTTATTGTGTATTTAAATAATACCATAAAGTACTTACCTGCAAATTTATACTCAATAATTTTGTCTAATGAATAAGTTGGCGTGTCTTGAACATTAAAGTGATCTGCTATTGGTTATGATCCGCTAAGGGTTACTTGACTGTACAGTATTCAATTTCGTATTTAAGTGTTTTTTTAAAACTTGTATAACTATAAATTTATGAAAAAATCGACTTTAAATGGTAGGTAATATTAAGAGTAACAGCCATAAATGTGAGTATTTGATTATAATCGTTTTCAACTTTCATCACAAGATTTTGTCCATTCTCTTTGATATTTGAGCAGAACTTTGCATGTAAAGGAAATGTGAAAGGACTAGATAAAAGTATAGAATAGCTTTTCAGGCATTATATAATGTTTATATTATGTTTCAATAAATAAATGATATAAATTTTCTTTTTAATAATTTCAAATAAATGAAACATCTAGTTTTATTTAATTTAGGTTTATATAATAATTAGTAACACTTTTTCTACGACACAAATATAATCCTGTATTGTGTAAAAGTGGGCCTTTTTGACCCGATATCCATGTATTCGCAGTCAATTACTATTTTCTTATCAATGACTTAAGCATGAGCAATTTCTCTTTTTGCCACAATGTTTTCAAATAACGCCTGCTGTTGATGTGGAAATGGTTAAAAACAACAACTAATCAGTTTGCTTATTATGTTTCTAAGTTTCAGTTAAATATCTTTTCCTCAAGACATCTGTAACCTGTCATGTAAGAATTTGTTAAAATACATTTTTGCATAAACAGCGCCTTTCTAAAGTTTGTGAAATTCATCGCGCAAAATTGTAAAAAAAACTATGCGCAAGATCGCAAAATGATGAAGAAAGATTTACATATTGTGATATGAAATATCATGGACTGTGGCAATATATTCTGCAAAACTGAAATTTTGTCAATGAGGGGCCTTAATCATACATGGTCTAGTGGTCAACATTCCCCCCCAAAAATCATCATATTTTGAATTTTTAGTATTTTTCAAAATGTTCTTAAACTTTCAAGATGGACATAACATACTAGTGTGTGATCTTTGTAAAATATAACATGAATAAAGGCCTATGGACAGTTGAATAAAATAGTGTGTAGAACTAATAGAACTTTTAAACATATTTACTATTTTCAACCATTTGTGTGCCTTCAGTATTAACATCAGAACAGTTAGATGTTGGAAATGGGTCAGAGAATTGGGTTGAAATTTCTATTGGTTCTGGTTCTAGATCTTAGTCTTAGATACGACGGAATATTTGTAGTAGAAATGGGATGATCAAAAGGGTCAATATTATGGGCCGATTCAGATAAGGTTGGCTCTGTCGAATCGTCAGCGGCGCCATTAGGTCAACGTTGTCTCCGTATTGATAACTGAAGCCAAACTATTTTAGATTGAAAAAGTTCAGGCAAATTTTTCTGTGATGTGTGTCGGACGCCTTTTTAGCTCACCTGAGCTTTACTCAAGGTGAGTTATTGTGATCGCCTTTTGTGCGTCGTGCGTCAACTTCTTCTCCTCAGTAACATGTTGGTCAATTTGGATGAAACTTCACAGAAAGCATCCTCTCAATGACCTCACCAGAATTCCATCAAATTTTGGGGATCCATGCACAATTCTAGTTTCCATGGCAACGAAACCGAAAAAACTTCAAAATTCTTCTTCTCCCAAACTAGTTGGCAGATTTTCAAATAATTTTGTAGAAATGTTCCTTGGATCTATCAGATTCCTTCAAGCCATGTTGAATGGTCGAAAAACATGGCCGCCAGCGGGGCGGGGTTATTTTGCCTTATATGGCTATAGTGCAAACTTAAAAGATCTTATACCATGATCAATTATAATAGCTCCTCCAAAAGTGTCAGGCCGATTTTCAAATAATTTTGTAGAAATGTTCCTTGAGTGATCCTCTATCAGATTCTTTCGAGCCATGTTGATTGGTAAAAAAACATGGTCCCCAGGGGGCAGGGTTATTTTGCCTTTTATGGCTATAGTGAAAACTTAAAAAATCTTCTCCTCCATAAGTGTCAGGCCGATTTTCAAATAATTTTGTAGAAATGTTCCTTGGGTGACCCTCTATCAGATTCCTTCAAGCCGTGTTGATTGGTCGAAAATCATGGCCGCCATGGGGCGCTGCTATTTTGCCTTATATGGCCAAAGTGAAAACTTAAAAAATCTTCAACATCTTCTCCTCAGTAACCAGTGGGTCAATTGGGATGAAACTTCACAGAAAGCATCCTCTCAATGACCTCACCAGAATTCCTTCAAATTTTTGGGATCCCTGCAGAATTCTGGTTTCCATGGCAACGAAACGGGAAAAAAAAAATCAAAATTCTTCTTCTCCCAAACTGGTTGGCAGATTTTGAAATTATTCTGTAGAAATGTTCCTTGGGTGACCCTCTATTGGATTCCTTGAAGCCATGTTGATTGGTCGAAAAACATGGCCGCCAGCGGGGGGGTGCGGGTCTTTTTTGCCTTATATGGCTATAGTGAAAACTTAAAAAATCTTCTTCTCCAAAAGTGTCAGGCCGATTTTCAAATAATTTTGTAGAAATGTTCCTTGGGTGATCCTCTATCAGATTCCTTCAAGCCATGTTGATTGGTCGAAAAACATGGCCACCAGGGGGGCGGAACGGGGCTTATATAGCTTATATAGCTAAAGTGAAAAAAAAATTATCAGGTGAGCGATCCAGGGCCGTCATGGCCCTCTTGTTTAAAATATGTGGAAAGGCGCTGATAAAGATGCAAGCTATTGTTTTTAGTCATAAAACCATTTATTACAAATCAACCCAAAAAGACTAGGCTCGTCACCTAACTTATATATGTTGGGATGTCAACCCCAATTTAACCCTTTCCCACATACAACAAATCGCAGCAGACGACTTTGAAAACCTATAGTATATACAAAAACGTGAACAATCTCCATAAATGAGAGTTTAAAAAGAGTTGAAAACATTGTGGCTAAAGGAGAAGTTGCTTGATATGAGCAATTTCTTCTTTCGTCACAAGGTTTTCAAAAGGCGTCTGAAAGCATCTATATGAGGGAAAGGGTTGAAGGGTCTCTGGCTTCTGGACTCCAATAAGTGTCAGTCACGAATCATTGGCGAGAGATGAAAACGATATCAGATTAACCTTTTCCCTCATACAACATTTCTGCAGCAGACGACTTTGAATATATTTTGTTAAAAAATGGGAAATCTCTATAATTGAATGGATAACCTATGACAAAAAGTGGAAAACATTGTGGCAAAAGGAGAAATTGCAGGTTTTGTGCAATTTCTTCTTTTGTCACTATGTTTTCAAAACGCCGTCTGCTGCAGAGTCGTCAGAAAGCATTCTATATGAGGGAAAGGGTTAAGAGTTAAAAGGTATTATTTTCACAGAGTTGGTCAAGAATATTAAGAATAACAGCCAAAGATGAGCGATGCAGCAACAGGAGAAGCCCCCGGAGCGGAAGCCCTAGTAGAAGCTGAGGGAGGGATTGCGTCCTACTTCTCACCCCTAGATCTGTTCATTATGTCCTTAATGGCTGGAATAGCAGCCTATTGGTTCTTCTTCAAGAATAAACAAAAGGAACAACCAACCTTCAAGAAACTAACAGTAGCGTAAGTAGTCAAGGAAAGATAATATACTTTATTGTCTGCATGTGGTAGTCTGTACAAATATTGAATGGTTGGCAAGGCTGTGTATTATTTTTCATTAGTTTGTAAGATGACTTACCCTTTCCAACATACAACAAACTGCAGCAGATGACTTTGAAAATATTAACCCTTTCCCTCATATGACAATTCTGCAGCAGACGACTTTGAAAACATTAACCCTTTCCCTCATACGGCAATTCTGCAGCAGACGACTTTGAAAACATTAACCCTTTCCCTCATACGACAATTCTGCAGCAGACGACTTTGAAAACATTAAGGTGAAATAATACTAATAGAGTACCTATAAATGAAATTCAAATTATTCATTAGATTTGAATACAATCTATTTTTGGGAGAGGGTTAATGTCCATACCTTTGACCAAAAAATAGACATTACGTACCCACTTTGTCTGTATATATACTACTATATAATATATATATTTAAGCAACAAGGAAACGAAGCAGTTATTATACCCCCTTCGAATAAGAGGGGGTATATAGGAGTCACTGTGTCCGGCAGTCTGTCTGTCGGTCGGTAGGTCGGAAGCCATATTTTGTCCGACCTATTTCTTACGAACCACTGGGTGGAATTCAATAAATATAAATAAATAAATATTTTAAAGAGTTATGGCCCTTTTACTAATTAAGTTATGGTGTAGGTCAAGGTGCTGTTTAGGGGGTATTTATCATCTTCAGTGATAGTTCTAGTTAGACTTGAAAATAATGATAATACTAATAAAGTCACATGCTGGCTGTACTGTTGGTTTTAAAAACAAAAGTAGTCGTGACTCCTTAGTTGATGTCCTGTATTCAATTGCCTATTATTATTTGAGAATTTGGATCGCATTGTATGCACATTTTATGATCAGATCATCAGAGCTCTGGATAAGGGGTAATTTTCATGTTCTAAAATCCTTACTTTACAATGAAACCCTAAATTGTGCATATTCAAAGGAATCATCTCAGTGGGAACATTCTTCTGAGTACCGACAGCATAGGTTTGGTTGAGTAATAAGACAGATATTGATGGAAAATGACCATTTCACACCCCCTTATCTAGTCCTCTGAAATCTCATTGCCTCTGCAGCAGACGGCTTTTTGAAAACATGGTGACAAAAGCAGAAATTGCACAAAACGTGCAATTTCTCCTTTTGCCACAATGTCTTCCACTTTTAGTCATAGGTTATCCATTCAATTATGGTGATTTTCTATGTTTTGACAAAATACGTTCAAAGTCGTCTGCTGCAGAATTGTGGTATGAGGGAAAGGGTTAATGAAGAATATGATTCTGTGGTGATGTAGTAATCAAAGAACTTACATAAAACATACTTCCCTTTCAGGCCCCTGGTCAGGAGTAGTTCATATGATCCAAGCTTTATCAACAAAATGAAAAACTCAGTAAGTAATCCTTGGACAGAACCAGAGGAGTAGTTGGGTCTTTTTCCCACCCTATATTTCTCGCATGACTCGACCAAACCATATGTTCTGTATACTCATAGGAAACGATTCTTTTGAGTACCCACAGCATATTGAGGGCTTGGTGTGAAACAGTTGTAACTAAAATTGGTATTTTTTTACCAAGGTTAATCACCTCGCCATGAAGTCTTTATAAGCATTAAATCATTTACCTTGGTAAACAATGGAAATTTAGGTGCCATTGCTCGTTCTGAGCAATGACATCTAAATATACATTGTTTAGAAAAGGGGTCAAAATTGCCCCTAAACCACGGTTTTCAAATTAGGTTTTCAGTTACAACCGTTTCACGCCAGGCCCTCGATATGGTCTGTGTTTCAAATAAGGGTTTTATAATTTGAAATACACATATAAAAATGTATTTTTATCTACAGATCTGTACAGAACTCTAAACTGATTGTATTTCTTCCAAAACACAATCCTTAACCCTTTACCTCATATAAACGCTTTCAGACACCTCTGCAGCAGACAGCTTTTTGAAAACATAATGACAAAAGCAGAAATTGCACAAAACGTGCAATTTCTCCTTTTGCCACAATGTTTTCCACTTTTACTCATGGGTTATGCATTCAATTATGGAGATTTTCTATGTTTTGACAAAAATACGTTCAAAGTTGTCTTCTGCAGAATTGTCGTATGAGGGAAAGGGTTAATTTGACATTGTGGTGAGTAGTCAAACAAATCATCTCTGTTTTAAGATTATTTTTATCTACCACAACAAAGAGTCTGATTAGGTAATTAGTGATTTATATTATGCTTTGACAGGCAAAGAGACAAAACAGCTTATTGCACATCATTTAATTATACCCCCAAAAAACAAAGTTATATTATAGGAGTCACTGTGTTGGTCGGTCGGTCGGTCGGTCGGTCGGTCGGAAGCCATATTTTGTCCGGCCCATATCTTAACCATGCATCATAGGATTTGAACGAAACTTCATAAGATGATACAACACATTGAGAGGAAGTGCGGTGTACAGGAACCATAACTCTATTTTATCTAAATACAGAGTTATTGCCCTTTGTTACTTTTTCTTGTCCGGAGAATTACTTAATAACTAACAGATGGAATCTAATAAAACTACATACAATGGTAGAGCATAATGAGAGGAAGTGCAGTGTACAAGAACCATAACTCTAATTTACATAATTACAGAGTTATTGCCCTTTGTTACTTTTTCTTATTCGTAGAGTCTTGTCCAGAGCATAACTTTAAAACAAATTGTTGGAATTTAATAAAACTTCATAGGATGATACAACACATTGAGAGGAAGTGCGGTGTACAGGAACCATAACTCTATTTTATCTAAATACAGAGTTATTGCCCTTTGTTACTTTTTTCTTGTCCGGAGAATTACTTAATAAATAACAGATGGAATCTAATAAAACTACATACAACGGTAGAGCAAAATCAGAGGAAGTGCAGTGTACAAGAACCATAACTCTAATTTACAGAGTTATTGCCCTTTGTTATCCAAAAATGAACAAAACAAGAATAACCCGATCCATAACATTGTCCTTTTAAGGTGGGGTTTCTAAATATTTCACAACCTTTCCTGTCAGGGCGGCGTTTGGGGGTATTAATCACATTCAGTGATAGTTCTAGTTTAAATTTGGAAATGTCTAGTGGACTCAAATTATTGAATTTAAAGAGCCAGTCTCTGAAGCTGCAAGCAACTTTTTTTATGAGACTTTGTCTTAATCTAGATCTCTATATTGTTTCTCTCATACAAACACAACTTTGAAAACATCAAGAAAAAAAAAATCTTGAAATATCTCTTAAAAAAAGCAAATGTAAATAGCAAATAAAATAAAAAATATTGTGGAATTAAATCGAAATTGTTCACAATGTGTGATTTCTCCTTTGGCCTCCATGTTTTCTGCTGCTGATGTGTGAAAATGCTTTTGTATGTGGGAACTGGTAAATGCCTCTTGATACCAGAACACATCTGGATAAAATGAAATTATCCTTATAGATAATGCAAGTGTATGAAGTCACTTTTTTGGGACAGTTTTAGTTTTTCGTTTGTCCCACTGTGCTTTAACTATTCACTGGATGTGCAATTTTTAGGTTCACCTGCTTGGAAAAGATATGTAAAACAAATGTAAACCCTAGAACTTTAGGAGTATAATATTGATCCAGAAAAGGTAAATTGCATGATTTTGGCAATCTCTCAGATGATTTTCTTTTAAACATTGCCTTAATGTTTTCAACTCTGTTCAATAAGTATACCTTCATTTCTAGAGATTTTCCAAATTTTTGCGGGAACATGCTGTCACTGCTGAATTGTTGTAGGAGCAAACAGATAATTGTGAAATTATTTTGCTTTCAGGGTAGAAATGTGGTTGTATTTTACGGGTCCCAAACAGGTACAGGTGAAGAGTTTGCCGGGCGTCTGGCTAAAGATTGTACAGGATATGGTATGAAGGGAATGGTGGCTGACCCAGAGGAATGCGAAATGGTAAGGATTGATAGGTTGATTGCGGTTTAACGCAGTTTTCAACAATTCTTTAGTCATATTACAGTGGCCAGTTCACCTACACATATGCTTCCGGGTTTTCTCAATACCTGTACTCAACACAACATACCTTCCAAGCAACTGGCTCCTTTTCCACCTAGACTGTTTGCCCAATGGTGAAAGACAAATGACGCATGTTACAGTGACTTTTGTCAAGCGTCGGAAAGAATGTTGTCCGAGCGGATTCCAACTCACAACCCCTGGATTGACAGCCTGCGTCGCTACCGACTGAGCTACCGGTGCTCAGCTGAAAAATCTTAAACCCAAGAGGCCTAGATAATGAGAAGTTACCTGATCTATTACCAACACTATCTGCCTTATTAATGATTTAACCCAATGTTGTTGGTGCTCAAATAAATAGTCTCATTGAGACAATTCGTTTGGGTACCATTGATCCACATAGGTTTTGGAAGTCAAATAAGGATTCAACACTTTACAATATATAGATATATTTTAACAAATCTGAAGCAGATGACTTTCGAAAACATTGTAGCCAAAAGGAGAAATTGCTTATGATGAGCACTTTCTCTTTTGGCCACAATGTTTTCAACTTTATTTAACAATTAAGCTGTCTTTTATGGACAATGTTTTTCTACAATGTTTTCAACTTTTATTCAAGAATCGTTATTTCATTCAAAAATATTTTCCTAATTTTTAGCTGTCCTCAGCACAAAGTGTTCAAGTTTAGCTATTGTAATTACATTTTGTCTGTCAGTGTTGATAATTGTCAACACTTGTCATGTTAACATGTACCAACCTGCAGACGCAATATGACGCAATTTCTTCATTTGCCACAATGTTTCCAACTCTATTCAAAAACTAGATCATCATTTGTAGAGATTTTCTATACTTTTGCTAGCTGTTTTCAAAGTCATCTACTGCAGATTTGTAGATTGTGGGAGAGGGTTATATTTCATGTCACCTGCAAAGAAATTGGGGATAAATGAGGACGTGTTTTCAAATCTATTCACTTTATAGGGAATGTTGATATTTTTGTGTAATTTTCGGAAAGATTTAAAAAGAGTCTTTGACAGCACATAATTGTATTAACCCTTTCCCATCTATAGATACATTTTGATGGATTTGCAGCAGATGCCTTTTGAAAACATCGTGTTAAAAGGAGTAATTGCTCAAGATGAGCAATTTCCCCTTTTGCCACAATGTTTTCAACTTTTTCAGTAATTAAACTTACAATTATAGAGATTTACCATATTTTTTAGTAGACTTTCTCAAAGTCGTCTGCTGCAGATTTGCTGAATGTTCATGAATTGTTGTTGGAAAATGGTTAAAAGAGTTATTGTTTTACAGGAGGACCTGACCCGTCTGTCTGAGATAGACAATGGAATGGCAATATTCTGCGTGGCTACCTACGGTGAGGGGGATCCCACTGATAACGCCCAGGAGTTTTTTGAATGGCTGCAAAATGGAGATGTTGAAATGAATGGTGTTAAATTTGCGGTAAGAGTTCAGAGCTCTAGAAAAGGGGCGTTTTGCTTGTTCTAAAATCCTTATTTGACCCTCTAAACCTATGTTGTTGGTACTCAAAAGAATTGTCTCAGAGAGGCGATTAGTTTGAGTACCCACAACATAGGGTTTGCTTTAATATTAAGAGAGAAATTTCGGGAGAAAGAGCTGAATACCCCTCCTTACCTGGACCTCTGCTGTTCACCCTTTCTGTTATACTTTTGTCTCGGTGAAGACAACTTTGGAAAAGAAGAAATCTTTAAATTCTCAAGACATTACAATTTTAGATCACCTGAGCTGAAGGCTCAAGGTGATCTATTCTGATCTCTCTCTGTCCATTGTCAATCGTTAAACTTTTAGCTTTAAACATCATCTTCTCCGAAATCACAGGACCAATTTCATTCAAGCTTCACAGGAATTTTCCTTTGGTGGTCCTCTTTCAAAAGTGTTCAAATATTTAAATTCCATGGAGAACTTGAGTTGCTGCGGCATCGGAAAGGGAGCAAAATGTCCAAACTTTAATATTTTTTTTCTCTGAATCTGCTAATCAGATTCCAATATAATTTGGTACTACAAATAGTGTTCAAGCTATATTGATTTGTTTATAAACATGGCAACGAGGCCGCATCAGAAAAGGGGCAAAATGGCAAATTTTAATTTTCCATCCTTATTAAAATGCTTGTCTGATTTCAAGATAATTTTGTAGATATGTTCTTTCATTCTAATATTTTTTAGCCATATTGATTGGTTACAAAACGATAGTACCCATGCATCGACACAAAAGGGATAAATTGAACTTTTAGCTACAAATGACAGCTCCCACCATTCCACTGGACTAATTTCAACTTAATTTCACAGGAATGTTCCTTGTTGGTCCTCTTTCAAAATTGTTCAAAGACTTACATTCTGTGTAGAACTTTAGTTGCTATGGCATTAGAAAATGAGAAATATACCAAAACTTTAAAATCCTTTTCCTCCACGATCTGCTTGTCCGATTCCAAGATAATTTAGTGGAATTGTTCTTTGAGAGACACTCTACGAAAACTTTTCAATTTTTCAAAATGGCGCAAAATGACAAAACTTTAATATTTCATTCTTATTAAAGTTCTTGTTAGATTTCAAGATACAAATGGCTTTTACTGATAAGCTATTTCTTTAACAGTGTCCACTCCTTGCAGTTTTATTTGCACTCCTGATAATCTGCCCAGATATTTGCAGTTAGATATTTGCTACTACTTTATTATCACTCATGTGATTGTTTTTGAGCCATCTTGGCCCTCTTGTTCATTAGATGTTATCAAACCAGACAATCCTTAACCCCTCCTTACATACACTAAATCTGTAGCAGATGACTTTCAAAACAATAAGTCAAATATATAAAAACTCTATAAATGAAAAAAAAGATTAGTCAAATATATAGAAACTCTATACATGAAAGAACAATTTTTGAATAATGCTGAAAATGTTGTCAAAATGAGAAATTATTCATTATGAGCAATATCTCCTCTTGCCACATTTTCAAAATTCGTCTGCTATAGAGGCGTCAGAAAGCGTCTGTATGTTGTAAAGGGTTAAAATATAAATCCGTAAATTAAAACAAAAAGCTTCCCAAATGTATTTTTTGTGACCTTACAGTTTATCATATCATTATATGATAACAGTGTGTTGACCTCCTAATAGTAAACCATCTGTCAATAAAACTGGAAAAGCTGGATACACCAAAGTTCACAACTGAACAACAATGGGGAAAACAGACATTTCTTGTTGTTAGTTTGTAAATGGTGTATTTTATATTAACAAACAGCTCTATTAACCCTTTCCCTCATATAGACGCTTTCTTACGCCTCTGCAGAAGACGGCTTTTTAAAAACGAGCAATTTCTCCTTTTGCCACAATGTTTTCCACTTATAGTCATAGGTTATCCATTCAATTATAGAGATTTTCTATTTTTTGTCAAAATATGTTCAAAGTCGTCTGCTGCAGAATTGTCGTATGAGGGAAAGGGTTAAGGCAATGCTCAAGCAATTCTAAGACATTTCCCATTGTTTTGAAGGATCTGAGTGTGTCATAGTTGCTCTTAAACACTTTTCCTTAGGCCATAAATTTAAGTAAATTTAGCAGCAGATAAATTTTGATTACGTTGTTGGAAAAGTAGAAATTTCTCTAAATTACCATTTTTCATTTTCCACAATGTTTTCAACTGTATCAAATTATTAATGCTTCCACTCTATGAGATATAACAGTGTTTGTATCATTTTTTTAATAAACAGACTACTGTGAAGATATCATATCATGTAGAATAATCCAATACTTGACTCCAAATCTACAAAGTATTTTCATTTCTCAGACTCAAGTATTTGATTGACCAGAAGCAATTTCATCCTCGGATTTGACCTTTCAGAAGTCCTGTGGAATTCATTTTTGAGCACATAGAACATAAAGTGATTTAGAAATTGTAATAAAAGATTTTACCTTTAATCTGTTAACCCTTTCCCTCATATAGACGCTTTCTGACGCCTCTGCAGCAGACGGCTTTTTGAAAACATAGTGACAAAAGAAGAAATTGCACAAAACGTGCAATTTCTCCTTTTGCCACAATGTTTTCCACTTTTTGTCATAGGTTATCCATTCAATGATGGAGATTTGTCTATGTTTTGACAAAATACATTCAAAGTTGTCTGCTGCAGAATTGTCGTATGAGGGAAAGGGTTAATCTTAATTGCTCGGAATTATGAAACTTCGTGTTCATGTTTGTCATCGCTTGCCTTGAAGTTGATACCGATGACTTCAACACTTTCATCCTATGTAGATGTATTGTTTTCATCCTATGTAGATGTATTGTTTTCATCCTATGTAGATGTATTGTTTTCATCCTATGTAGATGTATTGTTTTCATCCTATGTAGATGTATTGTTTTCATCCTATGTAGATGTATTGTTTTCATCCTATGTAGATGTATTGTTTTCATCCTATGTAGATGTATTGTTTTCATCCTATGTAGATGTATTTTGATGCACATTTTCAAAGTTTTGAAAGTATTTGTAGTATTAGGTAAATTTATTATGGCCCAGTGCCTTGCAGCGGATGTTTCAAGAAAGTTGGGAAAGGAACATTTCTTATGTCAGAAGTTGTCAATTAAGTAGATTTAAAAGGGAATAAATATCACGTAGTTGATTTAAAAACAAACTTGGAATAATGACTTCCATAATTAGATTGAAACTTACAGTATGTACAGAGCTCTAGATAAGGGGCGTTTTCATGTTCTCATATTCTTATTTGACCTCTGAAACCTATGTTGTGGGTTCTTAACCCTTTCCCTCATATAGACGCTTTCTGACGCCTCTGCAGCAGACAGCTTTTTGAAAACATAGTGACAAAAGAAGAAATTGCACAAAACGTGCCAATTTCTTCTTTCGCCACAATGTTTTCCCCTTTTTGTCATATGTTATCCTTTCAATTATGGAGATTTTCTATGTTTTGCCAAAATACTTTCAAAGTCGCCTGCTGCAGAATTGTCGTATGAGGGAAAGGGTTGAAAGAATTGTATCAGTTAGACAATTTCTTTGAGTACCCGTACCCACAAGATAGTTTTTAATGAGTGCTTATAAAGATATGAATGACACCTGTTAATTCTTTTTTAGTCCTTTGATATGTATTAATGTATTATTATATGTGTATATTCTACAGGTATTTGCACTTGGAAACAAAACCTATGAACATTACAATGCCATGGGCATCTATGTAGACAAGCGTCTGGAGGAACTTGGTGGGGAGAGAGTCTATGAATGTGGTCTTGGAGACGATGATGGAAAGTATGTTTAACCCATTCCAACATAACACAAATCTGCTGCAGATTACTTTTAAAACATCAAGGCAAAAGAGGAAGATTCTCTTCAAACAAAAGTAAAATGATTGAATAAAGTTGAAAACTTTATGGCAAAAGGAGAATTTGTTGATTATGTCAAAATGTTTTCATAAGTTGTCTGCTGTAGATGCTTCAGAATGCGTCTATATGTGGGAAAGGGTTAACAGTAAATAGGTCTTGACATTTTTTCAATCAAACCAGTACAAGAAGCTGGTTTTTTTTTCAATTAAATAGTCATCCAAATTCCAACTAATAATAACCCTAAGCTGAGGAGGACCAACAAGAGATAACCTTTTTGCGGACCAAAATAAAATTATTTGAATCAAAGATGACATCTGGAGACCTCATCTACCTCATCCAGGTATCTGTCCAATACACATGTAGTAACTGAGAAATTGGGTTGCATGCAGGACTTTTACCAATAATTTCGAAGTCCAAATGGGGATAATTTTTTTTTCGAAATCTCATGTTTAGAATTGCATGAAAGTTTTTAACCATGTTGCAATTGGTCATCTCACTGTCATCACCATCGTAGGGGTACCAATTTCAACCACCATTATAACATAAGTGCAATAAAGTTTATAAATAAAATATTGTGATTGTACGTGGTAAACATTAAGCTTTCTGTGTGTACACTTACAGCATCGAAGAAGATTTTGTGACATGGAGGGAGAAGTTCTGGCCAGCTGTTTGTGAACATTATGGTGTGGAGGCTACAGGAGATCAAGTCAAGTAAGAATTATGTATAAAATAGTTGTCCCTTTGAAGTGTTTATACTAGGGTAACTAGTATTGTTTGGAAAACTGTACTGTTGCAAAATCCATGGTTTAACCCTTTCCCCCATACGACAATTCTGCAGCAGACGACTCTGAACATATTTTGTCAAAAAATAGAAAATCTCTATAATTGAATGGATAACCTGTGACTAAAAGTGGAAAAACATTGTGTCAAAAGGAGAAATTGCTTGTTTTGAGCAATTTCTTCTTTTGTCACTATGTTTTCAAAAATCCGTCTGCTGCAGAGACGTCAGAAAGCGTCTATATGAGGGAAAGGGTTAAACCATATATGGAAGATAGAAAGCTTGTGGAGTAGAACTTATGTTATATTTCTACTTGGCTATACCAGTTAACTCTTTCCTCCATACATCAAATCTGCATCGGAAGACTTGGAAAATATCTAGGCAGAATATGAAAAATCAATGAAAGTATTGTAATTGAATACAATTTAACCCATTACTTCACACAGGCGACATTTGACGCCTGCTTTTGCAGACAACTTTTGAAAACATTGCAATAAAAGGTTAAATTGCTCAAAAACAAGCAATTTCACCTTTTATTACAATATTTTCAACTCTTTAATAATATAATACTTTCAGTTTTCTAGATTGGTGAAATTATTTGTCTGATGATTGTAAAGCAGACGATCTATGAAAAGCCATGCGAAGTAATGGGTTAAAACATTTTGACATTACTCCTTATGGACAATATCACAATGCGTATTGAGTTACTATGGAATTCAAATCTTAACAATGATTGTGTGAAATATATTTATATTTATTTCTGTATAGATAATTTGACTCTTGAATGTCTAAGAGATTAACATTTCTGCGAGAATTAAAATATATATTTTCTATGACAAAGTCTGGGCACTTTCAGAACAACCAATGTAAAGCAGTAATTGGTTCAACAAAGCTATAAGCTCTCTTCCTTAGACTAATCTGTTTGTGTTTTCAGTGTACGGCAATACAGCCTGACAGTTCACGATGATTTACCACCAATTAAAGTGTTCAAAGGAGAAATCGCCAGACTGAAGTCGTTTGAAAACCAAAGACCGTAAGTGATCATTAACCCTTTCCCTCATATAGACGCTTTCTGATGCCTCTGCAGCAGACTGCTTTTGGAAAACATAGTGACAAAGAAGAAATTGCTCAAAACGAGCAATTTCTACTTTTGCCACAATGTTTTCCACTTTTAGTCATAGGTTATCCATTCAATTAAAGAGATTTTCCATTTTTTGACAAAATATGTTCAAAGTCATCTGCTGCAGAATTGTTGTATGAGGTAAAGGGTTAAAAGTTTTTCAGTTATATATCACGGGAGCCATGAGTTCGCATAACTATGTGATTCTTGAATTACGCAACATAACCTTCTTCCCACATAGACCTACTGGCACATGTCAATCATCAAAAAGAATGAATGGCCAAGCCGGGGTTCAACCTCACGTCCCTAGAATTGATACCCAAGACCAAATAAGCTATCTCAGTGCAACAATTATAAATTAAAGAATTGTTTTGTATTCAAAATTAGTGTTTCATCAGATTTAACCCTTCCCCACCAGTAGTCAGATTTTGATGCATCTGCAGCAGAAATCTTCTGAAAACATTGTAGCAAAACCAGAAGTTACTTGTAATTATGGTCTTTTTGTTTTTCAGACCGTATGATGCTAAAAATCCATATTTGGCCCCAGTAAAGGTGAACAAAGAACTTCACAAGGGAGGTGACAGATCGTGTATGCACATAGAGTTTGATATATCAGGATCTAAAATCAGGTATGTTTTTATGTTTAATCCTTTCCCGCATACAGACGCTTTTTGATGCCTCTGCAGCAGACGGCTTTTGAAAACATTGTGGCAAGAGGAGAAAATGCTCATGAGTAATCATTTCAGTAATTGTTCTTTTATTGATAGAGAGTTTAAATACTTTTGCCTAAATGGTTTCAAAGTCATCTGTACAGCTTACCTGATATGATTTTTTTGAAAACAGATATGAGGGAAAAAAATAAACATCTTGTATTATAATATTTCTATTCTACTGGTCAAAAGTTCAACAGGCTGATGGGATGGTCTTGTTTCTGTAGTCTATCTACATAATCCTTGCATCTGTCTGTCTGTCAAGATTTGATTTATTAGCAGGTCATATTTGACTGTGCTTCTGCAAAAACTATTGTTGACTTGCAGCCAATGGAGCTACATTTGTATGCAGGGCCTTTTTAGGCCTCATTGATATATTAGATTAGATAATTTGAAAAATAAGTGGTATCAAAACTCAACATTTTTATGAATTGGAATATAATCATTCCTATAGCAATAGATAACAATCATTAAAGTTTCCTAAATAAATATCCATAGTATTTGTCAATGATCCTAGATATCTGATCAACAATACCTTGTTATTAGGCTAACAAGAATGTTTGTACCTGTTATGAATTCAGATCTGAGACTGGTTTGTTAACCCTTTTCCACTTGCTTTCAATTATTACAAATTTTTAGCTCGTCTGTTTTTTGTTGAAAAAATGTCAGGTTATCATGATACTCATTGCATCGTCACAAAACTTGCCTCATAACTCAAAACTGTCAACATTTATTTGCAAATGACAAATGAAACTTGGTACACATGTTGCTAGGAACAATATGCATATCTATACCAAGTCACATAATTCTGGCTTTAATAAATATTCAGTAATGTCTGCAGTGCTCTTTTTAGCTCACCTGAGCTTTGCTCAAGGTGAGTTATTGTGATCGCCTTTTGTCCGTCGTGCGTCGTGCGTCAACTTCTTCTCCTCAGTAACCAGTGGGTCAATTTGGATGAAACTTCACAGAAAGTATCCTCTCAATGACCTCACCAGAATTCCTTCAAATTTTTGGGATCCATGCAAAATTCTGGTTTCCATGGCAACGAAACCTAAAAAAAATTCAAAATTCTTCTTCTCCCAAATTGGTTGGCAGATTTTCAAATAATTTTGTAGAAATGTTCCTTGGATGACCCTCTATCAGATTCCTTCAAGCCGTGTTGATTGGTCGAAAAACATGGCCGCCAGGGGGGGCGGGGCTATTTTGCCTTATATGGCTATAGTGAAAACTTAAAAAATCTTCTCCTCCGAAAGTGTAATTCTGATTTTCAAATAATTTTGTAGAAATGTTCCTTGGGTGACCCTCTATCAGATTCCTTCAAGCCATGTTGATTGGTCGAAAAACATGGCCGCCAGGGGGGGCGGGGCTATTTTGCCTTATATGCTTATAGTGCAAACTTAAAAAATCTTCTCCTCCAAAAGTGTCAGGCCGATTTTCAAATAATTTTGTAGAAATGTTCCTTGGGTGATCCTCTATCAAATTCCTTCAAGCCATGTTGATTGGTAAAAAAACATGGCCGCCAGGGGGCGGGGCTATTTTGCCTTTTATGGCTATAATGAAAACTTAAAAAATCTTCTCCTCCATAAGTGTCAGGCCGATTTTCAAATAATTTTGTAGAAATGTTCCTTGGGTGACCCTCTATCAGATTCCTTCAAGCAATGTTGATTGGTCGAAAAACATGGCCGCCAGGGGGCGGGGGCTATTTTGCCTTATATGGCCAAAGTGAAAACTTAAAAAATCTTCAACATCTTCTCCTCAGTAACCAGTGGGTCAATTGGGATGAAACTTCACAGAAAGCATCCTCTTAATGACCTCACCAGAATTCCTTCAAATTTTAGGGATCCATGCAGAATTGCAGGTTTCCATGGCAACGAAACGAAAAAAACTTCAAAATTCTTCTTCTCCCAAACTGGTTGGCAGATTTTCAAATAATTTTGTAGAAATGTTCCTTGGATGACCCTCTACCAGATTCCTTCAAGCCATGTTGATTGGTCAAAAAACACAGCCGCCAGGGGGGCGGGGCTATTTTGCCTTATATGGCTATAGTGAAAACTTATAAAATCTTCTCCTCCGAAAGTGTCAGGCTGATTTTCAAATGATTTTGTAGAAATGTTCCTTGGGTGACCCTCTATCAGATTCCTTCAAGCCATGTTGATTGGTCGAAAAACATGGCCGCCAGGGGGGGGGGGGGCTATTTTGCCTTATATGGCTATAGTGCATACTTAAAAAATCTTCTTCTCCAAAAGTGTCGGCCCGGTTTTCAAATAATTTTGTAGAAATGTTCCTTGGATGACCCACTTTCAGATTCCTTCAAGCCATGTTGATTGGTCAAAAAACATGGCCGCCAGTAGGCAGGGCTATTTTAGATTATATGGCTATAGTGAAAACTTAAAAAATCTTCTCCTCCAAAAGTATCTGGCCGATTTTCAAATAATTTTGTAGAAATGTTTCTAGGGTGACCCCTATCAGATTCCTTCAAGCCAAGTTGATTGGTCGGAAACTATGGCTGCCAGGGGGTGAGGCTTATATAGCTAAAGTGAAAAAAAAAAAAAAATCAGGTGAGCGATTCAAGGGCCATCATGGCCCTCTTGTTTTAATCATTGTGTCTAATGAAAAAAATGCTCATAATAAGCAATTTCTCCTCTTGGCACAATATATTCAACTTTTTCAATAATTGTCCCCCGCTTTCGCGAAAGCGCGGGGACTATTATTTCTCATTCGTCAGTCCGTCCGTCCGTCCAACAGTCCGTCAGTCACGCTGTCACACTTTCGTTTCCGGGCTATTTCTCTGCAACCGCTTTTTCGAATTCAATGAAATTTCATAGGAAGGATCACCACCAAGTGTAGATGCGCATATCGTGTTTGCGTTCCGGTTGGATTATTTTTCACGGAGTTATGGCCCTTTACCCCTTTGTATGACTAAATTCATTTCCGGGCTATTTCTCTGCAACCGCTTTTTGGAATTTGATGAAACTTCATAGGAAGGATCACCACCAAGTGTAGATGCGCATATCGTGTTTGCGTTCCGGTTGGATTATTTTGCACGGAGTTATGGCCCTTTACCCCACCATCAGGCTATGTATGACTAAATTCATTTCCGGGCTATTTCTCTGCAACCGCTTTTTGGAATTTTATGAAACTTCATAGGAAGGATCACCACCAAGTGTAGATGCGCATATCGTGTTTGCGTTCCGGTTGGATTATTTTTCACGGAGTTATGGCCCTTTACTCCACCATCAGGCTATGTATGACTAAATTTATTTCCGGGCTATTTCTCTGCAACCGCTTTTTGGAATTTGATGAAACTTCATAGGAAGGATCACCACCAAGTGTAGATGCGCATATCGTGTTTGCGTTCCGGTTGGATGATTTTTCACGGAGTTATGGCCCTTTACCCCACCATCCGGCTATGTATGACTAAATTCATTTTTCCGGGCTATTTCTCTGCAATCGCTTTTTGGAATTTGATGAAACTTTATAGGAAGGATCACCACCAAGTGTAGATGCGCATATCGTGTTTGCGTTCCGGTTGGATGATTTTTCACGGAGTTTTACCCCACCATCCGGCTATGTATGACTTAATTCATTTCCGGGCTATCTCTCTGCAACCGCTTTTTGGAATTTGATGAAACTTTATAGGAAGGATCACCACCAAGTGTAGATGCGCATATCGTGTTTGCGTTCCGGTTGGATGATTTTTCACGGAGTTATGGCCCTTACTTCTGAACCGTAATAGGTACTGCTTTCATATTTCACATGTGTATTCCTTGTGACAACCCCTTTCCATCAATACCAATTTTTGTGACCTTGACCCTGGCGGGGGACCATGATTCTCTGAATTTGCTTGTTAAACTTTTATTTAAATAGATTTTTCATAATTTTGCCTAGGCTTTATCAAAGTAATCTGCTGTAGATTTGTTGTATGTGGGACATAGGTAAACATGTGTTGAGATGTTTGTTTTATAACAGATATGAGGCAGGTGATCATGTAGCTGTTTACCCCATGAATGACAGAGATCTTGTTGAGGCCATTGGAAAACGACTAAATGTGGACTTGGACACAGTAATGACCCTTACAAATGTGGATGGTATGTAGTTATTATGGGTTAATCTCACACCTGAAAGTACTACCATGGTGGTGTAGTGGAAGAGTGTCGGCCTTTGTGTGGGATGTCACAGGTTCAATCCATGGTTGGGTCATTCCAAAGACTTTCAAAATGGTAGTTATGGCTTTCCCTCAGTCCATCAATTTCATCAGATTCTTTTCTAACTTGCAGAAGTTACACATGTATTTGAAATGAACAGAAAATATGTATTTTGTAAATGTTTGTTGCATCTATAGAAATAGATGTGGATTTGCGGAATATTCTGTTCATATTTCAGTACTATTTGAGCTGCCCTTGGGAATTTTGGATCCTAATGCATCTGGTTCACTAAAGACTCGGATGTGTCTGCAAAAAAACACGGATCCACTAGGGCCTACACTATGTTTTCAAAAAACTGTCTGCAGCAGAGGCGTCAGAAACGTCTATATGTGGGAAAGGGTTAACCCATTCCCATATACAACTATTCTGTAGCAGACAACTTTGAAAACATCTACTCAAAACATATAGAAAATCTCTATAAATAAAATTACAATTACAAAGCTAAAACTATTGTGTCAAAAAGAGAAAATTTACGTTTTTCAGAGGAGGCGAGTAAGAGGCATCCGTTTCCCAACCCCACATCCTACAGAACTGCCCTGCTACACTATCTCGATATAACAAGCTGTCCGAGAACTCACATCCTTAGAGAACTGGTGGAATATGCCACAGAGGAGAAAGACAAGGAGTTTTTATTGAAACTGATTGCAGCAACACCAGAAGGAAAGGTAAGTGGGGATTTATTAAACCATTTCCCTCATGCAAATGGAATGTGATACAACTACAGACATCTTATGAAAATCTTGTGGCTTAAAAAGAAATTGTTTATCATAAATTATGGACCTTTTGCCTCAATGTTGTCAATTCTATTCTATAATTATTTTTGATTTAAATCAAAATTTTCTATTTTTCTGCGTGGAAGTCATCTGCTGCAGTTTTTTTGTAGGTGTTAACATGTTATTTCTGCTGCAGTTTTGTTAAAAGGTTATTTCTGATTAATTTGAAACAGCAGGGTTGACTGGTTTCCCTATTGTGCTTGAAGTTTAAAATTCAAAAATCTCCTAAAAATATTGTGTTAGAAAAGTTACATTGGTGATCCTTTACAAAATGTGTTCAAATCCTCTTAGTTGATATTAACCCTTCCTCATACAGACACTTTCTGACGCCTCTGAAGAAGATAACTTTTGGAGACATAGTGGCTAAAGGAGAAATAGCCACAACGCTGGAACTATTCAATGATGATTAAGTCTCACCGTAATATTCTGGCTATCTTAGAAGACCTGCCATCTCTGATGCCGGCCATTGATCATATATATGACCTGTGAACTCTGTTCAATTATTAAATTTTTGCTTATTTCATTGCCAGATTTTGTACAGTGACTGGGTGATTAAGTCTCACCGTAATATTCTGGCTATCTTAGAAGACCTGCCATCTCTGATGCCTGCCATTGATCATATATGTGAACTGTTACCACGATTACAGGCTCGATATTACTCCATATCGTCCTCCCCTAAGGTAAGAACATTTTCGTAACCGCTTCCCATATAGTTACAACAAATCTGCAGCAGACGACTCTGAAAACCTTTTGGTGAAACAAGGAAAGTCTCTGTGAATGAAAGTATTTTTTTTAACAACAAGTTGGAAAGGTTTTCAGCAACTTCTTTTTTTTGTCACAATGTTTTCAAAAGTAGTCTCATGCAGAGGCGTCTGTATGAGCAAAAAGGTTTTATTTATGAAAGTGTTGTGTTTTGCTCTCCTGAGTACAAAGTGAGTACAAAGTGCTCAGGGTGAGTGTTGTCATTTGTCATTTACCAACAATTTAGTGAAACAATATCCCCTAGACAATTTGGTTTCAACAAAATTTCATGGAACAGTTCCTTTAGATTTGTCCTTCAAAAAGTGTGTGATGAATTGCATTAAGTGAAGGACTATGTCAACAACTATTTAACACTCTGGTTATTACAGACCTTTCTCCATCCTTGAGCGTAACCTCATAAAGTCATAAACATGTAACAATTTGCAGTTACATGCACTATGGTTAACGTGTGAAATACATTTCCAAACTATAAGCCTATACAAGTTATAAATGCTCAAGCCTATGAACCCCTTTTGACACTTCTTTAGTAAAACAAGCAACTCTCCCTTTTCCTACAATGTTTACTGTTATAAATGAAAATTATGCTCGCCATAGCCATGATTTTACTAAATGTTATTAGATATATTCAAAGCAGAAGACTAAGAAAATGATACCAGGTATAGGGTGAATTTAGTATAAGGGCTTCTAGCGAAATACGGTTGTGTTGCTCTTCCAAAAAGTGAAGCCTCTGGTGAGCTTGTGAATATATACAGTCTAACCAGAGTTTTCCATGTCAACCCATATTTCACCCTTTCCTGCATGCAGCAGACAACTTTGAAAACATCTTGGCAAAGATATGAAACTCTGTAAACGAAAGTATAATAATTGAACAGGGTTGAAAACAATGAGAAGGAGAAAGTGCACATTTGAGCAATTTCCTCATTTGTAACATTGTTTTCGAAAGTTGTCCGCTGCAGAGCTGTGAAAATGTGTCTGTATGAGGAATAGGGTTAAGAGAAACCTGGATGTTCCTCCTGACGAAGGAAAAGAAGGCTAGCCCCACTAGTTTTATGCTAATACAGTTAACCCTTTCCCTCATATAGACGCTTTCTGACGCCTCTGCAGCAGACGGCTATTTGAAAACATAGTGACAAAAGAAGAAATTGCACAAAACGTGCAATTTCTCCTTTTGTCACAATGTTTTCCTCTTTTCGTCATAGGTTATCCATTCAATTATAGAGATTTTCCATTATTTGACAAAATATGTTCAAAGTCGTCTGCTGCAGAATTGTCGTATGAGGGAAAGGGTTAAACCTGTGCTAAAGACCACCTTCGAATAGAAATTCCCTGTCAAGAGCAATCAAACTTTTAGTTTCCCAAATACTCATTTGCTGTATAAATGACCCTGCAATTAAAGACCACCTGTGAACAAAGACCAGAGTGTTCACTCCCCATGGGTGATCTTTAAAAACAGGTTCGACTGTATATCATTACATGATGACCAATTTCGATGACGCAACGAGAGAGACCACATTTCGCAAAACACAGCTCTTATCATAATTTGTTATGTTTATTAACGTTTAGGAACATCCAACCAGTATTCATATAACAGCTGTGGTAGTAGAGTATGGAACCAAAACCGGAAGGAGTGTTAAAGGAGTGGCAACCAACTGGATGGCGGGCATGAAACCAGATAATGGTGGACAGTTTTCTGTACCTGTATATGTGAGGTAAAACATTTTATTCTTCATTGAATGAGAACTATTAATTGTGACCAACCTCATCTATGTGCCCAGAATGATATTGTCGCGGGCCTAACCCTTTCTCTCATGTAGACCCTTTCTGACGCCTCTGCAGCAGACAGCTTTTTGAAAACATAGGGACAAAAGAAAAAATTGCTTAAAACGAGCAATTTCTCCTTTTGCAACAATGTTTTCCACTTTTAGTCATAGGTCATCCATTCAATTATAGAGATTTTCCATTTTTTGACAAAATATGTTCAAAGTCGTCTGCTGCAGAATTGTCGTATGAGGGAAAGGGTTAATGCAAAATTGTTGTAACTACATTTTATTACAAGATGTAGTTATAATGTTTTGCATGAAGCGATTGTAATGTTGTTTATAAGAGAGGAACCACTGTGCTTTCCCACATACAAAATAATCTGTCTTGGCAACAATTGGAGTTAAACACATTGAAACAAATGGGAGGAATTTCTCTATTTGTGACTATGCAGAGGCACAGATAAGGAGGGGTATACAGCTCTTTTCCTAACAATATCTCTCTTATTATCCAATCAAACCCATTGCTGTTGGTACTCAAAAGAATTGTCTCATTGAGACAATTTTTTTGAGTACCCACAACATAGGGTTTAAGGGACAAATAAGAATTTTAGAACATGCAAAACGCACCTTATCTAGAGCTCTGACAATGTTTTCAAAAGTTGTCTGTGGCAGAGATGTCAGAAAGGTGTCTATATGTGAGAAAGGGTAAAGCATAACTATATTGGTATTTCAGGAAATCTCAGTTTAGACTACCATTCAAAACCAATGTACCTGTCATTATGATAGGACCAGGAACCGGCGTAGCTCCCTTCAGAGGATTTATACAAGAACGAAGCTTCCTGAAAAATGAAGGTAAGGTGTGAAGTTGTGATCACCCTAAATATTAAAATTTGAGATAAAAATGTTGTGGGGATTTTTTTATAAGATAAAATTAAATGTTTTGAAAGTTGTATGAATTACATTTAAACCCTTCCCTCATACGACAATTCTGCAGCAGACGACTTTGAATTGAATGGATAACCTATGACTAAAAGTGGAAAACATTGTGACTAAGGAAGAAATTGGTCGTTTTCAAAAAGCTGTCTTCTGCAGGCGTCAGAAAGCGTCTATATGAGGGAAAGGGTCAAAGAAGGCAGGGTTTTACATAATGATCAATATTTGAAGGTGCTTTGAACACAATTTGGTTTTTTAGCTCTACTGGCCAAAGGCCAGAAGGGCTTATGTCGTGGCGATTTGTCCGTCGTGCGTGCGTCCGTCCGTCCGTAAACAATTTCTTGTTAACACGATACAGTCTTCACTTTTGATTGTATCTCAACCAAACTTATACAGTAGTTAGATATCCATGAGAGCTCGGTTCCTTTCGAAAACCAGCCAGATCCGCCCATGCAAGACTGGATTATGGCCCTTGAAATTGTCCAAATTGCTATAATTGAGCATGTGAACACAATAGAGGCTCCATTTACTATCTGATCTTCACCAAACTTAGATAGTAGTTAAATACTGATTAGAGCTTGGTTCCTTTTGAAAACCAGCCAGATCCGCCAATGCAAGACTGGATTATGGCCCATGAAATTGTAAAAATTGATATAATACAGCTTGTGAAAACAAAAGAGCCTCCATTTACTATCCGATCTTCACCATTCATACAGTCATGCTCTGGATTGAAAATGACCAAAGAACCATACCAGTAGAGCATAGGCCCTCATGGGCCTCTTGTATTAAAAATGGTCCAATCGCTGGATAAGAGTCCATAGCCAATTTTAGGAATAACAAAATGAAAAATTTGAGTTGTGCAGCCAACAGTACACAGCCTGGTAAGATGGCGTGGATGGTGTTACTTGTTTTTTTCTGAAGAATTCATAAATGTGTAGCCATAGAATGATGAATAAGATAAGACTGCATACATATACTTGCTGATCTTGGCCATTGGTCAACATTATTTGCAAATGTGTTTAGATCACCTATTAAAGCAAAAGGCTGAAGGTGATCTATTTTGACCATACTGGACCAATTTTAACTAAACTTCACAGGAATGTGTCTTTGGTAGTCCTCTTTTAAAATTATTCCAGGATTTAAATTCTATGGAGAACTTAAGTTGCTGTGGAAACAGAAAAGGAGGGAAAATACCCAATCTTTAAAGTTCTTCTCCTCTAAAGCGTCTTGTCTGCTTCTTAAATAATTTGGCGGACATGTTCCTTAATCCACTTCGTCGATTCCTTCTACAAAAATTGTTCAAGCCATGTTGATTAGTTGAAAACATGGAAAGCCAGAAGGCATCAGAAAATGGGACAAGATGATACATTTTATAAGTCCATTCTTATTAAAGTGCATGTGTGATTTAAAGATAATTGTGTAGAAATGTTCCTTTAGTGACCTACATAATTTGCTTAATCCATATTGATTGGTTAAAAAACATAGTGTTAAGGTGGTATCAGAAAATGGGTAAAAATAACTTTTAGTCTCAATTGACATCTGCTCCTAATCCACTGGGTTATTTCAAATTGTTCAAAGACTTAATGCCTTATTAGTTTCATTCCCAATCTTGCTAAAAAAAATCCCAAGATATTAGCAGTTACACATTTGCTGTTATACTATCACTCAGATGATCGATTTAAGGCCATCTTGTCCCTCTTGTTTTCATAGCTAGAGTAGCATACAGCAGGATATTGTCTATAATCACTACACCTTTACCATTTCAGGAAAGCCAGTTGGAGACACAATTTTATATTTCGGTTGTCGGCACAAGTCGGAGGATTTCCTGTATGAGGATGAGTTGAGTGACTATCTGAAGGCTGGAACTCTATCGAAAATGTACACAGCCTTCTCCAGGGACCAGGCAGAGAAAGTCTATGTCCAAAATTTACTTGAAAATAACCGGGACGAGTTATGGAAACTTCTGGAATCAGGTGGACATATCTACGTGTGTGGGTGAGTACTATTGAAGTAGAGTGGTCTATCTATCCCTTAGGTAGACAATATGTAGCTAAGTGTTTGTATAATGAGATACTTATACTGCTTTGCTAAAGAGCTTGCTTTTGTAGCAACATGGCAGAGTGATCAACTAATGGACAAGAGGTCCCGATTTCAAGCCCTGATTCAGTCTGAATTTTTCAGATGGACTACATGACGCCCATTTTAAAATAAGTAACAGCTATGTGAGATAGAGTAGTAGTAGTAGTTTTTGTAAACAAACTTAAGGATTCAAGGACAAATCTTCACATGGAGTCACAATAACCATCTCAGTAACAATATTGAACAGGGTTTATTTTTTGCTAATATCACAAAATAATTATTGGTGAGACCCTGGTGGCTCTAACAGTAGACTGTCAATCTATGGGTTGAGAGTTTGATTGGCCAACATTCTTTTCAACATTTGGTAAAAGTGAATGTGACGAGCATCGTTCATATTCCACTAGTAGGCTTACAGTCAATGTGGAAAATCAGCCAGTTGCTTGAACAGATTTGAGTGGAGTACTGGGTGTGAGAAAGCCAGGAAACAGTGAATGCCATGATATGTTTGAAAAATCATTGAAAAATTGCAATGAACCCAAATATGAGTTACGGTAACCCTTTTAAACGTACAACAAATCTCCTGCAAATGAGTTTGATAACATCCAAAAAGAAATATGGAATATTTGTATAAATTAATGATTTATTATGAAATAATTGAATGTAAACTTCATGTGTGAAAGGATTTTAAAACTGTTATCACCATCATTACAGGGATGCTAGAAACATGGCAAGAGATGTTCACAGTGTGCTGCTAAATTTGATTCAAGAGAATGGGCAAATGGATTCTGCTAAGGCTGCAGACTATATTAAAAAATTGCAAAACAAGGGACGTTACTCCTGTGACGTTTGGAGTTAAAAGTGACCAAAACCTATTTGTTGTATTTTACATATTTGTATAACGTTTAACCCTTTCCCTCATACGACAATTCTGCAGCAGACGACTTTGAACATATTTTGTCAAAAAATAGAAAATCTCTATAATTGAATGGATAACCTATGACTAAAAGTTGAAAACATTGTGTCAAAAGGAGAAATTGCTCGAGCGCAATTTCTTCTTTTGTCACTTTGTTTTCAAAAATCCGTCTGCTGCAGAGGCGTCAGAAAGCGTCTATATGAGGGAAAGGGTTAAAAGACCTTGTTCATTCCATGATGAAAAGGGTCACCCAGGACCACTGCTGTGTTTAAAGATGTAAACAATTAACCCAATTAAAACAAATCTGCAGCAGACAACTTTGAACTCATCTTTAAAAAAATGTGTGGAAAATCTCTTTCTATTAAATATTAGTTTAAGAAAAGAGTGGAATATATTGTTGCAAAAAGAGGGGATTGCTCATAATGAGCAATTTCTCATTTGTCCGCAATGTTTCCAAAAGCTGTCTGCTGCTTAGTCTTTAGAAAGTATCCGTATGTGGGAAAGGGTTAAGAAAACTATTAAAAGCTTTAAAACTAATCTACATCACAGATCTTTGTGTCCCTTTCTATAAAAATAGCTAAAGGAAGGGGAAAAAAATCATGCCTCCCAGGGGCTGTGACTTTTAGCTCCTCTATTTTTCGTTGTCACAAAATGTTAGCCTTACCTCATACATCAAAAACAATTCAACATTTTCAAATAAAACTTGGTACACATGTTCCTAGGAACAATACACATGTCTATACTAAGTCACATAACTCTGGTTTTAATAATTATGCAGAAATTACATGTTTTTTTTACTTAGAAAAAAGCTGACGAACGTTGGCGTTGGATTTTTGGCGATCTTGTTTAATTCTCTGGTGAGGGGTTGCATTTTTTCCAGGAACAGCTCATTCTAATGGAATTTTGAATAAGACTACCCAAAATTCTTGTGATAAGTTGTGCAAATTGGTATGGTGAAAGCCATCATACCTAGATGTTTTCAAGCATTTAAATGTTTGTACTTATATTCACCTATCATTGTTTCACCAAAGGCAATTACAGGTTTACCTTCTATTTGATGTCTTGATATCTAGATTGTGAAAACTGAAACTGAATGTTTAGAGCAAACCTTAACCCGTTCGCACTTACAGACTCATTTTGATGCATCTTTAGTAGACAGCTTTTGAGACATAATGAACAATTTCTCCTTTTCTGCAATGTTTTAAACTCATTTCAGTAATTATGCTTTCATTTAAAGAAATTTTGCATATTTTTGACTGAATGTTTTCAATTCTATAGAAAAACATCACACGAAATTTCACATATGAGCCGTCCATGAGAAAACCCAACATTAAGACCTCTGATAGGCATAATCCGGGCCGACACATTCCATCTTAGGGGGATAGAGGTATAGAGTAATGATTCCTAAAACAGAAAATCCACAGGAGGCAAAAAGTGTCTGTCTGGTTACGCCTGCGCGGCATGCATTCGGTTTTCTCACGGAGCGCTCATATGTCTAGTGTGGATGAAGAAAATTGTTATTTTGGCATTATTAAGTTCAATGATGTTTGCCCAATTTACATTTATATAAACAAATAAATATCTGATTGATTTGCATATTTATATTTTTCGAATCAACCAATTTGACTTTGCGTATTTCGACAGGAAGTTGAGTTAAAAAGGGTTGTCTGTTTTGAATCATATAACATTGTGTGTATATAATATATTGCCTGTTCTAAGGCCAACAGGGAAGATTGGGACAGCCAAATGTGTAGCCTCATAAATAAAACAAACTACATGTAATAGTATTATTATTATAATCTAAATTATTTTGAAATTATAACACCTGCACTCGAAAAATAGGAAGACGAGGTATAGCTTATTTTACATCTTAAATTATTTTTTTACAAAAGTTCAACTGCATTTTAATGCATTTGTCTTTTAAATCTAATATGCTATTTTTCTTAGTTTTTTATCTACATATGTTACAAGTAACCTAGAGAGGTATGGAACAGCGAAAAAAGTAAACAAATAGTACTTAGCACATGGTTTGATACCAACTTTTACACACCTATACACAACTATTTAAAGAAACACCTTATGTATAAGAATGAAAATGATGGGGTATACTTATAAATGGGATAAATTATGCATCTCGTGAATAAGCAAGTTCTTCATTAACCTTTTCCTTCATTGCTTAACTGACCTCTATGATTGGTAAACAATAAAAGGTTGGGATTAAAGGCTGTTCCAATTGTTTGTTGAAATTTGTCTTTTTGCGGACCAAATTAACATGGATTTAGATAGGCAAAGTCATTAAATAGCATTTGTAAAATTTGCAAACATAATTTTTTCTATGATACTAGGAAAATAATAATACAAAATTTTATTCAGATATACCGATTCATTTGAATGATATAGATAGAGCAAAATGCGAGTTTTTATCGAATAACATAGTCTCTCTCTATGTAAAACAGCACAGGAACATTATTGAAATTACAGTGTTCATCTTTTTTCAAGTGCAGTGGAACAAATGATGTTTTCCTAGTCTTCGGTCAAATAAATTTCAAAATACAATAATGAACATGTAAAGGTACACCCTTTCCCTCATAAAACAATTCTGCAGCAGACGACTTTGAACGTATTTTGTCAAAACATAGAAAATCTCCATAATTGAATGGATAACCTATGACAAAAACGGGAAAACATTGTGGCAAAAGGAGAAATTGCACATTTTGTCACTATGTTTTCAAAAAGCCGTCTGCTGCAGAGGCGTCAAAAAGCGTCTATATGAGAGAAAGGGTTCTTCTTTTGTCACTATGTTTTCAAATTAGACGACTTTGAAAACATCTGGGCAAACATATGGAAAATCTCTATAGATGAGTTTAAATATTGAATAGAGGTTAAAATATTGTGGCAAAAGGAGAAATTGATCATTTTAAGCAATTTGAACGTATTTTGTCAAAAAATAGAAAATCTCTTTAATTGAATGGATAACCTATGACTAAAAGTGGAAAACATTGTGTCAAAAGGAGAAATTACAAGTTTTGTGCACTTTCTTCTTTTGTCACTATGTTTTCAAAAAGCTGTCTGCTGCAGAGGCGTCAGAAAGCGTCTATATGAGAGAAAGGGTTAAGCAATTTCTTCTTTTGTCACAATGTTTTCAAAAAGCTGTCTGCTGCAGAGGCGTCAGAAAGTGTCCGTATGAGGGAAATGGTTAACTGGACTCGCATGTATCTGGAGGCCATGAAGAATTTTTATAGGCATTGCATTTGTGACATGACCAGAGGTATATTATATATACTTAAGTGCCGCATCCGACCAAAATCCGGAGTTGTATATCAATAGTGTATAACTTTAACCCTTTCTGACGCCTCTGCAGCAGACGAGTTTTGAAAACATTGTGGCAAATGGATAAATTGCTCATAATGAGCAATTTCTCCATTTGCCACTATGTTTTCAACTCCATTTGATAATTATACTTCCCTTTTATAGAGATTTTCCTTAATTATGTGGGTATGTTTTCAAAGTCGTCTGCTGCAGATTTGTTGTATGTGGTTACGGGTTAAGTGCTTTCAAAGCGGATTGTCATTGCTACTCTGCATCTTTAAACATGGCTCATTCGTAAAATATCTGTGGAAGACAGTGGTACAGAGTCGGCCTCTTGTACCAAAGGTCCAGGGTTCGAATCCTGTGATGAGCGGGTTCTGCCTGTGGGATTTTTCCACACAAACGGCACGAGTACTGGTTAAGTATCCAAGAAGCAGACATTGAGCGTGATTGATATAAGCTTAAAGCTTGTTTCACAAACGATGTGAAATAAATTAGTTTAAACTAAAAAAATTAACTAAATATCTACTAGGTCATGTGGATATGTAACTCTTTCCCATATGCAGATGCCTTTTGACAATCCTTGCAGCTGACGAAATTTGAAAACATGACAAGGGGAGGAATTGCTAATAATGAGCAATTTCTTCTTTTGTCACAAATTTATTTACTTATTGCTCTTTATTTTTAAAGAGAGTTTCCAAATCTTTGAATTCATGTTTTCTGAGTTGTCTGCTGTAGATTTTTAATATCAGGGAAAGGGTTAATGTTTATGGTACTGTATATGTTTAGCTTTTCTTATTTATGCTTTGTGATAATTCTTTATCTATAATTTAATAAAAAAAAAATAAACCCAACCTGTTGAATAAATTTTTATGAAAAGTTATTTTTTTCTTACGGTAGATCTTTATTAAGCAGATTTACAAGAGATTTTAAGCAATATGTTCGATAAATCATTTTGGCCAAATCAATCTAACCCTTTCCCTCATACGACAATTCTGCAGTGGACGAATTTTGAAAATATCTTGTCAATAAAATGGAAAATCTCCCTAAATGAAGACAAACTTATTAAATAGAGCTGAAAACATTGTGTCAAAAGGAGAAATTGCTCGTTTTGAGCAATTTCTTCTTTTGTCACAAAGATTTCAAAAGACATCTCTTTACAGAGGCGTCAGAAAGCGTCTATGTGTGGGAAAGGGTTTAAACTGTGTGACCTGCAAAAATCTAAATAAGCAACCCTTTCCCTCATACAACAATTCTGCAGCAGACGACTGAACATATTTTGTCAAAAACTAGAAAATCTCCATAATTGAATGGATAACCTATGACAAAAAGTGGAAAACATTGTGGCAAAAGGAGAAATTGCACATTTTGTCACTATGTTTTCAAAAAGCCGTCTGCTGCAGAGGCGTCAAAAAGCGTCTATATGAGAGAAAGGGTTCTTCTTTTGTCACTATGTTTTCAAATTAGACGACTTTGAAAACATCTGGGCAAACATATGGAAAATCTCTATAGATGAGAGTTTAAATATTGAATAGAGGTTAAAATATTGTGGCAAAAGGAGAAATTGATCATTTTAAGCAATTTGAACGTATTTTGTCAAAAAATAGAAAATCTCTTTAATTGAATGGATAACCTATAACTAAAAGTGGAAAACATTGTGTCAAAAGGAGAAATTGCACGTTTTGTGCAATTTCTTCTTTTGTCACTATGTTTTCAAAAAGCCGTCTGCTGCAGAGGCGTCAGAAAGCGTCTATATAAGAGAAAGGGTTAAGCAATTTCTTCTTTTGTCACAATGCATGTATCTGGAGGCCATGAAGAATTTTATAGGCATTGCATTTGTGACATGACCAGAGGTATATTTTATATACTTAAGTGCCGCATCTGACCAAAATCCGGAGTTGTATATCAATAGCGTATAAATTTAACCCTTTCTGACGCCTCTGCAGCAGACGAGTTCTGAAAACATTGTGGCAAATGGATAAATTGCTCATAATGAGCAATTTCTCCATTTGCCACTATGTTTTCAACTCCATTTGATAATTATACTTCCCTTTTATAGAGATTTTCCTTAATTATGTGGGTATGTTTTCAAAGTCGTCTGCTGCAGATATGTTGTATGTGGTTACGGGTTAAGTGCTTCCAAAGCGGATTGTCATTGCTACTCTGCATCTTTAAACATGGCTCATTCGTAAATATCTGTGGAAGACAGTGGTACAGAGTCGGCCTCTTGTACCAAAGGTCCAGGGTTCGAATCCTGTGATGAGCGGGTTCTGCCTGTGGGATTTTTCCACACAAACGGCACGAGTACTGGTTAAGTATCCAAGAAGCAGACATTGAGCGTGATTGATATAAGCTTAAAGCTTGTTTTGCAAACTTTGTAAAATAAATTAGTTTAAACTAAAAAAAATAACTAAATATCTACCAGGTCATGTTTCGCAAACGATGTAAAATAAATTAGTTTTAACTAAAAAAAATAACTAAATATCTACTAGGTCATGTGGATATGTAACTCTTTCCCATATGCAGATGCCTTTTGACAATCCTTGCAGCTGACGACATTTGAAAACATGACAAGGGGAGGAATTGCTAATAATGAGCAATTTCTTCTTTTGTCACAAATTTATTTACTTATTGCTCTTTATTTTTAAAGAGAGTTTCCAAATCTTTGAATTCATGTTTTCTGAGTTGTCTGCTGTAGATTTTTAATATCAGGGAAAGGGTTAATGTTTATGGTACTGTATATGTTTAGCTTTTCTTATTTATGCTTTGTGATAATTCTTTATCTATAATTTAATAAAAAAAAATTAAACCCAACCTGTTGAATAAATTTTTATGAAAAGTTATTTTTTCTTACGGTAGATCTTTATTAAGCAGATTTACAAGAGATTTTAAGCAATATGTTCGATAAATAAACATTTTGGCCAAATCAATCTAACCCTTTCCCTCATACGACAATTCTGCAGTGGACGAATTTTGAAAATATCTCGTCAATAAAATGGAAAATCTCCCTAAATGAAGACAAACTTATTAAATAGAGCTGAAAACATTGTGTCAAAAGGAGAAATTGCTCATTTTGAGCAATTTCTTCTTTTGTCACAAAGATTTCAAAAGACATCTCTTTACAGAGGCATCAGAAAGCATCTATGTGTGGGAAAGGGTTTAAACTGTGTGACCTGCAAAAATCTAAATAAGCCTTAACCCTTTCCCTCATTCAACAATTCTGCAGCAGACGACTGAACATATTTTGTCAAAAACTAGAAAATCTCCATAATTGAATGGATAACCTATGACAAAAAGTGGAAAACATTGTGGCAAAAGGAGAAATTGCACATTTTGTGCAATTTCTTCTTTTGTCACTATGTTTTCAAATAGCTGTCTGCTGCAGAGGCGTAAGAAAGCATCTATATGGGGAAAAGGGTCAAAGTTTTGGTCAGATATATATATTTGTTACAAAATTCCATTCTGTTATGCTTGATAATGCATTTGAATAGATGTTGGTAATAATTAATTTACGTTGTATTGTATTTATTGGTATTCTGTCATTATACCATCAAGCCTAAGCCAACATAGTTGAGATGGGGTGCGTTCTGGGTTCACCATGTCTGTCTGTCCAGCCAAGATGGTTGTATTTCAGACATTTATCGTAGAGTGTTCCAACTTCGTGATTATTTGTAGTTAATGACGTAATTATTCTCACCCACTTCTCCAGTGACTTTGTACTAGCAGTCAACCGAGATATGTTGAAATATCTTTTGATGTCTTAAAAGATTTATAAAATGAAGTCCTCGACAGCATTTGAATGCTTAGGCTCACAAATTAAGGAGACCTGATTGTAATGAGGTTAATTAAACCTTATCCCACATACAACAAATTGGCAGCAGATGACTTTGAAACGGTCTTTGCAAAATTAGGGAATGTCTCTATAACTATTATGTTAACAGTTAGTAACATCGTAGCAAAAGTAGAATTTCTTCTTTCGTCAAAATGTTTTCAAAAGTTGTCTGCTGCAGAGATATCAGAAAGGCCTGTATTTAAACCTTTTAAAACACACAATACAACTCCATTTTCTCTATTTGCGACAGTTTTCAACTTTATATATGTAACGAGATGTTTGTCCCAATGAGCGCCATGTTGGCAGGAATATTTGGACAATTGAATAAAATATGCATGGACCGAAATGCCAGCTGATTTTGTCATTTCACATTGGATGTCCTCGAGTCAGTTTTAAGATTATGACGTAAATTTGAATGAGCAATTTGAGTTATAAAAATCTACTGGTCACCCCCAGCCAGTATGTCATCTACTGGTCAGGCCCAACTGAGGACCATAGGTCCAGGCATTGTTATCACTCTGACAAGCTTTGGTCTACTAACGGGCCGACCGACATGTGCAAAGCAATATATATATGTTCTTCGAAGGGGGCATAATAATTTAAAAACTTCCAATTATTGAGACTTTTCAAATTCATGCCAGGATGCTATAATTTGAACATTCTTGGTACAGGGGCCCCTAAGGAACATTTGTGCAAAATAATTTTCAAATTGGGCCCATTATTATGGACAGGAAGATTTTTGAAATATTTGGCATTTTCCCCCTTTTTTGATGCTGCAGCAATAAGATCTCCATGGAATTTAATTCTTTGAACTACTTTGCAAGATGATCACCTTATGAACTTGGTTGTAGGAAAATGTGAACAGACAGATAGATGGCCAGACTAAACAGATGGCTAATACAGGTGGTTGTGATCCCTTGTTAATGTAAATAGAAGTAATGGCTTTTCTCCCTTGGCATTCAGGATTGACAGGTTAGCATAACAACTGACTCACTGGTATTGTGATAGATTGACCAGTAGTACTTATAACTAACCCAGGAGAAACAATGATTCAGCTAGAAAAATTGATGAAAGCGACATAAAATACAATACAAGCAAACAAAGTTCGGAATTCCATTCCACATTAAAATATAATAACAAAAACAGCATTTCATATTTTCTTTCAGATATGAGTTTAATGACCATTTCATGTAATCTATACAATCACTGAATAACATTTAAAAATACGTTAAAACAACCCTCAATAATATACAAATGATAATTGGGCCGTTCTACAAGAAAACCACCATTATGGACTCTGCATAAAATAATGATTTGGATAAGCCTAAGCATGCCCCGCAGGCTAACCAGGCCTCCTGTGGATTTTCTATTTGATCATTGTGAAATTAAATTGACCTTGGACGAAAGCATACATAAGTAGGATGACTGCACTCAATATGGGTTAAACAATAATAATTCTGCACGGCGAGGGTAAACAAATTTAATTCATCATCAATATGGGTAGGCTAGCTCTACAGATCAAGAAGCGTTCCTTTCCATTGGTTTACAGTTAGTGTTATCAATCCTAATGACATTAATGTTTTAAATTGTGACATCTCTTTACTTAGGGCTGTTCCAGGAAAAAATGTCTAGGGGAGTAGGAACTACAAGCTATTTTTATTTGGTTGGTTGTTGGGTAATTTTTTAATTTAAATCAAAATTAGTACCTAAAAAATAATTAAAATTTGATAGGTGGTACCCTCAAAATTGGGGGTCATTCCCCCCCCCCCGAGATATTTTTTCCCTAGAATAGCCTCAAGTTTTAATTATTTCCAAAGATTTGTACAATCATTCATGCAATCACCGTATTTAACTATTTTCGAGTGCAGTGGTTCGAATGATGACGTCCGCTGTCCATGGTCAATAAACCATCACGATATGTGTACATAAAATTATGAATTGTTGAAATAAACTGTGGATTATATCCTGCTAAAGTCACTGTTTAATAAGGTTTTAATTATGTTTCCCCTTCATATGAACCCGAAGATAACCCTTTCCCTCATACAAAATTCTGCAGCAGACGACTTTGAACGTATTTTTGTCAAAACATAAAAAATCTCCATAATTGAATGGATAACCTATGACACAAAGTGGAAAACATTGTGGCAAAAGGAGAAATTGCACGTTTTGTGCAATTTCTTCTTTTGCCACTATGTTTTCAAAAAGCCGTCTATTGCAGAGGCATCAGAAACCCCACTTTCCCACAAGTCCTACAGACGCATTTTGATGCATCTCTCTCTCGAGAAGATAACAAACTTTCCCCCCTCACAGAACCCCCTTCATATACACTTGTAGTTAACCCTCTCCCAGCTGCTGACACATTTTGTTGCATCTGCATAGATTACCAACTTTTCCCACCTGCGTGAACTCCCCTTTCATATACACTTGTCAACCCTTTCCCACCTGCAGACAAACTTTGATTGATCTGCAGCAGACAACTTTTAAAAACAATGTGATAAAAAAATCCATTGTTTCATAGTTCAATTATTACACTTTATCATTTCATATTTTTGCCTAGATGCTTTCAAAGTTGTCTGCTGCAGATTTGTTGTACGTTGGGCAGGGTTAATAGAACTCTGTACAGAAATAAAACATTTTTGAATTCATTAATTTCATTAACTCTTTCCCTCATATAGATGCTTTCTGACGCCTCTGCAGCAGACGGCTTTTTGAAAACATGGTGACAAAAGAAGAAATTGCACAAAACGTGCAATTTCTCCTTTTGCCACAATGTTTTCCACTTTTTGTCATAGGTTATCCATTCAACTATGGAGATTTTCTATGTTTTGACAAAATATGTTCAAAGTCGTCTGCTGCAGAATTGTCGTATGAGGGAAACGCATTTTAACACAATAGTATCAGTCGACTTTTGAAAACATTGTGGCCAAAGGTGAAATTGCTCATGATGAGCAATTTCACCTTTGGCCACAATGTTTTCCACTTTTAGTCATAGGTTATCCATTCAATTATAGAGACTTTCCATTTTTTGACAAAATATGTTCAAAGTCGTCTGCTGCAAATTAGTTGTATGTGGGAAAGGGTTAATAACCGTTTCACCTCGTAAAAGTTATTTTGCATGATTATAGCATAAAAAATTACCCAATTCCTACTTGCAGATGCACTTTGACACGTCTGCATCAAAAGTCTAATGAAAACAATATGGCAAAAGGAGAAACTGCTCATGATGAGCAGTTTCTCCTTTTGCCCCAATGTTTTCAACTATTCGATAATTATAATTTTACTCATTGAGCTGTTCCATATTTTGCCGAGTTGTTTCAAAAGTAGCCTGCTTCAAATTTGTTGTACGTGTGAGATTTATTTAGCAATTTCTGCAGTACAGATTGATATCGGTGACATAACATAGAAATGGTTTTTAACCCTTTCCCCCATATAGACGCTTTCTGACGCCTCTGCAGCAGACGTCTTTTAGAAAACATAGTGGCAAAAGAAGAAATTGCACAAAACGTGCAATTTCTCCTTTTGCCACAATGTTTTTTCCACTTTTTGTTATAGGTTATCCATTCAATTATGGAGATTTTCTATTTTTCGACAAATTATGTTCAAAGTCGTCTGCTGCAGAATTGTCGTAAGAGGGAAAGAGTTAAGTCAAGTTGTGATTGTTTGTTGCAAAATGGAAAACAACTGTAAAAGAGTATCATATTGTGATAAGTTATATGTAAACCCATAAGTCTTTCTCAGAAAAAACAAAAAGTGTATGTAGTGTGTGTCTATCAAATGATGCAAATATAAAGTGGATGAATAGATAGAAGCACAGAAGAAGGGATTCATTCCAGCTCACAAGTGATTGTTAAAAAGGAAAAAAAACTGATATATAAAATGTTCTTTAACCCTTTCCCTCATATAGACGCTTTCTGACGCTTCTGCAGCAGACAGATTTTTGAAATCAAAATGAGCAATTTCTCCTTTTGCCACAAAGTGTTCCACTTTTAGTCAAAGGTTATCCATTCAATTATAGAGATTTTCTATTTTTTGACAAAAATATGTTCAATTTAGTCGTCTGCTGCAGAATTGTTGTATGAGGGAAAGGGTTAATTAAATTTGATTTTATCACATGCTTGGTTACCGTAACCCTTTCCCACATACAGACCCTTTGGACACCTCTGCAGCAGAAAAATTTCTATAACATTGCTGTTCATAGGAGAAATTTCTTATAATGATTTCTCCTTTGGTCACATTGTTTTCAACTTCATTCAATAATTGTTCCTCCATTCAAACAGATCTTCCATATTTTGGACAAAATGTTTTCAAAGTTGTCTGCTGTAGAGTTGCTGATTGTTTGTTTTGGTTTTAACGCTGCAAGCAAGGTATAACCCTTTCCCTCATACGACAATTCTGCAGCAGACGACTTTGAACATATTTTGTCAAAAAATAAAATATCTCTATAACTGAATGGATAACCTATGACTAAAAGTGAAAAAAATTGTGGCAGAAGTAGAAATTGCTCGTTTTGAGCAATTTCTTCCTTTGTCACTATGTTTTCAAAAAGCCATCTGCTGCAGAGGCGTCAGAAAGCATCTATATGAGGGAAAGGGATAAAAACCACCCAACATGAGCTCAAAGAGTCACATTGACTCCGATCAGTCAGACCCATTTAGCCATGTCTTACAGTTCAAGCAAGGGTCAGACTGTTGCTGTCATTCTTATTGAGCGTCCCCCAGCCACGCGGGCAGCAGAGTTGTTGTACGTGGGTTAGTGTTATCACTTTCCCTCATACGACAATTCTGCAGCAGACGACCTTGAATATATTTTGTCAAAAAATAGAAAATCTCTTTAATTGAATGGATAACCTATGACTAAAAGTGGTAAACATTGTGGCAAAAGGAGAAATTGCTTGTTTTGAGCAATTTCTTCTTTTGTAACTATGTTTTCAAAAAGCCGTCTGCTGCAGAGGCGTCGGAAAGCGTCTATGAGGGAAAGGATTAAATAGTATTCAAGTGGCTTATCATTGACTGAATTCAGTGAGATTATATAAAGTGTTTACATTATTGACACACTAAGTTGAGAATAAATGACAACACATCAATAAATACCTCTTCATTCATCATGAAAAAGTGGTTTAAATCTCTTCCATCTGCAGCAGATGTCTTTTGAAACTAAGGAAAAAAATGCTCATAATGAGCAATATCTTCACACAAAACGTTCAACTCTATTCAGTAAGTATACTATCATTTTCATTTATAGAGAATGATGTGCCTGCTGATTAAATGTATGTGGGAAAAGGTTAATAAAATTGAACATATAAATATTAAACATAATAAATACACAACAATGTGTTATCATTTGTATGAAAGTACCACAACATATCTTTAACCAAACGAAATATATAAAATAAGCCCCAACATGATAGGTCTATATTCTTATATGGACCTAAACCCACTCTCTGACACTTGTCACAGACAACTTTGCATAGACCCCAAATATATCTAAAGAGAAAATGGTCATTATTAGAAAGGGCTGTTTGTTTGAAACCAAGATCCAGTAGTTCAGTCGGTAGCGATGCAGGCTGTCAATCCAGGGGTAGTGAGATTGAATCCAAGCTCGACTGACATATTTTCCGATGTTTGACAAGCGTCATTTGTCTTTTACCAATGGGGGAAAAAAAAAGGGAAATTGCAATAAACAAAAAAAATCATTAATGAATAAAGTTGAAAACATTGCCGAAAAGGATGAATTGATCATGCTAGGCAGTTTCTACTTTGTTGCCACAATGTTTCCACAAGTCATCTACTGCAAATTCATCAAATTGCATCTACAAGAGGTAAAGGGTCAGTTCATGCTGAGCTTTCACTGTCAAATATTCCTTTGAGACGATCCACTGGACTCATTGTTCCATTCTCTGTACTTTCATCTTCTGACAGCTGTGCAATATTTGGTCTGGCATATATACTTTTCACATTTCTCATTGCCCTGCCTATAAAAAAAGAAACAAATTACATTAAACTGGTATCTAATAACAGAAACAAATAACATGATATTTGAATCTAATAAAAGAAACAAATGACAGGCAACTGGAATCTAATAAAGGAAACAAATTACATGAAACTGGTATCCTCCTGTTACTGTAGATGATAATCATAAGATGTATTGTAACCAAATGGTATGGTGAGCTCATATATTGCCGTGATGTTTGTATATTTTCATATTTTCTCCATAATTCTTATTCTTATTATCTTGATTGACAAGGTAGTAAAAGAAGCATTATTGTCACAATCTTTTCCAACATACAGCAAATTTGTGGCCGACAAGATTGAAAACATATAGGCCAAAATATGACAAGTCGCCGTAAATGAAATAATAATTATTTCATACAGTTGCAAACATATTATTTCTCCTTTTGTCACAATGTTTTCAACTCATCTGCAAGGGAGTTTAACTCTTTTCCAAAAACATTGTGACAATTTGCTCATAAGTTTTTTCTCCTTTCACTGCAATGTTTCAATTTTTTTTAAATCTTTCCTTTACAGAGAATTTCCATAATTTTGCCTAAAATGTTCTTAAAGTCGTCTGCTGCTGATTTGATGTAAGTGGGAAAGGGTTAAATCGTTGCTGCTGATTTGTTGTATGTGGGAAAAGGTTAAGTTAAGTTGTCTGCTGCAGATTTGATGTATGTGGGAAAGGGTGAAGTCGTCTACTGCAGATTTGATGTATGTGGGAAAGGGTTAAGTTGTCTGCTGCAGATTTGATGTATGTGGGAAAGGGTTAAGTTGTTGCTGCTGATTTGTTTTAAGTGGGAAAGGGTTAAGTCATCTGCTGCTGATTTGTTGTATGTGGGAAAGGGTTAAGTTGTCTGCAGCTGATTTGTTGTAAATGGGAAAGGGTTAAGTTGTCTGCTGCTGATTTGTTGTAATTCTGAAAGGGTTAAGTCATCTGCTGCTGATTTGTTGTAAGTTGGAAAGGGTTTATTTAGTTAAGTTGTTGCTGCTGATTTGTTGTAAGTGGGACAGGGTTAAGTCGTCGCTGCTGATTTGTTGTAAGTGGGACAGGGTTAAGTCGTCGCTGCTGATTTGTTGTAAGTGGGAAAGGGTAAAAAAGCAGTTTACCTGTTTTCGTAGTGGAGAGTATGTTTTTTCGATTCAAGTCTGCCGCTTCTTTCAGTAACAGAAGTTCTTCTGCCTTGTTCATATTGGGCTGACCTAAAAGCAAACAAGATTCACAAATTATGATATTTTTCATAGGAATTGTTGTTTTCTTTGACGATAATACATAGACTTGAAAATAACGTCAGAGAATATAGAATACCAATCAAGTTTACTCATGCAGAGGCATCAAAAGATGTCTTTATCAGGGAAAAGGTTTAAACAAGAAGGCCAAAGTTCAGCCGAGTACCATGGCTCTGTATGATTAGGTTTCATAAACAATACTTAACCCTTTCCCTCCTGCAGACGCATTTTGACGCAATAGCAGCAGACGACTTTTGAAAACATTGTGGCCAAAGGTGAAATTGATCCTGATGAGTTGTAAAGTTTTCAACTTTATTTAATAATTAAGCTATCTTTCATGGAGATTTATCAGGTTTTTGTCGCTATCTTTCCAAAGTCGTCTGCTGCAGATTTGGTGTATGTGGGAAAAGGTTACAGTATTACAGAAGTTTAAAAGGTTGTAACTATACCAACATTCTTTAACCTTTTCCAACATGCAGTCGCATTCTCACGCCGTTAGCAGATGACTTTTGAAATCATTACGGGAGGATAACTCATAATGAGCAATTTGCTACAATGATTTCAATATTAAACTATGTAGAGATTTTCTTTATTTTTTCCTTGATACCTTTTAACCCTTTCCCTCATACGACAATTCTGCAGCAGACGACTTTGAACTAATTTTGTCAAAACATAGAAAATCTCCATAATTGAATGGATAACCTATGACAAAAAGTGGAAAACATTGTGGCAAAAGGAGAAATTGCACGTTTTGTGCAATTTCTTCTTTTGTCACTATGTTTTCAAAAGGCTGTCTGCTGCAGAGGCGTCCGAAATTGTCTATATGTGGGAAAGGGTTAGGTGGTCTGGTGCAGATCTGTTGTATGTGGGAAAGGGTTTATCTGCTTTTATGTAATTCTTTTCCCAAGAAGTCTTCTTTAATCTTTATTTGACCTTCAAATCCTTTGTTGTGGGTTCTCAAAAGACACGATTCTTTTGAGTACACACAACAAAGAATTTGGTATGGTAGTAAAAGAGATTAAGTTGATAAAACTAAAAAGACCTGTGCCCTCTTCGTACCTTTCATTCCTGCATCTTTCAATATGTTTTTCAAAGCCACAATTTTCTCGTCATTTGATGAACAATCCTTCAGCTGTCTATCAGCCAGTACACAAATACCACTTGCTTTGCAGACCTTTCTCAGTTGAAGAACATAGGGTGACTCAAGAACCTTATCCTGAGAAAAAAGAAGATTATATCTGAGAGCATATTAACTTTGTGATTATCATAAATGCATGGCATCATTATTCTCCCCCTGTTCTCCAGTGATTTTGTAAGAGAAGTCAATGGAGAATTGCTGAATTATTTTCAAATGTCTAAAGAGAAATAGACCCATTCTGACGCCCTTGTACAAGACAAAATTAAGGAACACTTATACAAATAGACAATTTCTGACACCTCTGCAGCAGATGACTGTTGAAAACAGAACAAGCAATCTATCTTTTAGCCACATTGTTTTCCACTGTTCCACTTTTTTCAGTTATTATACCTTAAGCCTTTCCCTTATAAGACAATTCTGCAGCAGACGACTTTGAACATATTTTGTCAAAAAAAAAGAAAGTCTCTATAATTGAATGGATAAGCTATGACTAAAAGTGGAAAACATTGTGGCAAAAGGAGAAATTGCTCGTTTTGAGCAATTTCTTCTTTTGTCACTATCTTTTCAAAAACTGCAGAGGCATCAGAAAGCGTCTGTATGAGGGATTGATTGATTGATTGGGGTTTAACGCCGTTTTTAACAATTTCTCAGTTATATCACGGCGGCCAGTTCACCTACTCATGAATTTCCTGGTTTTCTCACACCAGTACTCCACACAACAATCTTCCCAAGCAACTGGCTGCTTTTCCACATAGACTTAGCCCATTGGTGGAAGACGAATGATGCATGTCGCATTGACTTTTGTCAATCCTCGGAAAGAAAGTTGGCCGAGCCGGCATTCGAACTAACAACCCCTGGATTGACAGCACGCGTCGCTACAACGGCGTTGCTATGAGGGAAAGGGTTAATTTATACAAATGACCCATAGTTTTGCCTAGTTTTTTTCGAGTCTTCTGCAGCAGACTTGCTGTATACATGTGGGTGACACTATTAAAATCTTGTTCCTATATCTTGTTTAGAGCAGTTATATTTCACTTATTTCCAGAGTGCTTTTTTTGTGTCATCTGGTAGCTCTGTCAGTGGGGATGCTGGCTTTCAATTCAGGGAGTGTGAGTTCAAACCCCATTCTTTCCAACATTAGACAAAAGTTGCTGTTAACCCTTTACCTCATATAGACGCTTTCTGACGCCTCTGCAGCAGACAGCTTTTTGAAAACATGGTGACAAAAGAAGAAATTGCTCAAAACAAGCAATTTCTCCTTTTGCCACAATGTTTTCAACTTTTAGTAATAGGTTATCCATTCAATTATAGAGTTTTTTGACAAAATATGTTCAAAGTCGTCTGCTGCAGAATTGTCGTATGAGGGAAAGGGTTAAAATGAAAAAAGTCATTGGAATTTCACCAACTGGCTAACAATATATCTGAAAAGCAGTCAGCTGCTATGAAAGACTGTTGTGTGGAGTACTTATATGAGAAAGTCAGGAAAAACATAAGTAGGTAAACTGACCAACGTGATGGGAGTGAATATTTTTTGAAAACAACGACCCCAATCATTAAATTGAACTGATGTTGAAGTGTCATACGTCATCTTAAACAAAATCGCTGTCAACTCACCATTCTGATCTTTGCTTTTATCTGACTTAACGGTTCATCTTCATCACTACTGTCTTCAGAGATAATAGTTACACCATTCTGAAAAAACAACAAGTGGACCATGATGAAGTAAATGGCTTTACTGTGTATCAACAATTAAACCCATTCCCACATTGAAAATTCTCTTTTTATCACAATACTTTCAAAAGTCATCTGCTGCAGAGGCTTCACAAACCATCTGTATATGGGAAAGGGTTAACTTTTCTATTTTAATAGTTTTCATGCTTTTAAAAATAGCAATAAGAAAGACTGAAACATCACTTCCTAAAGAATCATTTGAAACCAGTCTTTTGATGGCCGCCTCTTGGGCAAAAGGTTCCACTTTCGAATCTAATGATAAGCAGGACTGGTTATCCTTTGGAATTATCCACACAAACAGTTTTCTTTTTGCCACAATGTTTTCAAGTCATCTGCTGCAGATGCGTCAACATGCGTCTGTATGTGGGAAAGGGTTTGTATGGTGATGTGAAATGAGCAATTAACGTAATGTGTTGATTTTTTGTGAGATTTACAAGCTCTTGACAAATCAACCTTTTACCCGATAAAATATTTTGAAAATTGCTTTGAAACCATCAGAAGAAAAGTAGAAAACACAACAAGAACGCCAAATGTCACAAAATACGCCAGTCCTATTTTTTTGAAACCAAGTATAGTGATAATTGGTTTTACGTCAGGCAAATTTAGAGAGTGGACACTGTTGTAGTTTTGGCCATTTCGAGGGATATAAGAGTGGAGTCAGTGATTAGGATTGCATGGTTAGTTATCGGTGATGATCAAATACAATGACTCAAGCGATATGGCTGATCATAGCACATGTTCGGAGATATTATGTCCATACACATTCTGACTAAATTTGGTGATGATTGGATAAAAGCTCCCAAAGTTATTGATGAGACAAGACCAATTAGAGGTAATTTCTATAATTAAAGGGCAATAACTCTCTATCCAGTGAATGACGCGATACGGCTGATATTTTGCCAATATACATTCTGACCAAATTTAGTGGTGACGGGACAAAGGCTTTTAAAGTTATTGATAGGACAAGACCAATTTTAAGTAATTTCTGTCATTAAAGGGCAATAACTCTAGCGTGACACATTCTGACTAAATTTGATGATGATTGGATAAAGGCTTCTAAAGTTATTGAGCAGACAAGATCAATTTTAGGTAATTTCTATAAGTAAAGGGCAATAAAGAGTGACTATAGCGATATGGCTAGTTATCAAACTCATCCGAGAAATTATGCCAATTAACATTTTAACAAAATTTGGTGATGATTGGACAAAGGCTTTTAAAGTTATATAGCTGACAAGACCAATTTAAGGTAATTTCTATAATTAAAGCGATAACTCTCGATTGACTAGAGCGATATGGTTAGTTATCAAACTTGTCCAACATATAATGCCAATACACATTCAGAATAAATTTGGTGATGATTGGGGAAAGGCTTCTAAAGTTATTCAGCTGTTAAGACCAATTTTAGGTAATTTCTATAATTAAAGGACGATAACTCTTGATTGACTAAAGTGATATGGCTAGTTATCAAACTTGTCCAAGAAATTATGCTAATACACATTCTGGCCAAATTAGGTGATGATTGGACAAAGGCTTCTAAAGTTATATAGCTAACAAGACCAATTTTAGGTAACTTCTATAATTAAAGAGCGACAACTCTTGATTGACTATAGCGATATGGCTAGTTAATCAAACTTGTCCAAGATATTATGCCAATACACATTCTGACTATATTTGGTGATGATGGGACAAAGGCTTCTCAAGTTATTTAGCTGACAACATACTGGAAGCCACCCGCCCGCCAGCCCACCGCAGGTAAAACTATAATACGATCCGTTTTTTCAAAACGGGCGTATAATTAGATTGTGAGAAAAGAAAAAAAAGTACTCAAAATGGTCATAGGTTGCAAAGGCGTCAAATGTTGTCTGTATCAGGTCAAGTGCTAACCCTTTCCCACATAAAACAAATCTTCAGCAGACGACTTTAATTTAAAAACACGGTTCAGTTTTATCAGAATCTACCAGAGATGACAGAATTGTCAAACAAGCTGATGCAAGTAATACGTGAGCAGCATAGATCACGCTCACTAATGTTTACAAAATGCAACATAAGAATTATAAGTTGTCCAAATTATGAGCTCATTTATGTCGGATCATACCAAAGACTTAACTAAGAGCACTGCGATCAAACGCGATGGCTCGTCTGCTTTTTTTAATTTGAAAAGGCATTACTGAATAATTATTAAATCCAGTGTTATGCAAATTGTTCCTAGGTAAATGTGTACCAAGTTTGAAAATGTTAAACTGCTATTTATTCATGAGGTAAGGTGATGACATAAATGCTGCCGCCACTACCACCACGGGTATCAAAATAGCAGTAATGGCTTTCCCTTATAGGCTCTTGGGAGTGCGGGATTAGCATCAAGACTGACTTGCTGGTATCAGGCTAAATTGACCAGTACTACTGTTAACTTATCTAGGAACGTAGTGATATAACAGATTTTTTTTGAAAGAGGCGTAAATCTCTTTACATACAAAACAAGAGTGCCAAATGTCACAAAATACGCCCGTCCTGTTTTTTTGAGACCAAGTATAGTGGTAATTGGTTGTACGTCAGCCAAACGTAGAGAGCGGACACTGTTAGTACAGTTTTGGCCATTTCGAGGGACATTATTGTGTAGTGACTAAGATAACGTTGTAAGTTATCAAACGTGACCAAGATATTCTGCCCATAAACATATTGTCTAAATTTGGTGATGATTAGATAAAGGCTTTACAAGTAATTTAGCTGACAAGACCAATTTTAGGTAATTTCTATAATTAAAGGGCAATAACTCTCTATCGACTGGAGCAATATGGCTAGTTATAGAACTTGTCCAAGATATTACGCCAATACACATTCTGACTAAATTTGGTGATGATTGGACAAAAGCTCCTAAAGTTATTGAGCTGACAAGACCAATTTTAGGTAATTTCTATAATTAAAGAGGGATAACTCTCGATTGACTAAAGCGATATGGCTAGTTATCAAAATTATCAGAGATATTATGCCAATACACATTCTGACCAAATTTAGTAATGATTGGATAAAGACTTCTAAAGTTATTGTGCTGACAAGACCAATTTTAGATAATTTCTATAATTAAAGGGCGATAACTCTGAATTGACTTAAGCGATATGGCTAGTTATCGAACTTGCTCGAGGTATTATGCCAATACACATTCTGACTAAATTTGGTGATGATTGGGCAAAGGCTTCTAAAGTTATTGAGCTGGCAAGACCAATTTTGGGTAATTTCTATAAGTAAAGGGCGATTACTCTTGATTGACTAAAGCGATTTGGCTAGTTATCGGACATGTTCGAGATATTATTCCAATACACATTCTGACCAAATTTGGTGATCATTTGACAAAGGCTTCTAAAGTTATTGAGCTGACAAGACCAATTTTGGGTAATTTCTATAAGTAAAGGGCGATAACTCTTGATTGACTAAAGAGATATGGCTAGTTATCGAACTTGTCTGAGATATTATCCCAATACACATTCTGACTAAATTTGGTGATGATGGGACAAAGGATTCTAAAGTTATTGAGCTGACAACATACTGGACGCCGCCCGCCTGTACGCCGCAGGTAAAACTATAATACGATCCGTGTTTTTTCAAAACGGGCGTATAAAAACAATTAAATCACTAGACTTCATAAATTTTGTCAGAAGTTTTTTCTATGTATTATGGGTCTATTTACCTTGTTAGGTTCAGATCCTTCACATGGTGGTTGAAAGTCCTCCCCTAGTACCAGTGGATTTTTTCCTTTACCTAAAGCTGCCTTGGATTCTTTTAACTCTGAAACCTACCAAAACAAAACATATTCCCCGATAAAAAATAAAGTGTGACGCAACTGTAGTATATGATTTTTGAAAGCATTTTGTGACAAGAGCTGTTGCAAGACAGCATAGCTAACAGGATTGGCGATTGATTGTACATTTAAAAATACAAAATCTAAACAATTTGTTTACGCTTTCCCACATACATCAAATCTTCAGCAGACGAATTTAAAATCATTGACATTTTGTAAAATGGATTTTGTGTTTTACGCTGCTTTCAACAATTTTCAGTTATATCAAAGCTATTTTTGGGTAAGTTACCAGTGCTACTGGTCCATTTATTCTGACATTAGCCAGTCTGTCGTAATGCTAACCCTAGAACCCAGAGTGCCAAGGAGGGCGGCCATTACTTCCATGTTTATAAAGTCTTTGGTACATGTATGACCCGACCAGGGATCAAACTCGCGCCCAAGGTGGATGCTCTACCACTACACCACCTAGTATGTAATCAGTGGTTCATACGAGCTGTTGATAGGGTGCATATCTGATAATTTCACTCATATTCATAAATCCTTATTAACTCTTTCAGCGCCAAAGGCAATATTGATGTTTTTGCAAACAATACTGATTCAGGTGAGTCAGCTCGTAATGAGCTGTCTCACCTGAAATAAGCATTGTTTGCCTTCTAGTTATCAAAATATTCCAAACTTTTATTACATGAGAAATGAAGATGCCCGATTTTGAACATGGAAGAGTCTACTTTAAACAATTCGGCGCTGAAAGAGTTAAACCCTCAAAACCTATGTGGGTAATCTTAAGAATTGCCTCACTTTTGAGTACCCACAATATAGGGCTAAGTTGAGTCATAAAAGAGATATTGTTGGGAAAAGACCAGTTTAACCCTCCTAATCTAGGCCTCATGTCATAAATTAAAATTATACCAAGGTATGTACATTTTTTCGGCTTTCCTCATCTGATGTCCATACCAGGTGTTCGTGTTCTTTCTTTGCTAATGGACAGGATGTTGTTTTAATTGGACTGTCTGTGTCAGAAGTACACAGTGTCTTTAGACTGTCGTTTAACCGTCCGTCCACTTTGTCCATACTATAAAAGGAGTCATTGTCACAATCACTCACTTCCGATGATAAAGGCCCACTGGTACTATCAGTTTCACATACAACACGGTTTTGATCTCTGATGGTATCCAATTTACTCTCAGTACAATCATTCATGATATGTTTATCACATTCAGTGGATAATATTTCTTTGTTTGTCACAGTGATTTCACCTGTACAACATTTCTCGATTTTCCCTGTCTTCTTCAATTTTGTCAACGCTCCAGCTTCCCTTTTCCTTTTCACTAATTTCATAATCTCAACTTGATGGGCTAGTTTCTTGCGAACTTTAATGCCTAACGCCATTTTAGGTTTCTTTTTCAAAGGTTGAGTGTCCTGTTCACTTTCAGAATCTGTTTTCAACCTTTTATTTCTTTTAATTTTATTCACTTTACCACCGACACTATTTTTCTTTTCATCACTGGGTGTAATTTTCCTTTTGTGTTTGGTGTAGTTTGTGAGAGTTTTGTTCACAGTGAGATCTCCAGAGTCCTCTGAAGAAGGCATTTGTTTAATTGGTCTCTTCATTTTATTCACTTTACCACTGAAACTATCTTTCTTTTCATCGCTGGACATAACTTTCTTCTTGTGTTTGGTGTAGTTTGTGAGAGTTTTGTTCACAGTGAGATCTCCAGAGTCCTCTGAGGGAGGCATTTGTTTAATTTGACTCTTCATTTTACCATGGACACTATCTTTCTTTTCATCGCTTGACACAATTTTTTTCTTGTGTTTGCTATCATTTGTGTCAGTTTTGTTCGCTGTGAGATCTCCTGAGTCCTCTAAAGGAGGCATTTGTTTAATTGGTCTCTTCATTTTACCACTGATACTATCTCTCCTTTCATCGCTGGACATAATTTTCTTCTTGTGTTTGGTGTAGTTTGTGAGAGTTTTGTTCACAGTGAGATCTCCACAGTCCTCTGAAGGAGGCATTTGTTTAATTGGGATCTTTATTTTATTCACTTTACCACTGATACTATCTTTCTTTTCATCGCTGGACATAATTTTCTTCTTGTGTTTGTTGTAATTTGTTTCAGTTTTTTTCACTGTGAGATCTCCTGAGTCCTCTGAAGGAGGCATTTGTTTAATTGGTCTCTTCATTTTATTCACTTTACCACTGATACTATCTTTCTTTTCATCGCTGGACATAATTTTCTTCTTGTGTTTGTTGTAATTTGTTTCAGTTTTGTTCACTGTGAGATCTCCCGAGTCCTCTAAAGGAGGCATTTGTTTAATTGGTCTCTTCATTTTATTCACTTTACCACTGAAACTACCTTTCTTTTCATTGGTAGACATAATTTTCTTCTTGTGTGTGTTGTAATTTGTGTCAGTTTTGTTCACAGTGAGATCTCCAGAGTCCTCAGAGGGAGGCATTTGTTTAATTTGACTCTTCATTTTACCATGGACACTATCTTTCTTTTCATCGCTTGACACTATTTTCTTCTTGTGTTTGCTGTAATTAGTGTCAGTTTTGTTCACTGTGAGATCTCCACAGTCCTCTGAAGGAGGCATTTGTTTATTTTGACTCTTAACTTTTACACAGGCTGGGTCATCTTCACTATCTGGAAATCCAAAATCACTCAATACGCTCACAGATTCATCACTGCCGGAATTTATAGGTGTAGAGTTTTTAATTGCAACATTCTTTACATCATTAATCCTTTTCAAGACGAGACATTCTTTACCTGAAAAAACAAACACCAATATATATGTAAACACATAAGGACAGTGACATGCATAACACATACTGAAAGTTACATGCATAAAACATTTGTATTTGAATCAAGTTATTACGAAATGATAGCTTTTTTCTGTGAGGCACATATTTACTCATTTTTTATAACGGTGTTGGGAATTAATTGGTACATTGCATAATTTTATTTCACTTTCTCACAATACTTTCTACTTAGCCTGTTTAATGCCATTTTCAACAGTGGTTTATATCACATCGACAGAAAAGATTTTCATGATTCCTGGGTGAAAAACCAGTACAAGACTAGGAAATGTGTTTTTATAAAAGGCAATCAATGATAACTTATGTGTAAACTCAGGGGCTCAATTATATTTGAATCAAGTTATTCCTTGCTTTTGAATCACAAGTAATGACACAAAAATGATACCTTTTTTCTGTGAGGCACATATTTACTCATTTTTATAACAGTGTTGGGAATTAATTGGTACATTGCATAATTTTATTTTACTTTCTCACAATACTTTCTACTTAGCCTGTTTAATGCCATTTTCAACAGTGGTTAATATCACATTGACAGAAAAGATTTTCATGATTCCTGGGTGAAAAACCAGTACAAGACTAGGAAATGTGTTTTTATAAAATGCATTCAATGATGACCTACGTGTAAACTCAGGGGATGCCCCGCCCAAAATTCTAAAACCTGATGTTAGGGAAAACTAAATACCAATTTTTCGCAAAGAAGCCTTCTTTCTTGCAAGTGCCAACTGTATCTTGATTTCTCTTTCTGCTTGCAACTTTTTCACAGCTAGTTTAATTTTTTCTTTTTCATCTTCGTCTAGTTCCAAATCAGAGTCTGAACTTTCTGAAGGGTCGGAATCGGAGTTTTCACTGGCACTTTCTGTTTTAAAAAGATAAACACACAAATCTATTTGAAAGTTCTATTCCGTTGGGATTAAATATATACACATGAACTAGTTTTTGACCAGATACGACCTATATATTTATGCAAAATTAGATATAATCAAAATTCTAATTCTGACAAAGTTTCAACATGCTCAAGTTAAAAATACAGCTTTCAGAGTGTTAGTAAGTTTTTCCTTCAATTAAGCGTAACAAGTGACCTACCGGTAGTTTTAAAACCCCACATGACCAATACTCAAGATTTTCTCAAAGTTGGCCTAGTGAACTATCTTTAGCTCAACTTTTTGAAGAAAAAGGCTAGCTATACCACTCGCCCCGGCGTCGGCGTACACCTTGGTTAAGGTTTTTGTACGGTACCAATTCCCTTTTTTGTCAAAACCATTACAGACATTGCTTTGAAACTTACAACACCTATTCACCATCATTACCTCCATCAACAGACAAGAGTACATAACCTCCATCAACAGACAAGAGTACATAACTCTGTCAAGGTTTTTGTAAGAATTATGGCCCTTTTTTTACTTAGAATTTTGGTTAAGTTCTTTGTACCAATTCACTTTTTTTCCAAACCATTACAGATATGGATTAGAAACTTACAACACTTATTCACCATCATTACTTCTATCAACAGATGAGAGAACATAACTCTGTCAAGATTTTTGTAAGAATTATGGCCTTTTTTTCGACTTAGAATGTTTTTTTTTTGTACCAATTTCCTTTTTTTCAAAACCATTACAGATATTGCTTTGAAACTTACAACACTTTTTCACCATCATTACCTCCAGCAACAGACAAGAGTACATGACTCTGTCAATGTTTTTGTAAGAATCATGGCCATTTTTCGCCTTAGATTTTTCATACCACCCTACTTTTTTCAAAACCATTAGTGATTAAGCTTATAAACTTACAATACTTATTAATCATCATTACCTTCATCAACAGACAAGGGTACATAACTCTGTCAAGTTTTGTATAAGAATTATGGCCCTTTTTCGATTTATAATTTTTGTTAAGTAATTCATACCAAATCAAATTTGTTCAAAACAATTAGAGATATAGCTTAAACACTTACAAAAATCTTTTTACCATCATTACCTCCACCTACAGCCAAGAGTGCTTAATTCAGTCAAGGTTTTTGTTATGATGGTGAATAAATGTTGTAAGTTTTAAAGCAATATCTGTAATGGTTTTTAAAAAAAGTGAATTGGTACAAAAAACAACTTAACCAAGCTGTGACACCAACGCCGACGTAAGTAGTATAGCTAGTATTTTCTTTGAGAAGTGGAGCTAAAAATGTAGTCTCTATAGCGTAACAAGCTTTTTCGTCAATTTAGCCTAGTGACCTAATTATTGACTGGACATGATCTATATTCGACCTAAGCCTAGATATCTTCAAGACAATTATTCTAAAATAATCAACATGGGATTGCTCTAGTTAAAAATGATAATTTCCTTCAATTTGACCTTGTGACCTAGTTTTTCACCTCATTTTACCCAGTTTCTAAAAGAGTTGAAAACATAGTGGCAAATGGGAAAATTACTCATTATATAAGAAATTTCTCCATTTGCCACTATGTTTTCAAAAGATATCAGCTGCACTGGCATCAGAAAGCATCTGTATGCGGGAAAGAGCTAATCTTTACCTATGACAGCTGATATTGCATCATCATATCGTATTCCTGGTAATTGTTTCCTTTGTCTCATTGGATAACTTTTCCTTCGAGTGGGACCTGTGGAATTCTTCTCTCTGTCTGTGTACTCCCTTTCTAGAGAATGTTTTCTCTTCAAGTTTTTGATATTAACTTTGTCTGACACCTGACCTGGAATCAAACCAAACAGATCAATATTATCTAACCAGGGTTTTTTAACACTTTCCAACATACAGCAAATCTGCAGTAGACCACTTTGTAAACATCTGGGCAAAATCTCTATAATTGCATGTATATTTAATGAATGAAGATGAAAACATTGTGATTAATGGAGAAATTGCTTACAAAAGTTGTCTGTTGCAGAGGTGTCAGAAAGTGTCTGTATATGGGAAAGGGTTTAATGATAATCTGGGACACTTTACCACTAGACTTATATGATTTGATTCATTTTAGTTTAATGCATATTTCATTTTTTTTCAAAATATATAAAGGCCTACATACATGTTTCCAGTCTTTCTTAGACCCTACACAACAGCAACTGGAACTTTCTCATATAGACTTTATTGTCATTTCATGATTTGTGAAAGACAAATGGTATAAGCTCTTGACAGTCATTGGAATTAATGTTTTAACTAGCTGCCCCTAAAATGATAGCCACAGATCCAACTGAAATATCATGGTTCTATTTAGAGAGGCCTTGATAAGATTAGTTTTTCCCCAAATTATGTATCTTATGACAATGTAGGTTCAGATATATGTTTGATCCTTTTGAATAAAAAATTAAATAATGATTTTATAACATGAAATAAGCCCTTAATATTTATTAAGATCACAATCAAATATGCTGCTACATGTATAAACCATCTTACAGAATGTCGGCATGATGGCCCTAGATTACTCCTCCTGATACAACTTATTTTTACAGTCTGTAAATTAATTGCAAATACAATTTTTTTTTCTGAGATGAACAATTTCATAAAATGAATGAAAATGAGTCCAAAATGTTTGGATGCACTTTCTATCATTATGAGAAATTTCTGCAATTTCTACCAGTTTGCTGTAGATGCTTCAGAACGCATCTGTAAGTGGTTAAGAGTTAAAGAAATATAATCTTAATTTAAAAACAGATATATAATACGAAAAAAAAACATAAATGGGTTTTTTCGCTTGTAGTTAACGGGCGTGAGATTTTTTTTTTGAGATTTTTTTATTTTTTCAATAACCCATGAAGCTTTCTGAAATGAAACTGAAAAAAATCCATGGGGGCCGCCATTTTGGATATGTATAAAAAGCAGACGTAAAACACAGATTGAAAATTATTGTCGGCTTTTTAATCATTTTTTTTAAAATCGGTATTTTGGGTATGTATAAAATGAGCAGAAAAACACGGATTGAAAATTATTGTCGTCTTTTTAATCAATTTTTTTAAAATCGATATTTAAGATCCTTAAAGTGCTGGAATTAACATTTGTATGAAAAGTTAAAAATAAATGGAAATCTATAAGAAATATGTTTTCCTGTTCGTCAAAAAAACGACAGCATTAGCCTTCTACGCTCGAAACTAAATTTTGACTGTATCATAGCCAAAGAAGGACATGACGTCATTTCTGTTACACTTCATCTTGGCGTAACGTCAATGGAGCGACGTCGTTTCCCGCAAAAAAATGGTATCAACATGAAAGACCCCAAAAAATTCCTATACATGAGCTATTGACTCAATCATTCAAAGTATAATTATTTATCAAACATTGTGGCAAAAGGATAACTTTCTCATCAGGAGCAATTGTTCTTGTTGCGATCTTTTCCTAAATCACAGGCCTCAGAAACCGTCTCTAATAGGGAAAGGGTTTAGCAGAAATGTGACCCCTTACATAATTTGTTCAAGTCATATGGACTGCTTGAAAAAGGCAGTCGCCAGGTGGCATCAGAAAAGGGCTGATCTATTTGCTTCTTTACCATAATGCAGGTGATCGATTAAGGATCATCTTGGCCCTCATGTTTTAACCGCGTTCATTATAAATGTATTCCTTGATTTTCTGAAAGTCTTTACTTTATTATTTTCTGTTCGTAATAATAGACGACAGCAATAAGAATTGCAAATATGTTTTGATAATGCAAGACAAATGCCATTAACATTATTATTGTCTAGTCAATTACTTATAAATCCTTATTTATGGCCAAAGTATGCTTTGAATTTTTTGTTTATAATTATCTTGCGTTTTTTCGTAAATAGGTAGCACCTATAGATATATTACATATTGAAGAAAAAAAGGTAAAACATAAAAAATATTATTTTCTTAGTCAAACTGATTGTAAAATCAACCACAATGTCTTTACCAATATTGATTTTTCCCCAAACACCCATCCCCTTTTAATGTTTGTGCACCTAAAAATGTTTCTGGGGGCAAGTTAAACCCCAGAGGCTTAAAAATGTTCAAAGAAACTGTCAGAAGGGAAATCTTAGTAGTCAAGGCATTTTTTTCTAGACAGTAAGTAGACTTCTTAATTTATACCTTTTAGAATTAGCAACACCCAAATTAAACTTTAACCCTTTCCCACATATAGATGCTTTCTGACGCCTCTGCAGCAGATGGCTTTTTGAAAACATGGTGACAAAAGAAGAAATTACTCAAAACGAGCAATTTCTCCTTTTGCCACAATGTTTTCCACTTTTAGTCATAGGTTATCCATTTAATTATAGAGATTTTCTATTTTTTGACAAAATATGTTCAAAGTCGTCTGCTGCAGAATTGTCGTATGAGGGAAAGGGTTAAGGACAAAATGTATCACCTTTCAAGACTTGTGAGTTAATTGAGCTGACATGCTTGCCATTTTTCATTCCTTTTTCTTTTATATGTGCGAGTTTGTTTTCCTTATCACCCGGCAGTGATGGACCAACGGATTTCTGCTTACTGTCTTCCAATTTCTGAAACAAGGATGTGCAACTGTCAGAAATTTTCATCTGATTTGAAAAAATTGAGATTTTTTTATCTAAATCTAACAAATAGAGAGTACAGTTTTGATACCAAGATGAAAACATTGTGGGAAAAAGAAATAATTGCAGAAACTAAAACTGCATACATGTACGTAATGGAATCTTTCTTCGTACTTTGTTCAGTCTGTTCCATATGCACTACCAGATATTGATTACTACTTTCCTTGAAGGGCCTCTTTTCATTTCAATAGACAACTTTTGAAATTGTCATGGGATAAAGTACCAATGCAATCCAATGCGAAAAAATCTCTTTTTCCCATAATACTTTCTATTCTGTCGCAAAATTATACTTCAGATAAACTTGTTAAGAATTTTTACTTCTTTACTTAGGGTCATGAGTTTGAATCCTGGCAGTTATTCAGCAAAACATTTCTGATGTGAATTGCATGATTAATACTACAGCTGTAATAAGGTTAAACGTCTATGTAGAAAGGTAACAAGGAAACATGTCTATAGGCAGGTGAACTAGCCGCAATGGCATGACTGAAATACTTTTGAAAACACAAGTAAAATTTACAAATTATAATATTAAGCTTAGAACTTTTATTAAATAATTGACTTGATAGAAAACAAAAATCAAACTGTAAAGAGACACAGACTGATCTAGATTGTTTGTTGCAAAGTACTGAAAGTCAGTTTACCGCCACAGTGTCTAATGCTCTCCTCACCTTTTGCTTAGCAGCATAGTAAAAAACAAATGCATAAACAAGATCGTTGATCTTTGCCTTCTCTTCTGAGGAGATATCACGTCCTACAAAATTCTTGTACTTGACACGAACATCCTTCTTAGTAATTACTCTGAAATATATACATGTAGTCATTAAAAACACAACAGCAAATCAGATCTGGGGCTCACCTTTGAAAACAATTTGAGAGAAGGACTCACCTTAAAGCAAGATATTTCACCTATTAAAGCACTAGCAGATCTTGTCTGTGAACAACAAAACATTTGAAGGGTAAAAGAGTTCTCAATCACTGTCTTTTTCTTGTTACAATCAATTCATTTAGATGACTGGATGAGGGTTATTTGAATTCAAGGAGGAATTTGTTTATTTGTATACATGAAGGTGCTTCACACCGCTTTCAACAACTTTTCAGTTATTTCACGATGTTCCCTGGTAACTTAACCCTTTCCCTCATATAGACGCTTTTTGACGCCTCTGCAGCAGACGGCTTTTTGAAAACATAGTGACAAAAGAAGAAATTGCTCAAAACGAGCAATTTCTCCTTATGCCACAATGTTTTCCACTTTTAGTCATAGGTTATCCATTCAATTATAGAGATTTTCTAATTTTTTTACAAAATATGTTCAAAGTCGTCTGCTGCAGAATTGTTGTATGAGGGAAAGGGTTAACAGTACTACTAGTTCATTTATCCTGACACTAGGATGTCGGTCGTAAAGCTAACCCCACAATCCTGAGCACCAAAGAGGGGAAGCCATTACATCCATATTTAAATAGAGATTGCTATTTTATGATAAATTATTGTTTTGTGAAAATTTGCCATAATATTGCATTGTAACGTCTCAAGTCAATCGTGATTCTTTTGTGAGACATAGGATGCAAACACTCAAAATATAAAATCGCATTACTAGTAGTAGTACAGAAACCTGGACTAATAGATTAATTAATGATTATGTAACCCATCATATCGATTTGGCATCTGATGATACCGTCCCTTCTCCCCGGCTTTTATGAAGCGACCAAGACATTTGGATGGCATTTTCGCAAACAGTTCTAACATATTTTTACTTAGATGCTTGATATAACAAGAAACCGCTGAAGACGGTAAGGCCGGATTGTCGGCAATTTGACCTTGAAAATCGACAAACCAAGGTCAAAATCAAAGTAATCATAGAAATCAATAGAACTTGTTACGGGTTGCCTTCAGGCAAAGTTTCAAGTTTGTAACCCTTTCCAGTGCTGAGATTTTGACTCAACCTGAAAATTTAACCAAAATGTTGACGGACAGAGGGACGGACATCGCCAATCTATAGACCGGAATTGCTAGAGCAATCCGACCAATTACGAATTAAAATCATAAAATGTTCAAACTAATTGAAATGGTTTGTTGTCTTTCACTATAATCGGTCAATTAACCTAAAATTACTATAACACCTTCATACGGGTAAACAAATCGACGGCGAAGCCGGCGATGTTTCCCGTCAATAGGTAATGTGTATGAACTTTGCCCAACTTTGCTATACCGTCTTTACAAAAATTGTGTTCAGAGTTGATTTTTCGATGCAGTTACGATTCTGCTACGTTTTGATTGGATGAAAAGAAAATATCGAAACAAAAAAAACTTCTAGAGGAAATAATTAAATATGATAATACGTACTCGATAAAGGAACGAGCACAAGTAATTTAAAAAAAATTATGTGTGATAATTTCCGTTTAATAACAATCGTCGTCTATTTCTAAAACGAGTTCAAATAAAACTCATAAGGGTTTTTTGACCTTTGACATTCTGGAAGTTATAAATCCAATTTCCTGTAATATGACGTATTATGACGTCATTCTATTAGTGGTGCAGAGGTAGAGCGTCGGCCTCTTGTATCAAAGGTCCCTGGTTCGAGTCCCGTGATGAGTGGGTCCTGACTTTGGGATTTTTTTTTGTTTTGTTTCACAATCGATGTAAAATAAATAAGTTAAAACTAAATGAAACAAAAGGAAAACGACAGAAATTATAGGAAACGTTAGTTTGGCTTGTCACAAATGTAGTTCCGTGAATTATGGAATCGTTTTATTTGAAGTAATTTATGAAGGGCAAGTTGATTATTTGTTGTACCTGTCATCATATTTTCATGGATGTAAAATCTTGGCTATATTTTAAAGTTAAATATAAGCTTAACCTGATGATTTTTATTTTCTTTGCTTAGGTCGGTAGGACTCGTAATTGACGTAAATAACTGATCGTGCTGCAAGCAAGGGGCTAACTGCAGATCGCGGGGAATTATTCACCGATCACAACATATAATAAATGTTTACCCGAAATAGGTAGCACCTATACTCATATAATCAATATAGATTGTATTATACTATAATCAATAAGTTAGACAAAATCTCTACCCCATTTACTCTATAGTATCAGTAAGACGAAATGGTAAGTTAGACGAAATCTCCAGAATTCCTGTTAGAATACATTGATCTTTTATAAATAGCGTCTCTGCCCGATTTATATAAAAAAGTTAAAACCATGGAAAAATCACATAGTTCAACTTCAGAATTAATAACGAGCATAGCTCGTTATGAGGTTTAACCTTAATAAGGGGAAATTTCCTATATTCAGTATGGAAAAAAATTGGGTGCAAAGATACTACGGCCCAGCTCATGAAATCCAAATGAAATTACATAGAACAAAGCAGGGAACCATGGCCGACATTTATTCATATCCAGCCGACGTCACATCTGTCCAAATCAAGCTGGTTCCCGAGATATCGACAATAACTTTTTTGTTTACAGTAAAGGCTGATAACCAGAACCTATCGGCTACGATTCCCTTGTTTTAGGTAAGAATTTTTATCTCTCTCGTTTTCGTAACATATATTAACACAGACAATATCATTTTGGCGTTCTTGTAGGTAAAGATATAAGATCTAGCTGTATTGTAAATTTGAATGTTTTGCATTCATTGACGGATGTTCCTTGCGATGGAATAACTGTCTGATCCAAGATGCTCTTCGTGGTAAATTTGTTTCACTAGATCAATGACAATGCTTCACAGACCTACTAAAGTCGTCAGTCCTTCTGACAAAACTCCTTTGGACGGTCAAAGATCGATGCAAAAATTGGTTGAACATACACCCTGTGACACAAATCAGAGACATGTATTTTATGTCTCTGCCCAAATACACCAGAACAATGTTCAAGTCCCTATGCATAAATGTCACAAAAATAGCACATGTATAAGAAAGTAAATCTATTTTTAGAAGTGTTCTCGAGTGCAGATTGTTTACACATTTAATGACGTAATATCTTACGTGTCTACTGCATGGCATCCACTTCATTTTTTAGTGGTGAACACATTTGCAATGTGGACGGAATATTTAAGACTAATGGCTAATCAGGTAAAACTAACAGCTTTTTAGGCGAAAAGAACCCAAGAAGAAACGTCCCCAGTGTATTCAAGAGACATATCGGGTGTCCAAAAAAGGAAGTTTGAACAAGTTTTCTAAAAGCCTTGAATGGAGACACATATCCGTGGCCGAGACGGATTTATATAGGCATGCCTTGTGCTGTGTGTCCTTAACAAAATTTTAAAAAATGTTTTTACAATTGATAAATGGATGTGATAATCAAAAATTAATCTTAACAAGGCACATTGCATGTCCGGACGGTAGCCAGAAATCTCGACCCAAAGAATTCTCGACCCCATTATCGGATTATATAGGTGTGAATGGATGGTTTAACACACAGGTGTCATAAACAAAATACTGATTCTTGATACTTACTTACCTGTTGATTGATTATTTAAATGATCTCGATGTGTTCTAAATAGTTAATCTGCTGCGGACGACTTTGAAAACATTTGGTGAGAAAAGGAGAATATGTACATGACAGGTTGACTTCTGGCTAAGGTATAGTTATATTAATGAATAAGGAAGATTGTGAGAAAAGGAGGAAATGTCCTCTATCAAACAATACTTCAAATCTTAAGAATACTTTGAAAACCATGATATAGGATAATTTATAACAATGTTGAAACATACATCATTATTACATTAATCATTATCTAAATGTAGTGATTATACAACAAAAGAACCATCATCCATTCACACCTATATAAACTGGGGTCTAAATTGGGGTCGACTATTCTTAGGAAATTGGGGTCCAGAATTCTGGAAGCCGTCAGGACCACTGTGATGCTTTAAAAGAATCCATCCTGCAGCTAAACATCATTCAAGTAAGTATATTAGAAAATGCACAATTGATTTTAATTCAAAAGCATTGTATAATTGCATATTGTCAACAATTTGACCTTTTTTCACAATGCTTTCAAACATCATATGCTGTAAGGTCAAATGTCATCTTCATAAGATAAACACAAATGTAAGTTACATCTGTATCATCAGTAATTATAATAATCCTATGTCAATTAAAATGTTGATTCATCTTTGATTGTCAACAATATCTGTATAAACCCCTCAATGGCTACTTTTTCTGAACACAAGTGGGGAATTGGCCCCTTTTCAAAAAATTATAGAAGCATCTTTGCCCAAATATACTCAAATGAAAAATGTATAAAAATACCAAAATACACCGGAATCCTCAAAGTCTACCTAATTCTTAAAAAAATGCCCCAAATACCTGAATCAGAATTTAGTGAAGATTGGGATTTTCCGCACAAATTGGGCGAGAACTGGTTGTATCTCCAGAACATTGTGCGTGATTAATATAAGATTAAAGCTTGTTTCACAATTGATGTAAAAAAGATAAGTTTAAAGTCACTGGTTTAAAGGAATAATCTAGATAAGACTGCACAGGGGTACAAACTGGTCTAAAACAAAACTGGTTGCAGAACCCAAAGCTTGGCTTTTTGACATAACTAATATACATGTATATTGTTTTCAATTCTAGTCTATTTTTTAAATATTAGGCTATTTAAAAGGAAAAAGGTATAAATAGTGTTTGTAATCTCATTCTTTAATTTATCATTTCGTTTTATATAATATTAGTTATTTGGTCCCAGTATTTTTAAAATTCCTAGTATTAAACCCACTATAATAATGAAATGAAACAATATCAATTTGTTTTGCTTATGAAAGGTGGTTGATGAATAAATCAGTTATTTGGTCTGTTACTGACCCATTACGGAACAATTTTGTGTTCAATTTCATAAACACAATTTACAGTTGTAATATTGTTAGTGGTTTCCGTGATTTTGAGATAGAAAAAGGTGAATCGATGAGTGGCGGCCGTTTTGTCGACTATTGACTTTGCAGTTATTGTCTGATGTCATTTATTATAACTGCATCAAGTTTTATTTTAAAACAGAATGGATTTAGAACGTCCCATACAATCATGGAATAACAGTTCTGATGGCGATTACTGGAGAGGAAATTCATATAAGCAGTTAGTGATATACCCCTTGGTCATTGGTACCTGTCTATACAATGAAAATATCATGCATCTTTGACTGTGGGGTAATATTCTTTCCTGCATACACATCAAAACAGTAAATGGATTGAGATCAACCTGTACAATCATGGAATCACAGCTGTTATGGCGATAATGGGAGAAGAAGTTCATATAGGCAGTTAGTGATATACCCATTGGTCATTGGTGCCTGTCAAAACAATGAAAATTGCATGCATCTTTGACTGTGGGATATAACTTCCTGCATCAACATCAAACAAGGGAATATATTGAGAGAAACCCATTTACTGATGGAATTACAGCCGTTATGAGGAGGACAGGAGAGGAACTTCAGCTGATTACCTTTATTACTAATGGATTCATACAAGGTAATCTTTTTTAATGGATAAGTTTATCAAAATCATATCAAGCTTGTTTTATCTAATTAAATGTAGTATATAAAGGAAGTCCTGTTTTTTTATTGCACAGTTTGTGTTTTTTATGATCAGGTTTTGTCTGATGTCCTTTGGTCACACGCCATCAACAATTGCCTTGTGAACAATCTACAGGCAACATTTTACAACATCCAATATGAATGAAAGTTTATCAGAAAATCATCTCCATCAAATCTTGGCCAAGTTATAGACTGGGTCCTGTGAGGTGAAAAACTAGGTTTCAATGTCAATTTGAAGGAACATATTGAAAACACTCTGGATGCCTTATTTTAAACTTAAGCATGTTGAGATGTTTTCAGAATAACTGTTTTGATGATATCTAGGCTAAGTTTAAATATATTCGGTCATAAACTAGGTCATGTTGGGTCATAAACTAAGCAAATTGAAGGAAAATCTTGTTAGTCTAGAAACTACACTTTGCCTTGAGCAGCTTGATGCTTTGTCAGAATGTTTGTCTTGACAATATCTAGACCTAGTAAGAATAAGGGTCATGGTGGGTCAAAAACTAGGTCACTAGACCAAAATGAAGTAACATTTTGTTAACACTCAGACATTTTGAATGCTGCATTTTTTATTTTAACATGTTGAAATTTTGTCAGAACTGGTGTTTTGGTGAAATCTAAATTAAAATATAGGTCATGTTGGATAAAACCAACAATGAATTCCAAAGAAAAACATTTGAGAAAAAGCTTGTAAACAACTTGACCTCAAGGTTTGATTCAGCATCTTGAAACTTTGTCAGAATGTTCGCCTGATGATTATTGATATCTAAACCAAGTTCAAATATTGGTCAAGTCGGGTCAAACATAAGGTCACTAGACCAAATTAAAAGAAAATCTTGTTAACACTCTGACAGCTGTTCTTTTAATGTTAGCATGTTGAAACTTTGGCAGAATAGATATTTTGAACATTGCTTTTAACCCAGAAACTATGTCACTAAGCCTAATTGAAGGAAAAACTTGTTTTCACTATTTACTTATTTTACCTTTCTGTATTGATTATGTTCATGTGATGAATTGAATGTTAAAATTGTTGAAGATTTGACTTTGCACCAAGAGATAAAGTAGGAATAGTGTACAACAGCTGTCTCAGTTCCGACAGCTTGAAACAGATTCCTTTATCATGGTAGTCACATACCTACAGGTTAGACCCATAATAGACGCTGTGCTCGTGATGAGGCTTTGCCTTTTTCATATTATTAAATGTTAAAATAGTACAATTAATTAACTTTTAACATTCTTAGTGGCCTTTTTAGTAGTTCTTAATAGTGCCTTTTAGTTGCTTTTATTAGGACCCACATGGTGAGATGATTGAACTGACCAAACGTCAATGTATAATTGAATAACCGTTGAAACCCAATTAAGCAATCAATTAATCCAACAATACTTTACATTGTTAACTGCCTATGACTACACAAATCTCGTGGTAACGAACCCACAAAGAAGAAAACGAAAAAAAAAAAATTCTATCGATTGCTGGTCAATTTACGCTCTAAAGATTACTTGAAATACAATTTACCCAAGATCTGCGTTCTCTAATAAGTCTGACACAAACGCTTCCATGGTTTAATTTACTTATTCACGCCGAAAATTACAAAACATCCCATCGAATATGATACGTGAAAATTTCTTTCGTTTTTATACGGATGCGGAAATATAACAAACTAGGTTGGTTCTCGACATGCGATGCTGCCATCGTCTCTGGCCAAGAACCAGCTCACCGGTTGTTTACCATTATTGATCTATATTCGGAGTCCACACTATTCGGATGAACAATTTGTATTCGGTTAGGTAAAGGCATAGGCAATGGAAATACTTCTTCTTATTGCGGGTAGCCTTTTTTATCCTGTATTAAATAAATTGGCAATTAAAAGTTTGAACAGAATTCCAGCGTTATCTCTTGCAGATGTTAATTTAATCACCGAAAAGTGAGTTTTTGTTTACTTTATCGTCCCTTTAATACTTCGAACATAGTTCAGGTAATCGCTATTTTTATGTTTTGTCAGGAATGTAGATACGAATTGTGCAAGATGAACATTAAATGATTTATGAAAATGCTTTAAAAATATTTTGAATAACAGAGTTACAGTCAAAACGGTCAAATTGTTCTTGCTACACAACAGGGTCAATCCGGCCACAAATTACTTTCTTTCCGACGATTGACAAAAGTCAATGCGACATGCGTCATTCGTCTTCCACCAATGGGCTAAGTCTATGTGGAAAAGCAGCCAGTTGCTTGGGAAGATTGTTGTGTGGAATACTGGTGTGAGAAAGCCAGGAAATGCATGAGTAGGTGAACTGACCCGAGATATAACTGAGAAATTGTTGAAAACGGCGTTAAACCCCAATCAATCAATCAACCGGCCACAAATTAGTCCAAATCGACTTGATCATCTAATTTTAATTTGACAAGCATGTGCAGGCGGGTCAAAATTGAAAAATGAGCATATCCACATATAAGTCAAACCAGGTATAGTGGTAGAGCGTCAGCATCTTGTATCAAAGGTCCCGGGTTCGAATCCTGTGATGAGCGGGTTCTGCATTTAGGATTTTTCCACACAAATGGGGCGAATACTGGTTATGTCTCCAGGAAGCAGACATCGAGCGTTATAAATATAAGCTTGAAGCTTGTTTCGCAATCAATGTTAAACAAATAAGTTTAAATTTAAATTAAAACCAGCCACAAAACTTGGTCAAAACAACTCCACCAATGATTTATAAATGATATGGTCAAGACTATGTAGATAGAAGATCTATTACAAACTTTGTCACAAAGGATCTTGTCAAAGGGTTAAACACTATGCTTGTCGGAGCTATAACTTCAATCAACAGTATTCTAATTTCTATGAATTTTGAAATTAGTTATTATTCAGCATTTATCAAGGATGCTTAATTTGACGGTTAACCCTTTACAATTTACAGACCCTCTTTGATACCTCTGCAGCAGACGTCTTTTGAAAACATAATGAGCAATATCTCTATTTGCCACAATGTTTCAACTCTGTTAATTAATTAATCATTCTTTTACGGAGATTTTCTATATATATTTTTTAGGGCATATTTTCAAAGTTGTCTTCTACAGATTTAATTGTTGTACATGTATGTGGGAAAGTGTTGATATCCATGGGATGCAGAAAAGCAATACAGAGTCATTTCATATTTATTTCAATCTCTTTTTCAGATGTGTGTGCAGCATACAGGCTGTAATATCATTTATAATAGGGCTAGCAATAGTAAACAACTGTTCAGATAACATTATGACTGACAGGTAATTATAAATACAGTATTATGCCTAAATAAAAATAGTCTTGTTTCTGGTCACGGGTCTCAAAATCAACAGGGTCAGTAGGTAGGGATATTTTTATTTTTTTTAAACCCTTTCCCTCATAAAGACACTTTTAATGCCTAAAATTACCAATTTTATTAAATTCACTATCAAAACATATATCAACAATGAACAACAAAAACTTAAGAACAATTGTTTCAGCTCTGGTACTGCGAATGCGAGTTTTGAGTGACAAAAATCATACTTTGTGCTAAAAAAAAAAAAAAAAAAATGCAGTCGGGGCTTAAAATGGAGGGTCGGTAGGGTGACCAGAAACAAGACTATTTTTTGTTTAGGCCTTAAATGATACTTTATAGTAGAATTTGAGTATACCTTATTAATTAGCACCAAAAACACCACATGTTTGTCCATTTTCCATCATGATTCCACAACAATTCTATAAATGACATCTCCTTTACCACAGCTGCCTTTCGGAAATCATCTGTAGTTTTATACTGCCCCAGAAAATGGCAATCAGCATCAAACTCAGTATTCACCTCCCATTATTGAATGTCTACTTGCGGAATATTATGAGAAAACATATTGAAACATAGAAGTTGAACTCTGGTTGCTAATAGATCAGAAAGAAACATCTCCCCTTTACAACATTATCAACTCACTTAAAGTCTTTCATGAGAATGTACATGCATGTACCTTATTTGGTCATTTTTAGAAACTGTTTGCAGAATTCCAACCAGTGCAGACCTCTTTTTACTTTTGCTTAGAAATGGGGTGAAAGCACTTATGGTTACAAAAGCTATGGGTCCTTGACATTCAAATGTCAAACAGAGCTGAGTGCCAGCCAATCCGGTATGACTGTTTTATACTTCGACTATTTTTTTTAAACAGTTGGCAAAAATTGTCAACTGAATAATTGGATGTCTTGGACTGGTCTGTATTGGAATGTTGATTTGATTGGCAATGAACACCATTTCCAACAGTTTTTAACCCTTTCCCTCATATAGATGCTTTCTGATGCCTCTGCAGCAGATGGCTTTTTGAAAACAGTGATAAAAGAAAAAATTGCTCAAAACAAGCAATTTCTCCTTTTGCCACTATGATTTCCACTTTTAGTCATAGGTTATCCATTCAATTATAGAGATTTTCTATTTTTTGGACAAAATATGTTCAAAGTCGTCTGCTGCAGAATTGTTGTATGAGGGAAAGGGAAAAAATACGAAAAAAAAACATAAATGGGTTTTTTCGCTTATAGTTAACGGGCGTGAGATTTTTTTATTTTTTTTTCAATAACCCATGAAGCTTTCTGAAATGAAACTGAAAAAAATCCATGGGGGCCGCCATTTTGGATATGTATAAAAAGCAGACGTAAATCACAGATTGAAAATTATTGTCGGCTTTTTAATCATTTTTTTTTAAAATCGGTATTTTGGGCATGTATAAAATGAGCAGAAAAAACACGGATTTAAAATTTTTGTCGTCTTTTTAATAAAAATTTTTAAAATCGATATTTAAGATCATTAAAGTGCTGGAATTAACATTTGTACGAAAAGTTAAAAATAAATGGAAATCTATAAGAAATATGTTTTCCTGTTCGTTAAAAAAACGACAGCATTAGCCTTCTACGCCCGAAACTAAATTTTGACTGTATCGTAGCCAAAGAAGGACGCGACGTCATTTCCGCTACACTTCATCTTGGCGTAACGTCAATGGAGCGACGTCTTTTCCCGCAAAAAAGTGGTATCAACATGAAAGACCCCAAATTCTTATACATGAGCTATTGACTCAATCATTCAAAGTATAATTATTTATCAAACATTGTGGCAAAAGGATAACTTTCTCATAAGGAGCAATTGTTCTTGTTGCGACAATCTTTTCCTAAATCATAGGCCTCAGAAACCGTCTCTAATAGGGAAAGGGTTTAGCAGAAATGTGACCCCTTACATAATTTGTTCCAGTCAAATTGACTGCTTGAAAAAGGCAGTCCCCAGGTGGCATCAGAAAAGGGCTGATCTATTTGCTTCTTTACCATAATGCAGGTGATCGATTAAGGATCATTTTGGCCCTCATGTTTTAACCTCGTTTATTATAAATGTATTCCTTGATTTTCTGAAAGTCTTTACTTCATTATTTTCTGTTCGTAATAATAGACGACAGCAATAAGAATTGCAAATATGTTTTGATAATGCAAGACACATGCCATTAACATTATTATTGTCTAGTCAATTACTTATAAATCCTTATTTATGGCCAAAGTATGCTCTTAAATTTTTGTTTATAATTATCTTGCGTTTTTTTCGTAAATAGGTAGCACCTATAGATATATTATCATAGCAACTGGTTCACCAACCAATGTGGCTTTCTTGCATCAATACTCTACACAACATTTCCCCCAGGTAATTGACTATCCTGCCACTTAGACTGTGAATATTTCTCCCAGGTAATTGACTATCCTGTCACTTAGACTGTGAACATTTCCCCCAGGTTATTGACTATCCTGACACTTAGACTGTGAACATTTCCCCCAGGTTATTGACTATCCTGCCAGTGCCAATTAGACTGTGAACATTAAGCCCCCATTGGTGGATGTCAAATGACATACGTGTGCTATTTATTGGAAAGAATTACAAAACAGTTAAGTTATTGTTTGTTTCAGTGTTTAGATCAATATAGATTTATAATTGGAAAGCACAAAAGAAGAGGTTGTTTTTCACTTGTGAAAATGGTACTCATGAAGATTAGGTCTCTTTTATGAGCTGATATTAACCCTTTAATTTCCCCCAATATATGCCTTGTGAAGCCTCTGTAGCAGACATAAGCAATTTCTTGGTTTTCCAAACTGTCTTCAACACTTTTTGATAATGGTACTTACTTTTACAGAAATTCTCCATATTTTTTTACTTGTTGTTTTCAAAGTTGTCTGCTGCACTTTTGATGTATGTGGGAAAGAGCTGAACTGAAACAAACAATTATTTTAAATTTCATATGATTTAAAAAACATAAAGCTTTTACGACATCCTGTGACATCTCATAGCATTGTATTATCTTGTTACAGATACTGGTTGACGATTCCGTACTCCTGGTTTGGATTGCCATACTTTGTCTATGACATATGGGCAATATACAATACACATTTCTATGCAAAAGAAGACCAGATGAGTAAATTGAACACATACCAAAAACTTACACATTTTGCCAGATATAACTGGGACATGTTAGCCCATCATATTATGTTACCTGTGATATTTTTTCCAATTATAGTGGTAAGTTGCATCATTTCTATGTGAAACCCTCTCCAAAAAACAGACACTTTTTATCACCTCTTCAAGAGACCACTTTTTAAAACATTGTGGCAAAGGTGAAATTGTTCAAAATGAGCAATTTGTCCTTTTGCCACAATGTATTCAACTTCATATGTGGGAAAGGTTTAACCCTTTCCCACATGATATAGATGCTTTTTGACGCCTCTGCAGCAGCAGCTTTTTGAAAACATGGCAACAAAAGGTTTCTCCCTTTGTCTATGAGTTTCCAACTCTATTGTACTTTCATATAAAGGGAGTTTCAGTATAATTGTCTTAACGTTTTCAAAGTCGTCTGCTGTAGATTTGTTGTATGTGACACTCTGCTATATCTGATAACGCACCACTTTGGTAAATATAAATTACAGCGTAACCTCATGAAACTTACCACAAATCTGCAGTAGACCACTTTGAAAACATCGTTGCAAAAGTATCTCTATAAATGACATTGAAATTTATGAAAAGAGTTGAAGAAAACATTATGACAAAAAGAGAAGTTGCTCATTATGAGAATTTTTACCATTTTTCAAATTTATTTCAAAAAGTTCAAAAGTTTTCTGCTTCGTTGGTGTCAGAATGAGTCTGCATAATTATGTGAAAGGGTAGTCCAGGTTTCTGTACTAGGAATGCGATTTTATTTTCTGTTGAATCAAGTTTTTCTCTTTCGATCAGCCCCGGGGAGGAGTTTGTCATCCGGTTCCAATGAAATATGTAACGGCGATATATTGAGACTTGTGAAAGGGTTAATAAACATTGTTCCTTTTACCTAGCCTAGGCTAGGTCAAAATCATTACTTATGAATTTGCTGTTAAAACCGTTTTCAACAATATTTCAGTCATATCATGGCAACAAGTTCACCTACATGTACTCATGTGTTTGCTGGCTTTATAATACAAGTACTTGACACAACCACTTTCCAAGCAACTAGCTGCTTTTCAACAAAGACCATTGAACTCCAAACCCCTGGATTGACAGTCCGAGTCACTACCGACTTTTCTGTAAAAGGCCTGGAAACACATTTGTAGGTGAACAAGCTTTCATGGTATGACTGACAAATTCAAATTATATAAAATGACCTTAACGTTTTATCACGTATAATGTATCTGCACCAGACAACTTTGAAAACATCTTGGCAAAAACATGTGAATTGTTTAAAATGAAAATCTTATTTTTAAATAAATTTGAAAACAATGTGGCAAAAGTCATCCACTGCAGATTTGCCAAAATTTGTCTACAAGTGAAGAAGGCTTAAACCTGAAGCAATGTGTTAAGCTTGGATGGTCATAAATAATCGTTTTATGAAAGTGAATACATTATGGAAAAGAAAGCAATTTTTCTCTTTTCCCACAATGTTTGCAAAAGTCGTCAATTAGGGTCTTTATCTTGGAAAAAGTTCATCATTTTCCTTCATGCAACAGACCTGTAGCAGATTCGAAAAATATGGAAAATCTCTCTAAATTTGGTTAGTGAGTATAGAGTTGAACATTTCACCTTTTGCTTCAATATTTTCATAATTTGTCAGAAAGTGTTTGTATGAAGTAAACTTGTAAATGTGAAAACAAATGGAGAACAACATCTAACAAATGGAGATGATCCTGCAGATCGGTTGTGTAGTAGTAGAGCATCCATCTCGGGTGTGGGAGGTCACAGGTTCGTTCCCCAGCCAGGTCATACCAAAGACTAAAAATGGAAGTAATGGCTTTCAATCCTTGGCGCTCAGGGTTGTGGGGTTAGCATTACAACTGAATCACTGGTGTCAGGTTAAATGTTCCAGTAGTACTGGTAACACCCAGGAAACACTGTGATATAACTGAAACATTGTTAAAAGCAGCGTTAAACACCATACAAACCAAACAAAAAAATTCCATTTGATTATTCAAAAAAGGCATGGATTAAGTTGTAGCTGCCAGCTTTCGTATTTTTAGGCTAGATACTATATAAGTATAGCAATTGCGACTAAAGGTTATAATTATATATTATGTGAAACCTTATCTTGGTTCACACATTTTTTTTTTTTTCAGTTCTTCAGAAATGGTCTAGGAGATTATTTTGTTGGACTATTCTTTGTCAGTGAGATTACAATTCCTTTTATATCGATCCGCTTTATTCTGGCACAGGTGGGTTCTGTTTTAATTCCTCAAGAATACAGACTTTTTCAAACTGTCTGAAACATAATATAATTATATAAATTTGGATGCATATCTGATACAATCTTCACTTTTGTATTAACCCTGGCCCACATACAACAATTTATTGCAGACATCTTTGAAACTATCAGGGCAAAGATATGAACAAATCTCTGAATATAAATGAGGAATTATTGAATAAAGTTCAAAACGTTTGAGGTAAAATTTGAAAATGCTCATGTCATGAGTCATGATGATGTTTTCAAAAGTTGTCTGCTGCAGAGGTGTTAAAAAGCTTCTGTATATTGAAAAGGGTTAAGAAATTGCCAATATAAATTCCTCACCGGCTATCAAATTATAAATCTGCAGTTGTTTCTAAGTAGTCATTTAAACTTTCAATCATATAGACGCTTTCTGACGCCTCTGCAGCAGACGGCTTTTTGAAAACATAGTGACAAAAGAAGAAATTGCACAAAACGTGCAATTTCTCCTTTTGCCACAATGTTTTCCACTTTTAGTCATAAGTTATCCATTCAATTATGGAGATTTTCTATGTTTTGACAAAATACGTTCAAAGTCGTCTGCTGCAGAATTGTCGTATGGGGGAAAGGGTTAAACTTTCAATCAAAGGGGTTACTAAAGAATATGGACCCGCCCATCATAAAAGGCACAAGTTGGCATTTCAAAACAGTGTAGGTTCTTTCAGATCTGCCTGTACATTATCTACTATATCTTAACGGAATCTACACATATTGACAAAAGCTTTCTAACAAGCTTATCCCTTTCCCTCATATAGACGCTTTCTGACGTCTCTGTAGTGCAGCAGACAGCTTTTTGAAAACATAGTGACAAAAGAAGAAATTGCACAAAACATGCAATTTCTCCTTTTGTCACAATGTTTTCCACTTTTTGTCATAGGTTATCCATTCAATTATTGATATTTTCTATTTTTTGACAAAATACGTTCAAAGTCGTCTGCTGCAGAATTGTCGTATAGGGGAAAGGGTTAAGCGAGTAATATGTAAACAGCGTAGATCTTATTTAGACTGAGGTTGCAAGGACTGTTCTGGCTCTACACTATTCATAGAGCCAACTTGTACCATTTCACATGGACAAGTTCATTATAGTTACCCAATATACTAACATCTCCTAAATCAGTTTGAATTAGTATTTCGAGTTATTCATCACTTGTTTCATTAACCCTTTCCCTCATACGACAATTCTGCAGCAGACGACTTTGAACGTATTTTGTCAAAACATAGAAAATCTCCATAATTGAATGGATAACCTATGACAAAAAGCGGAAAACATTGTGGCAAAAGGAGAAATTGCACGTTTTGTGCAATTTCTTCTTTTGTCACTATGTTTTCTAAAAGCTGTCTGCTGCAGAGGTGTCAGAAAGCATCTATATGAGGGAAAGGGTTAATAACGTATTTCTATCTTTAGTGCATCATTCAACCTTTCCAACATATACATCATAATGATGCCTCAACAACTGATATCATTTGAAAATATTGTCGCAAAAGAAGAAAATGCTCATTATGAGCAATTTCTCCGTTTGCCACAATGATTTCAACTCATTTCAATAATTACATTTTAATATATATATTGAGATTTTACATATTTTTTCCTTGATGTTTTCAAAGTCATTTGCTGCAAATTTGTTGTATGTGGAAAAGGGTTCATTAAAAAAGCACTGGCTTCAGATAACGTTTTTATACCGCAAACATCCCATAAAGAATGAAAAATTGTTTTCAATTTGAGATTTTGCTATAAGAGAACACATAGCTTCGTTCACCTGAAACGATAATTGTTTAAGTTGTATCATTTGGATATATCTGAGGAAAACTTTTGAAACAGTATAGAAAACAGTGTAGGAAAAGGAGAAATCTACCCAATCACATCTTCTCACAATATGTCCAAATGTCGTCTTCTGTAAAATGTGTCAAAAGTTACCTGCAAATATATAATTTACTAATCTACCATAAATTCAAAAGACTTCTGCTGCAGATTTATCACAATATTAATAAATCAAAGAAGCTTAACAATCCTGCATAATTCAAAACTAAAAACTCTTCAGTGTAAAACATTTTTAGAAATGAAGGAATTGCTAAATATCCCTTGTAGCCACTTGAAGACGCATTTTGATCTATATGCAAAAGAAGCCTATTGAAAACATTGTAGCAAAAGAAGAAATTGCTCTTGATACCCAGATATAATGTACATGTAGATGATTATTACTATTAAATATTACACAGTTACTGACAAAAGCTATCAACCCTATACCTCATATGGTTACTTCTACATGTCTGCAGCAGACATCTTTTGAATATATTGTGATAATTTATTAAATATTGTTCACCTTGAGCTTTTTCTCCCTTTGCCGCAATATTATCGACTCTAATCAATAATAATACTAACATTTACCTTTAATTTCCAAATTTTTGTCTGGATGTTTTTGAAGTCTTCTGCTGGAATTTTTTATATGTGGGAAAGGGTAAGAAGAGTTGTTTCTCATTTTCCAACAATGTTTCCAAATGTTATCTGCTGCAGGAGCATAGATTTTGTCTAAATCTGGAATTTAACCTTTTCCCACATATAGATGATTTCTGATAACTCTGCAGCAGATAACTATTTAAAACATTGACAAAAGGAGAAATTGCTCAAAACAAGCAATTTCTCCTTTTTCCATAATGTTTTCAACTCTATTCAACAATAAAACTGTCATTTATAGATATATTTTCCATATTTTTGCCTAGATGATTTCAAAGTCATCCACTACAGATTTAGTGAACGCGGGAACAGGTTATAGACTATAGTACAATTCAACCTTTTCGCACATACAACAGTTCTGCAGCAGATGACTTTGAAGCCTCCTGGTAACAGGATAGAAAATCTTTTACAAATGAAAGAATGGTTATTGAACAGGTTTGAAAACATTGTGGCAAAAGGAGAAATTGCTCATTATGAGCAATTTATCCTTTTACCTCAATGTTTTTAAAAGTCTTCTGCTGCAAATGCGTCTATAAGTGAGAAGGGATTAATGTATGGTTTTTTTTTCTTTTTAGCTGAAACTGAAGAACAACCCAGCTTATATTTTCTTCGGAGTTTTGATGATCGTTGTGTTTTTCATCACACGAATTGTGATTTTTCCATTTATCTACTGGAAATACGGGTCATATGCCAGTATAGACCTTAGACAAGTACCATTTAGAATTCCTATCAAGTGCAATGCTGGCTGTTTTGTCATATTTTCTTTACAGGTATATTTTCTTTATTTGATGATTCGTGCCGCGTGCAGAGTGTTTTATAAGATCTACTTGAAATACCAAAATAATTCTGATAAAAAAAACATTGATTAGTAAGTTACTGTTCATGTATTTTTATTTCACATTTAACCTTTTTCCCACAAACAACAAATGTGCAGCAGACGTCTTTGAAATCATCTGGACAAATATGTGGAAAATCTCTATAAATAGAAGTACAATTACTAAATAAAGTTTAAAACATTGGGGAAAAAGGAGAAATTGCTCATCATGACCAATTTCTAATTTTGTCACAATATTTTCAAAACTCATCTTCTGCAGATGCATCAAAATGTGTCTGAAAGTTGGAAAGGGTTAAAATCTACTTGAAATACCAAAAAAATTATTGAAATGAAAAAAGAAAGTATTTTATTTTAGTTATAAGATCTACTTGAAATAACGAAACAATTTACAAAATGTAACTACTTTACGGGTCTTTTAATTTCCCCTTTATGCATCTGCACTCTGGGTTTTTTCCCTTCAAAATGAAAACCCCAGTGAAATGGAATGTAAACTTAAGACTACTTTAAGCACTTAAGCGTGTCTGCAGCAGACAACTTTTGAAAGCATTGTGGCAAATGGAGAAAGTTCTCATGATGAGCAATTTCTCCTTTTGCTACAATGTTTTCAACTTAATTCAATAATTGAACTTTTATTTATAGAGATTTTCATTACTTTTTGCTGGATGTTTTCAATGTAGACTTGTTGTTTGTAGGAAAGGGTTAACCCTTTCCCTCATATAGACGCTTTCTGACGCCTCTGCAGCAGAAGGCTTTTTGAAAACATAGTGACAAAAGACGAAATTGCACAAAACGTGCAATTTCTCCTTTTGCCACAATGTTTTCCACTTTTTGTCATAGGTTATCCATTCAATTTTGGAGATTTTCTATGTATTGACAAAATACGTTCAAAGTCGTCTGCTGCAGAATTGTCGTATGGGGGAAAGGGTTAAAGAGTATGCATGAGGCAGTAAGCAAGGAGAATTTTTCCATGAGCAATTTCTCTTTTTCTGACTATATTTTCAATTTGTTACTCTCAAGTCAATCTTGGCTCTTGGCAAATGGTGTTACCATGGCTGTCATTTCATCTTAATTGGTTTCCATTCATCTTTACCTTGCTCACCTATGCACAGAGACCTCAAGGTGATTTATTGTGATAATACTCTGTCCAGCATCTGTTGGTGTGCATTGCCATCAACATCTCTTAACCCTTTCGCTCATACGACAATTCTGCAGCAGATGACTTTGAACATATTTTGTCATAAAATAGAAAATCTCTATAATTGAATGGATAACCTATGACTAAAAGTGAAAAACATTGTGGCAAACGGAGAAATTGCTCGTTTTGATCAATTTCTTCTTTTGTCACTATGTTTTCAAAAAGCCATCTGCTGTAGAGGCGTCTGAAAGCATCTATATGAGGGAAAGGGTTAAACCCTTTCCCACTTGCAGACGCTTTCCGATGCATTTGCTGCATACTTTTGGAAACAATGTAACAAAAGGAAAAAAATTGTTCACAATGAGCAATTTCCCTTTCGCCTCCATGTTTTCAACTCTTAAATAATATAACTCTTATTTACTTCACATTTTTGCCAATATGTTTTCAAAGTTGTCTGCTGTAGAATTGCCATATGAGGGAAAGGGTTAAACTATTCGGACCATTTCGACAACACTTTGAAAATCTCTTCTGATTCTGTTATTTAACCCTTTTCCACATACAACAAATCTACAGCAGACGACTTTGAAATCATCTAGGCAAAAATATGAATTGAATAGAATTAAAAACATTGTAACAAATGAAGAAATTGCTCGTCTTGAGCAATTCAATCTTTTGTCATATTGTTTTCAAAAGTTGTCTGCTGTAGAGGCATGGGAAAGGTGTCTTTATGCGGGAAAAGGTTAAGTGACCGTCCAAAGAATCGTTCAAGCCATATTGATTGGTAAAAAACATGAGGCATCAGAAAAGGGGTCAAATGGCAAAGCTTAAAACCTTGTTCTGCACTGAAAGTGTTCGTCTGATTTAAGAAATGTTCATTACTTTATTAGTTCAAGTCATATTCATTGGTTTAAAAATATGGCCACTTTTTTATGTAGTTTGTTTGTCTAATTTCGAGATAAATTGGAAGAATTGTTCCTAAGGTGTCCCTCAACAAAGTGTTCAGGTGTGGTCAAGTGGTTTCGATAGGTAAAAAGAAATAACCCCTTGGGATTAGAACATTTAAATTGCAGATTCCCTTTAAGTGGGAAAACTTAATTTAATGTCCTTTCCTGTAAAGGTCGATCTTGTGTCTTAACCATTTCCCTCATACGACAATTCTGCAGCAGACGACTTTGAACATATTTTGTCAAAAAATAGAAAATCTCTATAATTAAATGGATAACCTATGACTAAAAGTGGAAAACATGGTGGCAAAAGGAGAAATTGCACGTTTTGTGCAATTTCTTCTTTTGTCACTATGTTTTCAAATAGCCGTCTGCTGCAGAGGCGTCAGAAAGCGTCTATATGAGGGAAAGGGTTAAAAGACATAATGATCAAGTGAGAGATATAGGGCCTCATCGTCCTAAGTCTCTTGTGCGTAGTATACCAGCAAAATATATAAATGATAATGTAGTGGACAAGGTACATGACATGAAATTAATTTAACTCTTTCCTACATACATCAATACTGCAGTAGCCGTCTTTGAAAACATCAAAGCAAAATATGGTAAATCACTGTGAATGAAATTATAATCACTTGAATAGACTTGAAAATACTATGGCAAAAGGAGAAATTGCTTGTGCGCTAGAACTGCCCAAAATGCGTCTTCAATGTTGTGGGAAAGGGTTTAGGAATTGCTTTAGGATTTTGTGGATTTGAAGGTTCCCCTCATCTTCCTTATAATGCAAGCACACATGTCAATGGTATTTGTGGATAGTTGTATAACATCACAATACAGGTCTAGTTTGAATTTGGGTGCAGTCAGTTTTATCCTAAACAGAGTTATTGCCCTTGAATATTAAGTAGGTTTAGAAGTTTCTGCTAATTTTCTTTGGAATTCATGCACAGCACATATTACAACGATTTATTTTTTTGCAGTTTTATACTTGTATTTTGTAGCAGAAAATTATTCAGAAATTATTGTTGGTAAAGGAGACATATTACTCAAGATAATTTTGAAAGAAGTTCCTTTTTATATAATTGATAATCAATTATGTCACGTAAAATGTTTCAACATATCCACATTGCAGTGGGTTTTGCCCTTGTGCAATACTACAAGACCTACACATGTATATATATATATATATATTTAATTTCTTTAGAAAAATGATATTACCATGCATGATGATACAAGGTCATACATGAATTAGCCCATAAATTAGTGCATGATCAAGCTCAAGCATTATGATTTCTGTGATTATATTATGGTTCTTTTATAAGTGTATTTATTTTTTGTATGAACTATTAAAAAAATGCAATAAAAATCTCACACAACATAAAACATGTATTTCTTGAAATTTCTTTGCATGGTTTATACAAATACTAACCCTTTCCCCCATAAATCGAGAGTAATTGCCCTTTAATTATAGAAATTACCTGAAATAGGTATTGTCCGATCAGTTACTTTAAAAGCCTTTGTCCTGTCACCACCAAATTTAATCAGAATGTGTATTGGCAAATATGTCGGACAGGTTCGATTACCAGGCATATCGCTTCATTCACTGGAGAGTTATTGCACTTTAATTATAGAAATTACCTTTAATTGGTCTTGTCCCATCAATTACTTTTGAAGCTTTTATCCAATCATCACTAAATTTAGTCAAAATGTGTATGGGCATAATATCTCGGACAAGTGCTATAATTAGCCCTATCGCTTGAGTCATTGTATTTGATCATCACCAATTTAGACAATATCATATGTTGATGGGCAGAATATCTTGATCAGGTTCGATAACTAACCACGTTATCTTAGTCACTCCACACATGTATTCATTGAAATGGCCAAAACTATATCAACAGTGTCCGCTCTCTAAATTTGCCTGACGTACAACCAATTATCACATACTATACTTGGTCTCAAAAAAATAGGACGGGCGTATTTTGTGACATTTGGCTCTCTTGTTTTAGCTCTGCTACAGGAACAATAACTGTGAAAGATTTCTTTGAATTGAAATAAATAATGAGAAAGTTTACTCCAATTTCTCATAAATTATATGCTTTTAGAGCGCTAAAAGTTGTGAAAGACAGTGACATTCCTGATCTGATACCACATTAGAGAGGCAGTGGATGCTCTGGGAACGCGCTGTTTGCATTTGGGACTATGGCGCCGAAAGGGTTACTAGGCAATTAACCCTGCTTACAGACCAGGGTTATAATCAGCATCACATAACATAAAAGTTGTCTGAAGTTATTATGCCGAATTCACCTATCATATTTCAGCATTTAACAGCCGAGCCCCGGTAGCTCAGTCGGTAGCGACGCGGGCTGTCAATCCAGGGGCTGTGAGTTTGAATCCCGGCTCGGCCAACTGTCTTTCCGACGATTGACAAAAGTCAATGCGACTTGCGTCATTCGTCTTCCACCAATGGGCTAAGTCTATGTGGAAAAGCAGCCAGTTGCTTGGGAAGATTGTTGTGTGGAGTACTGGTGTGAGAAAACCAGGAAATGCATGAGTACGTGAACTGGCCGCCGTGATATAACTGAGAAATTGTTCAAAACGGCGTTAAATCCCAATCAATCAACAGCATTTAACAAAAAGACGCCCGGGTGTTTTAGAGTTTATGTTACTCTCATTACACCCACTCCGCTGAGTTTAAAAAGAAAGCGTCAAACATTCAAATAAAACTCAACAATTTGATCCACAGAAAGTGCATAGACCATCTCAAACGTCTGATCGCCGTATTGAGCAACCCCTAAATCGAAGACCAGAAGAGATTTTGGGAAAATGTGCTTTCCGTCGGTCGTATGTGGTAACCTATACCAGACACGAGATGTTTCCCACTGTTTTCACCGGATTGGTTTCAATAAGCCATATATTGATTATATGAACGCGGATTCGGAGCTAATTAAGGTGAAAGCGTCAACTAGATCTATAATAATTCGTCGTTAACAATTGGAAATTAATTATGAACACGATTGATATATATTTTTAAGAGTTTGTCATGTAGGATATATATATATATGAAGGATTCATCCCTCCTGTCCACCTGCCCAGACTTATTATAATCTATGAAAGTTACCAAAAGCTTATATCAAGTTTATACAACATCGGAACAGTGTAGGTTTCGACCTGCCTGTTTACCTGCCCAGACTTATCATAATCTATGCAGGTTACCAAAAAGCTTCTATCTTGTTTAATAAATCCTTATTTGAGTCTCAAATCCCATGTTCTTGGTCTTAAACAGAGTCGTCTCATTTGAGTACCCACAACATAAGATTGTTTTATGTGTTTTGTTGTTATACAACTTTATAAGCACGTAGCTTCTATCAAGTTTATGAAACATCTGAACAGTGTAAGTTTCGACCCACCTGTCCAACCGCACACAAGAGTCAATGGTTACCTTTTCCCATGTAAAGGCTCCTATGAGGCTTGTCCAACAATATAAAACGAAACTGTATTCTTACAATGTAAAGATTGGTTTGAATGGTGTATACTAGCACCACTAGCCAAATGTCAGTCAACGTAATGCCACGGTGAATTTGCCGCCGTGCGTGCGTTGATTTTTTGGCTGCATGCAACAACTGAGCCAATTACGATAAATTCCTTCAAAACTCTGGGATTCGTTCAGATTTTGATTGCAGAGCTGTTTTACAATTTATGACATCTTCTCTGAAATTATTGGTCCGCTTTTCAAATTATTTAATAGAATTGTTTCCTCTACTACATATATACAATATATATAGTATATTCCTGCATTCCTGTATTCCTTGTTGATTGGTCAACATACATGGCCATTAAACATTGGGTTTAACCTTTATAATTATAGTGATAACAGTAAAACAAGTAAAAGGTATCTGTATGATATATGAATAACATTGAAAGCGATGAAAGTTTACGTTTGTGTAATGAAATCTACATGTAATAGTTGTAATAGTTGACAGAGCAACAGGAGCGTTTGGGTAATTTTCCATTTTTTTAGATTTAGTAGGTGACAACTGAATGAATTGTTTCCGTCTAAGAAATAACGGAAATGAACCGAATTAAACAAAAACATTCTTCATTCCCCTCAAAACCTTCACGTGACAGCAGGGCAGTAAATTATATTCTTGTAACAGGACAATGAAATAAAACAAGAAATCTGTTTTAAAACATTTATTGGCATCGCTAGAATGTGTTTTGTTGTGTCTTAAAATACAATTGAACAATATCACAACATACATAGCATACATTTTTGACGCATTCTGCAGCAGAACAATTTCACTTTTTGCTATAACATTTTAAAACATGGTCATCTGCCGCAGATGTGTAAAAAATTGGGCCATTGTGTTGGAAAGTGTTTAAATAGATAAACATATGACTCCGGTTTTTCCATTGTCAATAGGTGATATCATTATCTCATATATCCGTGTCTCTATTAGGTTAGAAGTACATGTGCCATACCTCGACCATAGATTCAGCCATTACAACCTCTCTATACCAGACGAATATAAATTACACAAACGTGGTATCGAAAAACATTTACTGCGGTCTACTCTTTCCGATCTCATTCAAGACCTGATTTCAGGTTCTTCAGGAAACATTGAAGGAATTGTTAGTACAATAAAAACCTGTGCTAAAGACCACCTTCGCAATTCCCTGTCTATAGCAACTACACTTTTAATTTCCCAATTAATAAAAATGAATGACATTCATGGCATTTGGAAAGAAAACTTGAAAGACATGTCTGTCCAAAAAGTACTGGCTCTAAATGAATGCAGCTCGGCACAAACGTTCCTTTTTGTACTCTCTATTGAAATTGGTCAAATAAGTCCAATTCGTTTAAAAGGAAATTGACCGCCATAAAACGGGGCTCGTTTTCCATATGTGTATACTAGTATTGAAAAAACAAAACTAATGGCCCCCTTTGAAATAAATTTTCAGCAAATATTCATTTAGTCTAAACTATGTATTTGTCGAAACTGCAAGTTTTATTTGGTAAATATTGGAACTACTAATACGTAGTCCCAGGTATATAGTAATACCAATGGTTATTTTATCACTATTGTTAAAAGCTATACCCATAGGGTCACAAATGGCTTCACTTCAAGGGCATATGTTTAACATATGAAGTACATGTAGCTAATGCGGTTGTGTTAACTCAGTAGAGCGAAATAACACTAGCATGGTCCTCTTGTGTCATGCTCATTAGTGATTGATTAGCCCCCTCTTCCCGACCTGACATTTTAAGAGACGTCAGTTTTTAAATAGACCGAAAGAAAAGTGTCAACACAGAACACTTGAAATGAAACGTACGTTTGATACAGATGTGAAAACATTGTGGAGGAAAGGTGAAATTGTCTTTTTTCCAAATTATCTTCAAAATGTTTATTAACGATTTCCCTGAAACACTTATTTTACATCGTCTGTTTTGAATGCACCCGGAATATTGGAAGAGCTATTTAGATTCAGATTTGAAAACAAAACTCACATCTTTTAACAATATTTTCCAAAATAACGCATCATCAAAGTTGTGCAATGTCGACTGTATAAGGGAACCGGTTACATAACTATTGTGACACACGTGCATTCACAAACGTCGCGGCAGTTATTTGACTCCAGGCAAGAGAGACAAGCCACGCCTCCTGTCAGCAAATAATTGCCCGACCAATTACGATGGCTTATTCGACGACCTTTGTAGATTGGTGACACAAGGAACATTACTGTGAAGTTATTTTAAGATCCAATGGATACCTTCAGGGTCCAATTCCACCAACCTTACTTAGCGCTAAGTAATACTTGAATACTTTTAAAAAAGCATATTTCACAAAGTTTGTTTTACCAAAAGGTATTCATTTCTTAACAAGTTTTGTTAGTCAAAAGGTACATGCAACTATTTATGCCAAACTTAAGCCATGTACTTTAAAACATTCCACCATTCATGTTTTACCAAAAGGTATTCATTTCTTAACAAGTTTTGTTAGTCAAAAGGTACATGTAACTATTTATGCCAAACTTAAGCCATGTACTTTAAAACATTCCACCATTCATGTTTTACAAAATATTAGGGAAACAAAAATGAAGAAATGTATTTTAAGTATTTAAGTATTACTTAGCGCTTAACAAGGTTGTACGTGGAATTGGACCCACTACTGGCTTGATTTAAAAAGAAATAGGCCCTTACATTGCCCTCTACCAAGTTCGTATATAGAGTTTTATAAAAAAAAAAATTAAAATATACTTAACTAGTTTAACCCTTTCCCACTTACAAGAAATCTGCAACAGACGATTTAGAAAGAATTTAGGGTAAAATATGGACAATTTCGAAAAAATGACAAAATCAGTATCAGTAAATAAGTTCGAAAAGGTTAAAATTAGTAGATGTTTCGTCTGTGCCCTCTCTTTGGATACCCTAACGACCACAGACATCCGTTCCAGAGTCAACCCACTACACAATTAATAAACGTTTTTTCGGAGTTAATACGTTCCTCATAACACAGGCAGCTCCACCGAAACAAATAGTTCTAAGCGGAGTAATTTTCACGCCAAACAGATGATGTTATCAAAGCACTGATGGGACAGTTGTGTTAGTATTCGTAAATTAAGGTCAGAGAGGAGGTTGTATGGGTATGTACGCAAGAGATGTTTGTCAAACATGAATGCCTCCCTTTACCATTGAGGTTAGTCAATTTGAAAAGGCAGGTTAATTCAGTATTCCCATGGGTTTTTGAATAGACACCAACATTCAGACCAGAATCCTTTATAACCACTGCCAAGTTTGCAATGCACGTGTGAGGGGTGGAGTTGAAAATCACATAATGAATGTAGCCAGCATGTTATTGTTAATTTAAGTGTGAACATCTGCAGGATGTAAAATAATTGATGGTCAATTAAGGTAGAAAAAGAAAATTTTCGTAGTTCTTTTGAAATTATTGATTAACACGATGACTATTATGGTCCTATTTCGCTCACCTGTGTAACAGAACTTAGATAGATGTCCATGTACATATAAGGAAATCTACCCTCTGATAACTTTCAAATCAGTATAATTACTCAAATTGACATTTTTTCTACTTTTAATAATCTTTAAGTTAAAATTATGATAAGTGACCCTTTCATTCCTGTTACACTCAACCTGAAGATGTTAATCACACATTCTGACCTAGGAAGATCTGTGTAATAAACGGTCGTTAATATCTGATAATACACAATGAACATTTTTCAGTTAACTTAAGCAATGTTTTTTTTTTGCAGCGAAATGTTTGAGTGAAATTGGATTTTAGCCACATGCATTATCTTCTGAGCTGCTTTTAGCTTCTGGCTCAAATGGCTTATGGCAGTGTAATCCCTGATCTTTGTAGATTGTCACAAAGGGACCCGTGTGCCGAATTACTTTTAAATCGGACGTATACTTTTGGACAAGAAGCATTTTTATGTGTTTACATTTAAGGAAAACAAGCTCTGACCCCTGGCGGCATTTTTTTTCTTCAATTGATCGGTATAATTAGAACAATCTCGGTAGGGAGTCACTCAAGGAAAACATTTTTTCAAACCGGCCCAGCACTTACGGACAAGAATATTTTAAAAGTTCTGGCAATTTCCGCCATTTTAATGCCGCAGCAACCAAAGTTCTACATGGAATTCAATTCACTTAACACCATTGAAAGAGGACCACATAAGAAATCAAAGCACTGCAAGTGCTCACAGCAAGGGGCTAACTGCAGATAACATTTGGACATGGATTTACCGATCCCAAAAGTCTAACTTGAACACTTTACACTAGCAATTTGTTAGTTAGCACTTTATATCCATATATTAAATGATAAAGGAGTAAAGCAAAACACTGTAAACACACTATGATGGTCTATCGATATACTAAAAGTTGGCATACACATGCGCATCTCTGCTATCTGGATAGTTTCTGCTTAGCACACCTCCTGGTTTACAATGGATTTTAGTCGTGTCTTTTTTTAATGCAATTAACACATATACATTTCATATCAAAATCACAATAACCTAACAATGATAATTATATTGAGAGTCCAATTTTACTTTCAAAGCAGAAATAAAATCCCGTGTTATCTACATTTTCTTCAGCGTGCAATGACTGAAATATTGTTAAAAGCGACGTAAAACATCATACACACGATTTAATCATTTCTTAGTGTTTCAAACCGCATAGGTGAATAGTTTTAAATGCATTGCTTTTGAATTCATTTTAAATCCAAACATTATGAAAGAGTTTATTGCAGCGGTGTTAAATGACAATTGCACCACTGATATCGGCAATTTATAAGACAAAAAATATTATATTTTTCTTACAAAAAAAGTATCTGCCCAGAGCGGGAATCGAACTCAAGTCTCCCGTTTCACAGCCAAACATGCCAACCACTACGTTACGCAGCCACTTCGATAGAGTTTATTTATAACATAAGTATAAACCAATACACGAGTTAGCGAAATATTTAGAAATGAAACGTTTTATCTTGATAAAAAACAAATGTCATTGACTTGACTTGACTATCTTAGCTGAGGTTGTTCAGGTTAATTTTGGTTGAACATTTGATGTATTTACCTAGGAATCTAAAATGAAATACTCTAGTACTTAGATTCCAGATTAACGTTTCCGCTGATAATACATTTTATTCGAAAGGATTTTTGGAAATTACGACGCCTAGGCTCACTTGCACATGTATCGTATATATGTTATATTTTGTCATCTGTTTATTTTATTATCATTTAAATAATTTGAATGTTTGAGTATATATGTTATCATTGGAACTCATTTATCTTAATTTGTTTTTGAGTCGGAATCGAAAAGTTACCTTTACTCCATTCGATTTACAATATTTAGGAATTACCAATGAACTTTACGCGCGATCAAGTATGTTGAAAGCGTAGAAATACATTTTAATTATTAATCATGTAATTCATATGTTTTAACATAAAAATTCTTTCGAGTTATTCCTTTTGGGTTAGTGATGTCGAATCAAATCAATTTTCGGCTTCATATGTCAACAAGTTACCGCATTTTGATTTTTAGACAGGAACTATTGGCAGTTCAAGATGACCAACATGGAAATTAGCTGGCAACAGTCATTTCATTTTTAACAAAATATTCCACAAATCATCCACTTTCATTGACATTATGTACGATCTGCAACCACCAATACATCTATATGAAGTCGAGATGGTGTTCAGAAACGGAGAGCTGATGTAGAAAGACAGATGTGAAGTAATTCCATGCCGATATCGTAAAACGCCTGTCTAGATTCCAGTCTCAAAATGATGCGTCGTTTCGAAAATTAGCTACTATAGCAATTGGCTCTAAAGAGCCCCTTGCTAAAAATCATGTTGAATTATTTTGAATGTGATTCGTTAGTTTAGGAGGAGAAGTTGTTTGTAGGAAAATGTTAAGGGACTGCCGGAAGATGAAGACGATGCCAGACGGTGCACACGAGCTCAAACCGCACTTCGTGCTTTGGTGAGCTAACATTTAACACTATGGGGATCCTTTTATATACGATATGATCCAAATCGATGCATTAAAACAAGAATTTTGTGAGAATACTTCTGGTATAGGTGTGCAAGCATAATTCTAGTAAAGGCATATTCCATTTAAAGATTAAACAAGAAGGGCGATATGGCCCTATATGGCTCACCTGAGACAGACTTATGATCGAAGATGACTAAAATTCATTGTAAGCACAAATATTCATTTGCTTTGTTTCAGTGACCTGTTGTGTACGTGTATACACAAAATTACACATGAAACCGCCTGTCTGACATTAATTTACGAATACCAACACAACCGTCCCATCAGTACTTTCATCGCTTTGATTGTTATAGAAGACCGAACGAACAAGGTACATTCATGTGAAGTTGAAATTGGCAAAGTGGTGTAGTATATTTCCCCCTGAATGAATTGTTGAAGTTGACGACATACGACTGACTCAGATATGACAGTTTAGCTCATCTTGAGTGTTAGTTTCCAAGTTAGCTTAGACTCACGGATAACGTTTCACTGTTAAATTACTAACGGGCTCATAAGTAACAAATATGTAAAATGAACTTGCGATAATTCGAATATATCGTTTAATGTGAGTCAATTCCTGGAACGGATGCGTAGCAGCAGTTTTGATTTCTCAAAAAACATATAGCGTCTGATTCAAAAATGTTTAATCTCCATGACAAGACCAGACATTGCTTGACAAACAGATTAATCTTTGACATTTGGGACAATTGGGACGGATTTTTATGAGACCAGTGCCAGGCCAGCCGAACTTGCGTTCAGCACCGTTTAACCAGGCTCTTTGCTGTTGGCTTCTCAAAACAACATTGTTATCTTGATATTACTAGAATTGGCTATTGACGCTTCCAAATGCAAAGTTGAGCAAATTGTTTTTCTTTTAAATTCAGCATTGAAAGGGTCAACAGATTATATCCTATGCAATGCTATGCTATGCAAATGTGTTTGAAAAATGATAAACGGATTCTTTTCTTTTCTAATTTTACAGAGAGTATATTTATAACAAGTCACGTTTTGACATCTGGATATTTTTGTCATGATGCCTTTGTAAGCATTAATTCAACCGGCCTCATAGTCATAACCATTAGCCTAGTTAAAAAACATTATGACATATATATAAGTGGTGTTAAATATGTATTTTAAAGATTAATTGTCGTCCTCTTTATTTTTAATTATATTAAATTATACCAAATAGGCACGACTTTACCCCTCTACAGATTTTTTTTTATATCTGGCAATTCTTATAGGTCACAATACATCAAATAAATTCCTTTTTCGTTTCCATGTTAATCGACCAGTTTCAGCCCTCCATTGTCAGACTTTCTAAGCGTTATGCAAGAAAAAATTCACCAGATGAAAATTGTAACCGTCATTTTGGACCAAATGGGGCCCGGATAAAACTGGTGTCTCACATTCTCTGCTTTCACTTTCAAACAAAGGTAAAAAACTAAACATTATCGTATCGATCATTTTTAGTGCATCGTATACAATGAATTTAAACTCAATGTCATATATTCAATGCATTCTGGTGATGATATACACTCATTTCTACGCAAACAAAGGTTTTTATGGACTATTTGGCTCTAGATCAGCATGACCGCGGATGTATTGGGCGTAATTTGACCTACAGCTGGCATTTCTTATACTTTATAATAAAATTAAATGGATGTGCATATTTTTCATATCTAACATTGTATCTCGGAAGCAAACGTTCTAACATTGTTATAATTACGCTAAAGTTGGTTCTCATGGAGCACCGGTCTACTATTCCATTTCGGTATCTTGATTATACCGGATTATACACGTGACATTACTCGTGTTATACAATTCGATTGAACTTAGAAAACAATGACAAAACGGATTTTCCACCTTTGAGTTACATTGAAAAAGAAGGTTGTATTAATAACAGACGTGTTGCATACACAGTTGTTCCTAGTCACAAGCGGCAAAAGCTCCTTTTTTTGTTCATAAATTGACAGATATCTTACAAATACGCATAATATTACTTACATGAAATACATGAGTAGGCCGCCGTGATATGCCTGAACAATTGTTGAAAACGGCGTTAACCCCAATAAATCAACTAATTCACCAAATTGACTGTCAATACTTTCAGTGATTTGAGTTTTCTATTAAACCTTTCCCGCAAAGAGCAATTTATCCTTTTGTCAAACTTTCAACTGTAATCAATAACTAACCTTTCATTTACAGAGAATTTCAATATAATATAGTTTTAGATGTTTTAAAAAGCCTTCTGCTTCAGATTTGTTGCATGTGGAAAAAACGTTACGGCGCTTATAGTGACAAGTCTGTTGAAATTCGATTACTGATTTCGTTTCCCATAAATTCGCCCACGTAATTAACTCCGAGTTTTTGTTATGGTTTTAAGTAAGATTGGGTCAACACTTCTAGTTTGTTTGTCAGAAAAGCATGCAATATGGTCTATTTAAGATATAGACGGAGTTTGAAGACTGAGGAAAGACTAGGCGTATGCACAGAATCACTAGAGGTTCGCACCGTAAATCGTTTTCAAAAAACAATAGGCACAAACATATCCAGCAGGAAGTAAACTATATACGTCATATGATTGATTTCGATTGTTTCCATTCAATGTCTTGTTAATTATGTGCTTGCATCATTTAACCCTTCCCATTCCCCCTTATAGATGCCATATTGACGTCTCTGCAAAAGACGAAGTTTGGAAAAATTGTTGCAAAAAAACTTTCCTTAGAATATTTCAAAAATCGTCTACTGCAGATTTATTGTATGTGGAAATGGGTTAAAAGGGTAGGCTTGTTTTAACGAATCTGTAAGGAAAACACAAAGGAAAATATACGATCATGTACGAAAATGAAATTGCAAGTAGATTTTTTTTTTTTTATAAAGGATAGATAGCATTAGATGCATCAATCATCGTCTGTATCTTACTTGTACGTATATGTAGATCTAGATGGAGAATTTTTGCCGATGCTTATCTCCTAACCCCCTTTCCCACATGGAACGAATCTAAAGCAAACGACTTGGAAATCATAAAAGCAAAACATGGCAATCAACTATTGAATATAGTTTAAAATATTGTGACAAAAGGACATGGAGATATTTCTCCCTTTTGTTTTCAAACGTATTGTGTTGTGTATGACGTCGACATGCGTCTGTAAGTGGGAAATGGTTAATAACGTATCGTTGAGCAATGTCGGGCGAAAGATGACGTCGTCGTTTCAGCAGGATATACCCTTATGTGGTACCAACTCTCGGTCATACCAAATACTTTTTAAAACTGGTAAACGTGACTTCCCGCCTTGTCGCTCAGGACTGCGAGGATAACATAACAACTGATGCATCTGTGTCAGGATATATAATACCGGTAGTACTGGTAAATTACCCAAGACATCCCGTGATATAACATAACAACTGATGCATCTGTGTCAGGATATATAATACCGGTAGTACTGGTATATTACCCAAGACATCCTTTGATATAACATAACAACTGATGTATCTGTGTCAGGATATATAATACCGGTAGTACTGGTATATTACCCAAGACATCCCGTGATATAACATAACAACTGATGCATCTGTGTCAGGATATATAATACCGGTAGTACTGGTATATTACCCAAGACATCCCGTGATATAACATAACAACTGATGCATCTGTGTCAGGATATATAATACCGGTAGTACTGGTATATTACCCAAGACATCCCGTGATATAACATAACAACTGATGCATCTGTGTCAGGATATATAATACCGGTAGTACTGGTATATTACCCAAGACATCCCGTGATATAACATAACAACTGATGCATCTGTGTCAGGATATATAATACCGGTAGTACTGGTATATTACCCAAGACATCCCGTGATATAACATAACAACTGATGCATCTGTGTCAGGATATATAATACCGGTAGTACTGGTATATTACCCAAGACATCCCGTGATATAACATAACAACTGATGTATCTGTGTCAGGATATATAATACCGGTAGTACTGGTATATTACCCAAGACATCCCGTGATATAACATAACAACTGATGCATCTGTGTCAGGATATATAATACCGGTAGTACTGGTAAATTACCCAAGACAACCCGTGATATAACATAACAACTGATGCATCTGTGTCAGGATATATAATACCGGTAGTACTGGTATATTACCGAAGACATTCCGTGATATGACATCAACACAGTTGATGCGGCGTAAAACACCATAACAGATAAACCGACACTCGGTCACAATATGACAACTTGTGGAATTTTGGCAAACTTTTAACATTTTAGTCTAAATTTGTAGACAAATTTCTGTTCACGATTTAGTTTTACTCAAATTTACAATGTCTACCTAAACAGATGATATAAATGATGAGTATAAACTATAAAGCTATTGGAATGAAAACTCAAGTTAGTGTCTGCTATATTAATTTCTTACGGCGATAAATAATGAAATTGCTACCTTGCTTAAATTACTTTCAACGTAAATGCCGTAACATTGACTGAGATAATAAATGTCAAGTTACGTTTAATAAATATACAACACTCTACCAGACAAAAAACATCTGATGGCGACAGTGCTACACGTATGTCAGGTTTTTTTAAAAATCTTTTTAAATGTTTCAGTTTCTAGCTATATGGAATATTAATGGCTTCCATGACGATATCATTGATAGAACACTGGTTTGCAACATACCGACAATAATGTTGTTTGAACATGTTTGCTGAAATCGTTTGTCCATTTCGTCGAATTATTTTCGTTTGAGACAAAAGTCAGATTTGTTACACTGCTTCAACATTATTTCAGTTAGATGAAGGAGTTTCTGGGTAAATAAGCTTTATTATTGCATACTTTCATATTGTTCCGTTCACTTTGCATTGAAGAAAGTGGTCATGATTTTTCGATCATGACCGCTGTCAAGGAGTGATCATGACCGTAGATAAGGACGTGCGAAAATTCTGCATAATTAACATGCTAGGGACTACTTTTGTTATGTAAACAAACATAGCTGAACTAAATATCATTGTTAAACCTCACGGGACTTTGTAATGTTAAATTCTCATATATTGATTTCTTACTGTCTCCTGCTAACAGTACGTTTTTGACATGAAAACAGTCTAAAACGCGCGTCTAAAATGTTGGTTATGCACGTGCATGACGTCATTTAAAAAAAATACGTCACCGTTATAATTCAAACGGCATTTGCACAAAAATATTACTACTTATGTAAACAAACAGTTTGTTTCTAATTCGGAAGCATATTTATCAATTCTAGATAATAAAAAAAAAAAAAAAAACGTAAAGCAAATAGTTTACAATATGAAAGTATGCAATAAAAAGGTTATTGACCCTGTACTGTGAAATCATCGTTGGACCTCGTTCTTTGGCGAACGTAGCCTCGCAAGCTCGGCAACGTCAACCAAAGAACTCGGTCCAACGATGATTTCACAGTACAGGGTCAATAACCTATATTATTGCATACTTTCATATTGTTCCGTTCACTTTGCATTGAAGAAAGTGGTCATGATTATAGGTTATTGACCCTGTACTGTGAAATCATCGTTGGACCGAGTTCTTTGGTTGACGTTGCCGAGCTTGCGGGGTTACGTCCGCCAAAGAACGAGGTCCAACGATGATTTCACAGTACAGGGTCAATAACCTTTTTATTGCATACTTTCATATTGTAAACTATTTGCTTTACGTTGTGGAGGTTTTTTTTTATTATCTATAATTGATAAATCTGCTTCCGAATTAGAAACAAACTGTTTGTTTACATAAGTTGTAATTTTTGTGCAAATGCCGTTTGAATTATAACGGTGACGTAATTTTTTTAAATGACGTCATGCACGTGCATAACCAACGTTTTAGACGCGCGTTTTAGACTGTTTTCATGTCAAAAACGTACTGTTAGCATGAGACAGTATGAAATTGTCCATGATCAATATATGAGAATTTAACATTACAAAGTCCCGTGAGGTTTAACAATGATATTTAGGTCAGCTATATTTGTTTACATAACAAAAGTAGTCCCTAGCATGTTAATTATGCAGAATTTTCGCACGTCCTTATCTACGGTCATGATCACTCCTTGACAGCGGTCATGATCGAAAAATCATGACCACTTTCTTCAATGCAAAGTAAACGGGACAATATGAAAGTATGCAATAATTTTCGATCATGACCGCTGTCAAGGAGTGATCATGACCGTAGATAAGGACGTGCGAAAATTCTGCATAATTAACATGCTAGGGACTACTTTTGTTATGTAAACAAACATAGCTGACCTAAATATCATTGTTAAACCTCACGGGACTTTGTAATGTTCAATTCTCATATATTGATAATGGACAATTTCTTACTGTCTTATGCTAACAGTACGTTTTTGACATGAAAACAGTCTAAAACGCGCGTCTAAAATGTTGGTTATGCACGTGCATGACGTCATTTAAAAAAATTTACGTCACCGTTATAATTCAAACGGCATTTGCACAAAAATTACTACTTATGTAAACAAACAGTTTGTTTTTAATTCGGAAGCAGATTTATCAATTCTAGATAATAAAAAAAAACTCCAGAACGTAAAGCAAATAGTTTACAATATGAAAGTATGCAATAAAAAGGTTATTGACCCTGTACTGTGAAATCATCGTTGGACCTCGTTCTTTGGCGAACGTAGCCTCGCAAGCTCGGCAACGTCAACCAAAGAACTCGGTCCAACGATGATTTCACAGTACAGGGTCAATAACCTATAATACCGGTATTCTTTATGCTGACACCGAATCATTAATGCTATCCCCACAATTCTGAACAACAAGGAAATAAGCTATTACAACTGTTATTTAACCCTTTCACCGCCAAAGGCATCTAAAGGCTGTTGCATACAATGTAGATTCATGTGACGAAATCTGCATTGTTTGCCACTTAGACATAAATTTTATTCAAATTTCTTGTTGGACGAAAAATGGAGTGGTTCAAAGTTCAACATGGAAGAGTTGACCATTTGAAATTCGGCAGTGAAAGGGATAAATTCTTTGGTATAACTCCACCGTGGATCGAACCCTGATCTCATTCTATCTAAGCGGACGTTCTAACCACTACACTATGGAGACGGTTAAGTCAGGATGGGTACATAGTAACTGTTTGCTTCTTGTCCACTTGTGTCACCACCAATGCGGACAGTAATATATCCCCTTGTGAGATTGTACGGTATTTATTGGTTCCCCTGAGGTTATGCCGTTCACATGACAGTGCAACAATATCCTCTTTTCGCCGGCCGAGTCGCAAGTATCTGTCACACGAATATCATAAAAATGACGTATGTCAATTTTAACCCAGACAGACTAAAACGTGATAGACGTAACCTTTGTAAGTCAGCGTATGTTATGTATGGTTAAAGGAAATCTTAACGTCAACGTCCTGTTACCTCATATCCTGATAAATAAATTGAGGAAAACATGCTCTTCGCTGCTTTTGACCGTACGCTGCTTTCTATACTTCTAAAAACAGCCGAGCTTCGTTAGATCATTCAGTAGCGACGCGGGCTGTCAATTGAGGAGTTGTGAGTTCGAACCCAGCTGGGCCATTCCCCCCCCCCCCCCACCCCCCACCCCCCGACATTTGACAAAAATCGATGCGACAAGCGTCACTCGCCTTCTATCAATGGGCTAACCGTTGAGACTATGTAAGAAAGCACTTACATGTTGTTACTAAGAAAGACTGCTGTGTTGTGTACTGGTTTAAGAAATCCTGGAAACACATTGTATGTGAACTGGACGCCGTGATATTTTCTGACAAATTGTTGAAAACCACAATCAATCAATCAATCAAGCAGTCAATCTTTCTAAAAAGCTTTTCTTAAAGTTTCAAGATGTTTTACAAACTGATATAATCTAAACAGACACTAGTTAGATAAAGCGTTATTATATCCGTGTCTACTTTTGAAAAATTGAGTGAATACAAACCGGATAGCTCTTACAATATATGCATAATTAGCTAAGAGGTTATTTCGAAATAAAACATTCTTGTATCAGCTACTTTGTTTATCTTTTGTTTGGTGTTTAGCGCCGCTTTCAATACTATTTCAGCTATATCACACTGTGTCATGGGTAAGTTACCAGTACTACTGACGCCACCGAGTCAGTCGTAATGATAATCAAATAATCCCGAGGACATGGAGGGAAATCCATTACTACCCTTTTTACATACTTCGGAGTTTGACCCTAGATTGACCCACTAGCTTTACGCCAACTTACCATTATATTAGCACGCCCATGGGAAAAAGTTCAAGTTGGCTTTTGTGAACAGTTAAGATTCACATGCCTCCATATTTAATGTTCTTAAAATGTAAAAAGAAAAAAATCCAATTGATGAATGCTCTTCTGGCGTATATACTTCTGGTGAGCTTTCATATTGTTTTCTTTCCTTCTTAAAAAGTAGGCCTAATACATTTAAAACATACTTTTCTGATCTGTACACTGTTCACATACCACTTACACAAGCCTGTCAGAATCTTCTACCAACGATTGGTGCATATATCGATAAGACGAATCGGTAGAACAGGTTGATCCAAAGCTACACTGTTAAACAATTCTTACTCTTACCTTTTCGCTCGGACAGCGTCATATAATCCCGTTTCGAAGATGCAATAAGGCCCCGAATCGCATGCCGCGACTTTATTATATTGGTCACACTTTGTTGAACAATGAAATTACGTCAAGGTTGCCAATTACGTGAACAGTATTACTTTGTTAAACTTCCTACAATACCACATGTACGCATTAGTAACAACGCATGCAACCTGTGCATCTCTCTCTATATATATAGGCAGTGGTATCCTAGAGTATAATTATTTAATTATGGAAACTGTAAACTTCGGATGAAGAGGTTTTTAATCAACTCTTTATTTATTCAGAAGGAAAACTAATTTTGAGTATTGTTATTAATGAAGTTAATTTAACAACATATTAAGTAACTTCATTAGAGACACTTATATTTAACTAAATATTTTGTTATATTCATTCGACTTTTGAGGACAAGAAAACACAGTAAGTGACTTTAGTTAACTCCTACCCTATCCGGATGAATTCCATAAATTGAGCCACTGAATACGAAAACTGACCATGCCAGCGAAGTTCCTGACTAAGCTCTTCATTCGCGCAGTTAGAACATGGTCCAATTCCACCAATCTTGTTTAGCTCTAAGTAATACGTAATACTTGCATTTCGTAGCTGTACTCTCCTGGAAAGGAATTAGTATAAGCAATAATATTGCTTGTTTTCCAATCCATTTCAAACTACTATTGGTGTACTGTTATTATTGTAAATATGAGCTGAATAAAATATGTTTAAACTAATACGTTAATACTTAAACGCATATAATTTGGATCAGGCTATTCCCTGTCCGCAATCTAGTCTGACAAGCATCCTAGACGCCTCTCCGAGAACAGTTATGAACCAACATAGATTATAGAAAAAAAGAATTGTGTAAAAAGAAATTTCGAAGGTCGGTTTTCGAAGCCGCCTCAGTGGTGTTGTAACAGAGCGTCCACATGAACGGCAGGAGGTCACGTGTTCAATCCTCGGCCGGGTCATACCAAATTATTAAACATGTTCGTAATGCCTTTTCCTCGTTGTCGCTCATGAACGTGGGTTGAGTTGGCATTACTGACTCGATGGTGTCAGGATTAATGGACCAGTAGTATTTGTTACTCACCCAAGAATATTTAATAATCAGATAATTAACGAGTTTTATTGATACAAAGTGTTTTACCAAAGAAACTCCGTGATATAATTAACAAGAAATATCTTTAAAAAAGATAAACGGCGATCAATATGAGAAAACACTAAAAAATGGAACATGCACATATTATTTGATATTTTATCTTACTTAATAGAATGACAGAAAACAATTACGTTAAATATGTAATATTTGGTTTATAATTCTTCATATATATACTTTAGTTTTGATATGAATGATAGAGAGAGAAAAACTTTGCTTCTGCCGGGGAGCGAACCACATACCTTTCACTTGACAATCCAAGTCAACATCCATTACACTAACGCGACATGACGTAAACTTCGTTCAAGGCCGAGAATTCATCACATGACTGGAGATTACGCGAGACTCCCAAGAGGTGTATTAGGTAACACACAGTATCAATCTGATTAAAATCATCTCCTCAAAAATGCTACGCTTACATTTATAGAAAGATCGTGTACTTTAGTCAGATTGCACACAGTATAAGTTTCAATTGACGATAAATAACTGAAAAATTATCATATTTCAAAAATAATTAATATGTTGCTCTTATACGTTTTCACTGAAATTTATTTCTTAAGGACAACAATTAAATGTTAGTATGCAAAACATTTCATTTTAAAACTTCACCTTATTGGTGCCTCTCGTAGGATCGCCAACTTAACTATGAACCAATCAAAACATTTCATTTCCTTTATTTCTTCGACATTATTCATTTATAATGCAACATTTGATTGGTCTACAATCTAGATCATTTGTTTAACATCTAGGTCAAAACCCACGTTAATCAGCTTACGCCGAAAAACTGTTGAAAGTGACGTTAAACAGCATTCAAACAAAGTTTTCCTTACATGATGTATTGACGTGGATAATCTTGTTATTTATTACTATTTAGGTTTGGACCGAGATATGTTCAGCAAGACGAACGAACTTTCAAAATACTTGTGCCATTTTCCATTGGAAAAAAGTTCACTTCAGAGTATGATAAAACGAAAATGAGAAGATATACCTTTCAAACAGTCATTTATTGACTCATCCTTTAAGTTCTTAAGCCCTCCTAGTTTTGTTAGGCAATGTATAAGACACCGATTTAAAATGGCAACGTCACTCACAAATCACTCCTGAATAGCCTTGGTAATATGTCGCTATGTGTAGCAAAACGACATAGAGCGTAGTGATTGATTAACACGTCACATATTACGTTAGGACATTTATTACACAAAAAGCGCTATCGCTATAAATAGTCAAGACGGACAAGATTGATAAAATGAATGATAATCGCCTTTTTTCAACTCGTATATCTACTAACAATGTAATTATTGTCGATTATTCTCAAAATTAATACAAATATGGAAAAGAAAAGTCCTATAACGATGCTGTATGATGAACTAGTACTGTAATTTACGGCACGTGAACGGATATTCGTTTAAAGGGACTGAACACCATAATGGTCCAAAATCGTTATATCTTATACTTATTCTAATTAATCCAAAATACGTCGATATATATGTAACGGAATGTTGTAGAAGGTCGTACAAGTCTTGTTTTTCATTATTTCATAGGAAATAAGCATTTAAAAAAACGTCCGCTCCGTGTTTTCCCGTTTAAAAATACCGTGGAATTTCCTCTTGCTCATTTGAATTTGTGGATTCAATTCGGCAACGTCACTCACAAATCACTCCTGAATAGCCTTGGTAATATGTCGCTATGTGTAGCAAAACGACATAGAGCGTAGTGATTGATTAACACGTCACATATTACGTTAGGACATTTATTACACAAAAAGCGCTATCGCTATAAATAGTCAAGACGGACAAGATTGATAAAATGAATGATAATCGCCTTTTTTCAACTCGTATATCTACTAACAATGTAATTATTGTCGATTATTCTCAAAATTAATACAAATATGGAAAAGAAAAGTCCTATAACGATGCTGTATGATGAACTAGTACTGTAATTTACGGCACGTGAACGGATATTCGTTTAAAGGGACTGAACACCATAATGGTCCAAAATCGTTATATCTTATACTTATTCTAATTAATCCAAAATACGTCGATATATATGTAACGGAATGTTGTAGAAGGTCGTACAAGTCTTGTTTTTCATTATTTCATAGGAAATAAGCATTTAAAAAAACGTCCGCTCCGTGTTTTCCCGTTTAAAAATACCGTGGAATTTCCTCTTGCTCATTTGAATTTGTGGATTCAATTCGGCATTCTCTAACACTATCGACTCATTACATTCATGTATGCGTGAGTGTAAGGAACGACAACTCTGCGAAGGAGATTGTCAATTCGGGTGTAGTGATCACGTGATAAATATACAGCGATATTTACTGGGTTACTAACCCTGTAGATTTTACAATGCAAAATAACGAAAAATCTCCGCAATATTAATAGTGTGCATATATTGTAGTACATCAGTCAGCAAATCTCAATGCCTTACATGCAAAAACATCAAGGTAAAAGCAATTTTTAACAATTTTCTTTTTTTTCCCGCTTTTTTCTCATATGGGATTCAGTCCCTTTAATATATTTGCGTGCAATATCAACGGATACTGCAACCTCTTTTACATATGGAAATAAAAGAAATCATAATGTTATTTGCCTGTTTTATAATACTATATGTGTCCGTGTTGATTGAAATGATGCAGTTACGCGACTCATATGATAATAAACACTATGTAATCGTGTCCGTGTAAACTTACTTTGCTATGTATTCATCAGGCGACAGTTTAGATTACACAACTTAATTCAAATAACAGATAGGAGCCACAGTGAACTGCCGTTATTTCCCAATACATATTGTATTATTTCGTTGTTTTTGGCCCTGGTCATAGTAGATAAACCATTTTACGGATACGGCTGCCTGCCAATTGCTGAATACAAACAACGCATTTTAGGGTGAGACTGCGCGGGAAAAAAAAAGTTCATCATGGTTTCAACAAAACTTCATTTAAAAGGTTATAATCACCCACGAAAGATGATTATAGTGTTGTTGGAACATCAGTGAAAAACAAAGGCGTGAGTACCTCACTATAAGTTTAACAAATGCTTAGAAATTAATGCGCCGACAGGTCAAATATGGAAGGTTATTATCATCTTCGCGAAATGGAACGGAAATGTATGACTATGTTCGAGTATTTACGGAGATTGTCCAATTCAGTTTAAATGGAGTCATTTGCAAGTGTGAAACAAATCTTCATGCCTCATTTTGCCATTATGTTTCGCATTGGACTTTTTGCGAATATTTCCAGAAAATTGCGACGAAAGGTAATAGTAAACAAAGAAGTCACGTGACAAATGCGCATTGGGAGGTCAACTGTAAAAGGTTATTAGTCATCTTCCAGAATTGAAATAAAAAAGTACGAATATTTACGGCGTTGTCGATTTCAGTTAAAAAAATTAATATTGGTTTAAAACCATATTTACGCCATTTCACTCTTGGGTTTTGTTGTTTATATATTTTCTTTCATTTGACATTACAATATACATGCTATAAACGACAAAGAAATTTACGAAGATTTCCGGAAAATAGCGACTAAGATAGTGTAAAAATAAACGACTAATCAGAGAGCGCGACCGCTATGTCGGACTAAGTGTGAAATAAAGGGAATTATATTTAGAACAGCGGTGGAGGAAATAGTGGAGGTGGTTAGCTTTGATAGTCGAAGGAAATCCGTCGATAAAGTAGAATCCACGCGCTGACGCATGATAGCAGCTCGCTCGCTTGTTGGCTATGGTGCACACAGTTTAGAGAGAAACATGTTGATCGCTTTCTTGCCTGAAGTGACCTAAAAGAAGAGATCGTTTTCTTACACGACTTTTGACACCCCACTATGACTAAATACTTTGATTTAATATATTAACTTTTGATTCACCGCAATGACATTGCTCATTGTATTTATCATAAAATACATTTATATAGCATTGCGGTTTCCTCGGATCCAAACACCATATTTCACTAAGTATGGGGAAATTATTACACAAGGCAGAAACGAATTGAAAACGGGCATTTCATTTTTTCAATATAAGGTAGATAAACTGTTATATCATTATTAACATATCTGGGCAGCACAAAAAAACGTCAAAAACTCTCATTTGTTTCTCTTGTTTCTCTTGTATTAATTCGTTCACTCTGTGCTGTTAATTGTTTTCAATAAAAAAAAAAATTAATTTATGTTTAGTATATCCATGATCAAACACTTGCTCTCAGTCTAGTTCATGATTAAAAGAAATATTCTTTCAAACTTTTTTTCCCAACATCATTACCAGTTCAGTTTATTGCATTGGTGCAGAATTTTAAATTGTTATTTAATCAGCGTTACACTTAGACATACTATTTGTTTCTCATGTTTGTTCAAAACTTTCCAATATGCTAAAACTAGTTATTTGTCAAATTAAGCATTATAATGGTTAGTTGACCATGGTGCATTTACCCCACAAATGCGTCATAACCATGTGCTCCATAAATACACATTTTCCCAATCCTTTACCAGCACGATATGGTCTACTAAGGGTTCTGAATGCTCTAATCTTTCTGAACGCGTACTCCACTATTTTCCACTCTGTCCATAAAATCCAATCAATCCATAACTGATACATGATGAATTAATGCTTTCAATGTGTAGGAGTTACACATGCTTATGGACTGCAGCATATTGCTCTTTGTGAAACTTCTTATTTTTCATTCATTCACCTTGTTCTGTAACTAGTTATAAGTAATAGTGTATGTGTTCATTGTGTTAGTTGCTCGATCCAATTGCATACATATTTTCTTGTTTACCCTATACTACGCTAAATTACACTTATCAGTTTCGACCACAACTGTGGTCTTCCTTAAACAAGAAACTATTTTATCAATAACCAGTGGGATTGTGGTCCTGTAACCTAAGCTTTTGTAGATCAACTGAGCCAAAGACTCTAGATGATATATTGGACTCACTCACTGTACGTAGCTCTCTTCCAAACCCACTGAATGCATGTTGATAACACTTGGCATGGATGCTCCTTGCATGGCCCCACTTTTACAGTTGTTCATATAATTCCATTCAGTGCACAACTTGTTGCCTTGGCGACACACATAGAAAAACTATTGAATTATTCTTGTCAGAACTACTGGCCCAGCCGGATTTCAAAATAATGTATCTGAAATGTTCCTTGACTGAACCTTTCTGAACCTCCACCAAGTTTGCTCGAGTGGTGCAATTTGTAAGACACACAGAAACTACTTGATGGAAGTTGATTTTACATTGACATATTTCTCAATATAACAAAGGCAGAAACTTCAAAATGTTTCAGGCCTAAACCTGCTGTCAAATTTTCCTTTCATTCTTCATGTCTTAAATGTGTATACTTGTCAGCTCTTGCACTCAGGTGAGCGATATAGGGCCAACAAGTTTGACCTGTCTTCCAATGACCAATTTCATAATATTTACTATTTTTGATATGATCTTTCAACTTGTTAACAATAAATACAACATGAGCTGCAATTGTTATTTCTTTTAACATTTTCCCTACTTCTCCAACCTTCCTGCAGTCCTTGATTTTACCAAGCGCCTCGTAGAACGATACAACACGATGTATTACAACTGCAACAACTTGTAACTATATATCCTATGTACTTTCATCTTTCAGATGTTACGGTTAATGGTTTTCGGCACAGTTTGCATGCTGGCGTTATTTGTGCGTAATACAACTGGACGAATCGAGCCACTTTCATACCTCCCCGAGAATCTTCAGTACCACTTTGATGTTTGCAAACAAATGACAAGACTAGACCTGCAGCCAGGTAATACATTTATTTACAATATTATGGCAAAAGTATGGTGTCTTAACTTTTTTCGTGAGCTATATTGCTGAAAAAACATTTTACTTTTTGATGAAAAATTAACACACTTTAAAACTATGTTGGTATTTTAATTTCCGAACTTAAAAGAAAGCACCTTGACGCCTCTGCATAAGGTAAAAGCTTTATATTTACGACATGCATTCGATTAGTTGTTAAAAGCTCTCTGCCGCAAATGTGTCCAACGTCGTCTGTAGCAGGGTAATGTTCACTGTCTAACACTATCGACTCATTACATTCACGTAACTAGGAACGACAACTCTGCGAAGAAGAATGGGGTATGTTCATTCTCTAACACTATCGACTCATTACATTAACGTATGTGAGCGTAAGGAACGACAACTCTGCGAAGGAGAATGGGGAATGTTCATTCTCTAACACTATCGACTCATTTCACTCACGTATGTGAGTGTAAGGAACGACAACTCTGGGAAGGAGAATGGGGAATGTTAAGCAATCAAATCTGTCCAATATGTTGACTCGTTTCGGCCTCGTGAGACGATTCTTTTGTGTACTCACATCATAGGGTTTATTTGGGTCATGAGAGACATATTGTTGGATATGGACCAGTTTACACCTCCTTACATAGTCCTTTGCTATTAACGATCAAATCGCGAACCTTTATGGTCGAGCTTTGGCTCATAACCATACTCGGGAGTCTTCATTGACGAGGTATGATATTGATATTTCCTGCCTTGTGTTCCATAGTAAACACAACATAAACAGTTTAAGCTATGCCTATCAAACGGAACGAAACCTACCTGTTTTATGAATGGAAAACAGGTAGAACATGTTTGGTTAACCGACTAAGGAACGGTATATCGACAAAACCTATATAGGTTTCGCAAAACAGATTTTGAGTTTTGTGACTATGGAACACAGGGCTGGTCGCAAAAACCACGTAGGTCGGTTTTCGTGTAACTTGGTCCCTTTTATTACAGGTAAACCGATATTCTGGTCATCTCTACAACAATATATCAGTAGATTCGTGGACTACCGTTATAACATGACTCAAGAAGAGGCAGATTACTTTCGTGAACAAGTAGAGATATTCTCGGAACCTATATATGAGAATCAAACTAACAATGCACGTGTTAAACGACAGGCTAGGGGAATAAGAACTCGTAGGGAAATACGAGATTTGACTGTACCACAGCGTAGAAGATATTTCCGGGCAGTAAATGCACTAAAGGCTGACACGGTGGGTATAGTCCGTTTCAACCCTTATCCCACTAAAGCTTGCAACTAGTATAATCACCGTTTTTTTAAAAATCATTTCCAACATATAACAACTCTGCAGCATACGACTATGTAAAACATAATGCTTAAATGAATGTATAGATATTTAAAAGAGGTGAAAATATTGTTGCAAAAGGAGATTTTTTTTCAAAAGTCGTCTATATCAGGATAAGGGTTAACACGTTGTAACCACACTGACATAGTTGTCCTGACTTCGTGACACTTGAGTAACACATAATGTAGACCCAGATAAGACTGCACGAGTGTGCTCACTGATCTTGAGTAGCGAATAATATAGAACCAGATAAGACTGCCCCAGTATTAAGTCCTACATAAAGTAATAGGTAAATGCTATTTAAAAGCGGCTGCAGTAGAACGGTTAAATTCTGGCAGGTAACCTGCTGAACGCCAGTAGGACGGTCGGTAGCGTCGTGGACTGTCAATCCATGAGTTGTGACTTCGAAACCAAGCTCGACCAACATTCTTTTAGACGTTTGACAAAAGTCGTTGGGAAAGAATGCTTGATGTTAAATGGCTGCCAGAAATCCTAGAAACAAATGGCGAGGTTAACTGGCAGCCGTTGTATAGCTTCAAACATGTTGAAAAACGGCATTAAATTAAATTAATTAAATCCCCAATCTAACTAAAGTACACGATCTGACCAAATGTAAGATCTGATGGCGATCAATTCGAATTCATCTTCTTGTTTTATTAGATTTCCAATATCGCTATTTTTAGATCCACCAAGCTATTTTTCTTTGAACCAATCAGAGGACTCGTTTCAACAAACGTTTGGCTTAACCTTCAAAATGGCGTCAATTGACGAAGTTGAGCAAATTTAATTTAAAACCAGAGCAAAGAACACTTTTCGATGCTGTATGGTTAGGGATGCGGTCGTCATAAGAACTATACACACATGTAAATCACTATGTGAAAATTGGGATCCCATGATAAATATAGATTTTTTGGTAAATATAGACTTTTACTTTCACTTTCAAAAACGTGAAAGCAAGGTTCTGATTGGCTGGCGGAAAGGTCGTCTGAACGTGACCCTCTATCGGTTGTCCTCAGATCCAATGCGTAGCGTTAATAGGAGATGATTTGTAATGAGATTGTCAAATCCCCACCTCACTTTGATATGCTCTGTACTCGTCCAAAGGCCAGCATATTGTTGAAAAAAAGCGTAATGTATTTAAATAACAATGTGTCCTTAGTGTAATGGTATGATTAACTACACCACCCCTCTAATTGGTTACTTATTGTTAAGTAATCAGTTTCCCAGAAAGGATATATAGTCGAGAACATTAAAACAACATGACTATCATAATCGATATGAAATGCAAAAACTTAACAGATGTAACACTATTAAACCTATATAAACAATACGTTTAACTCTTTCAGCTCCAATGGCAAAGTTGAGGTTGTTGCAAGCCACACAGATTCAGGTGAGACAGCTCATAACGAGCTGTCTCACCTGAAATCAGCATTGTTTGCATTTTAACTATAAAAGTATCCGAAATATTGATACATGAACTATGCAGTCGTCCGTTTTATAACATGGAATAGTCAACTTTATGCATTTCGGCTCTGATAGATGTAACACTTGTGTATAATTGCAGAGGCTGTCTCCAAACATATACGATGTCTTAGCTGATTTCCACACTGGAGGTAACATAGCGCGGGCACATTTCGGACCCGCCTTTCCAGCTTGGCATAGACTCTACCTATGGCTGTAAGTAATTCCAGCGGCATCATTATCCTGATACAACTTCCTTCCAGCTTAGTTAATTTGAAGACACCATTGGAAATCAAACTGAGAAGTTTTGTTTGCATGGAGTTTTACGCGGCATACAATATCATTTTAGTTATATCACGGCGTGTCCTTGGTACATTATCAGGGACAGATTCAGATTACCCTTACAAGGTAACATAGCTCGGATCTGCCTTTCTAGCTTGGCATAAACTCTACCTGTGGCTAGTTGTTAGTTACTGCCACTTTCCTGGTTATCTTGATAACAATGAAGCTTTTTCAGTTTTCATAAAGTAGACTATACCATGTTCAAAATCGGGTAACTTTATTGGTCATACATAAATAGTTTTTGACTGTTTTCATAACTACAATGCAAACAATGCGGATGCCAGGTGAGACAGCTGGTTATGAAATGTCTTCATTGAATCTGTATTGTTTGCCTCAATATGGCTATTCGCGCGCCGAAATAATTAATTAAACTACAGAAAACAGCATTGGAAAACAAACATATTTATTTTATTTATGGTGTTTTACGCCGCTTACCACAGCATTTCTGTTATACAACGGCATTTCCTTTGTACATTATCAGTGACGTATTCAGGTTGTCCTAACAGATCGAGCACTCGGTCACATGATAGTCGAATCATCCAATAACATTACAGCATTTGCCCAGCACTCCGCGAGTGCTTAATGTGTTAGGAATATCTGAATACATCCCATCTATGCTGGTTCTATACGATTATCGTGACACCGCGACACCGCGACACCGCGACACCGTGATACCGTCACACAGTGATCACCGTGACCTATTATCGCTTTAATCATTGGAGGGAAACCGCATATTAACGGTTTATATCATTAATACTCTTTAATCATCATTTCTTTTTATGTCAAACACTTTATATCATTAATACTCTTTGACTAACTTTCTTTCCCTTGGAAGACCTGTTATACAAAGATTTTAGATATGACCGGTTTTTGAGGATTTCGTATGAAACGACCTGGATTCGAACCCTGGTCTCCGAGGCGATTTGAGAGATCATTTACGGTCTCAACATTGTACTTACATTAACAAAGAATTGTCATCAATAATTTTATTCAAAGGTTCACCACTAAATTATGGTATATGAAACAGCATGTTAGGGCTAATTAGTCTCGAAAAAGCAGTGGTAGAGTCGGCCTTTAGCAGCATCGGTTAGAATTTGAAGATAAACCGGATCTGTTTATTGAATTTAACCATACAATTTGCTTATATAATATGTAAGCTTCGAACGTGGGACCCCCTTCTTATGAAGATAGCCACCCTATCACATCGTTACACATGCCCGCCCAGTAGAAAGACTAAATAATTATCTCCTTTTACAAAGACCTAAACTTTCATTTGTCCAAGTTTCATCCTACAATGCCTTATTGAGTGATTCGCACGATATTAATCTTTTCAGCCCCGGATTTTCTAAGGTAGGCTCTTCCATGCTCAAAAACCGGCAAATCCATTTATCATGTAATAAGAGTTTTGGAAGAGTCTGATAACTCAAACACAAACAATGCCGAGTTCAGGTGAGACAGCTCATTAGGATCTGTCTCACCTGAAAATGAATTGTTCGCAAAAACCTCAACATTGCCATTTTCGCTGAAAGAGTTAAACTTGGATTTAAGATAATTATATTATAATTTATTTCAACGCCAAGTGTGACAGGTCATAAACTTTATCACGGGCTTTTGATGTTAAAATATTACATGTCATCATAACTCATTGAGTGAACGTTTAAAGGTCACTAATTAATTCGTAATAACACGAGTTATGTCCTACGACTTATCCTGCTCCTCCCCTAGCGATATCATACACAACAAATTACAGTTAATTATCCCTTATACAGCTATAAATCCTTGATTACTTTTACAAGTTCAGCCATATTATATGGATTAGTTTTTGTGAACTGTTAAGGTTTGAGTGGTGATCAAGATATGTATTTACGAATGTGTAGGATACAAATGTTCGCCAAGGTTGTTTGCATTCGTTTCTCGTATGTACAAACAGGGTGGCGTTTAGCATGGTAAGGGTAAAGCTATAAATAGCGTGCCCAGCGTTCACTATACACTTATGATAACCGTTTAACGTGAAATCTAATTCCGTTCAGGAGCAACGAGGTCGTTTGTCATGGAAAGTAATTATAACATACTTGATGCTCGTGCACCCCGTTTCTTTTTAAGTGTCTGTTAAACACAGCGCAAATACCCATTCGATAGACATACAACGTTGACGTTATGAAGAAAACCGAACTTCGTTCTAGCGAAACGAAACCAGTTTTACAGAAAGCAGTTAAATATACTGGCTACTGGCAATGCACGCTCTGGGATCCATTCAATAAATAGACATACAACTTTGACGTTATGAACGAAACCCAAATTCGGTCAAACGAAAAGAAACCTGTGTCCACGGATAACGCTTAAATTTACTGGTTATTCACAACGCATACACATCGGCTTAAGTGTCTATTGAACAGAGGATTACTCAAATACAGTGATTGGTGTTTAACGCCGTTTTCAACAATTGTTCAGTCATATCATGGCGGTCAGTTCACTTACTCATGTGTTTCCTGATTTTCTCACACCAGTACTTCACACAACACTCTTTCAAATCAACTGGCTGATTTTCGTCATATACTATAAGCCAATTGATGGAAAACGAATGTCACAGTGACTTTTGTCAAACGTCGAAAAGTATGATGGCCGAGCTGGGGTCGAACTCACAATCCTTGGATTGACAGCCCGCGTCGCTACCGACTGAGCCACCGGGGCTCGGTGCGCAGGCATGCATTTAATAGACACTAAGCGTTGACGTAATGAACGAATCCCAACTTTCTTCTAGCGAAACGAAACATATGTACACTGAAAACATTTAACCTTACTGTTTTTCGCAACGCACGCATCGGCTTAAATGTCTATTGAACAAAATATTGCTCAAATGCAGCGCAGGGATTCAATCAATAGACAATAAACGTTGACGTTATGAACGAAACCTAACTTTATAGCGACACGTAACCTGTTTTCACAGAAACACTGAATTGTACCACAGGCGTCCGAATTTCCATTACAGAAGATAATGGGGGAAAAATACAATACCTCGTTAAAATACTCAAAGAGTCTCTCTATATTGTCCATACGCTATGATAGAAATGATCGTAATGATCAATTGGGAAACCCCTCCCGTGTTACTATAAATAGCCCCTCTATAATATAGTATAATTATAATGACAAGGTATGCAACGACATTTTACCCCCCTGCTCGATTCGGGCAATAATTTCCGCAGAAGAACGTCTAAATCGACCTAGTCCCTGATAGCGACAGGTTCTCATGATCCACCGCATCAGAATTTGACAACCGACCAATACGCTTGCGTGTTTAAGCTTAATGTTCATTATATTTGGAAATTTGCAGATGGCTTCCAATTCCTAAATGGCGTCCCTTTTCTATCATAAGGTTCTGAGCAGAAGTTCTTAATAATATAGACAGTTTTCGGTAAGGAAATTAGCTCATTTCAGCGATAGTTATTGTTTGTTTCGCAACTTTCATTTTTTTTTTTGCAACGAAAAGTGCGAAAGAAAGGGAATAAAGGAATGGCAACAAATACAAAAAATAGTATTCGAATATTCGATCACAAAGTATTCTAATATTCGACCTTAGTGTGCATACTTTGCCAACAAAGAGTTTATAGAGTTGTTATTTGGTGTAAAGTTATCTTATTGTTGTCTTTTAAGAATTTAGTATTTCTTGACCGTTGATAAAACATCTGAGGAGGCATATAGTTGAGCACGAATCTTTACAATGATGACATACTAGAACAAAATGAAATTCACATTCAAGAAATTGATTACAAAACAGACAGTATTAGTAAAGTTGCTTTCTATTCTTAGATGGCGTCTCTTTTCTATCATGAGGTTCTGAGCAGAAGTTCTTAATAATATAGATATTTTTCGAAAAGGAAGTTGGCTCATTTCAGCAGTAAGAAAGAGAATAAACAAAATGCGACATGTCACCCAAAATAGACATTCGGAACATTGCGATAGGCGGACCACCAGATTAACCTACGCACTTGTTGAATTTGAGAAGATTATACCATTGTTGAAGATTTCCCACAACCATTCCATGAAGCCGCTGTAGATCAATTACTAAAAACATTTTACTAAACATATATATGAAATCAATCAACACTCGAGTTGTTTTTTGATAACTTTATAGGTCGGGTTTCGCGTGGCTTGGTTCTGTCTTATACCACACGAAGCTTAACCCCTCCCCACTTGCAGACGCATTTGCAGCAGACAAATGATGAGCATTTCCCCTTTTGCCACAATGTTTTCAACTCTAGTTAATGATTTAACTCTTATTTTGGAGATATTTCACGTTTTTGCAAAAATGTTTTCGAAGTCGTCTGCTTCAGAAATGTCGTATGTGGGAAAGGGTTAACGACAGATGGTCACTATTATTTTTCAGATACGAGAGCTTTCTAAGAGAGTACGAACCCCGTGTGACCATACCATACTGGGCATCCGTGCTTGATAATGAAATGACAGATGCCACCGAATCCGTGATGTGGAGCGATGGTTTCTTTGGTAACGGAGTTGGGGAAATAAACTCGGGGCCTTTCCGGAACTGGCGATCAATAAACCCGGCTACCGTATTTAGGAGAAATGTCGGATCTGGTCCCCTCATTTCGTACGAACAGGTAGAACGGATCCTGAGCAAAAGACGGAACCGACAAATTTTGGTACCAACCGCTGATGCGGATAGTAATTTCGAGTTCATCCACGGTGGACCTCACACGTTTGTAGCAGGGTCAATGAACTTACTAAACGAAGCTGTTAGAGATCCTATATTCTACAGTCATCATGCTTTCATTGACTACATCTGGGAACAATTCAGATTGCGTCAGAGAAGACTCGGTATCAACCCGGAAACTGATTACCCATACGACGCAAATGACGCAAGGTTCCGTGCGACACACGCTCCAACTGCAATGATGGGGTTCTTCCCAAATAACGAGTTAAATATCGACTACCAGAATAGGGTCGGTTACTTGAACGTGTTCTTCAATCTGGTGCGTTACGAGCCGGTACCCACATGTCCGAGTTGTGGCGGGTCACCTTATTTGTTCTGTAATCGGAATTTGACGACCCCTAGATGTGTATCCAGAACACGTAGAGGCATGCGTGGACAGAACTATATAGACGACTTGTTTGGTAACTCGACATCCGGCGATACAATTGGTAACACGGCATCCGGCAATACAACAGGATCGGACCCATCTATGTCCTCTTGTCCAAGAAAACCTTTCGTGAATGAAATAGATTCGACACGTGTACCTGTCAATTCATCATATAACTGGGTTTATATACCCGTTAAAATCATTAGCAAACGACCGCCTTCATATCACAACTTTAAACAGTATTCATTGTACACGCACACAGGAGGATTTCCACGACCGCAAGTCCCTGTTTCGAAGGCATCATTTCTACAGATGGGGACACAGAAAGGTTATGAAAAATGTGACCAGGACGAGGAGTCCGTTGGGAAAATAAAAATCGTAACATATGGTTTGAATTACTACGGTAGGACGGAAGAATATGCTTTTGTTGACAATCGTTTGGGAGTCTCCCAGTCTACTGGATATGCAGTAGTGAAAGAGCCCGCGAACGGAAGTCCGTCAGACGCCATGGTGGGTGCCTTCGATTCGTGTGGACGAGTTTGTCGGCCATATTGTCTACGGGGAAGTAATCCAACTAGTACATCTAAGTTTACCGGTGGCATGCGTGTAACGTCTGCTTCCCCGTTACAGTACGGCCGATCATATGGGGACGCGACCCTTGAATCATGGGATATCACGCCTGGAAATGAAAACCCGGAATATAATTCTGCCAACGTTCCACTTACGTTTTATTGTGATTCTACAGATGATTGGGTTTGGGATGTAGCCGGAAGAGTCCCATTAGGGTTCTATAGACCAACCTCAAACACAAGTGTTACTTCGTCGACAACAAACCCACATATAGGCATACTCCCGACAAATGATCCTATCAACCAATGGCAGAGAGGGACACAAGATCCTTATCAAGGGCGTTCAAGGCCGAACCAAGGTAAAATAAGGCTATTATCTAGTATGTATATTTCTTTAAAGAGAGTCAATTGAGAAACAAAATTGTTCTTCCCTTTTCCAAAATGTTCATTGACTTGGAGATAGTTTACTATTTAAACTTTTCTACGAAACACTTTTTTTGAATGCCTTTTTTCGTGTGATGTGGCCCCAATTTGCTATTGTAACCTGATTTACTGTCGTTTCCAACATAAAACAATGTAACCCTCTGTATATAATCACGGACTAGCAGAAGATGTCTGAGGTCATTCCCGCCATATTCTTAGGAAACGGTATTGAACCTGAAACTATATTCGAATAACACAGCCTCGGATGTGTAGTGATAGAGCCTCACGGGATGCTTTTCCCTCATTGATGTTCAGGAGTCCTGGGTTAGCATTGCGACTGTATCGCTGGTGCCAAACTGCATTATTTATTTTGATCGTAAATTCCATTGGTTTCGAAACCTCCGACCATCGAAGTTCCTCTCTCTTGGCTCATGTTATAAACACTCCTTTTTTCAGGTTGTTACCTGTCTCCTATATGTCGACTCACAGTACCGTGTACGCCATGTCACAGATGGGAGGTCCAACAGTGTATCGGATCTGCGCCAGAAGCCATCTGTATTGACGGGAGATTCGTACTTAAAGACGTCTATAGGCCTATGAGAAGAAAAACAACTGGTTGATAACCACATGCAAACAATCTTCAGCCGACGAGTTTGAAAACATCTAGACAAAAATCTCCATAAATGAAGGTTTAATTACTGAAAATGTTTTGAAAACATTGTGGAAAAAGGAGAAATTGCTCGTTTTGGATATTTTAGATATTAACTATAATTTATAAAATACTACAAATCTACAGCAGACGACTTTGAAAAAAAAAATCAAAAATATGGAAACTTTCTATAAATGAAAGAACATGTTTTAAATAAAGTTGAAAACATAGTTGCAAAATGAGAAATTTCTAATAATGAGTAATTTCTCATTTTGCTGAAACTCATCTGCTGCAGAGTTGTAAAAAGGCGTATGTAGTAAGGAAAAGTTAACAGGTAACTCTGGCTAATTGAATTAAAGAAAGATGGAAACTTCATTATTTCGCTGCTGTGTATAGTTGGATTATTTCACAATGGGATCCCGCTCCACAAAACTGTTTTGAGTTCGAACCCCAGCTAGGCTTACCTTCAGCAACGTTCGACAATTGTCACTGGGACAATTTTATTTCGTATTCCACTACTGTGACATCAATTTATGTTGAAATGCAGCCAGTTCTATATAAATAACATTTCTAAATACTTCAAGAAGTTAAACAGTTATGAAGCGGAGACGAAATATATTCATTTGACTTTTGACCTTTTATCACGACATTGAGCCCAACTGGTTGTTACATGCGCTCTGCACATCATGTCAAAGCCTTCAACAGATATGGAGCGACTGTGAACACAATTGGTTGTAACACTCTTTACATCATCTCAATATGGTGAACATTTGTGGCGAGTTATTTTAAAATTCATTCAAGTTGTTTAACAGTAAATGGAGCGGATACGAAATATAGTCAAAGTGCGACCTTTGAACGAAGCTGGTTATAACATGCGTTCTGAACATGGCCCGACTAATGATTACATAAGGTGAACATTTTGGTGAGTTAATGATTGGAAAGAGTTGAAAACGTTGTTCCAAACGGAAACAAGAGGGCCAGTATGGGTCCATTGCATACATGTAGGAAAACATTAAATCACATTGAATGAATCTAGAGAAGAGGGTCACACAAGGAAAATGTCTACAAACATATTTTACAATCTCCCGCATACTTTCAGAGGAGATCCTTTTTTTTTAAAGTTTTCCCTAGAGCCATATAAGGCAAAATACCCAATCCCCTTATTTATTTATTTTTTATCAATAAACCTTACTTGAATGAATCTCATAAAGGGTCACCAAAGCAAAATATCTACCAAATTATTTGAAAATAAGGTTGGTATTTAAGGAGAAGAATTTTAAAGTGTGCACCATAGTCATACAAGGCAAAACAGTCCCGCCACCAGGCGGCCATATTGTTTGACCAATCAACATGGCTTAACGGAATCTGATAGAGGGTCACCCAAGGTACCTTTGGACCTTTTTTTTGAAAATCGGCAATATACTTTCGGAGAAGAAGAATTTTAGTTTTCACTCTAGCCATATAAGGCAAAACGGCCGCACGCCTAGCAGCTACGTTTTTGGACAAATCAATATTTGGAAATCATCCTAGTACTTTCGGAGAAGAAGATTTTTAAAGTTTTCACTCTAGCCATATACGGCAAAACAGCTCCGCACCCTAAAGGCTACGTTGTTTGGCCAATCAACATGGCTTGAAGGAATCTGATAGAGGGTCACCCAAGGAACATTTCTACAAAATTATTTGGAAATCAGCAATATACTTTCGGAGAGGATTTTCAAAGTGTTCACGATAGCCATATAAGGCAAAACAGCCACACACCCTGGCTAAAAGGTTTTAACCAATCAACATGGCTTGGAGGAATCTTCGATAACATTATTTGGCAATCAGTCATATCCTTTTGGAGAAGATTTAAAAAAAAAGTGTTCACTAAAGCCATATAAGACAAACAAGAGGGCCGTGATCGCTCACCTGAGTTATGCAATGATATTTCTAATACAAAACACATGCCAAAGTCTCAAACGGCTGAAATATAAAATGCAGTCTCCAGAGTGTTGAACATATTTCCTTTAATCTGGCCTAGTGACCTAGTTTTAGAGTCAGTATGACCCATATTTGAACATGACCTGGATATCAGTAAGACAAACCTTCTGACAAAATGCGGCTTCTGGAGTGTTAACAATATTTTCCTTAAATTTTGCCTTGTGACCTAGTTGTTGACCGTACATGATCCATATTCAAATTTGGCATACCAACATTCTTCCGAAGTTTCAATATTTTCAAGTTAAAAATGCAGCCTCCAGTATAAACAAGATTTTCCTTCAATTTGACATTGTGACCTACTTTTTGACTCAATACGATCCATATTCAAACTTGGCCGAGATATCATTTAGACAAACATTTTTTAAAAATGAAAAGTTGCTGAAGAAAAAAGTGCGACCTCTTAAAGTTTTAACACTATTTTCAATCAATTTGGCCTAGTGACCTTGCTTTTGACTGGACATGACCCATATGACCAATACAAACTTGGCCTAAATATTATCAAGACAAACATTGTGACAAAGTTAATATATTTAATTTGAAAATGCAACCTCCAGTGTTAACAAGATTTTCCTTCAATTTTACCAAGTGACCTACATTTTGATCCATATTCAAACTTGGCATCGATATCATTTAGACAAACAGTTTTAAAAAATGTCAAGCTGCTGAATAAAAAAGTGCTGCCTCTAGAGTTTTTACAAAATTTTCCATCAATTTGGCCTAGTGACCTTGCCTTTGACCCAACATGACCCATATTATATTCAAACTTAGCCTACATATTATCAAGACAAACATTCTGTTTAAGTTTCAACATGCTGAAGTTCAAAATGTGACCTCCAGAGTGTTAACAAGATTTCCCTTCAATTTGACATAGTTTTTTCTTTATCTTATATGGCCCAGTTTCGAACTTGTCCAAGATGTGAAAGAGATAAATGTTCTAATAAACTTTCATGAAGATCGGATGCAAAATGTAGCCTGTAGAGTGTTAACAAGGCAATTATTGACGACTCACAATGGCCAGACGCTGGACAAAATAGCTCACCTTGCGCACAGGTGAGCTAAAAAGTCACACCCCCTTGCGGCTACATTTTTTAACCAATCAACATGGATTTAAGGATACTGAAAGAGGGTCATCCAAGGAACATTTAGTTTTGAAATAACCCAACCGGTTTGAAAAGAGAATTTCTTTTAAACTGTTTTCTTTCGGTTGCCATGGAAACCAAAATATGGTGTGGACATTCAGAGGATGCTTTCTGTAAAAGTTTCATCCCAATTGACCCAACTGGTTACAGAGGAGAAGTTGTTTGAAGCAAATTGTTGACGCACTCAGGATGAAAAATTCACCATGACATAAACTTGACTGGCTTTCAGCCAGTGGAGCACATTCTCCATTTGCCACGATCTTTTCAAAAGACGTTTGCCGCAGAGGCATCAGAAAGTGTCTGTACGTGGCAAATGGTTAAGATATGTTTTGTCTTGAACAAATGAAGAACAAACAGAGATAAATTCTTGTTTCAATAGTCGTTGCATTCATATACCCCTCTTTTATAACAAGAGTGCCAACATGACCATAAATCAATCACCTGTAGATGCTTTCATAGCAAATGTGTAACTGCTAAAATCAGAGTAGGAATGAATCTGCAAATAAACTAAACAGCTTATTAGTAAAGGATATAAGGCATAACATCTTGAAACAAGAGCGCCAACTCTCACAAAATACGCCCGTCCTGTTTTTTTGAGACCAAGTATAGTGATAATTAGTTGTACGTCAGGCAAATGTAGAGAGCGGACACTGTTAATACAGTTTTGGTCATTTCGAGGGACATAAGTGTGGAGTGACTAAGATCACGTGGTAAGTTATCGAACCTGACCAAAATATTCTGGCCATCAATATATTATCTAAATTTGGTGATGATCAAATCAAATGTATTCGAGTTACAGGACGGACAATATACATTTTATGTAATTTAAGTAATACAAGGGCCATAACTCTGAATAGTACGTTTCTATTGTGAAACTAGTGAAACGTTCTATAGACCAAGACCAATATCAGGTAATTTCTATAATTAAAGGGCGATAACTCTCGAGTGACTACAGCAATATGGCTAACTATCGGTCCAAGCTATTATGCCAATACACATTCTGACCACATTTTGTGATGATTGGACAAAGGCTTCTAAAGTTATTGAGCGGACAACAAACACTGGACGCCGCCCGCCGCCCGTACGCCCGTACGCCTCACGTAAAACAATAATACGCCCCGTTTTTTTAAAACGGGCGTATAACAATTTTGAAAAGTTTAGGCATTCCCCCTTTCTGATGCCGCAGCAACCCTAGAATGATTGCTTTAACGCTTTCATTTTACTCCGTTTGTGATGCCAGCTGGTTGCTTATAACAAACCATTATGACTCGAACAAATTATGTAAAGGACCTCTAAAGGAATAGAACTACTGAATTCACTTTAAGAATATTGGAATTTTTAAAGTTTTGTCAATTTGGCCCTTTTCTGATACGATTTAGTTGTAATTTCTTTCACAACTTTTGTAGGAAGTCACCAACCTTCAATCTCTACCGAATAAACTTGTAATCAGAGAAACAGATTTGGAGGAGAAGACTTTTAAAGTTCATGTACCGGTATTCAATTTAACCCGCAATTTTGAAAAAGGACCACCAAAGGAACATTCCTGTGAAGTTTATCAATTGGTAAAGGAGGATATGTCTTTTCAAGCAAAGAGTAAATAAAAGACGGACGACAGACAGATAGCGATGATAATATATCACCTTGAGTCATCGGCTCAGGTTATCTTAAAATCATTAGCTTGTATTCACTAAGTTAGTGTCACATACTTGCTTCTTATGAAATACCTCATGTTGGGCTCACAGCATGCATTTTGAACTCATTTGAACATAGCTTTACATTATTAATTATCTCCTTTACTAAAAGCAATTTAAGAATAATAATAATAGTAAAATAACATTATTTAACCCTTTCCCACATACAACAATTCAGTTTATTCTGCAGAAGACGACTTTGAAAACATATTGGCAACAATATGAAATATCTAATACATGATAGTTTAATCATTAAATAGAGTTGAAAAATTGTTGCAAAAGGAGAAATTGCTCATGATAAGCAATTTCCCCTTTTGCCACAATATTTTCAACTCGTTTTAATGATCGAACTCTAATTTTTGGAGTTTTCACATTAGCTGTTGACCTTATATGGTAATAATTAATGAAATAGAAAGGGTTTTCTGCTTTGTCAACATCTGAGGGCAAACTGTTAACATCTGGGAAAGTCTAGAACTGTATACTTATAAGACAAATGTAAAATCATTGGGGAAAAGGGAGAAAGCGCAATTCAACCGTCTTCCTCAGAATACAATGAACAATTTCTTCTTTTTCCACAATGCTTTTTACTCTAATCAATAGTGTATCTTTTAGAGACATTTTCTATAGTTTTGGCTATATGTATTCAATTGTAATTTTGTTGCATTTCGAAAAGGGTCAAAGAAAGCACTAGTCAAGAATAACTGTATATCAAGTTTGCAGTGATAGTAATAGTTGCAAAAGCAGCTAGAGGAAAGCACTAGCTTACCCTCAGGCTTCTCAGTATCAAGTTTTTCAAACTGTAGCATTTGTTTACCTATCTCCACAAGGTTACAGTAACCTATCAGCTCTCAGAAGTTTTTGTCTTTTTCTCTATTTAATTTCTTCAAACAGTATACCAACCACCTTAAATCAATTTTAAACAGTTGTTTTGGCTTCATCTTTTGATAGTTCAACAACGTCTGACTGAACATCGAGCTTTCCTTTACTATCATGACTGTAATGAAGCAGTTTTCGGATGAGGGGAGGTTGATAAAACCAGAATTTCAAGCGGCAAAGGCTTTTGCTGACTTTTGCCGCAAGTGAAAGCACCAACGAAGAATTATTGGATGCCATCGCATTTCTCTGGCCTCTGATATATCAGAATGCAGTAGCTGCTGTTTCCAAAACAACCCTTGCATAATTTTTGCATCAGAAGATGCCTTCTCAAAATCTCTATTGCAGCAGGACATCAATTGTTTCAATTGATTATTTTCAATTTCTTTCTCTTTTACTCCAGACAATTGAAAATGTTTTTCATAGTCTATGTTTAACATGCTTACGTCACTTCGCAAACCTTTAATCTCTGAATGCTGCTCTGTTATATTTTAAATCAAACTTTCTCGGCTCATATCTTGATGTTTATATGTTGTTTGGCTAATTTCTCTTCCTTTCTGTACTTTTCTTTCTTTGTAGTGCTTTCCTGTACTCCTTACATTAACTAAAACGTTCTGAAGAACTGAACAGATCACATTGAAGTCCTGATGGTGGATGAAAACTGTTTTGCTCCAAAATCACCTTCCCGATAGGCAACCATGTCTGGTTGTTGATTATTGAGGGGCCAACACCAATGTCTACCAGGCTTGTAAACTCCATGTCGTAGTTACTGCGGCATACACCATACTTTCTAGTGCGTTCACAGAGTTGAATGACTGCTGATTAACGATCAAATAAAATTGACAAATTGTCCCATATCTCGGGAGTTACTGTGTACAAAGACATTACAGGTGAAGTCAGTTTTCAAATACCTACCACTTCCTGAACAACAGTCAGGAAAGAGGTTCTTTCAACTTCGGTGCATTCAACAGCATATAGGTTGTGGCAAAAGGTGTCATTCTGATTCATCACATTGTTATCTGTACTACAGTCAATTAATGCCGCCTTCGGCTCACAGAATGAAATACACACATCATATACAAGATGTGCTAACATGGGCACAATACTCATGGTCGTTCTGAATAGCTTTATTAATTATTGGCACATCTGTTAGTGTATCGAGGGCTTGGCGTGAAACGGTTGTAACTCAAAACATATTTTGAAAACCCTGGATTAGGGGCAATTTTGACCCTTTTGTAAACAATGCAAATTTAGGTGCCATTGCTCAGAACGAGCAATGGCACCTAAATTTCCATTGTTTACCAAGAAAAATGATATACGCTTATAAAGACTTTATAGCGAGGTAAATAACCTTGATTAAAAAATACTAATTTTAGTTACAACCGTTTCACGCCAAGCCCTCGGTATGCTGGTCAGTGTGGAGACAATCATCATTTTGAAGACTCTCTCCCCAGGTTTCTCAGATATAATTTTGTTCTATCAAAAGCGTTTAGGGGGCAAATTGAAAAGCTGTCTCTTCTTTTTGGGCATCTTAGTCTGCACATATAAGCATACAACATGTGACAATATTTATCTATGGATCACAATCAATATCTGTCACCGTGTCACCATTTAATCAATTACTCTTACATACAACAAATCACCAGCAGATAACTTTGACAATATCTAGGCGTGAATAGGACAAATCTTTATGAATGAAGGGAAAATAAAGTTGAAAACATTCTGGCAAAAGTAGCCTTTTGTAATTCTGTTTTCAAAGTTGTCTACTACAGAGGCATTAGAAACGTCTATATGTGGGAAAAGGTGAATGGTCAGGACATTGATTCAACACTTATAACTCCCTTATAACATAATTTAGCGCACACGAATCTATTCAATTTCATTATAATGTCCTGGTAGGTCAGTCGTTAGCTAAGCAGGCTGTCAAACCAGGGGTTGTGAGTTCGAACCCCAGCTCGGCCAACATTCTTTCTAACATTGACAAAAATCACTGTGACCTGCTTCATTTGTCTTCCACCAATGTGCTTACAGTCTATGTGGAAAAGCTTCCAGATGCTTGGGGAAGTGTGTGGAGTACTGGTGTGAGAACGCCTGGAACACATTAATAGGTTAAACTGGCCACCGTGATATGACTGAATTTTATTTTAAAACAGCGTGAAACTCAATCAATCAATCAATCAATATTTCGCCATTGTCAAACGAAAAGGAATATTCAGTGTTCGCAAACAGCTCATAGCTCAGAAAACAAGCCATGTGCTTACAACAAAAGAGGGTCTGATCAACAGTTGAACTGAATATACTTATAATTAAATACACTGTTTGTCAATCATCAGCCGCTAACCTTGGTTTATTGGCCCAAATGACAGAGTAGACATTCTGATCAGGGGCATCATTGTTTGCAATCTAAAGGGTTCTTCAAAGAGTGCCATTCATAGAAGTTGTGTGATGATGGCCGTAGTTCGATCACCTGAATTATGCAATGTGATTTCTAATGCAAAACACATCAAGATAATTATTCTGACAAAGATTCAAAATGCAGCTTCCAGAGTTTTAACAAGATTTGCCTTTATTTGGCCTACATGTGATCTATATATTTTTACTTGATATGACCCATATTCCAACATGGACTAGATATAATCAAGAATAACATTCTGACAAAGTTTCAACTTGCTCAAAGAAAAACATGTGGCTTCCAGAGTTTGATCAAATGTTTCCTTTATTGACCTAGTCTCTGACTTAATATGACCATATTCAAACTTGACCTAGATATAAATATTCTGACAAATTTCAAGGCAGCTGACGCAAAAAATGAGGCTTCTACAGTGTTAGCAAGCAAGATTTCCTTCAATTTGGCCTTCTGACCAAGTTTCTGAACCAATATGATTACATTTCAAACTGCTCAATAAGAAATTGCTGTCCTTCTGAGTTTTAACAAGATTTCCCCTCAATTTGACCCAGTGACCCTAGTTTTTTACCCTATATGGCCCAGTTTCAAACTGTCCAAGATTTGATGGAGATGAATGATCTGATAAACGTTCATGAAGATAGGATGCAAAGTGTAGCCTGTAGGGTGTTAACAAGGCAATTGTTGACGATGGACGCCGGACGGACGCCGGATAAAATGTGATAAAAAAATGCTGTTTCCAGAGTGTTAACAAGATTTCAACTAAATTTGGTCTAGTGACCTTGTTTCTGACCTAATATGACCATATTCGGACTTGACCTAGAAATCATTCAGACAAACATTCTGAAAAATGTTCAAGCTGCTGAAGCAGAAACTGACCCAAGTATTAACAATATTTCCCTTAAATTTCCCTTGGTTTCTGACTTAATATGACCCATATTCAAACTTGACCTAGATATCTTTAAGACAAACATTCTGACAAAATTACAAAATACTAAAGCGAAATTTGCGGAATGTTTACAAGATTTAACTTCAATATTACCTGTTGACCTACGTTTTGATCGGACATGATCTATGTTCGAACTTGACTTAATCATCAAGAAAAACATTCTGCTACAGTTTCAACATGTTCAAGTTGAACATGTGGCCTCCAGAGTGTTAACAAGATTCCCTTAAATTTGACGTAGTGACCTATTTCTTGACCTCATATGTCCCATTTCCGAACTTATCCAAGATTTGATAGAGAAGAATGTTCTGATAGATAGACTTTCATGAAGATCGAATATAAAATATAGTCTGTAGAGTGCACGGCGCACAGACGACGGACAAAATTTGATCACAATATCTCACCTTGCAATTCATGCACAGGTGAGCTAAAACACAAGAAGGGCATGATGGCCCTGGATAGCTCACCCGATATATTCCATGTGATTCATAATGCAACGACCCCTTCTCGTGTTATAAACATGGCTTAAAGGAGACTCAGAGAGGGTCATCCAAGGAACATTTCTACAAACAAAATTGAAAATTGGTCAAACACTTTTCACTATAGCCATGAAAGGCAAAACAACCCCTGTTGGCCATACTTTTTAAAGAATCAACATGGCTTGAAGGAATCTGAAAGAGGGTCACCTAAGAAATATTTCTACAAAACTATTTGAAAATCAGTTACATACTTTCAGGGGAGAAGACTTTTAAAGATTTCACTTTAGTCATCTAACTCTAAGGCAAAACAGCTCCGCCCCATGGTAACCATGTTTTTGACAGACCAATCAAAATGGCTTGAAGCTTTCTCAAACATGGTCACCCAAGGAACATTTCTACAAAACTATTTGTAAACCAGCCAGACACTTTTGTCAAATTTACCGCATTAGCCATCTAAGACAAAACAGCTCCGCCCCTTGGTGGCCATGTATTTTTACCAATCATTATGGCTTGAAGAAATCTGATAGAGGATCACCGAAGGAATATTTCTACAAATTTATTTGAAATCCGCCAACCAGTTTGAGAGGAGAATAAGTTTATTTCGTTTGGTTTCCATTGAAACCAGAATTCTGCATGGATCCAAACACATTGAAGGAATTCTGGAGAGTATATTAAAAGGATGATTGCTGTAAAGTTTCATCCCAATTGACCCAATGGTTACTGAGGAGAAGATGTTGACGGACATAGCGTGCTCAGGTGCGCTAAAGGTACCATACTGTTACAAAATACGCTTGTCAGGGAGAGGCATAACTCTTAAAGTATTTAAAAGAAACTGAGGTTTTAAGCCTATAAATATTCACAGCATGTTTGATGAAGAAGGGATATCTATTGAAAATATCGGACAATATCTATTTGGCAAGTTTTGGATTATTTAAGGATCATTACCCAAAAGTGCCTTGGATTATTTGGCTGGTTATAACCCAGCTTAATTAGCACAAAAACACCACATGTTTGTCCATTTTGCATCATGATTCAGCAAACATTCTATAAATGCCAATTTCTTTACCACAGCTGATTTTCGGAAATCATCTGTAGTTTTATAATGCCCCAGAAAATGGCAATCAGCATCAAACTCAGTATTCACCTCCTATTATTAAATGTCTACTTGCGGAATGTTATTAGTAAACACATTGAAACGTAGATGTTGAACTCTGGTTGCTAATAGATCAGAAAGATACATCTCCCCTTTACAACAGGTTCATTATCAACTCAAATGAGAAAGTATATATGCCCTGTCTGGTCCTCTTTTGAAAACTGTTTGCAGAATTCCAATCATTGCAGACCTCTTTTTACTTTTGCTTAGAAATGGGATGAAAGCACTTATGGTTACAACAGCTATGGGTCCTTAACATTCAAATGCCAAACAGAGCCGAGTGCCAGCCAATCCGGTATGACTGTTTTATACTTTGACTATTTTTTAAATCAGTTGGCAAAAATTGGTCAACTTAATAAGCGGATATATTGGACTGGTCTGTATTGGAATGTTGATTTGATTGGCAATGAACACCATTTCCAACAGTATTTCAGTTATATCATAACAACTGTTGTACCAAACAATGTGGCTTTCTTTGCATCAATACTCTGCACAACATTTTCCCCAGGTAATTGGCCATCCTGCCACTTAGACTGTGAACATTTAGCCCGTTGGTGGATGACAAATGACATACGTGTGCCATTTATTGGAAAGAATTACAAAACAGTTCAGTTATTGTTTGTTTCAGTGTTAAATCAATATACTAGTAAATTTATAATTCGAAGACACAATAGAAGAGGTTGTTTTTCACTTGTGAAAATCCTACTTGTGTCTCTTTTATGAGCACTAGAATTTAATAAACCATGTTTATTATGATCTTAGCACTTAAATTGTCCCCAATATATGCTTTTGAAGCCTCTGTAGCAGACATAACAAGCACTTTCTCGGTTTTCCGAAATGTTTTTAACACTTTTTGATAATGGTACTTACTTTTACAGAAATTCTCCATATTGTTTTCTTGATGTTCTCAAAGTTGTTTGCTGCAGTTTTGTTTCATGTGGGAAAGGTTTGAACTGAAACAAACAGTTATCCTTAATTTCATATGATTTAAAAAACATAAAGCTTTTACGACATCCCGTTAGATCTCATAGTATTGTATTATCTTGTTACAGCTACTCGTTGACGATTCCGTTCTCCTGGTTTGGATTGCCATACCTTTTATATGACATATGGGCAATATACAATACACATTTCTATGGCAAAAGAAGACCTGATGTGTAAATTGAACACATACCAGAAACTTACACATTTTGCCAGATATAACTGGGACATGTCAGCCCATCACATTATATTACCTTTGATATTTTTTCCAATTATAGTGGTAAGTTGCATTATTTCTATTTGAACCCCTTTCCCCAAAACAGACAGTTTGTGACACCTCTTAAAAGAGGCGACTTTTGAAAACATTGTGGCAAAAGGTGAAATTGTTTAAATTGAGGAATTTATCCTTCTGCCACAATGTTTTCAACTTCATACGTGGAAAGGTTTTGTACTACAAAGGTTTAAAACTCTGCTTTATCTGATGAATGAATGTATATTGTTTTATGGCGCATCGACAGCTAAGGTCATTTAGCGCGCAATTCAATTTAATTATTCATGATCCCTGGTTAACAAACCAGTACTAGGCTAGAAAATGTGCCTTGCCCAAGGGCACTCCACCATGACCGTAGTGCCGCGACTGGGGATCGAACCCGGGACACCCGGTTTCGAAATCCCCGACGCTAACCACTCGACCACAGCAATGTGTCTACAAGTGGGGATGGATTAAAACCCAAGCAATGTGTCTACAAGTGGGGGAAGGATTAAACCCCAAAATGTGTCTAAAAGTGGGGGGAGAATTAAATTCCAAGCAATGTGTCAACAAGTGGGGAAGGATTAAACCCCGAAATGTGTCTACAAGTGGGTAAGGATTAAACCCCAAAATGTGTCTACAAGTGGGGAAGGATTATAAACCCCAACATGTGTCTAAAAGTGGGAAAGGATTAAACCCAAAAATGTGTCTACAAGTGGGTAAGGATTAAACCCCAAAATGTGTCTACAGATTAAACCCCAATCACAGTGTCTACACGTGAGAAGATTAAACCCCAAGCAATGTGTCTACAAGTCGGAAAGGATTAAACCCCAAAATGTGTATACAAGTGGAGAAGGATTAGACCCCAAGCAATATGTCTACTAGTGAGGAAGGATTAAACCCAAACATGTGTCTACAAGTGGAAAAGGATTAAACCCCAAAATAGTGTCTACATGTGTGGAAGGATTAAACTCCAACATTTGTCTACAAGTGGGGAAGGATTAAACCCCAAGCAATGTGTCTACACGTGAGAAGGATTAAACCCCAAGCAATGCGTGTACAAGTGGGAAAGGATTAAACCCCAAAATATGTATACAAGTGGAAAAGGATTAAACCCCAAAATGTGTATACAAGTGGGGAAGGATTAAACCCCAAGAAATGTGTCTACAATTGGGAAGGATTAAATCCCAAGCGATGTGTCTACAAGTGGGGAAGGATTAAACCCCAAGCAATATGTCTACAAGTGGGGAAGGATTAAACCCCAAACAATGGTCATAAATCCTATTTTTATAAAGGTGAATTCATTATGGAAAAGAGAGCAATATCTCCTTTTGCCGAAATAGTTGCAAAAGTCATCTCCTGCAAAAATCATCAATTATGGTCTTTATCTGGGAAAAGGTGAATTGTTTTCCTTCATGAGACTAACCTGTAGCAAATAGGAAAAATATGGAAAATAAAAGTAAAGTTGAAAACATTGTGACAAAAGGAGAAATTGCTTATTTTAGCAATTTCTTATTTTGCCACTCAGCAAGTGTCTGTATGTGGGAAAGAACTAAGCTTACTTGTAAATGTGAAAACAAATGGAGAAATCACACAAATGTTTTGAATAAACAACGTCTGACAAATTCCTTGTATGTCCATCCGCTTGATTACAACACAGGTGGGTTCTGTTTCAATGTTCTCGCTCGTTATTATTATAGTTTTACGTGCGGCTTACGGGAGGATTGGCGGGCGATCGGGCGGCGTCCAGTATGTTGTCAGCCCATTAACTTTAGAAGCCCTTTGCCCAATCACCACCAAATATGGTCAGAATGTGTATTGGCATTATATCTTGGACAGGTTTGATAACTAGCTATATCGCTTTAGTCACTCGAGAGTTATTGCCCTTTAATTATATAACTTACCTAAAATTGATATTGTCAGCTCAATAACTTTAGAAGAATTTGTCCAATCCCACCAAATGTAATCAAAATGAGTATCGGCATAATATCTCGATAACCAGCTATATCGCTGTAGTCACTCGAGAGTTATTTCCCTTTAATTATAGAAATTAGCTCAAATCACTAAACGACAATGGAGTCTGAAAATTGATTTCTTGAAACTATGTTGAAGAAATTAAAAGTTAGATATCTAGTTCCTTAAACGACACTAGTGTCTGGTTGATAGTATCGTTTATGATAAACGAAACTAGATTCTGGTTGCCAGTATCGTTTATGATAAACGATACTAGATACTAGACACTAGACACCAACTTCACCTTACCATTCTTATGGGTCACAATACATCAAATAAATTCCTTCTTCGTTTCCATGTAAATCGACCAGTTTCAGCCCTCCATTGTCACACTTTCTAAGCGTTTCTCAGTACACTATATCGTTGAACAGAGTTACCTCTTAGTTTTAAAACAATCTAAAAAAACTGGGGGGGGGGGGGGGGGGGGGGGGGGGGGTGTCATGCATTATGCAAGAAATAATTCACCAGGCGAAAATTGTTACCGTCATTTTGGACCAAATCGGGCCCGGACAAAACTGGTGTTTGACATTCTCTACTTTCACTTTCAAACAAGGTCAAAATACTAAAAATTATCAAATCGATCATTTTCAGTGCATCATATACACATTTACAATGAATTCAAACTCAATGTCATATGTTCGATGCATTCCGGTGATGGTATACACTAATTTCTACGCAAAGAAAGGATTTTTTAGGGGACTATTTGGCTCTAGACCAGCATGACCGCAGATGTATTTGGCGTAACACGTATCAAACACCGATTAATCAGCGTTACGCCCGATTTAGCTCCGATTTACAAACGATAAAAACCGATAATATTTCAGCATTTTTATCGATGAAAACATCCTTATCACCGATCCAACCCCGTTTGAGTTGCTTTTGGTCACCTACCAGCAACCCATGAAATGTTTGTTTAACCGATTGAACACTTGTCCATCACCGATGGCCGTTTACACAGAAAACCAGAAATAATCACGCATGACAACCGATCAAAACAGCGAGTAAATTTAAAATAAAATGACCGATTGGGGGACCGACCGTCTGTGTAACTGGGGCATAACATTGTTATAATTAAGCTAAAGTTGGTTCTCATGGAGCACCGGTCTACTATTCCATTCCGGTATCTCGAATTCAAAACGTTCTAACATTGTTATAATTACGCTAAAGCTGGTTCTCATGGAACACCGGTCTATTATTCCATTCCGGTATCTCGAATACACAGGTAACGGAATACACACCTGACATTTCTCGTGTTATGCGATTCGATTGAACTTGGACAAAATGACATAACGGATATGCCACCTAGCTTTGAGTTACATTGAAAAAGAAGGTTGTATTAATAACAGACGTGTTGCATACACAGTTGTTCTTATAGTCACAAGGGTTCACAAATTGACAGATATCTTACAAATACGCATAACATTACTTACATGAAATACATTAGTAGGTGAACTGGCCGCCGTGATGTCACTAAAAAATTGTTGAAAACGGTGTAAACCCCAATCAATCAATAAATTCACCCAATTGACTTTCAATACTTTCAGTAATTTGAGTTTTCTATTAAACCTTTCCCACAAAGAGCAATTTACCCTTTTGCCACACTTTCAACTGTAATCAATAACTAAACTTTCATTTACAGAGAATTTCAATATATGTTTAGATGTTTTAAAAAGCCTTCTGCTTCAGATTTGTTGTATGTGGATAAAGCGTTTCTGTTGAAATTCGATTACTGATTTCTTTTCCCAAAAATTCGGCAACGTCACGTGATTACTGACCTTATATTGCGCATGAGCCGCGTCTAGCGATTTGGAAGTCTTATTAACTCCCCGTTTTGTTATGGTTTCAAGTAAGATTGGGTCAACACCTCTAGTTTGTTTGTCAGAATAGCATGCAATATGGTCTAGTTTAGATATATAGATGAAGACATAGGAAGGACTAGGCGTATGCACAGAATCACTAGAGTTCTCATGTACGCATGTACGCAGATGTATTAAGATCGCCCAAATCGTTAGCCGCGGCTCCCGTATGAAAAGGTTTGCACCGTAAATCGTTTTCAGAAAACAATAGGCACAAACATATTCAGCAGGAAGTAAACTATATACGTCATATGATTGATTTCGATTGTTTCCATTCAATGTCTAGTAAATTATGTGCTTACATCATGTAACCCTTTCCTTTCCCACGTATAGACGCCATATTGACACCGCTACAGCAGACGACGTTTGGAAACATTGTGGCAAACGGGAAAATTACTCTAAATGAGCATTTCGTTCCAAATAACTGTGCCTATAATGTTTCAAAGTTGTCTGCTGCAGATTTATTGTATTTGGGAATGGGTTAAAGGGTTGGGGTTTTCAGTAGGGAAAACACAAAGGAAAATGTATGATCGTGTACGAAAATGAAATTGCGAGTTGTGAGAGCAATCAGATGTATCAACCATCGTCTGTATCTTACTGGTACGTATATGTAGATATAAATGGAGATTTTGTCCGATGCTAATCCCTTAACCCCCTTTCCACATGGAACGAATCTAAAGCAAACGACTTTGAAATCATAAAAGCAAAAAAATGGCAACAAAATATTGAATATAGTTTAAAAGATTGTGACAAAAAAGCATGGAGATGTTTCTCCTTTTGCTACATTGTTTTCAAACGTATTATGTTGTGTATGTCGATATAACATGACATCGACATGCGTCTCTAAGTGGGAAGTAATTAATAACGTATCGTTGAGCAATGTCGGGCGTAAGATGACGTTGTCGTTTCAGTAGGATATACCCTTATGTGGTACCACCTCTCGGTCATACCAAAGACTTTTTAAAACTGGTAACAGTGACTTCCCTTCTTGTCGCTCAGGATTGTGAGGATATATAATACCGGTAGTACTGGTAAATTACCCAAGAAATCTCGTGATATAACATAACAACTGATGCATCTGTGTCAGGATATATAATACCGGTAGTACTGGTAAATTACCCAAGACATCCCGTGATATAACATAACAACTGATGCATCTGTGTCAGGATATATAATACCGGTAGTACTGGTAAATTACCCAAGACATCCCGTGATATAACATAACAACTAATGCATATGTGTCAGAATATATAATACCGGTACTGGTATATTACCCAATACATGCCGTGATATAACATAACAACTGATTTATCTGTGTCAGGATATATAATACCGGTAGTACTGGTATATAAACCAAGACATCTCGTGATATAACATAACAACTGATGCATCTGTGTCAGGAAATATAATACCGGTAGTATTGGTAAATTACCCAAGACATCCCGTGATATAACATAACAACTGATGCATCTGTGTCAGGATATATAATACCGGTAGTACTGGTATATTACCCAATACATCCCGTGATATAACATAACAACTGATGCATCTGTGTCAGGATATATAATACCGGTAGTATTGGTATATTACCCAAGACATCCCGTGATATAACATAACAACTGATGCATCTGTGTCAGGATATATAATACCGGTAGTACTGGTAAATTACCCAAGACATCCCGTGATATAACATAACAACTGATGCATCTGTGTCAGGATATATAATACCGGTAGTACTGGTAAATTACCCAAGACATCCCGTGATATAACATAACAACTGATGCATCTGTGTCAGGATATATAATACCGGTAGTACTGGTATATTACCCAAGACATTCTGTGATATAACATAACGACTGATGCATCTGTGTCAGGATATATAATACCGGTAGTACTGGTATATTACCCAAGACATTCTGTGATATAACATAACGACTGATGCATCTGTGTCAGGATATATAATACCGTAAAACACCATAACAGATAAACCAACGCTCGGACTTGTGGAAATTTGGCAAACTTTTAGTATTTAAAGTCTAAATTTGTAGACAAATTTCTGTTCACAATTTTGACTTACTCTAATTGACAATGTCTACCTAAACAGATGATATAAATGATGAGTATAAACTATAAAGCTATTGGAATGAAAATTCAAGTTAGTGTCTGCTATATTAATTTCTTACGGCGATAAATAATTAAATTGCTACCTTGCTTAAAATACTTTCAACGTAAATAGCGTAACATTGACTGAGATAATATTAAAACGTCAATTTACGTTTAATACATGTACACCACTCTACCAGACAAAATGCAGCTGGTAGCAACAGTGTTACACGTAAAAGCTTTTTAAAATATGTTGTTTGAACATGTTTGCCTATATACCGAACTGGTACACATAATAACTGACGGTAAATCTCTGATCTATTATATTAACTGGGAACAGTGAGGATTACAGATTTGAGCTGAATACCGTTGTCCATTTCGTCGAATTATTTACATTTGAGACAGAAGATAGATTTGTTAGTTTGAATGGTGTGTTTACCTTGCTTCAACATTAGTTCAGTTAGATGAAGGCGTTTCCTGGGTATATAAGCTTTAATACCGATATTCTGTATCGAAGCCGAATCATTAGTCGTAATCCCCACAATTCTGAACAACAAGGAGATGATCTATTACAAGTGTTATTTAACCCTTTCACCGCCAAAGGCAACTAAAGGCTTTTGCATACAATGCAGATTCATGTGACGAAATCTGCATTGTTTGACACTTAGCCATTAATTTTATCTAAATTTCTTGTTGGACGAAAAATGGAGTGGTCAAATTTTAAACATGGAAGAGTCGACTTTGTGACATTTTGGCAGTGAAAGGGATAAAGTCTTTGGTATAACTCCACCGTGGATCGAACCCTGATCTCATTCTCACTAAGCGGACGTTCTAGCCACTACACCATGGAGACGGTAAAGTCGGAATGGGTACATAGCAACTCTTTGCTATTTGTCCACTTTTGTCACCACCAATGCGGACAGTAATGTCCCCTTGTGAGACTGTACGAAATGCACTGATTCCCCTTTGGTTATACCGTTCGCATGACAATACCTTCTTTTCACCGGCCGAGTCGCAAACATCTGACACATGAATAGCATAAAAGGCAAGGCGTTAAAAATGACGTATGTCAATTTTAACGCAGACAGACTAAAACGTGATAGACGTAACCTTTGCACGTAAGCGTATGTTATGTATGGTTAAAGGAAAATCTTAACGTCAACGTCCTGTTACCTCATATCCTGATAAATAAATTGAGGAAAATATGCTCTTGGCTGCTTTTGACCGTACGCTGCTTTCTGTACTTCAAAAAACAGCCGAACTCCGTTAGATCATTCAGTAGCGACGCGGGCTGTCAATCAAGGAGTTGTGAGTTCGACCCCAGACAAAAATCAATGAGCAAGCGTCATTCGCCTTCTATAAATGGGCTAAGAAAGCACCTATATGTTGTTACTTATAAAGACTGCTGTGTGGATTTCTGGTTTTAGAAAGCCTGGACACACATTGTATCGGAACTGGCCGCCGTGATATTTTCTGACAAATTGTTTGAAAACCACAATCAATCAATCAATCAAAAAGTCAATCTTTCTAAAGCCTTTCTTAAAGTTTCAAGATGTTTTACAAACTGATATAATCTAAACAGACACTCGTTAGATAAAGCGTTATTGTATCCGTGTCTACTTTTGAAAAATTGAGTGAATACAAACCGGATACCTCTTACAATATATGCATAATTAGCTAAGAGGTTATTTCGAAATAAAACATCCTTGTATCAGCTACTTTGTTTAGCTTTTGTATGCTGTTTAGCGCCGTTTTCAAAAATATTTCAGCTCTATTACACTGTTTCATGGGTAAGTTACCAGTACTACTGACGCCATGGCGAGTCAGTCGTAATGATAATCAAATAATCCCGCGGCCATGGAGGGAAGTCCATTACTACCATTTTTACATATTTTGGGGTTTGACCCGATCGGGGCTTTAACACTCACCGCAGATGCGTCAATATCGGTCGTAGTCAAACGGGTCCCTTCCTAGAATAGACAAGCCTCTCCTTCCGATTTGAGGTCTCATTCGCACAGACTCACCAGATCCTGTACTGTCCGCAAAAATACACACCTAGATGTTGGACCCACTGGATTTACGCCAACTTACCATTATATTAGCACGCCCATGGGAAAAGGTTCAATTTGCATTTTGTGAACAGTTGATATTCACATGCCTCCATATTTAACCCTTTCTCTCATACGACAATTCTGCAGCAGATGACTTTGAACGTATTTTGTCAAAACATAGAAAATCTCCATAATTGAATGGATAACCTATGTCAAAAAGTGGAAAACATTGTGGCAAAAGGAGAAATTGCACGTCTCGTGCAATTTCTTCTTTTGTCACTATGTTTTCAAGAAGCCGTCTGCTGCAGAGGCGTCAGAAAGTATCTATGTGAGGGAAAGGGTTAATGTTCTTAAAATATAAAAAGAAAAAATTCAATTGATGAATGCTCTTCTGGCGTACATACATTTAAGATTAATTGCTTTAAACATCTTATAGAAAATTCACTGTAACATTTTATGATACTGTAATCTGTTGAGTAAATGTACATACCCATTGTTTTACTTAAACAAATGAGGGTCTCATGGAAGATTAGTTTTTATAGCTAAATCAGTTATTTTAACCCTCATAAAATAAAGTTTTTATTATTATTATTATTATTATTATTATTATTATTATTATTATTATTATTATATACTTATGGTGAGCCTTCATTTTGCTTTCTTTCCTTCTTAAAAAGTAGGCATAATACATTTTTAAAAAACACTTTTGTTTGACCATATCTTGGTTATAAATACTTATTCACGTGATTGAAATTACATATTGACAATGTATGTATTTATTGTTTTCCCTACAGTTCTGTTATATTCCGTATACTGTGCACATACCACTTACACAAGTCTGTCAGAATCTTCTACCAACGATTGGTGCATATATTGATAAGACGAATCGGTAGAACAGGTTGATCCGAACCTACACTGTTAAACAATTCTTACTCTTACCTTTTCGCCAGGACAGGGTCATATAACCCCGTTACGAATATGCAATAAGGCCCCGAATCGCCAGCCGCGACTTTATTATATTGGTCACACTTTGTTGAACAATGAAATTACGTCATGGTTGCCAATTACGTGAACAGTATTACTTTGTAAACTTCATACAATACCACAACAACGCATACCTGTGCATCTATCTATCTATCTATATATATATAGGCAGTGGTATCTTAGAGTATAATTATTTAATTATGGAAACTGTAAACTTCGGATGAAGACGTTTTTAATCAACACTTTATTTATTTAGAAGGAAAACTAATATTGAGTATATTTTTTATGAAGTAAATTGAACAACATATCACGTAACTTCGAGAGACACTTAAATTTAACTAAATAGTTTGTTCTATTCATTCGACGTTTAAGGACAAGAAAAAACACAGTAAGTGACTTTAATTAACCCCTTCCCTATCCGGCTGAATTTCATAAATTGAGCCACAGAACACGAAAACTGACCCTCGGGTCTTAGCTTGACCAGAGAAGTTCCTGACTAAGTTCTTCATTCGCGCAGTCACAATATGGTCCAATTCCACCAATCTTATTAAACTCTAAGTAATACTTAAATAATCAAACGCATATTTCATCATTTTTGTTTCGCTAATCATGTTTAAAACATGAAATAGTGGAAAGTATTTAATTAAGTAAATTATTAAGTTGGCCAAAAAAGTTATCTTTATGGCTAACCATACCTGTTAAAAAATAAAATATTTCTGCATGAAAATGATGAAATACGCTCTTAAGTAGTTAAGTATTACTTAGCGCTAAGTATCGTTGTTGGGATTGTTAGCAGGCTAATTAATGCCTGCCCGCCATCTAGTCTGACAAGCATCCTAGACGCCTCTCCAAGAACAGTTATAATCCAACACAGAGTATAGAAGTATGTCATTTGAAAACAAAATAACGGCAGGAGGTCACGTGTTCAATCCTCGGCTGGGTCATACCAAATTATTAAAAATGTTCGTAATGCCTTTTCCTCCTTGTCGCTCATGAACGTGGGTTTAGTTGGCATTACTGACTCGATGGTGTCAGGATTAATGGACCGGTAGTATTTGTTACTCACCCAAGATTATTTAATAATCAGATAATTAACGAGTTTTATTGATACAAAGTGTTTTACCCAAGAAACTCCGTGATACAATTACAACTTGTTGAAAGCGACGTAAACTTGACAGCATTCAAACACAATTTTCCTTACATGATGTATTGACGTGGATATTCTTGTTATTTATTACCATTTAGGTTTGGCCGAGATGTGTTCAGTAAAACGAACGAACTTTCAAAATACTTCTTCCATTTTCCATTGGAAAAAAATTCACTTCAGAGTATGATAAACAACTGAAAAGATATACCTTTCAAACATTCATTTATTGACTCATCCTTTAAGCTCTTTAGCCCTCCTAGTTTTGTTAAGCAATGCATAAGACACCGATTTAAAATAGCAACGGCACTCACAAATCACTCCTGAATAGCGTTGGTAATATGTCGCTATGTGCAGCAAAACGGCATAGAGCGTAATCATTGATTAACATGTCACATACTACGTTAGAAAATATATTACACAAAAAGCGCTATCGCTATAAACAGACATGACGGACAAGATTGGTAAAATGAATGAGTATCGCTTTTTTTAAAACTCGTAGATCTACTAACAATGTAATTATTGTCGATTGTTCTCAAAATTGATAAAAAGTGTAAAGAAAAAGTCATATAACGTTGCCGTATGGTGAATGATACTGCACCCTCATTTTCATATGGAAATAAAAGAAACAGTAAATCATAATGTTATTTGCCTTTTTCGGCGATAGCTGACTAACGTGGGTTTTGAACTAGATGTTAAACAAATGATCAAGATTGTAGACCAATCAAATGTTGTATTTAATCAATAATGTCGAAGAAATAAAGGAAATGAAACGTTTTGATTGGTTCGTAGTTAAGTTGGCGATCCTACGAGAGGCACCAATGAGGTGAAGTTTTAAAATGAAATGTTCTGCATACTAACCTTTAATTGTTTTCCTTAAGAAATAAATCTTAGTGAAAAAAATCAGTGAAAACGTATGAAATATAATATTTAAGAGCAAAATATTAATTATTTTTGAAACATGATAAGTTTTCAGTTATTTATCGTCAATTGAAACTTATACTATGTTACATAATACACCTCTTGGGAGCCTCGCGTAATCTCCAGTCATGTGATAAATTCTCGGCTGTCATGTCGCGCTAGTGTAATGGATGTTGACTTGGATTGTCAAGTGAAAAGTCTGTGGTTCGCTTCCCGGCAGAGGCAAACTTTTGTTTCGCTCTCATTCATATCAAAACCAAAGTATATAAATTATATGAACCAAAACATTCATAAACCAAATATTACATAGTTCACGTTATTGTTTTCTGTCATTCTGATAAGTAAGATAAAATATCAAATAATATGTGCATGTTCCATTTATTAGAGTGTTCTCATATTGATCGCCGTTTATCTTTTTTAAAGATATTTCTTGTTTATAATACTATATGTGTCCGTGTTAATTGAAATGTTGCAGTTACGCGACTCGTAGAATAATAAACACTATATATGTAATTGTGTCAGTCTAAAGTGACCTTGCTGTGTAGTCATCATGTGACAGTCCAGATTACACAAGTCATAAGACACAGAAAAGATCGGAGCCACAGTGAATTGCCGTTATTTCCAATATATTGAATTATTTCGTTATCGAAAATATTAAAGAAAGAATAATATTTTATTTTGTCTTAAATATTATACAGGTATATACATAAAGGTAACTTATGTTGCAGTAGGGATATGCGATGTGGTCTGCTCGGGGCTTGGGGAAAATTGGCAGCTTTCTAGACATTCGGTCTCGCGAGATATAGTTATTGGCCTTGGGTTGTAGCCCCTGGTCATAGTAGATAAACCATTTTTCGGATATTTATAAATATTTTTTTTCAAATATAAATTCAATAGTCCACATGACCCGTGAGAAAAACAAAATACACAAATAAACATTACAAATGACATAGCAAGTGGAGCACATTTACCAATTTACAGGTACATGTACATACATTCGAAAGAGGTAAAATGTCTCGTCATAGACGGAGAAGGTGACGTTGAAACGTAATATCATAGCCTTATCGCCATATATACACGCTTACCATGCACTGCAATTTAATATAACAATATAACAAGATGTACTATAATATAATACAATACAATACAATACAATACAATACAATACAATACAATACAATACAACATTACATAACATAATATAATATAATATAATATGTCCAATATAGGCAAGGGGCATATTTATACAAGTATGACACATTCACATCAATAAATGAAAAAATTATATCAGTACATAAAATGTAAAGACAACACATTTATATTAACATTTTTTTTGTACATTTTATATTATCATTACAAACCATATCTTAATTCAAAAGTTTTCATTACATATGTACATAAATTTCTGAGTTTAGAAACATTAGTGAATTCGAAAAGTTGTTTCAGTTTATACATACTAGGATTGGACCAATAATACTTAGAAATATATCTTTTACGGATGTCAGAATATAAATTGCATTCAATCATAAAATGGTATTCGTCTTCGATCTTATTACATGTAATATATGTTCTATCTTCATGTGGGATAGAGTTTGGGCGATGCACCTACCAGTTTCAATGGAAAGATTATGTGATAAGAGTAGTAACCTTGACATTGCAGAAATTAAATTATTACTGAAATTACAAGTTATAAAAAACTGAAAGTTGAAGGGTACAATGGATTTGAAGAAGGTACTGCGTGGTGAATTATCAATTCTTGCATTCCAGATATGTACATTAGTATCACGCAAACGTTGTTTAAAATGACTCATAAAAGCAGTTATGTTACCAACACCCTGAGCTAACCAAACTTCATAAAAACCTAATGAAGACAATAATTTCTTAAGTAAAGAAACCCACGACAATTTATTTGGATGCAATTCTCTATCAGATTTTAGAATTTCGTACATGATTTTACAATACTTTAAATCTTCACTATTTTTTTATTTTGAACCAATATTTAACAATTCGGATTTGTCTATTGTAGGCTAAGGGAAATCTACCCAGAACGCCGTACACAAAATCATATTGTGTACAACGTTTAACGTGTTAATTACGTTTGCAATATTGTGCGTGAAGACGTTCGACACTATTTGCGCTATGGAAACCCCATACTTCACTAGAGTAATTTAAAATGGGTAAAATCAACTTGTCAAAAAGATCAAGTCTATGCTTCACGCTAACATTAGGAAAATTGTATAAGTATTTATTAAGTAAAAAATAGTTTTTTGTGCTTTATCGGCGAGATTTGCCTGTGTTGTATTAAACGAACCACTTGAGGAAAATACAACACCTATTGAAAAAGAGACTTGACTATTTCAAGATTTTCACCATTAAATGTAAACTTTAGATTCCTTGGCCAAGTACCACCTTTTCTGTAAATAATTATTTTAGTTTTCTGTACATTTATTTTAAGTTTCCACCTACCACAATAAGTATTTAAGCTTTCTAAACCATTTTGCAAACCCTCCGCCGAGTTAGAAAAGACAACAATGTCATCAGCGTAAAGTAAAATAAACATTTTTGTCATATATATATCTATACCGTCAAAACCATCTGATTCTATGTGTTATTCGATGTCATTAATGGACATTGAAAACATAAATAGAGACAGAGATTCGCCTTGGCGTGCGCCTAAAAAGCATGAAAACTCGTTACTTAATGTATTATTAAACTTAACACGTGATTTAACGCTACTGTACATACTTTTCAGAATTGTCATCATTTTACCGCGAATACCGAGCTTTATAAATTTAGACCACAGACTGTTGCGTTCAACATAATCAAAAGCTTTGCTGAAATTAATAAAGCTACAATATAGTGTTTTACCTTGATTTATCATATGCATAATTATACCATGAAGTACGAAAATATTATCAGAAGTGGTCATACCACTGCGAAAACCCACCTGTGCCTCGGTGTATACATTGTAACGTTCAGCCCATGAAGTCAAGCGGTTATTTAAAATGCGTGTGAAAGGTTTACCGAATACACTGCCTGCCAATTGCAGTAAACACACAACGCATTTTAGGGTGAGAATGCACACAAAAAAAAAGTTCATCATGGATTCAACAAAACTGCATTTAAAAGGTTAAGACCACCCCAAAAAGATAACAATAATCTTGTTGGTACATCAGTGTAAAATTTAAGGCGTGAGAACTGCAATATAAGTTTAACAAATGCTTAGAAATTAATGCGCCGAGAAGTTATTATCATCTTCCCGAGGTGGAACGGAAAAGTATGACTATTTTCGAGTATTTACGGAGATTGTCCAATTCAGTTTAAATGGAGTCATTTGCCATTGTGAAACAAATCATCATGCCTGATTTTACCATTATGTTTCGCATTTCACTCTTTGTTTTATATTCTGCAATTTCATATTCCATCATCCATTTTACAAAAAGATAATCAAATTTGCGAATATTCACGGAAAATTGTGACGAAAAATAAATGGTAAACAAAGAAGTCACGTGACAAATGCGCATTGGGAGGTCAACTGTGAAAGATTATTAGTCATCTTCCCGAAGTGAAACGAAGAAGTACGAATATTTACGGACGTTGTCGATTTCAGTTTAAGAAAAAAATAGTTTAAAACCATATATACGCCAGTTCACTCGTCGGTTTTGTTGTTTATATTTTTTCTTTGATTTGACAATACAATTTACATGTTATAACTAGACAAAGAAATTTACGAAGATTTCCGGAAAATAGGGACTAAGATAGTGTAAAAATAAACCAACTAATAATCAGAGAGCGCGACCGCTATGTCGGGCTAAGTGTGAAATAAAGGAAATTATATTTAGAGAACAGCACTGGAGGAAATGGTGGAGGTGGTAAGCTTTGATGAACAAAGGAACTCAGTCGATCAACAGTAGAATCACCACACTGACGCGAGATAGCAGCTCGATCGCTGGTTGGCTATGGTGCACATAGTTTAGAGGGAAACGTGTTGATCGCTTTCTTGCCTGAAGTGACATAACAGAAGACACCGTTTTCTTACATGACTTTTGACACCCCACTATGACTAAATACTTTTATTTAATATATTAACTTTTGATTCACCGCAATGACATTAATCATTTTATTTATCATAAAATACAATGATATAGCATTGCGGTTTCCTCGGATTCAAACACCACATTTCACTCTGTATGGGTAAAATGATTACATAACGCAGACGTGAATTGAAAACGGGCATTTTATTTTTCAATGCCAGGTAGATAAACTGTTATATCATGTTTGGCCTGGGGCTTTAGCCCCTGGTCATAGTATTAAAACCACTTTTTCGGACCCAACAAGGAATTTTAGAGTGAGACTCGAGACAAATAGTTCATCATGGATTCAACAAAATTGCATTTAAAACGTTAAGATCGCCTAAAAAACGATCATTAATATGTTGTTGGAACATAAATGAAAAACTTAAGGCGTGAGTATTCCAATATAAGTTTAACAAATGCTGTAGAAATTAATGCGACGAAAGGTCAAATATGGAAGCTTATTAACATTCGCGAAGTGGAACGGAAAAGTACAAAGAAGTCACGCGACAAATGCAGTGGCGGATCAACCGGGTGCCAGTTGGCCCGTGCGACCAACATTAATGGTACACATAGAAGTCGCGTACAACAAATGCATTGGCGGATTTAGCGGGGGCGAATGATGGAGGAATACATTGGGTGGTGTATCACCCTTATCTTACGGACCAGTCAACCATTGATGACTTGATTAAGGAAGTCAACCAATCCGAATGTCCACACAATTCGTTGGATAGCGATCACATTGTTGGTGACAAGTTGCGAGTTCAAGTAAAGAAATTCAACTATTGGCCTCGTGAAGTCCGACTTAAGATCATCAATACCGAAGATAATGCTTACAGAAATGTGCCGTATGTCTGCACATAAAGACATATTTATGAATTAAAAATGTAGTCTACTAGTATCACTTAAACCCCGGTCTCAATTACCTTATGATCGGTTTGCGAGTTGTTTGCGGCGGATTTCTAGGCATTTTCTGTCGGAACCCTTCGGGACTCCTCTCGGGCATCGAGTTACTTTAAACTCGGACTTAAAAACTCATCGCAAATTGATCGCACATTAATCGGTTGATGCCTGGCCATTGTCCGGCCGGGCAGCACACATATCGGGCGAGCGCCGGGACAACTTCGCCGTCCAGAGCCCGGCCGAAAATCGGGCAGACATTGGCCGGGGACATGCCGGCGTCTGGCCGACCACACAGTGGCTCGCAGGTTATAAAAGCCGGCTCAACGCATTATTCATCAGATTATCCAGCCGCGCTCTTCAGAGAAGGTAACAATTTAAAACACAGTTTATCACAAAAGTGTCAGAGTAACAGTTCTACAAGATGCCCTAGAAAAGAAGGGAGGACTGAAGGAGGGGGAGAGGGAAGTACCCACACGAGAGGGAGAATTATTTCTACTTGATGGAGATTGATTTAACATTAACATATTTCTTCATATAATGAGGCAGAAACTTCAAATATTCTGCTTAAACCTGCAGTCAAATTTTCAATTGATTCTTCATGTCTTAAATGTGTATACGTGTGAGCTCTTGCACTTAGGTGAGCGATATAGTGCCAACAAGGTCCTCCTGCTTGCAAATTGGCAGTTCCCTAATATTTACTATTTTTGATATGATAACTTCTTAACAATAAATACTTAAACATAAGCTGCAATTGTTATTTCCTTCCACATTTTCCCTACTTCTCCAACCTTCATGTAGCTCCCAGGCCGTCAGCATGTCAGTGCTTTGATAAACATATCTGAGCAGGACATAAAAAAAGTGCCAAAATCTCTCATATGCTTCTCTTGTATTAATTCGTTCACTCTGTGCTGTTAATTGTTATCAATAAGTTTGTTCTTTGTTATGTTTAGTAGCCATGATCAAACACTTACTCCCAGTCTAGTCCATGGTTTAGCGATTTTCTTTTCCCATATTATTCCCAGTTCAGTTTATTGCATTGGTGCAGGATATTTAAATTTCTATTTAATCAGCGTGACACTTTGTCATACTTTTTTGTCATACTATTTGTTTCTCATGTACTTTGTGAATTGTCCAAAACTGTCCAATTTACTTAAACTAGGACATTTGTCAAAGCATTATAATGGGTCATGGGGACTATTTGACCATGGTGCATTTTTCACACAAATGCTTCATATACCTGTGTTCCATAAATACACATTTTACCAATCCCTTACCAGCACGCTATGGTCTACTAAGGGTTTTGAATGCTCTTATCTTTCTGAACTCTTACTCCACTATTTTCCACTCTGTCCGTAAAAGTGGACCCAATCAATCCATAACTGATACATGATGAATTAATGCTTTCAATATATAGGAGTAACACATGCTTATGAAGTGCACCATATTGCTTTTTGTGAAACTTTTTTATTTGTAATTCATTCGCCTTGTTCTGTAACTAGTTATAAGTTATAGTGTATGTCTTTTAATGTGTTCATTATGTTAGTTGCTGGATCCAATTGCAAACATATTTTCTTGTTTAACCAATACTACGCTAAATTACAGTTATCAGTTTCGAACACAACTGTGATCATCCTTAAACAAGAAACTATGTATTCAATATACTAGTGTTTTTGTGGTCCTGTAACCTGATTCAAAGGCTCTAGATGAGCTATTAGACTCACTCACTGTCCGTAGCTCTCTTCCAAAACTACTGGCTTCAAGTTGATAAAACTCGGCATGGATGTTCCTTGCATGGCCCCACTTTTACAGTTGCTCATATAATTCCATTATGTGCATAATTTGTTGCCAGGGCGACAAAAAATAAAAACTATTAAATTATTCTTGTCAGAAACTACTGGCCCATCCGGATTTCAAAATAAGGTCTCTGAAATGTTCCTTGACTGCACCTGTCTGAACCTCCACCAAGTTTGCTCTAGTGGTGAACTTTGTAAAGCACACATAAACTACTTGATGGAAGTTGTTTTTACATTGACATTTTTCTCAATATAAAAAGGCAGAAACTTCAAAATGTTTGAGATCTAAACCGCTGTCAAATTTTTCTTTGATTCTTCATGTCTTAAATGTGTATACTTGTGAGCTCTTGCAATCAGATGAGCGATATAGTGCCAACAAGTGCCTCCTGTTTTCCAATGACCAGTTTCATAATAGTTACTATTGTTGATATGATCTTTCAACTTCTTAACAATAAATACATAAACATAAGCTGCTATTGTTATTTCCTTTCACATTTTCCCTACTTCTCAAACCTCTTCCTGCAGCCCGAAGACCGTCAGCACTTTCAGTGCTTTGATTTTTCCGATTTATACAAAACGACGTATTGCATGTGCAACTATATATCCTATGTACTTCCATCTTTCAGATGTTACGGTTAATGGTTTTCGGCACAGTTTGCATGTTGGCGATATTTGTGCGTAATACAAATGGACGAATCGAGCCACTTCCATACCTCCCCGAGAATCTTCAGTACCACTTTGATGTTTACAAACAAATGACCAGACTAGACCTGCAGCCAGGTCATACATTTATTTACAATATTATGGCAAAAGTATGATGTCTTAACTTCAATGTTTTCGTGCGTTATATTGCTGAATATTTTTTTTTAACTTTTTTATGCAAAGACATGCTTGTCATTTTGAGTCACTTGAAGTTTTACATTAACTTTTTGTTCCGACATATTGATGCATCATGTTACGTAAATGAATGAATAAAGAGTCTCGAAATGTATACTTATAAAAAACATAGTTAAGCACAGAACACTCATGGCGACAAAAGAAAAAAGATCCCTATCACAGATTGCAACTTAATTTTATAAAAAAATAATTAATAAGTTCTTGAAGAAAGCCTATAATTAACACACTTTAAAACTATGTTGGAACTTTAATTTCCGAGCTTAATTGAATGAAAGCACCTTGATGCCTCTGCATAAGGTAAAAGGGTAATATTTACGACGTGCAATCGCTTAGTTGTTTCTTTTCGGGCTTATTCTGATTTTCAAAAGGCCTCTGCCGCAAATGTGTCCAATGTCGTATGTAGCAGGGAAATGTTCATTCTCTAACACTATCGACTCATTTCATTCACGTTTGTGAGTGTAAGGAACGACAACTCTGCGAAAGAGAAATAGGAATGTTAAGCAATCAATTTGTCGCATATGTTGGCTCGTTTCGGCCTCGTCACGCGAAATCCGACCTTCAAAGATATAAAAAGATAAACAGAAATTCTATTTCAGAGCTCTAGAAGAAGAGTATAACATCCTCAAATCCTTATATGATCCCCAAACACTATGAGGTGGGTACACAAAAGAATCGTCTCAGTGAGACGATTCTTTTGTGTACTCATATCATAGGGTTTAGTTGGGTCATAATAGTTATATTGTTTGGAATAGACCAGTTTATTCCTCCGTGTCTAGTCCTCGGCTATTTACGATCAAATCGCGATCCGATATGGTCGAGCTTTAGATCATAACCATGCTCGGGAGGCCACGATGACGAGGTATGATCTTGATCATTCCTGGTAGCAAAAACCACGTAGGTCGGTTTTCGTGTAACTTGGTCCCTTTTATTACAGGTAAACCGATATTCTGGTCATCTCTACAACAATATATCAGTAGATTCGTGGAATACCGTCCTAATATGACTCAAGAAGAGGCGAATTACTTTAGGGATCAAATCAAGATATTCTCGGAACCTATATATGAGAATCAAAACAACAATGGGCGTGTTAAACGACAAGCTAGGGGAATAAGAACTCGTAGGGAAATACGAGATTTGACTGTACCACAGCGTAGAAGATATTTCCGGGCAGTAAATGCACTAAAGGCTGACACGGTGGGTATAGTCAGTTTCAACCCTTATCCCACTTAGGCTTGCAACTAGAATAATCATCGTTGTTTTTTAAATCATTTCCAACATAAAACAACTCTGCGTGTAACCTACTTAACGCCGGTAGCACGGCCGGTAGCACGGTCGGTAGCACGGTCGGTAGCACGGCCGGTAGCACGGCCGGTAGCACGGTCGGTAGCGACGTGGGCTGTCAATCCAGGGGTTGTGACTGCGAAACGAAGCTCGGCCAACATTCTTTAAGATGTTTGACAAAAGTTGTTTGGAAAGAATGCTAGTTGTAAAATGGCTTCCGGAAATCCTAGAAACAAATGGTAAGGGTAACGGGCAGCCGTTGTATAGCTTCAACAATGTTGAAAAACGGCATTAAATCCAATTAATCAAATCCCCACCTCACTTTGATATGCTCTGTACTCTTGCAAAGGCCAGAATATTGTAGATAAAAACAAAAGGTAATGAATAGCGTAATGCATTTAAAATGTTAAATAACAATGTGTCCTTAGTGTTATGGTATGATTAACTACACCAGCCCTCCAATTAGTTACACATTATTAAGTAATCAGTTTCTCAGAAAGGATATAAAGTCGAGAACATTAAAACAACATGACTATCATAATCGTTATGAAATACAATTAAAACGTGACAGAGGTAACAATATTAAACCTATGTTAACACTTGTGTATCATTGCAGAGGCTGTCCCCAAACATATACGATGTATTGGCTGATTTCCACACTGGAGGTAACATAGCCCGGGCACATTTCGGACCCGCCTTTCCAGCTTGGCATAGACTCTACCTATGGCTGTAAGTAATTGCAGCGGCATGATTATCCTGATACAACTTCCTTCCAGCTTAGTTAATCTGAAGACACCAGTGGATATCAAACTGAGAAATGTTGTTTGCTTGGAGTGTTACGCCGCTTATAATATCATTTTAGTTATATCACGGCGTGTCCTTGGTACATTATCAGGGACAGATTCAGATTGCCCTTACAAGGTAACATAGCCCGGACACTTTTCGGACCCGCCTTTCCAGCTTGGCATAGACTTTACCTATGGCTGTAAGTAATTGCAGCGGCATGATTATCCTGATACAACTTCCTTTCAGCTTAGTTAATCAGAAGGAGAAACAATTGAAAACAAACTGAGAAGTTTTGTTTGCATGGAGTATTACGCCGCTTACAATAACATTTTTAGTTATATCACGGCATGTCCTTGGTACATTATCAGGGACAGATGCAGATTGCCCTTACAAGGTAACATAGCTCGGACTCGCCTTGGCATAAACTCTACCTTGTGGCTGGCTGTATGTTACTGCCCCTTTCATGGTTATCCTGATAAAAGGGAAGTTTTTACAGTGCAGAGTTTCATAAAGTAGACTATACCATGTTCAAAATCGGGTAATTAGTCATGCATAAATAGTTTTGGACTGTTTTCATAACTACAATGCAAACAATGCGGATGCCAGGTGAGACAGCTCGTTATGAGATGTCTTAATTGAATCTGTATTGTTTGCCTCAATATGGCTATTCGCACCGAAATAATTAATTAGTCTACAGAAAACAACGTTGGAAATCAAACAGATATTTTACGCCGCTTACAAAAACATTTATGTTATATCACGGCATTTCCTTTGTACATTACCAGCGCCGTGTTCGTGTTGTCCGAACAGATCGATCACTCGGACACGTGATAGCCGAATCATCAAATAACATTACAGCATTTGCCCAGATCTCGGCGAGTGCTTAATGTGTTAAATTTATCTTAATACATCCCATCTATGCTGGTTCTATACGATTATCGTGACACCGTGACACTGTGACACCGCGACACCGTGACACAGTGACACCGGCGCATCGTAACCTATTATCGCTTTAATCATAGGAGGGAAACCGTATCTTAACGGTTTATATCATTAATACTCTTTAATCATCATTTTTTCTAAGTACTTGGTCTTTATTAAGATTAAAAAAACCACAACGAATATTTAAGTGCTGTCCATTGTTTTGTCAAATGGGTCAAATTCTGACGACGAGACGTCGTCATTACACCTGGAACGTGATCTCTTCGTCACAAGAATGGACTGCACTTAAATTTGCGTTGTGTTTCTTTCAATCTTGATAAAGACCAAGTGGTTGAAAATTTGATGATCAAAGAGTATTAATGATATAAAGTGTTTGACTAACTTTCTTCCCTTTGTAAGACCTATTATAGATTTAAGATATTAACGGTTTAGGAGGATTTCGTATGACACAACCTGGATTCGAACCCTGGTCTCAGAGGCGATTTGAGAGGTCATTTACGGTCTCAACATTGTACTTACATTTACATAGAATTGTCATTAATAATTGTATCAAAGGTTCACCACTATATATGGGTATATGAAACAGCATAGTAGGGCTAATTAGTCTCGAAAAAGCAATGGTAGAGAATCGGCCTTTCGCAAAATCGATTCGAATTCGCAGATAAACCGGATCTGTTTATTGACTTAAACCACACAATTTGTTAATACAATATGTAAGCTTCGAAGGTGGGACCACCTTCTTATGAAGGTGGACACTCTATCACATCGTTAACTCAAACACGAACAATGTCGATTTCAGGTGAGACAGCTCATTAGGATCTGTCTCACCTAAAAATGTATTGTTCGTAAAAACCTCATTTTGCCATTTTGAATTTAAGATAATTATATTGTAATTTATTCCAACGCCAAGTGTGACAGGCCATAAACATTATCACGGGCTTTTGATGTTCAAATATTACATGTCATTATAACTGATTGAGTGAACGTTTGAAGGTAACTAATTAATTCGTAATAACACAAGTTAGGACCAACGTCTTATCCTGCTCCTCCTTTAGCGATATCATACAAAACAAATTACAGTCAATTATACAGCTATAAATCCTTGATCACTTTTACTAGTTTAGCCATAGTATATAGATTAGTTTTTGTGGAGGCTGTTAAGGTGTGAGTGGTGATCCTCAAGATGTGACCCGTCCCGCGAAAAAACCAACATTGTGAACACTGCGTAATGAATCGACCCGGCTCAGCCTAAGCATGCCGCGCAGGCTTACCCGGATAAACACTTTTCGCCTCCTGTCACTTTTCTGTTTCAGGAATCATTACTCTATATCTCTATTCCCCTGAGAGACGGAATGTGTCGGCCGGATCAGTCTGCGCGGACAGCGCAGGCTGATCTGGTCGATACATTACGCAGATGTCTATCGCCGCAGCTGCATTGTGGACTCTGCGTAAAGTATCGACCCGGCTCAGCCTAAGCATGCCGCGCAGGCTTACCCGGATAGACGCCTTTCACCACCTGTGGAGTTTCTGTTTCAGGAATCATTACTCTATACCTCTATCCCACTGAGACGGAATGTGTCGGCCCAGATCAGTCTGCACGTACTGCGCAGGCTGATCTGGATAAATATATTACGCAGAGGCCACAATGTTGGTTTTCTCGCGGGACGGCTCATGTGTCTTTACGAATATGAAGGATGTTGTTGGATAAAATTGCCCGCCAAGGTTGTTTGCATTCGTTTCTCGTATGTTAACAAAATGGGGCGTTTAGCATGGTAAAGGTAAAGCTATATCTAGCGTACTCTGCGTTCATTATACACTTATATGATTACCGTTTAACGTGAAATCTAATTCCGTTCAGGAGCAACTCATTTGTCATGGAAACTAACTATAACATACTTGATGCTCGTGCACTCCGTTATGAACGAAACCCTAATTCACTCAAGCGAAAAGAAACCTGTTTCGACGGAAATCACTTAACCTTACTGGTTATTCACAATGCACACATCGGCTTGAGTGTCTATTGCAAACAGGATTACTTAAATGCAGCGAAGGCATGAGTGAGTAATTGGTGTTTAACGTCATTTTTAACAATTCTTCAGTCATATCATGGCGGCCAGTTTACCTACTCGTGCTTTTCCTGATTTTCTGACACCGGTACTCCACATTACACTCTTTCCAAGCAACTGGCTGCTTTTACACATATACTGTAAGCCGATTTATGGAAAAAGAATGACGCTTGTCAAAGTGACTTTTGTCAGACGTCCAAAATAATGATGACCGAACTGAGGTCGAACTCACAATCCCTGGATTGAATGCCCGCGTCGCTACCGAAACATACTTCATGCATTATTAACATATGCAAATCAGTAAACACATAATTGCGCACTTTCTACTCCATTTATCAGTTGTTGTTTTTATGACGAATGATCAAGACATACAATGTTGTTTGAATAGAGCGAAAAAATATCATGTCTGGAACCGTCACGAAATGGCATCAATGTTGAGCATTCACAAAACACAAACACATGTCGTTTTTATATGCATTGAAAAGGGTAGGGGGAATTGTTTTTTCGTCAAATTAGAATTTATATGAGCCGTCCCACGAGAAAATTAACATAATGGACTCTGCGTAATGTACCGACCCAGACCAGCCTGCGCAGTCCGCGTAGGTTAATCCGGGCCGACACATTCCGTCTTAGGAGGATAGATGTATAGAGTAATGATTCATGAAACAAAAAATCCATAGGAGGCGAAAAGTGTCTGTCTTGGTTAGCCTGCACGGCATGCTTAAGCTAGTCTGGGTCGATACTTTACACAGAGTCAACACTGTTGGTTTGTTTGTGGAACCGCTCATATAGTATGCCACTAGTTGCATCCCAATGGTACATCGATATTCAAAATGCATAATTGTACTGTATTACAGGGCCACTTTTGCAAAAAACAATCATATAAACTAAATAACAATAGCAATGACCTCCTGGACTGTTGTAGGTTGAAATTTAATTAGTATCATTGTTATCGTCTTCGTTGCATATTAACTTTTTCAGCGCCGAATTGTTTAAAGAAGACTCTCTTCCATGTTTAAATTCGGTCGATTCTATTTTTCCTTTAAATAGAATTTTGGAATATTTTTATAATTAAAGGGCAAACAATGCTGATTTCAGGTGAGACAGCTCGTTACGAGCTGACTCACCTGACCCTGTATTGTTGGCAAAATCCTCAATATTGCATTTGGTGTTGAGAGAGTTAAATAAACATTGAAGGATTTATAAGTCCTGGTAAATTACCGGTTCTACCGACATTATATACCCTGATACCGATGTATCCGTCGTAGCTCCATCCTGAACTCGCGCGCCAAGAAGAAAAGACATTACATATTATTGTTTAAGTATTAAGTATGTCTTGACCGTTGATAAAACATCTGGGGCGGCATATATTTCAGCACAAATCTTTACAATGATGACATACTAGAACAAAATGAAATTCACATTAAAGAAATTGATTACAAAATAGACAGTATTAGTAAAGTTGCTTTCGCTTCCTAAAAGACGTCTCTTTTCTATCATACGGTTCTGAGTAGAAGTTCTTCATAATATAGATATCTTTCGAAAAGGAAATAAGCTCATTTCAGCAATAATTATTGTTTGTTTCGCAAAAATCATATATTTTACACAACCAACAGTTCGCAAGAAAGGGAATAAACAGAATGAGACATGTCACCCAAAATAGACATTCGAAACATTGCGATAGGCGGACCACCAGATTGACCTACGCACTCGTTGAATTTGAGAAGATTATACCATTGTTGAAGATTTCCCACATCCATTCCATGAAGCCGCTGTAGATCAATTACTAAAAACATTTTACTAAACATATATATGAAATCGATCAACACTCGATTTTTGATAACTTTATAGGTCGGGTTTCGCGTGGCTTGGTTCTGAAAGTTACCACACGTAGCTTAACCCCTTCCATCTTGCAGACACATTCCGACGCATTTGCAGCAGACGACTTTTGAAAACATTGTGACTGAAAGGGGAAATTAATCCACTTTTGCCAAAATGTTTTCAACTCTAGTTAATGATTACACTCTAATTTCTGGAGATATTTCATATTTTTGCAAATATATTTTCGCAGTCGTATGCATCAGAAATGTCGTACATGTATGTGGAAAAGGGTTAACGACAAACAGTCACTATTATTTTTCAGATACGAGAGCTTTCTTAGACAGGTCGAACCCCTTGTGACGATACCATACTGGGCATCCGTGCTTGATAATGAAATGACAGATGCCACCGAATCCGTGATGTGGAGCGATGGTTTCTTTGGTAACGGAGTTGGAGAAATAAACTCGGGGCCTTTCCGGAACTGGCGTTCAATAAACTCGGCTACCGTATTTAGGAGAAATGTCGGATCTGGTCCTCTCATTTCGTACGAACAGGTAGAACGGATCCTGAGCAAAAGACGTAACCGACAAATTTTGGTACCAACTGCTGATGCGGATAGTAATTTCGAATTAATACACGGTGGACCTCACACGTTTGTGGCAGGGTCAATGAACTCTCTAAACGAAGCTGTTAGAGATCCTATATTCTACAGTCATCATGCTTTCGTTGACTACATCTGGGAACAATTCAGATTACGTCAGAGAAGACTCGGAATCAACCCGGAAACTGATTACCCATACGACGCAAATGACGCAAGGTTTCGTGCGTTACACGCTCCAACTGCAATGATGGGGCTCTTCCCAAATAACGAGTTAAATATCGACTACCAGAATAGGGTCGGTTACTTGAACGTGTTCTTCAATCTGGTGCGTTACGAGCCGGTACCCACATGTCCGAGTTGTGGCGGGTCACCTTATTTGTTCTGTAATCGGAATTTGACGACCCCTAGATGTGTATCCAGAACACGTAGAGGCATGCGTGGACAGAACTATATAGACGACTTATTTGGTAACACGACATCCGGCGATACAATTGGTAACACGGCATCCGGCAATACAACAGGATCGGATCCATCTTTGTCCTCTTGTCAAAGAAAACCTTTCGTGAATGAAATAGATTCGACCCGTGTACCTGTCAATTCATCATATAACTGGGTTTATATACCCGTTAAAATCATCAGCAAACGACCGCCTACGTATCACAACTTTAAACGGTATTCATTGTACACGTACGCAGGGGGATTTCCACGACCGCAAGTCCCTGTTTCGAAGGCATCGTTTCTACAGATGGGGACACAGAAAGGTTATGAAAAATGTGAGCAGGACGAGGATTCTGTTGGGAAAATAAAAATCGTAACATATGGTTTGAATTACTACGGTAGTGCGGAAGAATATGCTTTTGTTGACAATCGATTGGGAGTATCCCAGTCTACCGGATATGCAGTAGTTAAAACACCCTCGACCGGAAGTCCTTCAGATGTCATGGTGGGTGCCTTCGATTCGTGTGGACGAGTTTGTCGGCCATATTGTCTACAGGGAACCAATCCAACTAGTACATCTAAGTTTACCGGTGGCATGCGTGTAACGTCTGCTTCCCCGTTACAGTACGGCCGATCATATGGGGAAGCGACCCTTGAATCATGGGATGTCACGCCTGGAAATGAAAACCCGGAATATAAATCTGCCAACGTGCCACTTACGTTTTATTGTGATTCTACAGATGATTGGGTTTGGGATGTAGCCGGAAGAGTCCCATTAGTTTCCTATAGACCACCTTCAAACACAAGTGTTACTTCGCTGACAGCAAACCCACATATAGACATACTCCCGACAAATGATCCCATCAACCAATGGCAGAGAGCGACACAGTCGACCAATGGGCATATAGGAATGTATCCTGACAATGTGCCATATCCACCTCCTCCTCCTCAGTCTGTTGGATTGAAACCTTATAAACGGCGTTCAAGGCCGAGCCAAGGTAAAATAAGGCTATTATCTATATAAATTTTCTTTAAAGAGAGTCAATTGAGAAACAAACTTGTTCTTACCTTTTCCAAAATGTTCATTGAATTGGAGATTATTTTAACTTTGTTACCTGATTTACTGTAATTTTGAACATAACACAAAACACAATGTAACCCTCTGTATATAATCACGGACTAGCAGAAGATGTTACTTAGTCTGAGGTCATTCCCGTCATATTCTTAGGAAACGGGATTGAACCTGTTACTATATTCGAATAAAACAGCCTTGGATGTGCTGTGATAGAGCCTCAGGTGATGCTTGGTCGCGGGTTTGATCCCCTGTCGGGTCACACCAACTGCATTAAAAGTGATAGCAGTTGTTTTCCTTCATTGATGTTCAGGAGTGCTGGGTTAGCATTGCGGCTGAATCCCTGGTGCCAGGCTAAATGAATCAGTAGTACTGGTAACTTATCCAGTAAACGTAGTGATATAACTCAATAATTGTTGAAAGCCGCATGCCACCAAGCTTACAAGCAATTTAGGCGAATAAATGAATGCTGGCATTTAAAAAGCATCGGCAATCGTCCAACACATGCACGTCGACCCGTAGAAGCTCAGTAGCTAAAGACGGGGGCTAACATCTTTCTTGACATATTATGAATGATTGGTTGACGCTATCGCATGTAAAGGTGCCAACCTACTTATATAACCCAAATATTCCGTAATAACACCTATTAGTTGTCGAAGACAGTTATGCAGTGGTATCTAGTGTCTGCCTCTCATTCAACAGGTCCCCGGTTCGAATACCGTGATGATCAGATTCTGCCTTTGGGTGTTTTCCGCAAAAACGGTGCGAGTACTGATTAAGTCTCAGGGAAGCAGACATAGAAGCTATAAGCTTGTTTCGTAATAAGTTTAAACCTTGTTTGCGCTGCCAATGCTTGTATCGCTCTAGATTACGGCAATATAAGAAAGTGAGCTCACATTTAATGTGCATGTAAATGTGATGAAGTCAAAGTGTTTGAAGTGAAGTTGTTGTTTGTTTTGTTTTTACATTACGAGCAGCGCATGATAAAGTGGTGATTAAACAATAATTCGATCATTCATTTTGTTAAAAAACCACTTTGGAATGTTATCAATAAGAATGATTGCATATTATTTATGTTTTTCTTACGTGCAGGTTGTGTTGTTATCGTCAACAAAGGACAGTCTATTACATGCAATGCATCATTATAATTGATTACAATGGTAACATGCAGAATATATGTCCTGTGTTTCATAAGCATAGGTTTGTTTTATCATTTTGTAAACTTATATGACATTTTATAACAGATAACTCCTATTAGAAGTAGACAATTATTTCCACGCCATGCGAAAACCGACCTTATTGTAGCCATACTCGCTATTGTGAGACTGGATAACAATAACGAGTATTAACGGAATGCGCTGAGGCGCAGGATGATCTGGATATTCCCGAGTCGTAAAAGTCCGAAAGGCGGTTTTCGCGTGATGTAGCCCAATACCCTCGGCATACTTTACGCAGGTTTGTACCCAGACGAACTGTATATGAGCCGTCCCGCGAGAAAAACCAACATTGTGGACTCTGCGTAAAGTATCGATCCGGATCAGCCTAAGCATGCCGCGCAGGATTACCCGGATAGACACTGTTCACCTCCTGTGGATTTTCTGTTTCAGGAATCATTACTCTATACCTCTATCCCCCTGAGACGGAATGTGTTGGCCCGGATCAGTCTGCGTGGGCTGATCTGGGTCGATACATTTCGCAGAGGCCATAATATTGGTTTTCTCGAAGGACGGCTCATATGAATAATATTATTATTTATTGTGATCGTAAATGCCATTGATTTCCAAATTTTCGACCGTCGAAGACCGTCTTACTTGGCTCATGTTATATGTATAAACCCTCCTTTTTTCAGGTTGTTACCTGTCTCGTGAATGTCGACTCACAGTACCGTGTAAGCCATGTCGCAAATGGGCGATCCAGCAGTGTATGGGATCTGCGCGAGAAGCCATCTGTCTTTACGGGAGATTCGTACTTAACGATGCCTATAGACCTAAAGGAAGGCGAAAATCTGGTTGATAACAACCGCGTGCTTACTTTTATGATTACCTTTGATATCTTTAAGAAACTACAAAATAACTTTTACATAATTGTTTATTTTTACAACTATCATGTTACGACCCGTCTCATGAAAATCAGCATTTTTGTTACATCTAGCTATCAAACTTACCAAAAACTCTTAATACAAGAAAAGTGGAGTCGCCTGATTTTGAAAATGGAAGAGTGTACTCGAGGAAACTCGGCACTTTATGCCTAATAATGTAAGGAGAATAACTGGATGATAACGGCCACTTTAATATTTTTGGATAACCTTTGATAACTTAACCCTTTCCCTCATACGACAATTCTGCAGCAGACGACTTTGAACGTATTTTGTCAAAACATAGAAAATCTCCATAGTTGAATGGATAAGCTATGACAAAAAGTGAAAAACATTGTGGCAAAAGGAGAAATTGCACGTTTTGTGCAATTTCATCTTTTGCCACTATGTTTTCAAAAAGCCGTCTGCTGCAGAGGCGTCAGAAAGCGTCTATATGAGGGAAAGGGTTAATTAAGGCAACTGCAACATAACTATTACATAATTGTATGCTTTTTCAACTACCACTTTACTCTTGTCGTGATATTGCCAATATTAATTGTTTTGCAAACAAAACGTATTCAGGCATGGATTGATTTTTAGTTATCAATATATCCCAAATCTCTAAATTCCAAGAAAAGTGGAGTCGCCATGAAGAGTCGACCTCAGAAAATAAGACGTTGAAAGAATTAACGCGAAATTTGTTTATTAGTTAAAATCGTTTGTCTGAATAAATCTTTTAGTTCAGCATAGGTTTGTTTACTGAATAAATCTTTTAGTTCAGCATAGGTTTGTTTACTGAATAAATCTTTCAGGTCAGCATAGTGGTTTTTTTTACTGAATAAATCTTTTAGTTCAGCATAGGTTTGTTTACTGAATAAATATTTTAGTTCAGCATGTTTGTTTACTGAATAAATCGTTTAGTTCAGCATAGGTTTGTTTACTGAATAAATCTTTTAGTTCAGCATAGGTTTGTTTACTGAATAAATCATTTAGTTCAGCATAGGTTTGTTTACTTAGTTGGTCTTTCTCGAAACATAGTAATATGCACCACGTGATGATCACATAACCAGAATTCAAGATAAGGTGGCGTATACAGCTCTTTCCCCCATTAGATCTCTTTTTATATACAACCATGCCCTATTAGTATATGAAGGGGGTACTCAAAAGAATAGGCTCATTCGATTACCCACAGGCATCGAATGAATGTATATTGTTTTATGGCGCATCGACAGCTAAGGTCATTTAGCGCGCAATCAAATTTAATTATTCATGATCCCTGGGTAAACAAACCAGTACTAGGCTAAAAAATGTGCCTTGCCCAAGGGCACTCCACCATGACCGTAGTGCCGCGAGTGGGCATCGAACCAGGGACACCCGGTTTCGAAATCCCCGACGCTAACCACTCGACCACAGCGGATTCCTCACAGGCATCGAGATCGAGGGTTAAATAAGGAGTTTAGAACCTGCACAATGCCCCTTTACTAGAGTTCTGCACAACTATGGTGAACTATTAGGTTTTTGTATATAAAATCACTTTTTCAACTAATCGTATTACGTTACTGCTGCTTAGTTAACCCTTTCCTACATATGATAAATCTGCAGCAGACGACTTTGAAAATGTTTATTCAAATATATGGAAATTCTCTATAAGTCTAGGTATGATTACTGAAAGTTAAAAATATTGTGGCAAAAGAAGAAATTGCTAATTTTGAGCAATTTCTCCTTTTATCACGATGTTTTCGCAAAGTCGTCTGCTGCTGACGCGTTAAAACAGACCGTTTTCTGTTTTCAACAATTATTCAGTATATCACGGCGACCAGTTCAACTACCTGTGTGATTCCTTCCTTTCGCATACTAATACCCCTCACACCATTCGGATTGCTGCTTTTTCCACATAGACGTTTGCCCATTTCTGTCACATGTAGACATAGGCAACACATTGCATCCAAGGCAACTCTCTACCAGACGTTCACATTGCTATTTGAATTCGTACGTATTGTGGGCCGGACGCCTATTTATGCAAATAAACTATTGTATTTTATTGTTCAAATTGATAGCCGTGCCCCGTCAGTAACGACGCAGGCTGTGAATCCAGTGGTTCAAACCCCAGCTAGGCTTCCATTCTCTGCGACGTTCGACAAATGTCACTGTGACAATTTTAATTCGTCTTCCACTAATGTGTCATCAATCTATATGACAAAGTAGCCAGTTCCTTGGAAAGCCTTTTGTGAGAATGCCAGGAAACAAGTGAATATGTGAACTGGCCGCCGTAATATGACTGAATAATTGTTGAAAACGGCGTAATTGCCAAAACAAACAATCAAACTGCTAAATACATTCGAACACCGGTGACCGAGCTACATATTCCAGGTCCGCGTTTGTTTTGCTTTATTAATCGAACACCGATGACCGAGCTAAACATTCCAGGTCGGTGTGCGGTTTGCTTTATTCATCGAACACCGATGACCGAGCTAGATAGTCCAAGTCGGCGTTCGGTTTGCTTTATTCATCGAACACCGATGACCGAGCTAGATAGTCCAGGTCGGCGTTCGGTTTGCTATATAAAATCGAACAACTAGATATTCCAGGACAGCGTTTGATATGCTATATCAAATCGAACACCGAGCTAGATATTCCAGGACGGCGTTTGGTATGCTATATAAAATCGAACACCGATGACACAGCTAGGAATTCCAGGTCGGCGTTTGGTTTGCTATATAAAATCGAACACCGATGACCGAGCCAGGTATTACAGGTTGGCGTTCGGTTTGCTACATAAAATCGATCACCGAGCTAGATATTCCAGGACGGCGTTTGGCATGCTATATCAAATCGAAAACCGATGACATAGCCAGGAATTCCAGGTCGGCGTTTGGTATGCTATATAAAATTGAATACCGATGATCGTGCTAGATATTCCAAGTCGGCGTTCAGTTTCCTTAATAAAATGGAAAATCGATTGTCCATCCAAGAGCCAACTTTACAAAGGTACATACATATATGTCGAACAAGCTATATTGTATATGATTGTTGAGAAGTCTCTACATACGAGCGTTGCCTCATCTAGTCGTTCACCACGGTGGTGTAGTATTAGAGCGTCCGTCACAGGTGCAGGATCGATCCCCCTGCCAGGTTATACCAAATACTTTAAAAATAGAAGTAATGGCTGCCCTCCTCGTCGCCTCGGTGTTAGCATTACGACTGACTAAAAATGCTCATTATGAGCAAATTCTCCTTTTGCCACAATCTCTTCAAAAGACATCTGCTGCAGAGGTATAAGAAAGTGTCTGTATGTGGCAAATGGTTAAGATATATTTCTATATCTTGAAACAAATGAAAAATGAACAGAGATGAATTATTTTTTCATAGAAACATAATTATATTTATTTACAAGTCGTTGCATTCATACCCCTCTTTTATAAACAAGAGCTGTCGGAGGACAGCATACTCGACTATTCCACCGCTTATTTGATTCGAGATAATGGACTCTAATGAAGTGGCATGCTTAACATTAATCACAATGTATTAAAGGGTGATAATTTGCATTATATGCAGGATAGAGTTATTTAATTTGATTATTTTCATAGGTGTGATGGTTGGGAAGGGTTGTATAACTATAGTAGTTTTAAAGCAAGGAATGTTTCTGTATTGAAGGTCAGTGAACTTGACCTTTGACCTATTGACTCTCTAGGCATCACCAACTTGCTATGATGCATGTCCATACCAAGTTTGAAGATCATAGGCCTAAGCGTATGTAAGTTATAAGGGTAAATGCTAGCTTTCACATAAACTTTAACCATGAACTGTTTCTTTACAGAAAGGTCACAGTGACCCTGACCTTTGACCTAGTAACTCTCTAAGTCTCTAAGCAAAACCAACTTGAAGATCACAGGCCTACATGTATGTTAGTTATAAGGGCAAATTCTAGCTTGCACGAAAACTTTAACCATGAACTTTTTCCATATAGAAGGTCACAGTGACCTTGACCTTAGACCTACTGACTCCAAAGTTTATAGGCATCACCAACTTGCTATGAAGAATGTCCATACAGTTTAAAGACCATAGGCCTAAGCGTATGTTAATTAAAATGGTAAATGCTATCTTGCACAAACACTTTAACCATGAACTGTTTCTATATAGAAAGTTACAGTGACCTTGACCTTTGACCTTCTGACTCCAAACTGTGTAGGCATCACCAACTTGCTATGAAGTACCACGTTTGAAGATCATTGACCTAGGCGTATGTAAGTTATAATGGTAAATGCTAGCTTGCACACAAACTTTAACCAACGCCGACGACGGGGTGACTACAATAGCTCCCCTTATTCTTCGAATAGTCGAGCTAAAAATAGTGCCAAAATGACCCTAAATCAATCACCTGAGTGATGCTTTCATAGCAAATGGGTAACTGCTAAAATCAGGGTGAATTTGTTTAAGAGTGGGAATGAATCTGCAAAGTGTGGACACTGTAAACGAAACAGCTTATTAGTAAAGGATACAAGGCATTAAATCTTGAAACAATTTTGAAAAGTTTATGAGCATCCCCCTTTCTGATGCTGCAGCAACCCAAGGACCATTGCTTTGAAGTTTTCATTTTACTCCGTTTCTGATGCCAGCTGGTGGTTTTTAACAAATCATTATGACTTGAACAAATTATGTAAAGGATCTCTGACCGAATAGAACTATTGAATTCACTTTAAGAATAATGGAATTTTTAAAGTTTTGTCGTTTTGGCCCTTTCTGATGCCCTTTAGTTGCAATGTTTTAAACAACTTTTGAAGGAAGTCACCAATCTTTAATCTCTACCAGGGACGTAGATAAGAGGGATAGGCAACTCCACCTGTACACCTGTTATCTGGTTAAAATATCACCCATAGACATAAAATTGTCCAAATTTTCACATTTTGTAGCAAATAAAACTTTGAAGTCACATTTGGCACATAAACAAAAAATACATGTACATATTCTGAAAGCTTAACATTTCGCCAAATGTTTTCAAAAGTCGTCTGCTGCAAGCACTTTTGAATGCATCAGCTATAGGGAAAGGGATAGTGGTATTGTACTGTTCATGCTTTAACCCTTTCCCACTTGCAGACGCATTCTGACGCATTTGCAGCTGAAGACTTTTGAAAAGATTGTATCAAATGGAGAAATTGCTCATGATAAGCAATTTCCCCTTTTGCCACAATCTTTTCAATTAATTTTAATGATTGAACTCTAATTTTTGGAGATATTTCACATTTTTGCCAATATGTTTTCGAAGTCGTCTGCTGCAGAAATGTTGTATGTAGGAAAGGGTTGATTATAGTTTGAAATAATACAATAATTTCAACAACAAATAGCTGTTCACCTTATATGGTAAGGGCAGATTGTTAACATCTGGGAAAGTCTAGAACTGTACAATTATCTTAAAATCATTAGCTTGTATTCACTAAGTTAGTGTCACATACTTGCTTCTTATAAAATACCTCATGTTGGGCTCACAACATGCATGTTTAACTCATTTGAACATAGCTTTAAATTATTAATTATTTCCTTTACTAAAAACAATTTAAGAATAATAATAGTAAAATAACATTATTTAACCCTTTCCCACATACAACAATTCAGTTTATTCTGCAGCAGACAACTTTGAAAACATATTGTCAAAAATATGAAATATCTCATACATGAGAGTTTAATCATTAAATAGAGTTGAAAAAGTGTTGCAAAAGGAGAAATTGCTCATTATGATCAATTTCTCCTTTTGCCAAAATGTTTTCAAAAGTTGTCTGCTGCAAATGCGTTGGAATGCATCTGCGATAGGGAGTGGGATGGTACTGTTCATGCTTTAACCCTTTCCCACTTGCAGACGCATTCCAACGCATTTGCAGCAGACGACTTTTGCAAAAATTGTGGCAAAAGGAGAAATTGCTCATAATAAGCAATTTCCCCATTTGCCACAATCTTTTCACCTCGTTTTAATGATTGATCTGTAATTTTTGAGATATTTCACATTTTTGCCAATATGTTTTTGAGCCGTCTGCTGCAGAAGCGTTGTATACATTCGGGAAAGGGTTAAGTATAGTTTGAAATATTACAATAATTTCAACAACATTTAGCTGTTCATCGTATATGGTGATAATTAATGAAATAGAAAGGGTTTTCTGCTTTGTCAACATCTGAGGGCAAACTGTTAACATCTGGGAAAGTCTAGAACTGTATAATTATAAGACAAATGTAAAATCATTGGGAAAAAGGGAGAAAGCGCAATTTAACCTTCTTCCTCAGAATATAATGAACAATTTCTTCTTTTTCCACAATGCTTTTAACTCTAATCACTATAGTGTATCTTTTACAGACATTTTCTCAAGTTTTGGCTATATGTTTTCTATTGCAATTTTGTTGCATTTCGGAAAGGGTATAAGAAAACAATAGTTAAGAATAACTGTATATCAAGTTTGCAGTGATAGTAATAGTTGCAAAAGCAGCTAGAGGAAAGCACTTGCTTGCACTCAGGCTTCTTAGTATTACAAAATACAAGTACAAAATTTGCCACTATATTTTGTGTCCCTTTTTTTAGTTTTTCAAACTGTAGCGTTTGGTTACCTATATCTACAAGGTTGCAGTAACCTATCAGCTCTCAGAAGTTTTTGTCATATACCAGGTCTTTTTCCTCTTTTGATTTCTTCAAACAGTCCCTTCTCTAAAAAAAATACACTTTTTACCAAAATGCGCTTAAAATGCATTAAAAAGCGTATTTTTACTGCACTTGTTGTAAAAAGCGAATTTTTTCTGCATCTTTTCCAAATTAAGTGTATTTTAAGCGCATTTTTTCTGCATAAGTGTATTTTAAGCGCGTCTTTTTCAATTGAACTGCATTTTAACCGTATTTTTTCTGAATAGAAGTGCATTTTAAGTGTATTATTTTGTCAATAAGCGAATCTTTTTCACTGAAGTGAATTTTTTATGAAGAAGAGTGCGTTAAAAGTGAATCTTTTGTTAAAAAAGCGTATCTTTTCATTTTCTGAATATAACAAAGTGCATTTTAAGCGTATCTTTTTGTAAAGAAGATAATCTTTTATTTATTTATTTTTTTTGTAATCAATAAGTGCATTTTAAGTGTATCTTTTTGTAAAGAAGTGAATCTTTTATTTTAAATTCTACCGTATAAATTTGATTTATTCACCATTAAATATTTGTTTTATTGTTTTAACCCTTTGCCACATGCAGACGCTTTCTGACGCCTCTCTGCAGCAGACGGCTTTTTGAAAACATAGTGACAAAAGAAGAAATTGCACAAAACATGCAATTTCTCCTTTTGCCACAATGTTTTCCACTTTTTGTCATAGGTTATCCAATCAATTATGGAGATTTTTTTAATTTTTGACAAAATAAGTTCAAAGTCGTCTGCTGCAGAATTGTGGTATGAGGGAAAGGGTTAAACAACCCTGCCAGAGTCCCCATATAATCATATTCTGAATCAGAGATCTTTCTGAAGGGGGCAGTTCATTAATTTCTAGAAACACTGGCCACAGGCTAACTGATGAGGAATTGTAAAGTGGAACTCCATCAGTGTTCATGGTGAGAGTAATGTGTCCGACTCCAATATCCTTGCCTCTTTTTAGCACCTCCATGACCTGCGAACCAACAGACGTGGATGCAAAGTAGCACTTTGGTCTTTTTAAATGTTGAAAGTGTTCAGGCCCAGAATATACTTTATAAAGAAAATTGAATTCTGGTTTTATTGATGCATGAATCATAACAATCTTTTCAGGAATAAATTGATAATCGTAGTTCGAAGTTTGGTTTACAGGTATTTTCCGATCCACCTGTAGAGTCGCATTTCAACATATGGGTCAGTTTAAAAATAAATGCGATCACATGATTGATTTGCATATTAATGAGATCACATGATCCAATCAGGTCAAATATATAACTTCCTGTTGATTTTTTAATCATTTCCAGTCGCGATTATTTATGAAAATATCGGCACGTAAAGTTAAGAGCATGGCGTTCCGCATCTGGTAAGTATTTATTTACGATTCAATACATTTGAAAACTTTAAATCAATAACTTTAATTTGATGTAAGAATAAACAAAATCCGTCCACAAACAACGATAGCATGCAAATTTAAAGTTCAAAGGTCACGCTTTTCGAGCATAACGCAGAGGTCAATATACGACGCCATTTTGTCAATATTACCTTGCTGTAGAAAACACATTAGAAACCCCTAAATCAGCGCTAATACACAGTCTTGAATAATATTTTGATGAATAATCAGATAATTAATATGATTTTATGAAATAAACCCATTAATATTTGTTATTCAAACATTATACTTAAATTCGTTAAACCCTAAACAAAGGGTCACGATTACGTAAATTTTCATAATAAGAAAACAATAACATTGGTGAAAATGTTCGCTTACGTGCGAGTTTCTAAACAGTTTTAGAAATGAAACACATATACACTTGTCATTGCATTGCACACTTATTTAGATGCTAGTTATTATTTAAAACGAAGCCAAATTTTTTATTTTGAAATTGCCAACTGGAATTGATTTCGGACAGTCATATTTTCGGATAAGGCAATGTCATCATACATTTTCGTGATGGACGTGACATATTATAAATATTATGTGTATTTTCAATGATTTGACATTATATTAATTAATAAGATGAACCCTTTCCCACATGCAAAGATATCTACCACAGAACTGATTTTTTGAAAACATTGTGGAAAAGGAGGCTTTTTTCAAAACTTATTCAATAATTATATTTTCTCTTATATTAGAGATTTTTTAATCATTTGACATGATATAAAATTATAACCTTGCCCACCTGTAGACACATTTGCAACCGATTTTTTAAGACATTGTGGAAAAAGAGGATCTTTCTTCAAACTTAATAACTTACTGCAACATCTGCAGCAGATTTTATTTAAAACATTGTGACAAAGGGGGATTTTTTCTGCAAACCTTATTCAATTATAACACTCCTCAATGAAGAGATTTTCCTTAATTTGACCAAAATGTTTTTAAAGTCACTGATGCAGATCTGTCACATGTTGCAATGGGTTTATTCTTAATCGGCTATAGTTGCTATAGATAAAGTATAACCTGTACTGAATTCTTGGAATGAAAATCAAAGACACATTTACTTTTCATTTATTTTCATAGTTTTATGAATCATGTACATATTTCAGACTTATGACTTGATGAATGGTTTATAATGGTATCCAGCCAACACGAGACATGATCCCCTGAATCACCCCAGTCCGTCCTGTAAAGATGTTCAATCCCAAAAGAATACATCAAGAATGACGCGAAGATGAAAGATGATGGTGTTATAATTTCAAACATTGAAGCATTGAATGATGATGCCATTAGGTCAAATTTGAAAGATGACAGAGGAATTTTTTCTAATGATCTTATGCTGTGTGTTATTGATTTATTTGGACTTGAGGTAGCAGTTGATAAGATCCCATCAGCCATACAGTTTGTAGCGAAACACCTATTCCAATGTGAAATTCATAAATCTGATCTTTCAACTTCTTCATCGGTTTAAAATATTGTTGATGAGGGCCACTTCTTAGTCAAGAGCTACATAGCAGACAGAATCCAAACTTCTGAATATTTGGGATTAAGCGTTGACGGCACCTCTCGGCAGAAAAAAAAGATTTTGGACACTTAATTCCCTCACCCTGGACACCGGTGAAATTGTCAGCCTCGGTTTTAAGAGAGTGGCATCAGAGACTGCTAAAAAATTAATGATGTGACCAAAGCGCACTTTGAAGAACTGGCAAAAGTTATTTCTGAGTTAAACAAAAAGAATGTAAGGGATACTGGTTTTGTAGCAGTCTCTTCAAAAATTAACATTTACCATGAGTGACAGAGCTGCCAATGAAAAATGTGCTGACAAGTTTTTCCAGGGATATATATAAATAATGTAATAATGAAATGAAGCATTGTTGACTCTTTTTTCATATGTATAAAAAAATTTAAATAAAATATCTATTTGTTTCATTATTTTATTTATGCCCTGTTTTGCATGGACAGATGTATAGAAAAAGTACAGGGCTTTTTCCTTTTTAGTGATTTTTCCTGCATTTTAAGCGCATTTTTCCTGCGTTTTAAGTGTACTTTTCTGGCTTAAAATGAAAAAAAAAATGCGCTTAGGATGCAGTTAAAATACGCTAGAAGTGAATTAATTCGCTTGAAGTGCGTTTAAAGCGTATTTTTCTTCTTAAAAAAATTCACTTTCAACACAGTTAAAGTACACTTAAAATACGCTTACCGGTAAGTGAATTAATTCGCTTGAAGTGCGTTTAAAGCGTATTTTTCTTCTTAAAAAAATTCACTTTCAACACAGTTAAAGTACACTTAAAATACGCTCAAGTGAATTAATTCGCTTGAAGTGTGTTTTAAGTGTATTTTTCTTCAAAAAAAATTCGCTTTTAACACAGTTAAAGTACACTTAAAATACGCTTAAGTGAATTAATTCACTTGGAGTGCATTTTAAGTGTATTTTTTCCCAAATAAATGCGCTTTTAATACAGTTAAAATACACTCAAGTGAATTAATACGCTTTTTTGCAGGAAAAATACACTTAAAATGCCTATTTTTTGTTAATTTAATTCACTTTTAATGCATTCGGTAAGAAAAAATACGCTTAAAATACGGTGCCAATACCGCAGCGTTTAATGCAGATTAAATACGCATTTAATGCGCATTAAATGCGCATTTTACACACTTATTTGAGAAGGGGTATACCAACCTCCTTCAATCAATTTCAAACAGTTGTTTTGGTTTCATCTTTTGATAGTACAAAAACTTCTGACTCAAAATCCAGCTTTCCTTTACTATCATGACTGTAATGAAGCAGTGTGCAGGGCGAGGGGAGGTTGATAAAACCAGAATTTCTTAAAGCGGCATAGGCCTTTTCAGACTTTTGCTGCAAGTGAAAGCACCAACGAAGAATTATTGGATGCCATCGCATTTCTCTGGCATCTGATATATCAGAATGCAGTAGCTGCTGTTTCCAAAACAACCGTTGCCTAATTTTTGCATCAGAAGATGCCTTCTCAAAATCCCTATTGCAGCAGGACATCAACTCTTTCAATTGATTATTTTCAATTTCTTTCTCTTTTATGCCAGACAATTGAAAATGTTTTTCATAGTCTATGTTTAACTTGCTCACTTCGCTTTGTAAACATTTTATCTCTGAATGCTGCTCTGCTATTTTTTCAATCAAACTTTCTCGGCTCATATCTTGATGTTTATATGTTATTTGGCTATATGACCGATTGGAATCTAATTTCTCTTCCTTTCTGTACTTCCTTTTGTGTAGTGCTTTCCTGTACTCCTTACAGTAATTGCAACGTTCTGAAGAACTGAACAGATCACATTGAAAAGTCCTAATGGTGGATGAAAACTGTTTTGCTCCAAAATCCCCTTCTTTATAGGCGACAATGTCTGGATGTTGATAATTGGAGAGGCCAACACCCATGCCTACCAGGCTTGTAAACTCCTCCTCGTAGTTACCACAGCATACACCATACTTTCTAGTGCGTTCACAGAGTTCAATGACTGCTGATGAGCAATCAAATAGAACTGGTAAATTGTCCCATATCTCGTGAGTTTTCGACAGAGGTTTCCAATGTACAAAGACATTACAGGTGAAGTCACTTTTCAATTCAATGGAAAACTGCACCTCTGCTGACGAATGTACATACATTTTGCAAATACCTAATTTGTCTGCAGTTACAAAAGTGCTGAAATTGTGTCCATTAAGTTGGTTTACCACTTCCTGAACAACAGTCGGAAAAGAGGTGCTTTCAACTTCGGTGCATTCAACAGCATATAGGTTGTGGCAAAAGTTGTCATTCTGATTCATCACATTGTTATCTGTACTACAGTCAATGAATGCTGTCTTCGGCTCACAGTATGAAATACACACATCATCTGCTATACAAGATGTGCTTACATTGGCACAATAATCATGGTCGTTCTTAATCAACTCCTCCGTCTGAATAGCTTTATCAATTCTTGGCACATCTGTCAGTGTATGCTTGTCAGTGGAGAGACATTCAGCATTTTGAAGCGCTGTTTCAGAATGAGGCACAGTGGCGCTCGTCCCAGGTTTCTCAGATATAATTTTTTTCTTCCAAAAGCGTTTAGGGGGCAAATTGATAAGCTGTCTCTTCTTTTTGGGCATCTTAGTCTGAAAATACAAGCATACAAAATGTGACAATATTTATCTATAGACCACAATCAGTTGCTGTCACCATTCAATCAATAACCCTTACATACAACAAATCACTAGCAGATAACTATGAACAAATCTCTTTGAGTGAAGGTATAAAAAAGTTGAAAACATTCTGGCAAAAGTAGCCTTTTGTAATACTGTTTTTAAAGTCGTCTGCTACAGAGGCATCAGAAACGTCTATATGTAGGTAAAGGTTGAATGGTCAGGAAATTGAATCAACACTTATAACTCCCTTATAACATAATTTAGCGCACAAGAATCTATTCAATTTCATTACAATATCCCGGTGGCTCAGTCAGTAGCTACACAGGCTGTCAATCCAGGGGTTGTGAGTTCAAACTCCAGCTCGGCCAACATTCTTTCAAACGTTTGACAAAAGTCACTCTGACCAGCTCATTTGTCTTCCTCCAATGGGCTTACAGTCTATGTGGAAATGGAAAGTATGTTGTGTGGAGTTCTGGTGCAGAAAACATAGGTAAACTGGCCACCGTGATATGACTGAAAAATTGTTGAAAACAGTGGTAAACTCCAATCAATCAATCAATCATTGCCATTGTCGAAAAAAAAGGGACATTCAGTGTTTGCAGACAGCTCATAGTTCTGAAAACAATCCATGTGCTTACACCAAAGGAGGGTCTGATCAACAGTTGAACTCCCTCTTTAAATACACTGTTTGTCAATCAGCAGCCACTAACCTTGCTTTGTTGGCCCAAATGACAGAATAGACATTCTGGTGTTGTACAACCTAACCATTTCCAACATACACATGCTATTTGATGCCTCTGCACCAGAAGACTTTTTATAGCAATTTCTCCTTTTGCTAAAATGTTTTCATTTTTTTTCAGAAATGACAGCTTCATTTGAGGATGTTTTCAATGTTTTTACTTCTATCTTTTCAAAGTCGTCTGCTGCAGATTTGTCTTTTGTGTGTATGAAATTAAAAGGGGACACTCACATGAAAGTTTGTGTTTGACTATGAGTCATTCTGTATGATTGATAAGGTGTTCAGAAACAATGCTTAATAAGAACAACAGTCAAATTGTATAAGGCAGCCACCAAAGAGAGAGTAAAAATGTGGCTGCTGATCACAGGTGGCTGTTTAATACAGGTCAAATAAAGAAGAAAATGCAGTTTTGGTTAATCCCCAAGTGGCTGCTTATACAAGTTGGCTGCCTAACAGAGGTGACCACTAACACTAGTTTGACTGTAATTTAATAAACAAGTTAGTAACACATGCAGCTTCTACATGTTGGCCTAGTGACATTATTTATGACTTGATAAGTCTCCTAAGTCACATACGGTACTTTCAGGGAAGAAGATTTTTTAAGATTTAACTATAGTCATCTCACTCCTAAGGCAAAACAGCTGCACCCATGGTGACCATTCTTTTGACAGACCAATGGCTTGAAGCTATATCATAGGTGGTCACCTAAGGAACATTTCTACAAAATTGTTTGAAAACCAGCCAGACACTTTTATCAAAGGAGATTTTTAAAGTTTCGGCATTAGCTATATAATTATAAGACAAAACAGCCCCCCCCCCCCCCCCCCCCCATTGTTGTATGACTCAGACAAGGCTACAGTTAAGAACATCATGAAATTGACAATCTGAGCGGAACGTGATTGGATCGTGAGCGTGATTGGAACGAAGTTGGAACGCTTTATGAGCGGAACGGAATTTTGCACTCTGAATGAAACAATCATAATGATTGCAAAAATCAAATCATTCGCTCATTGAAAAGTTGCAACAACTATCCGATAATTATTTTACGAAACTATTTTATTAAAAGTCATATTTGTATACTAAACTTTTGTTTTATAAGACACTTAATTATCCGATTGAATTAGAATGTAACAAATATTATTAATATGATCTTTTTTGTAATACGATTTGCAACTAACGATTGTAATGAAAAAACTCTGGATCGTTTGTTGATATTTAGGGTTAAGTAAAAAAAAATATAAACAAAACGAAATTAATTTAGGCCAATCAAATCGTTGAACAGATTTTGATCGAAAAAAGCGTTCCGAGTGCGTGTAAAAAAGCGCTCAATCTGAACGGAACGGAAAAAAGCAATCACAATGTTATGAATGAGTGAACGCTTTGAGAGTGGATTGGAACGTGAGCGGAACGGAACGGAGCGTGAATGGTAAATTTGTCAATTTCAAGATGTTCTTTACTGTAATTTGGTCAATTTTTGATAATTCAAGGGCCATAACCCAAAAGTGCCTAAGACGATTTGACTTGTTATAAGCAATTATTGACAACTAGAAGTTATGCCTATACATAAGTTCACCAAGTGTGGTGAAGATCCAACAAAAAATATTTGATTTGGAGATTGGAAAAGGTTAATTTGGCTAATTTTGATATTTCAAGGACCATAACTCAGACGTACCTTGGGTGGTTTGGCTTGTTCTGGACTTTGGCCTTGACATTATACATGATCAACAAGTGTGGTTGAATTTATTTTGATAATTTAAGGGCCATAAATATATATGTTATAACTCAAAAATTTCATGGGCAATTTGGCCAATTTGTAACATTTCCGATATATTACACCCACAAACATGTTCAAGAAGTTTAGTGAAGATAGGATGAAAACTGTTTCACTTAAAAAGTGGACATTTATATGTGTTCGCCGCCAGCATACCGCAACATTTTGATTAGGTTTTCTACTTCCCTGGTGCAATGTTTTAATATTTCAAAGAAAAGCTAAATCCTGTTCTTTTCCAATAAGTTGATGACATATTTATTCATTCGCTAGTCTCAATATTCGACGTGTGAAAATTCTGTCGTCCTGACACCTCCCTATATTTTACCTTATACATGAATGATTATTGAAATTTAATTTACGGACGTTTGAATTTCAAATCATTACACATGATGTTGGTCCGATTTCGACAATGTTTAGATCCAATTTGGACAAGTGTTGATGTTGTTGATACCATAATTAACAATTCGAGCCTAGAATATCAAATGATACATTTTATTTTTAAGGTTTTATGGTGTCAAAGGGTCTATTGCGAGAAGAAAGAGTTTCAAGTTATTATTATTTTCATCAGAATCAAATTGTCTGAAAGGTCTTAAGTCAAATTGTCGGAGCAAATCAGGGGTCAATTATAGTTGTTTAAAGAATGTTGTGCCACCAATTAACCATATTACTTCACACATTGCTATTCAATTAAGAAAGTGTTTACAATACATTGTGTTATATGATAAAGGCAATCGCTGTTCGGCTTTATCAATTCGAAGATTTATACATTTGACAAGTTGACTGTAATTCGTCTTAAAATGATGGTGAATTAGATATAAAATGTTCAATTGCAATTATATAGCGGAAAAATTATTTGTCAGGCGTTTTTCAACTCTAAATTTACTAGAAACATTCAAAGAAACAAACAATTTATACAAATATACACACAACACATTTTTCATATATACAATAACAGAAATAACTTTATTCAATAGTATTTCTACATGTACTCATGTATTCTTGTATAGACTGACTATGGGTAATTTAACTCCATGATAATGTCAATCTATAGAAGAATACAACACCTCATGGACAAAATTCGAGCCGACATATACTTCATTTAAAAAGTAGTACATTGTTAGTAGTAGTGTATTGTTATGCACCTATCAATTTATCACCTTAATAAATCTACCTTTGATATTTTGACAAAAAAGGGGATTCCCTGATTGATTAGAGTATATACTCATGGGCTGGTATTTGGAATTAACCGGGTTAAAACTTTATCACAAAAAAAGCTTTACTTACTTGTACAACATAGGTACAACAATGTCGACGGTAATTTGTGATAGTATAGTAGGTTCTACGAATATCGTGTTATCACGAATACAAAGGTAAATACAAAACTGGGGTTTTCTTTGTTACATGCGCACAATCCGATGTCGTAAGTTTTAACATATATGCTATTTTCAAACTTCTAAATCATACAGAGTGTTACAAAAATTAAGAATGTTATTATAAGGAATAAAAGAGAGGCCCATGAGGGCCTATGCTCTACTGGGATGGTTCTTTGGTCATTTTCTATCCAGAGCATGTATGTATGATGAAGATCTGATAGTAAATGGAGGCTCTATTGTGTTCACAAGCTGTTTTATAGCAATTTTGACAATTTCAAGTGCCATGATCCAGTCTTGCTTTGGCGGATCTGGCTGGTTTGTGAAAGGAACCGAGCTCTCATCAATATTTAACTACTATCTAAGTTAGGTGAAGATTGGATAGTAAATGGAGGCTCTATTGTGTTCACAAGCTCTATGATAGCAATTTTGACAATTTCAAGGGCCATAATCCAGTCTTGCATAGGCGGATCTGGCTGGTTTGCAAAAGGAACCGAGCTCTCATCAATATTTAACTACTATCTAAGTTTGGTGAAGATCGGATAGTAAATGGAGGCTGTATTATGTTCACAAGCTTTATTATAGCAATTTCAAGGGCCATAATCCAATCTGGCTTGTTTTTCAAAGGTACCGAGCTCTCATCAATATTTAACTACTATATAAGTTTGGTGAAGATCAGATACTAAATAAAGCTTCTAGAGTGTTCACGTACAAGCTCTATTATATGAATTACGACAATTCCAAAGGCCATAATCCAGTCTTGCGTCGGCGGATCTGGCTGGTTTGCGAAAGGAACCGAAAGGAACCCAGCTCTCATAGATATCTAACTACTGCATAAGTTTGATTGAGATACAATCAAAACTGAAGACTTTATCACATTCACAAGCTCTAATATAGCAATTCTGACAATTTCAAGGGCCATAATCCAGTTTTGCATGGCCGTATCTGGCTGGTTTGCAAAAGAATCTAAGTTCTCGTGAATACCTAACTACTGTGTAAGTTTGGTGAAGATCAGATAGTAAATGGAGCCTCTATTGTGTCCACAAGCTCTATTATAGTAATTTTTATAATTTCAAGGGACATAATTCAGTCTTGCATGGGCGGATCTGGCTGGTTTGTAAAAGTAACCAAGCTCTCATGGATATCTAACTACTGTATAAGTTTGATTGAGATACAATCAAAACTGAAGACTGTATCGCATTCATAAGCAATTGTTTACGGACGCACAGACGGACGACGGACACCACACCACGGCATAAGCTCTTCTGGCCTTTGGCTAATAGAGCTAAAAATAACAAAGAAATGGGTCATGTTTTGAAAATATGATTAAATTGTGCCAATAAGAAAATTTAACAATTTTTTTTTTGAAAATATCATGTAAATAAGTTCGGAACAGTTTAATAGTAAATTAACAATTTCAATTAAATATTATTGTTTTAGTGACAAATCTTTTATAGGATAATTATTTTCACCTTAAATCTCACACTCGTGTAAAGAGTTGATACAACAGGACCACCATTCTAATGCTTTTTATAATTACACCGTTGAGTGACTGCCTCCCTGGAATATCAATTTCAAAATGGCCGCGGATGGACTCGATTTTTGGAACTTTGCACAGAAGTGAATGATTAATTTGTGCGAATTAATTTACACGGACATATATAAGGAACGAGTGACACTCGATATAATTTACAATTAATTTTGCTTTATTACTTATTTTCAAAAAAAACACGTAAGTAGGATACACCGATAATAGGGAGTCCCATCCTATAACAATACTACTTTTTAAATGAGGTGTTGGCTAGACTCGAATTCTGTCCATGAGGTGTCGGCTCATCCAAAAAATGTGTCAGCTCTAGATGTCGGGCTACCAAGGTGTCGGGCTACCAAGGTGTCGGGTTATCTGGATACCATAAAATTATATTCTCTTATTCAACGGATCAAAAGAAGGAATGTAGCATCATTTGAGCAGTTTCATACATGTGATTACTATTTGCAATCACTTGAATGTTTTTCAAACGTGTTTTTAATAAACAATATATATCGAAGTCATCATTAATGTATCAAACTGAATGAGTACCTTTTTAGGAACTTGAAGGTCTATGAAACAAATGTTCTCCGTTCAAGCAAAATGGAGGTCGAACCGCAGTGTTATCACGTGACTTTACATCTCGTTTACTATCGTTGTCGCCATGAGACTTTTAGAAATCATGTTCATCTACAAATTGAGTGACTGAATTTTGTTTTCATATCAACACAAGAATTTTTTATATAAACTTAAACTGTTTAAACTATTTTATTTTTTCGTAGTTGATCCAATACTAGCTTGTATTCTATATAATGACGACAAATCCATTTAAATGAACAGGAGAAGCAGACATTTTTTAAAGGAGACGACACTTACAGACGAATATTGATATTTATACCGAACCTTTGCGAATTCAGCTTCCGGCTGCAACACTTCGAAAATAAAGTTTCTGAAGAACTTGACAGGAATACAATAACAACATGTCTCGCCAAGTTAAACAGCCGACAGGTCAAAAAAGACTTACGAACGTTGCGATCGTCCGGCTGAAGAAAGGCGGAAAACGATTTGAAATTGCCAGCTATCCAAATAAAGTTGTGTCATGGCGAAATAAAGTGTAAGTGAGTTAGTGAGGATAGGATGAATATTGTTCTAGTCCAACTTTCGGTTGCTCGTTTTATCATCTGTCATTTATTGGTCAACCTCGCGAATACAGGATAATAACAAAATGAGCATAAGCGATGTCTTTCTTTGTAGGACTAGAATTGTTCATGTTGTTACTGTTTGCAAAGAGAATTTAGGGTTTAATATTGGGAGGCAGTAACTTCGTACCCTAGAAATGTTGTACCCGGTATATTTCGGTCATTTCGTACCTAGGTAGCCAGTTGCCTAGGAAAACGTGTTGTGAGGAGTGCTGCTCTCCAAAGAAGCCAGGAAAAGCATGTTAGGTGAACTTGCCATCATGATATTACAGGGCCTGCTCCGGGTTGAATTTTTCTTTCATCACCACTTTCGCCACTTTTAAATTTTAGGAGGAGCCATTCAATTTCGCAACTTTTTACAAATATTTTAGCCATTTGTTCGCCACTTTTCTTTAATTTCAGGGATAAACGGAGAGGAGAAGAAATATTTATATGCAATCTCATCAATGGGTCCACTAATTGTTTGTACTCGCCCATAATAAATTAAATAGATTTTTCCCAATCAAAAATGACAAACCTACATTGCCATTAAATCATGAAAGGCCTACATTGATTGTTGAAACCTGCTTCAAAAAGCATGCCGATATATTTAATGCATCTATAATTGCCAATTATTGCCAATTATCATATGTACGGCCTTTAATGTATCAATATCGCTCAGAGTTGTTGGTCAGTCGGATTAAAAGGATGAATCAACACTTCACAACAATAAAACAAGTGTGAAATACACAAACTGTCAAAATGATAAAAACAGGTGTCGTACTAGAAATGTCGTAAAGTGGTCATTGGTTCCCGACATTGAATCAAATGGCGGTGCATTATCTTAGATTAACGGAAACAGTCACTGTATGTCGTAAACTGATATATCATAAACAGGCAAATGTTGATGATGAAAACCTTTCGCCACTTACAATCGCCACTCATGAATTAACTTCGCTACTTTAAAATAATCTTCGCATTTTGCAAAAGTGGCGAACGACAGCGCGGGCCCTGATATTATAACTGAAATACCATTGACATTTAGTATGCAATTTAATTACATATCCCTCTTATCTTCGTCCCTGATATAACTGAAATACCCTTTAACCCTTTTCCTCATATAGACACTTTCTGACGCCTCTGCAGCAGACAGCTTTTTGAAAACATAGTGACAAAAGAAGAAATTGCACAAAACGTGCAATTTCTCCTTTTGCCACAATGTTTTCCACTTTTTGTCATAGGTTATCCATTCAATTATGGAGATTTTCTATGTTTTGACAAAATACGTTCAACGTCGTCTGCTGCAGAATTGTCGTATGAGGGAAAGGGTTAAAATATATATAGTAAAAAATAGAACGAAAAAAATGTAATTTCAGGGAGACAGATATTGACGAAGTTTTACAGACACACACAGTTTTCAACAATGTCTCTAAAGGAGAGGTGGCCAAAGCAACCGATTTAAAAAAGATCTTTGGAACGGACAACCAGTCTGAGATATGTTTGGAGGTATGACAACAGGCACCATTTTTAGCTCACCAGAGCACAAAGTGCTCAAGGTGAGTTTTTGTGATCGCCTTTTGTCCGTCGTTTGTCGTCTGTCGTCAACATTTGCTTGTTAACACTCTAGAGGAAACATTTTGCACCCAATCTTCATGAAAGTTTATCAGAACATATATCACCATCAAATCTAGGCCAAGTTCGAAACTGGGTCATGTCGGGTGAAAAACTTGGTCACTAGGCCAAATTTAATGTAAATCTTGTTAATACTCTGGAAGTCGCATTTTTGGCTTGAGCATGTTGAAACTTTGTCAGAATGTTTGTCTTAGTGACATCTAGGCCAAGTTGGAATATAGGTCATGTCGGTCCAAAAACTAGGTGTCTAGGCCAAATTGAAGGAAAATCTTGTTAACACTCAGGAAACCACATTTTAAACTTGAGCATGTTGAAACTTTGTCAAAAAGTTTGTCTTGATGATATCTAGGCCAAGATCGAATATGAATTGAAGAAAAATCTGTTTGTCCTAGCCTTTGCTAGATTTTGCTATTAAGAGGAAGCTTAAACATGGTAGTAAATGCTTCCACTCCTTTGGGCTCACAACTGACTCACTGCATGGTGTCAGGATAAATGAACCAGTAGTATTGCAGAGCTCAAATTTAACACTCGCTAACTCGCAAAATGCAAGTGAAAATTCTATTATGCGAGTTCATAATCTATCTACTCGGCTTTTTTTGCGAGTGCAAAATTTGATTTGCTCGCAACGTTACAAAATCAGCATCGGATGTTTCGCTATCCGACGAGTAAATATCATATTTTTAACATACGCGCACCTGCTAGACTTAGGTACTGTATTTTCGTAATATTACACAGCGATAACTAAATACCTTTACGACGCACAGTCTAAATTGTTTACATACGCAAACCTGTTTGACTGACGCACTGTTTTCTTTTTACTATGTTACTGCGTCAAATTCGTACAGCCGATGCATTGAAATTTGATAAACAAATATGTCAAAACGCAAAATTACAAGTTTCTTCACGCCTTTAGAAGATACAAATCAGAATAAGAATGCACAACAAACTGTTACCGGTGTAAATACCCCCAAACAAAAGAAAATCAATCGACCAGCAGTTAAAACTGCAAGGAAATGGGAGACTGAACTCCGCATTAACTCTCGGCATGAAGTCGGTGAGGATTGAAATAGATAAAACAATATATACTGTTAAGATTCTCGCCCGGACAGACATCAACAGTATGATGATACACCAATGACACCCTACACTTTCTATAAACTGTCTGTTACAATTATTAATTTTAACCGTCTGAGACGAAAAGGACTCGTCTGCTGTCTTCGTAAAAAATATTTTTGATTCGTACAAGACATAATCGTAATCGTATTCAAAGTCTAAGTGAATATTGCCAAGAAAATGTGCAGCCACATGATATGGGCCTCGTTAATTAACAACAACATGGAGACAATTCCACAAGTCAAAGACATATACTATTATAAAGGAGTTCTTAATAGTTTCTCATGTGTATTTGATTCTCAATTTATAATATGTAGTATATATGTAGCATATCACATTATGTTTAAATATATGAATATTAATAATTACATACATAAATATACATGGATGTCAATGTTTTATTAGTCATGCATGAAATTGCGAGTGAATGATAAATTTTGCGAGTTGAAATTTCAGCAACTCGCAAAAAATTGCAAGTGGCTAAAAAAGTTTAAAAAATTTAATTCGAGCCCTGGTATTGGTAACTTACCCAGGAAATGCTGCGATATAACTGAAAACTTGTTGAAAGCGACGTAAAACACCAAACAAATAAACAATCAACTCTTCTGGTCTTACCAAGGAAATGCCATGATATAACCAATGATTGCTGAAAGCAGCATAAATCACCACACAAACAAACTGAAGAGGTTGCACATTTCTATTTATAGATATTATCCAAGGGTGAACTACAGGTATCTGAGAAAGAGAGACACGCCCAATTGGAATTGATGTTTCGTGATATTGCGACGATTGTGGCCGACAAATGTGTGAACCCAGACACAAACAGACCTTACACCGTGACAATGATAGAGAAAGCGATGAAAGATCTACACTTTTCGGTTAAACCAACCAGGAATACAAAACAACAGGTATTACAGTACTTATGCTACGACAAAGAATTGATTGATTGTGGTTTTAACACTGTTTTCAAAAAAAATTCAGACATATCACGGTGGTCTAGTTTGTGTTCCTATGTGTTTACTAACTTTCTATAATGAGTACTCTACATAACAGTTTTTCCATGCAGCTTGCTGCTTTTCCACATAGACTGTTCGTTTATTGTTGGAAAACCAATGTTAATCCATTTGTGGTTAACAAATAATGCTTGTCGCATTTTCCTTTCTCATGGCGAAAACAATGTTGGCCGACCTGGAGTTCAAACTCACAACCCCTGACAGCCAGCGTTGATACCAACTGAGCTACAGGGAATAGGCATATAACATGAAAACTAAAAAGATCATATTTTAGATTGTAACTGTTCTTAAGTGTTCAATGATGATTTGTTACGACTAAACATGTACTCTGAACAGTGAAGTCCTTGATCAGACTGAAGGGAGGTGTTATCTGATCTAGGTTTTATCTTGTCACAAATATTAAGGTTGTTTTCATTCACATTACTTTTCTAATGAAAGATGTTAGGTTGTAACGTCTCTCACAAGATTAGTTCATATTGTTTTCCCGGTTAACCCGTTCAGCATCAATGGCCATATTGAGGTTTTAGCAAACAATACAGATTCAAGTGAGTCAGCTGTTTCACTTGAAAATGGAAAAGGAAAAACGGAGTTGGACGATTTTGAACATGGAAGAGTTAATATTTTGTTTCCTCTCAGGCCAATTTGTGGAGCATACATCTGTTTGAAGACTTCTTATTATTGTTATCAAGAGTTCTACAACCTTTTTACCTTTTCCTTGATACAGACAAAAGCTGGTACTATATACCAGTATACCGACATGCGAAAGAATTGCATCCTCCCTTAAATGTCCATAATTTTTTCTGATATTAATGAACTGTTGTTTGCCGTGTTGAATAGCATCTGTCAACAAATGCTAACGGGGGTCATAATCGTTATTGAAGTCGAAAAATCCAAAGTCTACCCCCTCTTTAGTCTTGACTCTTTCTTGCAAAAGTGATTATGGATAGCTCTAAATTAACTGTATAATCCAATAGAAAAGATGTGTATCTTCAATTGGCTGTATTACTGAAACAGAACTTTTCAATGAAATATTAAAAATGTAACCTGAATTTGGAGGTTGCGTTTCTTTTTAGCTCGTCTATTCGAAGAAATAGGGGAGCTTATGTAGTCAACCCTGCGTCCGTGTCCGCGTTGCCGTTGCCAGTTTGGTCAAACCTTTGCTTGCAAGGCCTTTTCTCACACACTGTGTATGCTGTTGCTTTGAAACTTCACACACTTATTCAGGGTCATTAGATGACCTTGTATGTCAAGTCCCATAACTCTGGAATAGATTTTGACTGAATTGTGCCCATTTTTGGACTTAGAATTTTGGTCAAACTTTTGCGTGCAAGGCCTTTTCTCAGACACTTTGTAAGTTGTTGCTTTGAAACTTCACACACTTATTCAGGGTCATTAGATGACCCTGTATGTCAAGTCCCATAACTCTGGAATGGATTTTGACTGAATTGTGCCCTTTTTTGGACTTTGAATTTTGGTCAAACCTTTGCGTGCAAGGCCTTTTCTCAGACACTGTGTATGCTGTTGCTTTGAAACTTCACACACTTATTCAGGGTCATTATGTGACCCTGTATGTCAAGTCTCATAACTCTGGAATGAAGTTTGACTGAATTGTGCCCTTTTTTGGACTTAGAATTTTGGTAAAACCTTTGCGTGCAAGGCCTTTTCTCAGACACTGTGTATGCTGTTTCTTTTAAACGTCACACACTTATTCAGGGTCATTATGTGACCTTTTATGTCAAGTCCCATAACTCTGGAATGAAGTTTGACTGAATTTTTGCCCTTTTTTGGACTTTGAATTTTGAACCTCTGTGTGCAAAGCCTTTTCTCAGACACTTTGTAAGCTGTTGCTTTGAAACTTCACACACTTTATCAGGGTCATTATATGACCCTGTATGTCAAGTCCCATAACTCTATATCTGTTCTGAAGTAGGCCCTGATAGACGATTGCCCTCATAGGCGAGCTATATTGTCCTCCGACAACTCTTGTTTCAAAGATACTTTTGAAAATCTTCTTTGTAGCTGTCAAAAATCAGATAAGGAGAAGTAAACTGGTCTTTTTCCAACACTATCTCTCTCATGACAAAATTGACGTCTATGTTGAGGGTTCTTAAAATATTTGTCTCACTGAGACGATTCTTTTGAGTATCCACAACATAGGGTTTGACGGTCAGATAAGGATTTGGGGATGTGAAATACTAATGTTAATACTTTGCCTGCTGGAACTTCTATGAACCCAGCGCAATTAGTATAAAGCCAGGCCAGCAGACGCATCTGCGCTGTCAAACAAGGATCTATCTATACTGTTGGCTGCTCGATTCAACGATTTTGTCTTGATATTTCTAGAATTGGCTATGGACTCTTTCAAATGCCAGTTGGATAAGGCCATTTTAAAATGTTAGCATTGAACGAGTTAATGCATGTTTGAATTGTATTATATAGGCGCTAGAAGTGATAAAGCAGTTTAAAGACAAAGAGGTGATTAATATACAGAGAGCTTATATGAGGATAAGGATTGTTACACCAGGTAAAGTTTACTTACCCATTTCCCTCATATAGATGCTTTTTGAAAACGAGCAATTTTTTCTTTTGTCACCATTTTCCTCATAAAGACGCTTTCTGAGGCCTTTGCAGCAGACGGCATTTTGAAAACGAGTCAGTCGAGCTTATGTCATGGTAAATTGTCCGTTGTGTGTGTGTGCGTCAACTTTTTGCTTCAAACAACTTCTCCTCCCTAACCACTTGGCCAATCGGGATGAAACTTCATAGGAAGCATCCTCTCAATGTTCTCTCCTCAATTTCTTCAACCTTTTTGGATCCATGCAAAGTCCTGGTTTTCATGGCAACCGAAACAAATAACTTGTTAAAACTTAAAAAATCTTCTGCTCCGAAAGTGTTGGGCCGATTTTCAAAATTTCTTTGTAGAAATGTTTCTTGGATGACCCTCTATCAGATTTCTTGAAGCCATGTTGATTGGTTGAAAAACATGGCCACCAGGGGGCGGGGCTATTTTGCCTTATATGGCTAAAGTGAAAACTTAAAAAATCCTCCAAAAGTGTCAGGCCAATTTTCAAATAGTTTTGTAGAAATGTGCCTTGGGTGACCCATCTATCAGGTTCCTTCAAGCCATGTTGATTGGTTGAAAAACATGGCCACCAGGGCCTAAAATGAAAACTCAAAAAATCTTCTCCTCCAAAAGTGTCAGGCCAATTTTCAAATAATTTTGTAGAAATGTGCCTTGGGTGACCCTTTATCAGATTCCTTCAAGCCATGTTGATTGGTCAAAAAACATGGCCGTCTGAGAGCGAGTCGTTTTGCCTTATATGGCTAAAATGAAAACTCAAAAAATCTTCTCCTCCGAAAGTGTCGGACCGATTTTCAAATAATTTTGTAGAAATGTTCCTTGGGTGACCCTCTATCAGATTCCCTCAAGCCATGTTGATTGGTTGAAAAACATGGCTGCCAGTTTTGCCTTATATGGCTATAGTGAAAACTTGAAAAATCTTCTCCAACAAAAGTATCTGGCTGATTTTCAGATTCCACTAAGCCATGTTAGCCTTAAATTGGCTTTAGTGAAAACTTTAAAAAACTTTTCCTCCAAAACTATTTGGCCAATTTTCAACCTTTTCCTACATACAGACTCTTTCCGATGCCTCTACTGCACTAAATTTTTGAAATCACCGTGGCAAACTAGAGTGGGAGAGTTTCCATATTTTTCACTAAATGTTAGATTCTAAAAAAAAGATATTTTAATGTTAATCAACTTGTCTGTAATAAACCTCTATCGTAAATATAATTCTTTAACCAATATGGTATATATTTATTTTTAGAATAGCTCGGACTTAAAACGTCCAAATAATATGATAATATCTTCAATAGTGGCAGCATGACTGATACTGGGTTTATAAAACATTTTAGGTGGGGGAAAATAGTTCAAAGCGATTAATTTCTCCTTTGCCCACAGTGCTTTCAAGATTTGTATGCCTTAAGCACTCAGAAATTGTCTTGATCAGGGAAATTGTTAAAGGTTATTCATGTTTAGGATATTGATTATTAAAAAAAAAGGATGGAAGGTAAACTATGCAAAAGTGTTGAGTGTATATATATAATCTAGTGTAACTCTTTCTCACTAACAAGTCTTGCAGCAGAATATTTTAAAAACTTTCATGCAAAAATATGGAAAAGGTATAATACAAACAAATTGTATAATGATTGAGATTGAAGTTAAACATATTGTTGCTATTGTTTCCACAACATTTTCAAAAGTTGTTTGCTGCAGATTTGTCACATATTTCTTCAATTGTGAAAGGGTTAGATATATTGTACTTAAATAAAGAACTATTTGTACAGGTAAAGATGGAAGAAAGTTACAGAAAAAGTTACGTAAAATAGCCACGAAGATAGAGCAGGATGAGTTTGAAAATGATGAGTTGGAGATGGTGAGTACTAATTAGTAATTACCCGTTTCCCACATGCAAACACATTTTGACTCATCTGCAGCAGACATCTTTTAAAAACAATGTTCCGAAAGGAGAAAGTGCTCATAATTTCCATTTATTTTGCTATGGAACGCAGGAAGATATTTATAATATATTATAATGGAAAAAAATATGTTTAAATTATACCATGAAATTGAAGAGGTTATGTTAAGGCAAGATCAATATTGATATTTGTCTTCTTACACCTTTCTATTTGTCTTCCTACACCTTTATATGTGTCTCCACTGACACAGCTGTTTGTATTTGATTGATTGATTTTGGTTTAACACCGTTTTAAACCATTTTTCAGTCATATCATTGCATCCAGTTTACCTACTCATGTGTTTTCTGGCTTTCTCACGCCAGTACACACTGCTTTAGACTGTAAGCCTATTGGTGGAAGAAAAATTACACTTGTCACAGTGACTTTTGTCAAACATCGGAAAGAATAGCTGGGGTTTGAACTCACAACCCCTGAATTGACATTGTTTTGTATTGTAATTGATATTTTATTGCATTGAATTGTATTTGATACAGGTAATACTGATTGATCCTGGGAGCTTCAGAGAAGTAGAAGAACTTGTGAGGGAAGAAACGAAAGGCAAAGCGCAGATTGAAGTTTTAAGTTTGAAAGACATAGAAGAAGGAGATGAACTTTTGGAATGACCAGTCTAGTTCATATGGTTTCTCCTTATTTTTAAGCTTTCCAATAAGCTGCAGCCAGGAATGTGATAATGTTGGACTTGTAGCTCATATGAAAGTCCTGATACATTGCCAAGACAGTGGGTCTTGTTAACTTTGAATTTTTACCAGACAGATAATGTATAATTTCATTGGTTCTGGTTTTCATGAGAATTTTAACCAGACTGCCTGCGTTTTCACCCCAAATAGGTCAGTGGGTCAGATGGTTTGTGAAAATAACTGTAGGGACCAGAAAGAAGATGATTTAAAAAAGAAGAATACTGTAGGATTATGGTTTTCAAGAACTCAATGTCATTTTAGTCTTATCCTTGACTATTCTGTGTCCAACTATAATGACATTCATCATAGTGTATGCAGTAGTATGCAGAGAGTCACCTATTTTTTGGATAACAATTCCTGCAAGTGTTCCACAGATTTTAAGAGTTTGATCTATAAGCTTCAGAGCTAGATGAGGGGCATTTTTCATGATCAAAATTCCTTATTTTACACTAAAGCCCTTTGTAATGGGTACTTAAACACTAGTTTTGGTTAAGATATAAGATTGATTGATTGATTTTGGTTGAAAGTCCCTTTTCAACAATTTTTCCGTTGTATCACAACAACCAGTTCACCTACCTATTATTTCCTGGCTTTCTCACACCAGTTCTCCACACAACAGTCTTTCCAAGCAACTGGCTGCTTTTCCACATAGACTGTCAGCACATTGGTGAAAGATGAATGACGCTTGTCACATTGACATTTGTCAAACGTCAGAATTTTTTTTGGCCAAGCTGGAGATCAAGCTCGCAACCCCTGAATTGACTCGACTGATTAATAAGAAAAATATTGTGGGAACCAGTTAACTCCCCCTTAATTAGTCCTGTGAAGCTTTATCATTGTTTGTTAGAATGATTAAAATTTTGCACACACATTTAATAAATGAAGTTCTTTAACATGTATATAAAAAAAGTGATCCACCGTGGCTGAGTGCTTAGCCTCAGCGATTTGGAACCAGGCATCTCAGGTTCGATCCCAGGCGGGGCTGTCATGTTGGAGAGTCCTTCTACAATGTACATTTCCTTTCATAGTACTGGTTTGTTTACCAAGGGATCATGAATATGTGAACAGTCACTGTGATATAACTGAATTCATGTTGGAAACTGCAATAAAACAAAATTACATACAAAAATAGTATTTTGGCTAAACATTTGTAGAAACAAAAATCCTGATGATTTTAGCTCGCATGTTGAAACTTTGTCAGAATATTTGTATAAGTAATAGCCAGGCCAAATTCGAATTTGACTTATTGCTATCTAATAATATATAATAAAAAATAAAAATCATCTTGTCCAAACAGGATGGCATGACCCTCTACCAAGATTTTTCAAATTATTCTGATCTGTTAAAAAACATAGCCGCTAGGGGGTTGGGTTTGTTTTCCTTATATGTATATATATATATATATTGTGAAAACTTATAAAATCAGCTGTACAAAACGCTGGACCGATTAGAAAATAAATTGGCACAAGTTTTCCTTGTGTGACCTTCTACAAATATTGTTCAAATTATTTGGATTCATTGAAAAACATGTTAACTAGGGGGAGGACTTGTTTTCCTTATATATATATCTAGTGAAACTATAAAAATCGAATCTTTTTAAACAAACCTATCGGCCTGGTTTTAAATAATTTGTCGCAAAATGTTCCTTGGGTGACCCTCTACCAAGATTGTTGACATTATTACGATCCATTGATAAATATGACTACAAGGGGTGTGTTGTTTGTATTCCTTGCATGCATTACGTAAGATCAGGTGTGCGCTTAAGGACCACGAAGGTCTTCTTGTTAATGATACTTTCTTTATTAGAGTTTTTAGCTCACCTCAAGTTGAGCTTTTGTGATCACATTTAGTTTGGCGTCAGTCCGTTGTGCATCGTCAACAATTGCCTAGTAAACACTTGTTACATTTTGCATCCGATCGTCATGAAAGTTTATCAGAACAATCTTGGACAAGTTCGAAACTGGACCATATGAGGTCAAAAACTAGGTCACTAGGTCAAATTATGGGACATCTTGTTAACACATGTTAGGCCACATTTTCAATTTTATCAGAATGTTTGTCTTGATGATATGTAAGTCAAGTTCGAACATGGGTCATATCGGGTCAAAAAGTAGGTCACTAGGTCAAATTGAAGGGAAATCTTGTTAACACTAAAAGCCGCATATTTTGCTTCTGCAGCTTAAAATTTGGTCAGAATGTTTATCTTAATGATATCTAGGCCAAGTCTGAATATGGGTCATGCCGGGTTAAAAACTAGGTAACTAGTCCAAATTGAAAGAAAATCTTGTTAACACTGTCAGAATGTTTGTCTGAATGATATCTAGGTCAAGTTTGAATATGGTCATATTAGGTCAGAAACTAGGTCACTAGGCCACATTGAAGGGAAATCTTGTTAACACTCTGGATGCTGCATTTTTAGCTCACATGTGTACACAGGCTACATTTTGCATCCGATCTTCATGAACATTTATCAGCACATTTATCTCCATCAAATCTTGGACAAGTTCGATACTGGGCTATATGAGGTCAACAACTAGGTCACTTGATCAACTTGAAGGGAAATCTTTTTAACATTCTGGAGGCCACATTTTCAAATTTGGTCAGAATGTTTGTCTGAATTATATCTAGGTCAAGTTCGAATATGGGTCATATTGGATCAGAAACTAGGTCACCAGGTCAAATTGAAGGGAAATCTTGTTAACATTGGATGCTGCATTTTTAACTTGACCATGTTGAAACTTTATCAGAATGTTTGTCTTGATGATATGTAGGCAAAGTTCGAAAATAAGTCATGTCGTCACTAGGTTAAATTGAATGAAATTTTGTCAACACTAGAAGCTGCACTTTTTGCTTCAGCAGGTTCAAATTTGGTCAGAATGTTTATCTAAATGATATGTAGGCCAAGCTTGAGTAAGGGTTATGCTTGGCCAAATAGATGGAAAATGACTAGGCCAAATAGATGGAAAATGACTAGGCCAAATTGAAGGAAATTTTGTTAACACTGTAGAAGCCGCATTTTTTGCTTCAGCAGCTTCAAATTTGGTCAGAATTTTTTACTAAATGATATGTAGGCCAAGCTTGAATACGGGTTATGCCTGGTCAAAAAGTAGGTCACTAGGCCAAATTGATGGAAAATAGAGGCTGTATTTTTGTCTTCAGCAGTTTGAAATTTTATCAGAATGTTTGTCTGAATTATATCTAGGTCAAGTTCAAATATGGGTCATATTGGGTCAGAAACTAGGTCAATAAAGGAAAATATTTTCAAACTCCGGAGGCCGCATTTTTACTTTGAGCAAGTTGAAACTGTCAGAATGTTTTGTCTTGGTGATATCTATTCCATGTTCGAATATGGGACATATCAGGTAAAAAAAATTATAGATCACTAGGCTAAATGAAAGAAAATCTTGTTAACACATTGCATAATTCAGGTGAGCGAACTAGGGTCATCATGGCCCTCTTGTTAACTTGAGCATTTTGAAATCTTATCAGAATGATTGTCTTGATGATGTCTAGGTCAAGTTTGAATATGGTCATATTTGGTCAGAAACTAGGTCACTAGGCCAAATTGAAGGGAAATCGTGTTAACACTGTAGCGGCTGCATTTTTTGCTTCAGCATCTTCGAATTTTATCAGAATGTTTGTCGGAATTATATCTAGGCCAAGTTCAAATATGGGTTATATTGAAGGAAAATATTGTTAAAACTCTGGAGGCCGCATTTTTACTTTGAGCAAGTTGAAACTTTGTCAGAAAGTTTGTCTTGATGTTATCTAGTCCATGTTTGAATATGGGTCATATCAGGTAAAAAAAAGATAGGTCCAAAGGAAGGAAATTCTGTTTAACACTCCGGAGGTTGCATTTCGAATGTTTGTCAGAATAAATGTCTTGATGTGTTTTGTATTAGAAATCACATTGCTTAATTCAGGTGAGCGATCTTGGGCCATCTTGTTTGTGTTTTGCCTGGACGGTTTTAAAGTCGTCTTATGCGGATTTCTTGTAAGAAATGGGTCAGTTTCTGGTAGACAATAATTTTCTATTGAAATTTGAATCGCTGTACAACGATCACACCCTTTATAACGATCATACTCTGTACAACGATCACACCCTTTATAACGATCATACTATGTACAACGATCACACCCTTTATAACGATCATACTCTGTACAACGATCACACCCTATACAACGATCATATCCTGCACAACGATCATACTCTATACAACGAGCATACCCTGTACAACGATCATACCCTGTACAACGATCATACCGTGTATAACGATCATACCCTGTACAACGATCATACCGTGTATAACGATCATACCCTTTTGTCGAGTATACCCTGCACAACGATTATACCCTGTACAACGATCACACCCTTTACAACGATCATACTCTGTACAACTATCACACCTTGTATAACGATCATACCCTTTATAACGATTATACCCTGTACAACGATCACACCCTTTACAACGATTATACCATGTACAACGACCATACCCTGTATAACGATCATACCTTGTTTAACGATCACACCCTTTATAACGATTATACCCTGCACAACGATCATACCCTTTATAACGATTATACCCTGCATAACGTTCATACCCTGCACAACGAGAATACCCTGTACAACGATCATACCGTGAATAACGATCACACCCTGTACAACGACCATACCCTGTATAACGATCATACCGTGTTTAACGATCCCACCCTGTACAACGATCATACCGTGTTTATCACACAAATATAATACTTTGTTCAGTATTTTCCTAGTTGTATAGTGGACAATATCACACCCTGTACAACGATCACACCCTGTATAACGATCATACCATGTATAACGATCATACCGTGTTTAACGATCACACCCTGTACAACGATCATACAGTATTTTAACGATCACACCCTGTATAACGACCATACCGTGTTTAACTATCACACCCTGTACAACGATCACACCCTGTATAACGATAATACCGTGTTTAACGATCACACCCTGTACAACGATCACATCCCGAACGACGATTATACCCTGTATAACGATCATACCGTGTTTAACGATCACACCCTGTACAACGACCATACCCTGTATAACGATCACACTCTGTACAACGATCATACCGTGTTTAACGATTATACCCTGTACAACGATCATACCGTGTTTAACGATTATACCCTGTACAACGACCATACCCTGTATAACGATCACACTCTGCACGATGATCATACCGTGTTTAACGATTATACCCTGTACAACGATTATACCCTGTACAACGATCATACCATGTACAACGATCATACCCAGTAATCAAAGCACTGAAAGTTCTGTGGGATGTACCCATGGTATGAGTGGAAAAAGATAGTCAACTGTTCCACTTTTTAGGAAGTTACAGCACACGTCAAATAATTAAAAATAATGCATACAGTTCAAACATTTATTTAAGACAGGGTTAACCTTATTTTCAGAGATCTTCAATTCAACTCTTGAACAGAAGACATGATTGAGACAAATTACATAGGTCATTTTCAAACGCACTGCAATGTGATTTTAATGATAAAGGATTTAGCAGATATCTTTACAGTATGCTTAACCCTCTATCACATAGACCAAATCTATAGCAGATGATTTAAAAAAAAGTCTAGGCAAAAAATATTGGTTAATCTGTATTAATGAAACTTGAATTATTGACTTGTGATGAAATCATTGAGGAATCTGTCGAATATGCTCATATTATTCGTCCGTTGAAGATTAGACACAATGTGTCTGTAATGGAGAAAGAGTAAAATAGTTCCTGTAACAAAACTATTTATTATCTAGATTATCTAAAGAATCACTTTGGATCAGGTTTGAAAACTTTATGTAAAAAAGCGAAATTGCTCTTTTTCATTGATTGCTAGTTTTCCCACAATATTTTCAAAATTCGTCTATTACAGTAACAAATTCCCGCTGACAGAAGCATTTTTACGCATTTGCAGCAGACTGCATTTGAAAACAACGGGAATCAAGAGGGCCGTGAGGCCCTGGATCGCTCACCTGAGAATGTGCTATTTAAGACTTAATAATGGAAGCCATGTTTTTAACGGATCATATCATCGAAATAATTTCAACAATCTTAGAAAATGGTCACCCATGGAACATTTGAGAAAAAATGTGGTCTCTAGAGTGTTAACAAGATTGTTCTCAATATTGACAGAGTGACCTAGATTTTGACCGGACATAACCGATATTTAACCGTAGTCTTGTTATCATCAAGACAAATATTCTGACAAAATGTCAACATGTTCAACTATAAAATGCGGTTTCTAGAGTGTTAACAACAGTTTTCTTCAATTCGGCATAGTGACCTTGTTTTTGATCGGACCATATTCGAACTTAGCCTAGACATCATCAAGACAAACATTCTGGTAAAGTGTCAACACGCTCAACCTAAAAATGTGGCTTCCAGAGTCTAAACAAGAATTTCCTCTAATTTGGCCTATTGCTCTAGTTTTTGACCAAACATGACCCATATTCGAACTTGGCCATGACATTATCTGACAAAGTTTCAAGCTGCTCAAGTCAAAAATGCGGTCTCTATAGTGTTAACAAGATTTTTCTACATTTTGGCTTTGTGACCTAGTTTTTGACCGGACCTGACTCATGTTCGAACTTTACCTAGATATCATGCAGGCAAATATTCTGACAATGTTTCAACATGCTCAAGTAAAAAAGGCGGCTTTCAAAGTGTTAACTAGATTGTCCTTTTATTAGGCCTAGTGACCTAGTTTTTGACCCGACATGACCCTTATTCGAACTTGGCCTAGAAATCAGCAATATAATCAAACTGAAAAGGTTTCATGAGTATGGATGATAACAGTGGCCTAAATAGTGTTAACAAGCAAATTATTGATGACGGAAGAGCGACGGATAAAAGGCAATCACAAAAATTCACCTTCGGCACTTCGCGCTCTGGTAAGCTAAAAACAATTTCTCTTTTTGTCATAATGGTTTCAACTCTTTCAAAGAAATAATACTTTCATTGATAGAGATTTCCATATACTCTGATTACTTACTATCGGTACATTCTTATCTCCCCTGAACAGTACGAATTTAAGCAATCATTTAAACAAGACTCCTTGGTTATTCTTTTGAAAGTTTACAATGCTTTTTTATACTAATCAAGGAACTGTTTTAATATTTGTCTCGTCCGGGTTTACATTTACAAATAAAGTAATTGTTCATGTTTCTCCTATCGAAGCCTTATATAAACAAACATGCTTTTATGGACATACATGTTTTGTATGTCATCATGCATATACTTGTAAATGTTGTACACAGGTGATTACCGAATGTTTACAAGCCAATATTGAAGTAAAAGCCTATAACATCGCATTTTCGTGGTGCTCATTGTAATGTTTATCAGGATTTAGTTCAACTGTAATCGTTTGATCCAAATGTTTATCTCCATTTCGGGAAAACCTTTTTAACGTCATCATAATGGACGGTAACACAAACACACAAGCTGTAACTGCAATTGATCCGGATAAGTAGAATTCAAACTTATAATCGCCTGTAATGTCATACAGAAATCCTGAAAGTCGAGAGAAAACATAATTATTTTTATTTGTGTAGAAATTCCTACAAGTCGTGTCTGTCAAAAAGGTTTCTACAGAGCACCAAGTGGGATTTACCTTTAGATCTTTTATTTCAAACGTCTAACCTAGTAGATATGAGTATATTATAGCTAAAATGAGAGCGTGTCTTCGCTTAATTGAACATATAATTAGTTCAAAACGGGATCTAAATTCTAATAAAGAACAGCAATATTCAGCCAAAAAAAGCATAGAATGGGAAAATCAATTTTCTGAATGTCATCCAATGTTAGAAAAATTGTTACACGTTTTATGGTATAATTTTTCCCATGATTTACAATCGAGTCGAAACAAATTGGCGTCACCGTATAACTTTATAATATTACTTTTTATTCACGATCCTGGAAACCATCGAAAAGGACACTAATTGGGCGATAAATCGTAAGTGTTAATTGAACAAAAAAATTCAAACAAGTAGTTTAGTTTCTAAATATTCGAATCATTTAAAAGAAAAAACAAAAATTCAAATTTAAATCATCCTCGGTACCCAGGCTATTCATAAAATATATGATATCAAATATTTTATGAATAGCCTGGGTACCGAGGATGATTTAAATAGATCATATCAAAATATACAATAAAAAGTTTTGTGCTTGAATGTGGGAAATATCGTGTTGGGACTATAACCTATATTGTTCTTATCTTATGAAATGTGTTAAGGAAACATTGTTCTTTTTTGTTTTCCGAAGACTGGCATAGTATATTTTGACGCATGACATTTAGTAATGTTCCATTTTTTTTGTTGCATGCGATTTAAAGTCTAAAATGAACAAACATATATATATTTGATTTCAGAATACATATTTTCTAAGACATCCCTATTGCTTCAGGGTATATATTTTGATGCATGAATTTTCACATTTTTATAAAGATATTACTGCATATTTTGCGGTATTTAACCGTCCTCTGTATTTTAAATAGATATTTACCTGCAATAGGTCCTGCGGTAACCGCTCCAATAGTTTTAAACAGAAATACCATGGCAACAACATCCACAAACTCGTCAGGTTCTGCTGTTTCACGTATAACAAGCAGGTTTATTCCACCAAAAACTATAAATGTAAACCCAATAACAGCCAAGCAAACTAGTATACTTGCAAGAGATTGTAGAAGCGGCAGAATCAAAAGCAAAACTCCGCCAACAAAAAGTGTCAAAGTATATAAGATACGAATATTTATCTTACATGGAATGGAATAAATTGCCCTTGATACAATATTACTTATGCCAAATACGAGCAGGCTAAGACTGGCTGTTTCAGAGCTAAATCCTTTAGAAAGTAAAAGAACTGGTAAGTGTACATAAACACACGATTCTGTTATGATTTTGTCAGTAATATCAAACACCGAGTATCTCTGACAAGATTTAGATGTTCTTCTCACAAACTTTTAATTGAGGAAGGACGATTTAGAAATATTGAAAGAGAAAATAGAAAATGTAACATGTGCAATTTAAATATGATAGAAGATGAATATCATTTCTTGTTGGTATGCCCTATGTACAGGGATCTAAGAATAGAGTGTCTTCCTAGGTATTATTACAACTGGCCAAATATATATAAATTTCAAAAGTTAATGAAATCAGAGCAAAGATCTATGTTATGCAAATTGTCCAAATATATTTACTTAGCAAATATTAAAAGAGATGGTGAAACTTAATTTTATCATGCTTTTCTCTTATGTAAAATTGTAATAAATATGTATTGTAATATAAACCGCCAAAGGTATTGTAAATTTTGGCGACAACATGTATTTGTTATATGCCAATAAAATATATTGAATTGAATTGAATTGAATTGTTATAACCGCGAAGTAAAAATGTAAACACAAAAATAACACCGGTAATTTTAAGATTACGGAATATCGAATAGTTTTTCTAACAGAGTGAGAGGTTTTCGCTCGAGGGTACAGTAACATAGCGAGTACACAAGCGTTCAGTGTGAATCCAGCTTGTAGAAGTAGAGACCCTCTCCAGCCGTACTCCTCTATAAAGCCTGTATACACGAGAGAGTATATGGAGACTCCTATACCAACACCCACCGAGGCAAACGTCTGGGCCGAGTTCACGTACTTGTCGAAATACTCATTCACTGCGGTGTAAAATCCACATATTGCCACTCCGTTTCCAACACATGAAAGAAGAAAAAAATGAGAAAGCTCAATTAATATATTGTGGTAAATGTGTTTGGATTCTTTTCCCCAAAGGTTTATGAAGTTGTTATAGATAGATATTTCTACATAATACGACACATATAAAATTAACAGTATACAGTCCACATACTAGTTATTTACAGGTTGCTCGAACCCGGAGTCGGCCATTACTTCCTCCCGATGATTGACAACACTCAGTGTGACGAACGATATTCGTCTTCCATACATTAGCTAATTGGTATAGGAAGACGGCTGTCTTGGAAGAATGTTGTGGAGTACTTAATTGTGTGTTTTCATTTTTTCCTTTACGAAATTTATGTCTTTGTGTTGAACTGTATGCTGCTTTAACTCTTTCAGAGCCAAAGGCAATATTGAGCATTTTGCAAACAATGCAGATTCAGGTGAGTCAGCTCGTAACGAGCTGTCTCACCTGAAATCTGCATTGTTTGGCTGTGGGTTAGAAATATATTCCAAAAATCCTATAACATGAAAATAGAGTCGTCCGAGTTTGAACATGGAAGAGTCTACTTCAAACAATTCGGCGCTGAAAGGGTTAAACATGTTGGAATGTTTTACGCAATCAAGTTTATTATTATTATTATATTAGTAGTATACATACGTTAGAAAGCCAGAAAGCACACGCTAAGTGACCTGGCCGCCGTGATATATTTGAAAAACTATTGAAAATAGCGTCAACTCAAATAAACTAATCGATCAGTCAACTAAGTCCTGGATGAAGTCATTATTGCCAATTATTATACCTCACGTGACTTTGTAATGTTAAATTCTCATATACTCATCATGGGCAATTTCTTACTGTCTCATGATAACAGTACGTTTTTGACCGGTTAACAGTATACTGTTACATGGCACGCCCGTTAAAATGTTGGTTATGCACGTGCCTGACGTCATTTCAAACAATAACGTCACCTTTTAGACTCGCGTGCCATGTAACAGTATACTGTTAACCGGTATATTCATATATGTGTGTTACATTGTAGTAGATATACCCATGTTCACCTCCCCCACAAAGGTACAGAATAAATTGAATAATCGTGTAATTATGTTCGGTATAATAGAATAAATATTGCATGGCTTCCAGTGTGACAGTACATATTGTCAACATTCGGGTAAATACTGTTAATCTCGGCGTTGCCCCGGGTAACAGTATCTCCCTCATGTTGGCAATATGTACTGTCACACTGGAAGCCATGCAATATTTATATAATAATAGCGTGAAATCACTTACAACCCAACACCCCGTAGAACAGGAAGAGTGTATAAATGTTGGTGGCCAGCATACACATCGCAAACCCGAGGCTGCTCACAAGAGCTCCACTGAAGGCACAAACCCGACATCCAAACCTTTTGATAATATGACTTCCGATGGAAGCTGTACAATAATCGACATGAGTATATTACATTAACTAGAAAAGTACATTATCACACACAGGAGGAGTACACCATTATCAGACCCAGGATGAGTACAACATTATCGCAAACAGAATGAGTATGAAATTATTCAAACAATCTTCGAATACAGGATGTTTAGAGGTGTATTTCGATAAAGTACTTTCGACATAGATTGTGAAAGAACGACCTTAAATGAGTCAATTAACCTACGAAAGGCGTATGTGATGCAAATGCTCGTAGTTACATAAGGAATCACCATTTGCCTAAACCACATTACGTAGATTGCCAATACATTATAAGATCAAAGAAACCCATGCAGGAAGTCAAGTTTTATTAAACACCTAACTGTAATTCATTGACATATTGGTGGTCTAAGAAAATAAATCAGCAATGAGTAATACTATTTTAGTTAGATCTAGTAGAAATTATTTAAAACAAAAAATAGGTAAACATGGTTTATGAGGGCGACTTACGTTTGCATTACTTAAACTGACGTGCATTTGACATTGGATGATTTGACATTGAAATGCTGTCAGATCTAAAAACTATGATGACTGTATGATATAAGATACTTACAGCCAAGGAACCAGCCAACAAAGGCCATAGAACACAACCATGACGTAGCTACACCCGATATATCGAATGCGGATCGGAAAGACTTATAGTAGAGACCGGACGTCTGCACTCCTCCACCAATTACCTGTAATACGGATAATAATGATCATTAAACCATGCTCTGCCAAAAAGAACCTTAAACAATTTACGTACATTGTAGACCTACATCAATTTGCGCAACTTCAAAAATTTATATGGCTCTACGCTCTTCGCCAGTTTAACAGCTAAGGTCGTCATATCGCGACGAATAGGAAAGGTTATATTGTTCAAACACTGTCAGAATAATCTGTTGTGTACAGGCGTACTTCGTTTTGTATATAGTTCCTTTTAAATGTAGTACCAAACGTACTTTGATTATATTATGATTACGTTGATAAAACACAAATTGCTGATTTTTAACTGTTTTATTATTATTAAAGTTTTAGTTTCATGTTTTATAGATATTAAAAGGTTAATTTAATATATAAAATGACATATATGAAAGTGTGGTATCAAAAGTGGTTTCATTCGATTTTTATCTTTAAATGAGTTTTAAATTAGTTTCAGTCATAGCCGTTATTGAACGGTTCATAAGACTAGTATAAATAGTGCATATTTCCGTAGAAAAAAGAGATACTCTACGCTATCGTTTTGCACGAAATACTGCGATTTCTCCATTAATACTTTAAATGTCTATTTGACATACGTATCGTTATCAGCTGAAATACGCTACATCGGTTGAGCAGTTCGAACCTACATATACGTGGTTCGGCATCGGTTCAGCACTAGGATATTTCACACAGGGTGATCAGAGTTTGAGTTGGTTCGGGAAAAGAAGTTTCCAAACAGACGTTGAACAGATAGGTTCAACACCGTCTCAGAGTTTGAGTTGGTTTGGAAGAGAAGTTTCCAAACAGACGTTGAACGGATAGGTTCAACACCAGCTCAGAGCTTGAGTTAGTTCGGCAGAGACGTTTCCAAACAGACGTTGAACAGATAGGTTCAACACCAGCTCAGAGCTTGAGTTAGTTCGGAAGAGACGTTTCCAAACAGACGTTGAACGGATAGGTTCAACACCAGCTCAGAGCTTGAGTTAGTTCGGAAGAGACGTTTCCAAACAGACGCTGAACGGATAGGTTCAACACCGTTCCAAACAGTTGAATCCACATACCAAGGTTGTTTGAGCCGAGGAACGTTCTATATATCGTCCACATTATACACAGTCTCAGTTAAGACATTGTCACCTGCGAAACAACCCGAAAAACGTCAACTTATCTCTTGACAAACACCGTATATATATATATATATATATATATGCAGACAGATAAACAGACTTATAAGGTATTAAACAAATACCACCTCATCTGCTGGAGCTCAAGAGGGGTACTGACTTCAATCTTTCAGACCAATTTAGCCGACTGTTACGATTCAAGCAAGGGTCAGAGTCTGGCTGCCTTTCTTATTGAGCTTCCCCCAGCTACCGAGGCAGATTTATTCCAATGAGCTAATTTTAAAGGTAGCATGTTACCTGGAAAGATTTCCTGTGAGGTGACCTGGTTCGGGAGAGCCTGGAAACACATGTTTATGTGAAGTGGCGACCGTTTTATATCTGTAATCATGTTGAATGACGGCGTTAAACGCCCGTAAATTATTTAAACAAGTTTAAACTGTTCTATTCTTTTATTGTCTCAGTATATAAATAGACTATTGTTACAGCTAAATAATGAAAACGGCATTTACACAGAGGGTATATGCTTACCTGCGATAAGAAAGCAGCGGAACAAACTACAGCAGCCCATGGTCCGTCCTTTCTCAGTCTTCTGTCTCCCATATCTTTGGATACAGTGTGACTGACGCTTAAATGTTTTACTGTGTCATTAGTTTAATCTCTACATATATCTTATATAACTGAAATCGATTGATGTCAAATACATGTATATGTCACGCGAATGGGATGTTTTTAATATAGAGGTTAATCAACTGTTTTCGGGTGATATCAAACATAGTTCACGATATAACCGCAATATACCTAACGAACCGTTTTATATGGTTTACGACTACAGTTGAACTTGAACGTATTAAGAAGAAATTTATTTCGTTATACAAAGAAGAAAGAGACTTTGTGTAAACGCGAAATGTCAACCTCGTGATAAATAAACGAACAGAAGTCATTGACCTGCTTATTTGTCACGCCACTATGGGGCTTAAAACATTTATCTGTATTATCGGGTTTTGGGATAAGATGGGTTTTGATGCAGACAGTCGTTTATATTAAGGATAGAAAATGTTGAAAATGCATCAATTATAACATGCATTAACAACGATTGCCTGGGTAAAAAACTGTTAGTACCTAAACTGATATTCAGAGAACCGCATTCAGACACAACAACATAACGTATAACATTTCTCCGTTTGTCAATTTGTTTTCGAAAGTGGAATATGTCGTTTGTTTAATAGACCTTAACAACCCTTCTTAAATACACCTGTACAATAAGTCGGGTAGCCGGAATACTATAGTAAATTAGTACGTTTTGCAAAGCAGCCAGTTGTTTTGAAAGACCTTTTTAGGGAGAACTTGTGTGAGAATGCCAGGAAATATATGTGTAAGAGATTTGCTCTTCACACCGTGTCTAAAGGACACCGCCTTAATTGGTGATTGCTGAACCCGATCATGAAGTGAACTGGTAGGGGCATGTAACTCCAGAATACGAGCAATTTCTCCTTTTGCCTCTATGATTACAACTGTGTTTATTATAATACCTTCATTGATAGCAATGTTCCTCATGTCTGTTGACACATATTTCAAAGTCGTAGCTTTGTTGTATGATGGAAAGGGTAAAAAGATGACTTTTCTAGTGTATAGAAAATAAATATCTCCTAAACTATCGACCCACGATCTGGGTCGTAAAACATAGATGACATACATGTACATACATACTATATGATGATATTCAGGTTAGATCCGTCTAAATCTGTTTAATAATGCAACACAACAGAGCATGACTACCCTGAACAACAATCGTTAGTTTAGATCAGCCATCTCTATTTGAGAATTTAATGATTCATGTTGAGTAATCACAAGGCGTAAATGTGTGTTACGAATTATTCGTACATGGAACGAAACAAAATATATACATATGTTACTTTAGATTATGTTCAGCTTTCCGGAACCGTACCATGTATTGTGAATGGTATTTGAACGATGACTTGGAATACATATACTCCCGCCCGCTGCATTCGACGAATAGCTTGGACTACTTGTAGACACGGTATTTTCGTGTATTGATGTACATGGTAAAACTTGGTAATACGAGCATTCACGAAGGCACCGTGTCTATCAATTGTCTGAGGGCATTGGACCAAATGATGAATTCCGAGTCCACGGTCAATTTAATTTTACAATAAACGGATATAACGGATATTATTGTAACCAGCATTTGCATCATTTGTATTAAGCCAATTCATATAAAATCTTAAAGATAACAATGTGTTTGAGCAGGTAGAAAACAATCCTTAAACTTACCTTACCTTAAATGATCATATTCATACCACCAACATTACACACTCCGTTAACTAAACATAAAAACTCCATGTTATTTATGAAACGATGTAAGCTGTTTTGAATTAAGCTGTTTTTAATTATGTATCAACACTGGCGAAGTATTTAATGTATTTGAAAACAGCCCGTGTTATCCTATATCTGCACTGCTCATACGTATAACAAAAATCAACAAAAAGGGACCGCGTCTAGTGATTTAGAGTAATATCGACTCTCCGTGTTGAACGTATATATCGAGGGCTTGGCGTGAAACGGTTGTAACTAAAATTGATATTTTTTTTACTAAGGTTAATCACCTCGCCATAAAGTCTTTAAAGCGTTAAATCGTTTTTCTTGGTGAGCAATGGAAATTTAGGTGCCATTGCTCGTTTTGAGCAATGGCACCTAAATTTGCATTGTTTACAAAGGGGTCAAAATTGCCCCTAAACCAGGGTTTTTAAAATAGGTTTTTAGTTAAAACTGTTTCACGCCAAGCCCTAGATATATACAAACCTTGGTGTAAAGCTAGTGAATCCACACTTCTTGTTTTGTGTATAAACCTGCATCTAGGACCGTGTAACATTTAGACAGACGGACAGTTGAGAATCTGGAGAATCTGGTGAAACTATACAGAGGCATAGACCTACCTGAAGCCTAACTGTACGCAGATTCATTAAGACCCCAAACCGCCAGACGCGACTTATATTATGTGTGTGTGAGTATATGATCCTATTTAAGTACTTCAATGTGATCTGCTCCATGGAATATGAAAACCCTTTTACAACAATTCACCAATAATAGTATTAGTTCATTCAACGTAATTATCGCCTTTTTTTATTAAGCTTTTGAAAATATGAAGAAATGCGAAAAGAAAACGGAGAAGGATTGATTTGCTTGCGTACGACTCGAATGTTTCATGTTCTCGCATCGCACGATTTTACGTGCAGGCTATACATAGAATGCAGGGTGTTTTTTAACTTCTCGTTTCAATCATTTGTTACACGTTTGTAAATAAAGTAGCGACACTATGTACATGTGACGTGTCACAAAGAAAAGTGAACGTTTTTTTTCTGCAGACGGCGATTTGTAGAGAGGAACATTGAAACTGTACGTGTCAAATTGGTATATCAATTAGAACTTAACACCGTTTAAACTGTACGTGTCAAATTGGTAGATCAATTAGAACTTAACACCGTTTAATCTGTACGTGTCAAATTGGTAGATCAATTAGAACTTAACACCGTTTAAACTGTACGTGTCAAATTGGTATATCAATTAGAACTTAACACCGTTTAAACTGTACGTGTCAAATTGGTAGATCAATTAGAACTTAACACCGTTTAATCTGTACGTGTCAAATTGGTAGATCAATTAGAACTTAACACCGTTTAAACTGTACGTGTCAAATTGGTATATCAATTAGAACTTAACACCGTTTAAACTGTACGTGTCAAATTGGTATATCAATTAGAACGTAACACCGTTTAAACTGTACGTGTCAAATTGGTATATCAATTAGAACGTAACACCGTTTCAACGGTTTTCCTGTTGTATCACGGCGACCAGTTCAACTGACGTGATGATAGCCCGCGTTGTAACCAACTGAACTGTCGCGGCTTGTCCAAATTTAATAGTGATATGGAGTCGTATCACATGTTACAAGTATATGAGGCGCCGTTTTACTATTTATTACTTATTTTTTTATATCAGAAATTCGATGTTTTGACATCAGAAAATCATTCTTTTTATATCAGAAAATGGATTTCTTGATATAAAAAAATAAAGAGTATTTTCTGATATCAGAAAATCTATTCTTTGATATCAAGAATTCGAATTTTTGATATCAGAAAATATTCATTATTTTCTGATATCAAGAAATTGATTTCCTGATATCAAAAAATTATTTTCTGATATCAAAAAATCGAATTCCTGATATCAAAAAATATCAAGAAATATGCTCTTTTTTTCCTTATCGGATGATTTTCTGATATCAAGAATTCTAATTCCTGATATCAGAAAATGATATCAAAAAATTCGAATTCCTGATATCATAAAATAGATTTTCTGATATCAAAAAATGAATTTTTTATATCAGAAAATCTATTGTTTGATATCAGAAAATAGTCTTTATTTCTTGATATCAAGAAATCCATTTTCTGATATCAAAAAATCGAATACCTGATATCAAAAAATAAGGAATAAATAGTAAAACGGCGCCTCATACAAGTAAGTCTATAATATAGATGTTAAACGCAGTTCACTCGAATGACTACACGTTACTTGTAAGTCTAGAATAAGGATGTTTTAAAACGCTTGTCTCTCGAATTATTACACGTTACTTGTAAGTCTAGTATGTGGGCGTTTAACGCAGTTCACTCAAATTATTACACCATACTTGTAAGTCTAGAAAGCTGATGTTTAACGCAGTTCACTCGAATGATTACACGTTACTTGTAAGTATATGCAGTTCACTCAAATTATTGTACGTTACTTATTAGTTTAGAATGTTGCTGTTTAACACATTATTCAAATTATGACAGTGACTTGTCATTCTGGAATATGGGTGTTTAACCCAGTTCACTCAAATTATTGTACGTAACTTGTAAGTCTAGAATACGGATGTTTAACGCAGTTCACTCTAATGATTACACGTTACGTGTAAGTCTAGACTATGTGTGTTTAACGCAGTTCTATCAAATTATAACACGTAAGTAATTCGTGTCATGTAGCGAACTACGGTATAAGCAAATATGTACACGTTACCTGTCATAAAGAAAGTGTGTACGTGTTTGTTTGCAGACGATTGCATGTTTGTAGTTTAACGCCATTTTCAAGTTTTTTTTAGTTTTATCTCAGACAACAGTTCTCCTAACATGTGTTGATAGCCCTCGTCATTACCGACTGAGCTATCCCTGCTTGAAACGTCCCAAACTCGCCTGTAATTAACTGTTGTATTTGGAGAAATATATCGAAGGGAGAGTGAAGGTGTATGTGTTTGGAAACAGTGGCAGACATGTATAGTGATAGAACTAGTTCATTTAGACTTTTCGAATCGCCTTAAACAAAAGTCGTCTTTATGATGGAATGGGTCGACAACACGCAACACGTGGTTTTCAGTAGTCGACCTTCTGGGGGAAATGAAGGCAATGGTTAAAGGTCTGTTTCATCAACGTCACAGGTCAAACAAGCTACACTTGCACATATATATTGCCGCTCTTTCGAGAACGACGTAGGCCAGAACAATAACAATTGCAAATAAGGCAAAACAGGTCGATGAGGGGTATTGTCATTTTGACGTTTATAACTGTATTGCTCCTGTTTGTTTAAAATGTAATTTATAAATTATCTGTTTCGAGAACGACGGAATCCAGAAAAATTAATTACATACATCATCTTGAAAGTACATCATAGTGCTTTACTGTTACATTTGAAAATAAAATACCAAAGGTTCAAAGACGTCACAGGTCAAAACTATAACACTTGAACATTAGTCTCTAGGTCACAATACACCAAATAAATTCATTCTTAGTTTCCATGTAAATTGACCAGTTTCAGTCCTCAATTGTCTCACTTTCTAAGAGTTTCTAATGTAAAACACCATCCATCATTGAACAGAGTTACCCCTCAATCAATACAAAGAAAATATGGGTCCTGCATAACATGATTCACCAGACGAAAATAGTTACCGTAATTTTGGACCAAATCGGGCCCGGACAAAACCGGTGTTAAGCATTCTCTACTGTCACTTTCAAACAAGGTCAAAATACTAAAAGTGATCAAATTAATAATTTCAAGTGCATCCTATAAACATTAACAATGAATTTAAACTCAATGCCATATATTCAATGTATTCTTGTAATGGTATACACCCATTTTCTTTGATATCAAAGGTTTTTTAGGCTCTAGATCAGCATGACCGCGGATGTATTTGGCGTAAATTGACCTCTATCTGGGTGAGTTCTAATGCTTATTAGCCTTATAAACTTAGCCAGTTTCTTAAACTACATGAATAACACTACAGTAAGCAAATATAACACTTGATACTAAGGTATATTTCTACCTATACTAGAGGCACGGTTATGATGACTGTACTTATTAGTTTATTGTCGCTCTTAATACTGAGCAATTAATCCATTTGTCACAAAGTTTTAAATTAGCCTTATAGTCTTCATTTACAGAAATTTTACTAAAATGGTTTCAAAGTCGTCTGCTATAAATATGTCGTATGTTGGAAAGGTTTAAATATAATTCCTCGTTTGTATGCCGCGAAAACATCGCATGCAAAAAATGTAGCATCTTGGAAAACTGAAGCGTAACTTCACCATAGAGTTGAATACATCCTTCAATATATTTTCAAATAATCACCGCTGCTAAGTCGACAAAATTAGATATATCTTTCTTTATCAGAGACAAAATTTACTATACATAAGTAAGTCAGTCTTTGTTTAAATGTAATACATGTATAACAATATGTTTATTGTATTGGCCTAAACACTATAAATAAATATCTCTCTGTTTAACATGTTTCCCATATGTAAACTCATACCTCTCTGCAGCCGCCAGCTTTCGAAAACAATGTGTCAGAATAACAAATTGTTCAAAGTGAGCAATTTCTCCTTTGTCACAATGTTTAGAAATCATTTTAATAAAAACATATGTACTTTCATCTTTAAATATTTTCATATCTTTGCCAATACATGTTTCAGTCATCTGCTTCAGATTTGTTGTGTGTGGGAAAGGGGTAAAATACTATTTTTCTATGATTTTTTTAACACGCAAAAATAAACGAGACTAATGAATTTTGTCTTTGCGATCAGGCAATTCACATATTATTCTGCAAATGACGCATTTTAAAAAAATCCGCCTGTATGAAGATATAGAGGATAAAAATTGTATCACTTCGAGATGAGATATATTCCATATCCACTCAAAACAAACAAACACATTTTCTTTTTATTTTATGCTAATTGATGACGAAAGAATGGAACTATTTAGTTTATTCGTACCTGTTGACACGCGGACTAATCTGTGTGAATGTCCTGTTCAACACAGTTTGTCCGACATATTGAAAAGTTGTAACGAAAACAAATATGGAACAAATTTGTATTTATTTGTTTGCTGTCACTAAGTCTGATTTATAAGTAAAAAGGTAGTTCCGGCATATCTATATCTCTCACAGTGTGGGTGATATGGATTTTATTTCACAAATAGAACACAGTATCTCAACATTTAGCATAAAATAAATAGTTATATCAAAGAAACCATAAAATATAATTTGTTTACACAATATTCTTTTCAAAATGCATAGATTAAAATGAATGGATTTTTCCACTCTCTATATTGATATTGGTTGTTTGAATAAGTACACTTTAGCACCGTTTTCACAGGTATGTCAGTTATTACAGAACACCTAATGAGTGCATCGTGGTTATCTTATGTTGTAAATTGTGTTATTTTGTTATTGGAAATATAGAAATTTTCTTTTTTCTTTATACGGTCTTTTAATGTCTACAATGCAAATAATCCAGCAGCAGCGACACCTAAATTTGCTTTGCTTTGCTTTGGAATTTGCTTTGGAATCTCTCTCATCATTTGGTCTCGCGGGATAACATTTTTCCGCGGGTCTCGTAGTTCAATACAACGTCATGTATCACTACTGCAACATGATATTCCATATCGCATATTACATTGAGCTTGGTATTCCAGATGCCGACAGTATAGCGGTTCGTGCATCTGCTGCTGGAAAGGAATGTCCGATGTTCGAATCCCATTGACGAGAATTGGGTTTTGTTCTGATATGACCGGTTGGTGAACTGCCAGCTAGTTATAATAATGATACCACATGCATGCTGATTGGCTAAAAGGAATTGGATTCGGAAAGTCAACGTTGTAAGGTATCTCATAAGTCAGGCATGTATGACGCTTGCAATATGAGAGACACTTTAATGATATCGAATGCCTGCTTCCTGGCTAAAAAGTATTATATTTTGGAAGTAAACGCTGTAAGGTATTTCATTATTCAAGCATGGATGACCCTTTCAATTTGAGAGACACTATGATAAACAAACTCTTTCCTTTGACTTTTTATACATGTTATATCACATCATATCGCATATTGAGAGAATTAATCAACTGAAATATAGTAAGGTTTTCTTAAGGAATGGAGAGCTTTTTTTTCGTTTTCATGCGAAGCGGTTTCATAGAATGTGTGATCAGCTTTTTTTGTTCATACCCCCATGAAAACGAACAAAACCGCTCTATTGCTTATATTTTAGCATTAATATGGCTATTTCAGTGAGTAATAAAACATAATAGTATTTTACAACTTTATTTTCCATAAAACAGTACGTCGCCAGTGTTAATCTTTTTTATTCATGAGGTTATGAACAAAATATTTCAGCCAATCACAGACAAGCAAAAGTGATGAACACAAAAAAAACTAAAATATCTGTGAATGACCAGAATAATTACGGAAAATGATCCTTACCATTCCGAGGGTTCCGATCAGAACTACAGAACAATGAGCGTATTTTCTGATTTATTTATACAATTCAAAAGGTTAAATGAACTAGATACTACGTTACATTTGTAGATGTCTCTTGCTCTTCCCATTATCCTATCTTCATATGCCCTTCCATATATTTCTCCCAACACGACTTCGCGCCACTGTTGCATTTGACGCGAGTCCAGCCGCGATAGTTCAGTCTGTAACGACTATGGTTATTGATACACGTTATGTTGACGTATCGCCGTGAACACAACTTAAACATCCCTTCAAGAGGTGTTAAACTGCAATAAATCCACATGACGCGGGTCGAGTCACGATAGGTCTATAGCTATTAGGGCTATCAACCCACGGTAGATGAACGAATCGCCGGGAAAACACCTTACAAATCCCTTCAAGCGGTGTTACACTGCAATAAATCAACCCATATGACGCGAGTCGAGCCGCGATAGTTCAGTTTGTAACGACTACGGTTATCAACCCACGTTAGGTGAACGGATTGCCGTGAAATCACCTTAAACAGCTTTCCAAGCGGTGTTAAACTCCAATAAATCAACCAACTCAAAACAGCTTTCCAATCAATCAACCTATATGACGCGAGTTGATCCGCGATAGTTCAGTCTGTAACGACTAGGGTTATAAACACACGTTATTATTAGGTGAACGAATCGCCGTGAAAACACATCAAAGATCCCTTCAAGCGGTGTTAAACTCCAATCAATTAACTCATTTGGCGGGTAACGTTTCAATATCCCCTTTACAGATCGCCGTCTGCAAAAAGAATATGTACAGACTTTCTTTGTGAGACGTCACATGTACATATTTCTTTTTAAAGTAGTTCGCTACATTAATACGTTTATTGTTGGTTTTAGCTAGAATCTTCTTATCAGGACGATCTGCATAGGTTTTAAAGTAGTTTTGAAAACAAGATAATTGTCGACAGTTCTCTAACTCGGAGAGTAGCGTACATTAAATGAGCGCCGGTATACGAAAACCAACCGTATCGCATTTGAGACCAGTGCGGATTCACCCTCGTAGTCTGATCTTGCTCTGCACTGTTCGTAAAATATTGATAGAATGTATATTATATAAGCAGCATCCATTTGGATTCTTCAGCATGGATGTGCTTGAAAGTCTTTTTCCTCAGTGTAACTATTACCTTAAGGTTATTTTTCATGGAGCACCGTTCAAATATAAAAAACAAATCCAGTAAATATTTATTTTTATTCATCCGAGTATCATCGTTGTACAATGATCTAAATTCCATCGAAGGATGTCGTACATTAACCAATGCCCGCAACGTATCTGCAATAGAGGACATTTAAAACTTCAAGACAAAGCATGAGGAAACCCCCTCCTGAGGAAAGTATGATAATCGAAATACATTAAAACGTTGTGCCAAAAGAGAAAATTAAGCATTATGAGCAATTTACTTCTTTTGCCACAATGTTTTAAAAACACTTCTGCTGCAAACGCGTCTAAATGCGTGTGCAGGTGGAAAAGAGTTAAAATATCAAAATTAGAATATGGTTAATTTTATCGCAAATAAACCACGCATTAAAGCTTGTGTGTGTTTCTAAAACCGCTTTCATTATATTTCACTTGTTTTATGGCTGCTTTCCGGCGTTGACGTGTTTACCGGAAACATCATTTAACTTATCAAACGTAACCCTTTCCTACTTACCGGTCTGAAACAGTTGTAGAATCAAGAAGTAGTTCAGAAAAAGGGAAAAACCCTCGTTTAAAATCTTAAATATGTTTGCACTCTGAACATTAACCTTAGCTTCATTGTAAACTGAACTATCTACCCAGCACAGACAACTCTAAAAGCCCGTACGATATACGGCTATTAAAAACATGTTGAATAAATAGAGATAGAACTGATACAAATCAAACTGTCCTACCTAAGAACATAAATGGTTATGCATAATGTCATCTTGATGATTTAATCTAAAACATTTTCTTTCAAAATATACTCAATTTATAGTCAACAGTTGCAGTTTCATTTGTGATCAACACTATCCAACTTATACGAATCTATTGCGAAACATCTACGATATATGACTGTCTGAATGTATGTTCATTGAATGAATCATTTCTAGTATGTGCCACTTAGAAGCATTGTGAATCGGTCTAATTTGCCAGGATGTTAGAAATCCCTTCATAGCTTGTTGAGCTTGATTTTCTTGTTTGCAGATCCATCCTAATATGTTCAATGCGGTTTCCCCATGTCCAAGGTTTGGGTATGTCCTTATAACGTTCACTAAGTTCTCAATGGCATCGTGTTTATAAACGGGATTGTTTGTTTTTGAATAAAGGACATACTGCATGAAATACAGATAAACCCTGGAATCCACAACAATCCAGTCAAACCAGGATTCAAACTGTTCATTCCTAGAATCAGGGGGTGTACTGACTGAACGATACATCTCGTAATGTAAAGCTGGAGGGACAAGGTTGGCCAGATGAGGTAAAAAAGAAAAACATCAAGTTGTACAGGTTCTCGCAAACTCTGTGTATGGAATGTTTTGTGAGCCGAACATCCGTACGAGTTCTTTGTGTGCCTGATTCGAATATATCGGCTGGTATCTGCATCCACACACTGATACAACATATGATTTCAAAGTCGCTTAGCATTTCAGTAGAATCTCTTCACAGGCATCATATCTGTGACTCTGCAAACAATAGGATGCGACTATCAATTACCTCGAGATAACGTCACAGTCTTTACTTTCTTTTATGTAATACTTAAACGTATCAAACAATATCTTCAGTAGAGACCCGTCACCGGTAGTCAGTATGATACTCGCTACACATTGTGCTATTTTAAGACGTATGTGAGGAATAATGTAGCGTATTGCATGTCTTGTTTCTTGTTCAGTATGCTACCCAGCAAACAATTGACGTTGGATAGACGTTGTAACAACGTCCGAAACTGACGTTGGATCACAGGCGTCCGAATTTCTATCACAGCAAAAAATGCGGAAAAAATACTCAATACCTCGTTAAAAAACACAAAAAGTCTCTCTATATTGTCTATACGCTGTGATAAAAATGATCGTAATAATACGGGGAATTCCGCACGTGTTACTATAAATAGCCCCTCTATACGTCCATATAGTGTAATAATAATAACAAGGTGTACAACGGTGTTTTACCCCCTCGCTCGATTCGGGCTATAATTTCCGCAGAAAAACATCTAAAACCACCTGGTCCCAGGAAGAGACAGGTTCATAAATGATTTTTCTCGTGATCCACCACATCAATATTTGCCAACCGACAAATACGCCGGCGTTTTTAAGCTTAATGTTCATTATATTTGGAAATTTGCAGTTGTCCTTACCGCCATGCGCTGACGTCACAATAACCCCTTCCGCGGCGAATATTTAACGCGAAATGACGCGCTTTTTTAGAATATTGTACCTGAGCAATGTTTGTTGGGGTTGGCATTTAATCATTTTTCTTCCAAAAATAATATTATTCATAAAAAATACGGTATTTATTTGTACGTTTTCGAATGAAGTATAAAAAATAATTTTTAGACCGTGTTTTAAATCGTTGTTTGATAAATCTGTCGCTGCGGAATGTTGCAAATTGTGACGTCAGCGCATGGCGGTAAGGACAACTGCAACTTTCCAAATATAATGAACATTAAGCTTAAAAACGCCGGCGTATTTGTCGGTTGGCAAATATTGATGTGGTGGATCACGAGAAAAATCATTAAGAACCTGTCTCTACCTGGGATCAGGTCTTTTAAACATTTTTCTGCGGAAATTATAGCCGAATCGAGCGAGGGGGTAAAACACCGTTGCACACCTTGTCATTATTATTACACTATATGGACGTATAGAGGGGCTATTTATAGTAACACGTGCGGAATTCCCCGTATTATTACGATCATTTTTATCACAGCGTATAGACAATATAGAGAGACTTTTTAAGTTTTTTAACGAGGTATTGGGTATTTTTTCCGCATTGTTTGCTGTGATAGAAATTCGGACGCCTGTGGTTGGATAGACGTTGTATATTGGTTGAAAATGAAAGTTTGTTAGACGTCAGACTCCGACGTTGGAACAACGGCGAAATCACGACGTTGGAACAACGTCGGAATCACGACGTTGTATCAACGTCGTGATAACGACCAAAATCCAACGTATAAACATACATACCACACAGGCATCATGTAATAAGGAATTATCCGCACGGTCTTATTTCCTATATCTGGACAGTATCCCAGACTGTAATTAGTACAGGATTTACTACATTCATTATATAACAAACAGGACTAATATTTATCTCTAGATAGAGATTTTATGGCTTATTTAAGAGAAATTGTTTTCTCACACAAAATGGTACGAATCGGCGCGATGCCGAATCGGGTTGAATTGTGCAAGGAACTTTACGCTAAGTTTTCATTGAAACTGCCGTGTAAAACAACAGAACATGAGTGCTATATACATTTAAACATACATTGCATCAACTTACCTAGTTGTATTATTTTAAATATGAACAGTAGAGCTGTAATTGAATCTTTCTCCCTCGCACACGGTTAACAAAATGGCGGTCAAAATTGGTTCAAAAGCGGCGCGCGTCGATCTATTTTTAGGAAAGTAAACATGATTTTTTTTTCGGAATTATCGAAATTACATGCTAAGAAGCTATCTTTATAAATATTTCTTCAAATCTTTGTTCAACAAGATGAATTCAAACAAAATATTTTAAAAGAAAGGAAAAAGTAAAAAAATAAAATGCGACACCACGTGGAAATTCCAATTTCAGAAACCAAGGTCACAAGCAAGGGAAGCAACTTGAATAAATACAATGATCGAGTTTTAGTATTAATTTGCAGTATCACGATTATTGGGCAACTTTTTGACACATCATGTGTATAAAATGTATAAACTTGATAAAATACAACTTATTACAAACTATGACCAAAACTCTAATTGCGACGTCGAACTGACATCGTGATTTCGACGTTAATACAACGTTGTATTTAATTAAGTCGCCGACGTCGCGACGTAAATGCAACGTATATCCGACGTTGATCCAACGTCATGTGTTTGCTGGGTATCTACCACACTCCGTATGTAGTAAATGTGTTTTCACTGTGTGCAATTCTGACATAAGTTCAAGACTGATCGACTTCCGCAATCATTAAGACTATCATTTGTTAAATCCCTTAAAAGTCCATTGATCGTAATGTACATCAATAATACTCTTGCAGATACATTACTATGCTTTACTCTCATTATGCTAGGTCTACACCCTAACAACACATCATTCATACACTTGTCCGATGTCATCACATGCCAATGCCCATAGAAATGTACACCAATGTTCTACCATATCCTCTAGGACAACCTGTACCTGTCGTAGGGTACTGTACTCAAGTCAGTCAAACATGTTTTCATCCGGTATGAAGTAATTTGGAAAGTTTTGCTCTTTAACCCAATGTAACGGCAGTTTAATACAAAGGAACGTGCATTTTAGAATGTTTCTACGGGTCCAGAATTCAGAAGGTGTATTTTCAACTGCATATAACAAACATGTTTTACAGTGATATGACAAGAACAATCCGGGCATATGTTTTTGTATGATATCTTTCTTGATAATCTTAAGTATAATGTAGCATTTGTGCTGCGTAGAGTTAAAACTAGCCATAAGTTCACGTTACTGGAGGGGGAATGACAGCCTCCATTCGATCGGACCATTTTCACTTGATGGAGGATTTTTCCCGACAAGGAAACAATCGAAGCCTTTCAACAGATGTATTTGTGTGTCATTTAGCCGATTGCATCGGATAACTCTTCTTAGCCAGGCTTTAGCAAAACTTGGTACGTACTGACATCGGTATGCCAAACTAAGTATTGATCAGCTAGCCCAATTGCACCTGTATGTGTCACGGCAGGACCATTAGTCATTGTATACATTTCATTAAAGTGATGGACGTTTCGTTAACAGCTCCTGTCGTTTTTGTCGGTTTCCATAAGTTCCCGAGTGACAGTGTCTCTGTTATAAAGGGGTACTTTGTTTAGGAAACATTGTGGTTTAAAATACCCAGGTTTAGTGGTTTCATCGGCCACCATGAGATATGATGGTCCGTGTTGAGGTGCATCAGAGATCGTCTCTACAACAGGTATAGTATGACACACTAGTATGTCTCTGTCTGAATTCAGCCCTATTGTTGTTGTACCCTCACTGCTACTTCCAAATACATAATAGGTGCATCGGATGTCGGGTTGGAATAAGTTACGTGTCATGGGTTTAATGATTTCCCATACTATTGCCGTTTCTCTGTATTTGTCCCTCATCTCTTCAGAAGCACCGATCAAATCTAGAATGTCATAAAGACGGAGTGACAAATTGTGATACTGATCATCTATTTTGCAGAACTGTTACCTGTAAATAGAAACGACATTCTTTGAAGAGATTGACCAATTTATCAATGGCAACATACACCTGGATGTTCAACAGTTCATTTATTGACATAAATAAACTTGGCATTGGTCCCTGAGACGCAAACACAACCTTAATCTACGTTTTGATAAAAGATAATATGTATTAAATTAGGTCATATAATACAATCTCTAGCTACAGTTGTGATCAAGTTATGACCAAGTTTGTGGTTTGTTTTATTTCTACTGATCATGTCAAGCTGCCAATCCTTATTGTATGGGTGTAAGTATGTATAATCTACATATAATGCAATAAACACACACGTCAATTACACCTGGTTGTATACTTTCTAATTGATTGCGTGATCAAACTGTTGAGATACATGCCAACGGACGGACAGACAGAAGGATCCGGTGTTCAGATATATCCTATTCCGATGAAAGCACTTTAGATTTATTCCGACACTTTATGTGTTCATTTTGTGAAACGTATAGGTATGTTGGTCTGAACAAGTGGTTTCCTTATTGTGTGATTTACATTCGTAACGATCACTGCATATATGCCTATATTTAGAAACACATGATGTAAGAAGATGTATACGGTCGCTTTCACATATATTTAAACTGCTTCATACACACTACATTTTAAAAGACAGGTATGGAGGTTAAACAGCCAGTCACAAAGTCGGAGGATCGACGTTCACTGCATAGTTAAGTCGTAACCAGTAAACATCTGGGCAAAGGTTTAGCTCCATACATCTTTCTCTCACACGTTTAATTTCATGAAATTATAGTGTTAGATTAAAGATGAGTTCTTTGATGCATTCATTGACAAGCAAACTGATGTTCTAAAAATGTTGATCATCATTTTATTTTGTTCATTACATTTCAAAAACCTGTGATTTTTTTTCAAACTTTAAATACGAAAAATATGCATTATAATAATGTCTAAAATACAGAGTGAATGTAAACCTTTTATATGCGAAAAATGTCAACGGATATGCTCATTTTTATGACAATGTAAATGTTGATATCTGTTGCTTCTGTTCATTGCAGATACAAGCCAATGAGTTCATCGCTTTTGCATGTTACTCATTTCCGTCTTGCTAGATGGGAGTACCTAAATGAATCATAGGCTTCAAATCACCCCATAAGTGTTCAAATCACCCTTGGTATATGTATACGTAAATTAAAAGGTGCTTTAACATTTACCCAGGAGTATATTTGAAAATATGCCACTCTTGATGAATATATTATCTTTAGAAATACAGTTAGATTGATTGATTGATTGATTGGGTTTTAACGCCGTTTTTAACAATTTCTCAGTTATATCACGGCGGCCAGTTCACCTACTCATGCATTTCCTGGTTTTCTCACACCAGTACTCCACACAACAATCTTCCCAAGCAACTGGCTGCTTTTCCACATAGACTTAGCCCATAAATACAGTTAGAACACTGGTGTTTATAACAACATACCAAAAGGAGATAAGTCTGGAAATTAACCCTGACAACTAACGTGATATAAGTGGAGAACTGCAGGGAATAGCATAATTAGCAACCATACAATGAATACCTCACTATTTACACTTACACTTAACACTACAATGACTGTTATAAAATGCAAGGAACATAAACGCTATATGTATAACCCATAATTTGGTTATTTTCCATCAACAACATGATACACATGTCTGACAGAATAATCCTGATGGCGGTCCAAACAAAGAACAACTCAACATTAACTCTTTTACTTTAAAATTACAAGGACTGGTATATGTATGATCAGCGGGACATAACATAAAAGACGGCGTATACATATGAGGCGCCGTTTTACTATTAATTCCTTATTTTTTGATATCAGGAATTCGATTTTTTGATATCAGAAAATATTCATTATTTTCTGATATCAAGAAATTGATTTCCTGATATCAAAAAATGATTTCCTGATATCAAAAAATCGAATTCCTGATATAAAAAAATATCAAGAAATATGCTCTATTTTTCCTTATCAGATGTTATCAGATGATTTTCTGATATCAAGAATTCGAATTCCTGATATCAGAAAATGAATATTTGATATCAGAAAATGTATTTCTTGATATCAGAAAATCGTCAGTATTTTTTGATATCAGAAAATAGATTATTTGATATCAGAAAATGGATTTCTTGACATCAAAAAATGATTTTCTGATATCAATAAATGGAATTTCTGATATCAATAAATGGAATTTCTGATATCAAGAAATGTAAATAATTTTCTGATATCAAGAATTCGAATTTCTGATATCAGAAAATGAATATTTGATATCAGAAAATGTATTTCTTGATATCAGAAAGTCGTCAGTATTTTTTTATATCAAAAATTCGATTTCTTGATATCAGAAAATCATTTATATTTCTTGATATCAGAAATTCCATTTCCGTTTCCTCATTGATTGTTTTCATGAACATAAATCTTAAATCATATGAACAAGCTAACACAATCATATTTTTATTGATGATTTGGAAGAACATTTAATTCAAGTTGATTATAACAAGCAGACACGTCCAGTTTAGTACAACGTTCCAAATGTACATATAACGTAAAACGTGATATATCTACGTAGTCCTTTTCTATTTAAAGAAATAATATTACTTGTATCTATTAATAGATCACTGAGATTGAGAAGGTTTCATTTTCCTCATACGGACGACCTCTGAACTCGTAAGATCCAAATTAACTGCATTAAACTAAAAATAAAAAATGTGTTTTTTTCTGGTCGCAAATTACTCTTAGTTATCGTTAGATGCAAGCTTAACTATTTAGATACAAGAGAGCCAACTGTCACAAAATACGCCCGTCCTATTTGTTTGAGATCAAGTATAGTGATAATTGGTTGTACGTCAGGCAAATTTAGAGAGTTGACACTGTTAATACTGTAACTAAGATAACGTGGTTAATTATCGCACCTGACAAAGATATTGTCTAAATTTGGTGATGATCAAATTAAATGACTCAAGCGATATGGCTGATTATAGCACTTGTCCGAGATATTATGCCCATACACATTCTGACTAAATTTGGTGATGGTTGGATAAAGGCTTCACAAGTAATTGATCAGACAAGACCGATTTGAGGTAAATTCTATAATTAAAGGGTAATAACTCTCGAGTGACTGAAACGATATGGCTGGTAATTAAACTTGTCTGGGATATTATGCCAATACACATTCTGACCAAATTTGGTGGTGACTGGACGAAGGCTTCTAAAGTAATTGAGCTGTCAAGACCGATTTTAGGTAATATCTGCCAACAAGGGCGATAACTCTAGAGTGACAAGAGCAATATGGCTAGTTATCGAATTTGTCTGAGATATTATGCCCTTACACATTCTGACCATATTTAGTGATAATTGAATAAAGGCTTCAAAAGTAATTGGTCGGACAATACCAATTTGAGGTAATTTATATAATTAAAGGGCAATAACTCTCGAGTGACTACAGCGATATGCCTGGTGATCGTACTTGTCTGAGATATTATGTCAATACACATTTTGACCAAATGTGGTGGTGATTGGACAAAGTCTTCTTCAGTTATTGAGCAGACAAGATCAATTTTAGGTATTTTTTATAATTAAAAGGCGATTACTCTTGTTTAAGATTTTATGCCAATACACATTTTGACCAAATTTAGTGATGATTGGACGAAGGCTGTTAAAGTTATTGGGCTGATAAGACAAATTGTAGGTAATTTATATAATTAAAGGGCGATAACTCTCGAGTGACTAGAGCAATATAGCTAGTTATCAAACTTGTCCAATATTTTCATCCTCGGTACCCAGGCTATTCATAAAATATATGATACCCTGGGCAAATTGGTTGTAACAATCTCGTACTCATGCATACTCTATGTGGTGAAATGCAGCCGCTTGATTGGCCGCATGACACAAACCTCGTGCGATACGAAAATTACAGTGTAGTTACGAAGGAAATCGTGGTGCATGCTTTACGAAGTTTCGCGACCCAATTTGCCCAGGGTATCATATATTTTATTAATAGCCTGGGTACTGAGGACGAAGATTTTATGCCAATACACATTCTGACCAAATTTGGTAATGATTGGACGAAGGCTTCTAAATTTATTGGGCTGACAATACCAATTTTATGTAATTTCTATAATTAATGGGCGATACCTCTCGAGTGACTAGAGCAATATGGCTAGTTATCGAACTTGTCCGAGATATCATGCCAATACACATTCTGACCAAACTTGGTGATGATTGGACAACGGCTTCTAAAGTTATTCAGCTTACAACATACTGGACGCCGCCCGCCCGCCAGTGGAAAACGGGGTAATACATCAATCAATCAATTCTCCCTATAACAATAAATTGAACACATAATTGGCATTCAAATAACCGTGTAAATGATATATTTAAAGTCGTCATGGGACGTGTAACACATTGACACCTTAATTGTGTTACAAGATTGAACACACTGTATTGTTGGAATTTGAGAACATTTCCTTATTGAGATGAGAGTGTTTGTCTTTTTCCATAATGGTTTTTTTTCTTCTGATTATGAGCAACTTTCCCTTTGCCAAACTGTTTGCAAATGTCGTCTGCTGCAGATTCATCTTAGTGTGTCTGCATGTGGAAAAGATTAAACTAAACGATATGAATAGTGATGACACTAGTACTTCAGTTATATCACGGCGACAATTTACATGATCCCTGTGTCAACATACACGTACAAGGCTGATTGTGACTAGCCCTAGGGTACTCCACCATGACCGCCGCGATTGGGGATCAAACCCGAATGTCCGGTTTCAAATCCCTGACGCTAAGCACTCGACCACGGCGGATTCCTATTTATTTGAAAGCAATGTGGATAAAGGAAATTTGAACAACTTCTCCTTTTGTCACTTTGTTTTCATGCATATTATGCATGCAGAGTACCAGTTACACACCTTAAGTAAAGTAGTGGAATGGGAAAGATTACACGTAATTTCTTTTTGACTTTTTTTTAAAGTGCATTGTCTTCAATACTTGAACTCATCTGTATGCAATACAGCCCGTTGTGGGGAAAGTCCGGAGTGCTCATCAGGCCAATTATTGCTTGAAGTCTTTACAATGAAATAGTGTTTAAATGATGTTTTAAGATCTTTTCAGGAATCCGCTGTGGTCGAGTGGTTAGCGTCGGGGATTTCGAAGCAGGGTCTCCCGGGTTCGATCCCCAGTCGCGGCACTACGGTCATGGTGGAGTGCCTTTGGACAAGGCACATTTTCCAGTCTAGTACTGGTTTGTTTACCCAGGTATCATGAATAAGTGAACTGTCGCCGTGATATAACTGAAATATGTTGAAAGCGGCGTAAAACCCCAATAAATAAATGACGACATTACCTGATTGGATGACTAGTATTACCGGTATAACTAGTATAACGAGGTGTTAAAATGAACGCAAGTAACGCATGTTTGTAAAGCGTTATTCCCGTACCTTTATTCATTACCTTTCAATGTAAGAACCGTGTATAACGAAAAGGGGATCTTGTTACGCTTCTGTTATAGGATAACACAAAAGGGTTATTTCTACAATGTTTGTTTTGTGGTAATTAGTAAGTATATACATCTTCTTAATAAAGGCGGGCAATGCAGAATCTGGTCAGGTTTATCGTACGCTTAAAGCCCAATTAATTCGTCAGGAGTAGCATGTGTAATAAGACCCCAACTCGCCTGAATCGACTCATCTCATCTATCAAACAATATCCAAATACGGTCGGTATATCTAATTTTAACTACATTTGTTTCTCTAATCATTAAAGGACCAAATAACTAGATTGACAACGTCACACAAAACCCTATACAAGGACATGCGAAGATCAAGATCAACCTGGGCGTCCTCGAAACCTGATCAGGTACGTCCCTTGTCACCGTCTAGTTATGTAAAAATCGATATAACGGTAACAACAATCCCGAATTAATAGAGAATCTTACATGAGTGCTTATTTGATATTGTTTTTATTAAACGAGTCGACTGAAATAATATGACGCGAGGCTCTGCCGAGCGTCATATTCGTTTCAGTCGACGAGTTTCATAAAAACAATATCAAATAAGCACTCATGTAAGATTTTATTTATCACATAACACCATAAAAAGATTGTTTTCAATCTTTAAATCGATCTTTCTTCGTCCTCATATAAACAGTGACCGAAGTTCACCCCGAAGTTCTAATGCATACGTCCACTGTAAAATGTAGTCCCTATCAATAACCTTTTGATTTTATACAAAATTAGCAACAATGCTCTTATAACGTTTCATTTATCGAGATTTATTCTCTTTAAACAATATTTTCAATAAATGCCGAAATTCAGAACAATTGTAAACAATATGCTGTCATTGAAGTGACGTCACACTGGAGTGACGTCACATACGTGTTGTGAGTCGGCTATTTATGTAACTAGTTACATATGATATTTATGTCACTGCTTTATGTCACTCCTAGAGTGCAAGTTATGTGATAAACACATTTACAATTTGCTTGGCACTGCTCTTATTTCTAAAACATCTAAATATCTGTTTCCTTGAGACATGACTCAGGTTACTATTATTTTCCAACATCAAAAATCATAATAATTAAGAAAAGCTAATTTATTGTTTTCTTTACTTTTACAATTTACCTCATGTCAGATGTTATACTCAACTGCTGTAATATACGTTAAGAACTATAATCTAACAGTATTTTATTTCTTATCTATAAACATCCAGACATGAATAATACGAGTAAGTCATAATTGTTCTTCTGTAATTTAACCGTTTACCTTGTGTGATTTTGAAACGTCGTCTGTACTATGTATTCCACCTGTGACGCTAAAGATCTTATCAATGTAATCAGTCGTATTGTTGATTTATTTTCATTGTTTCGCCGATAACCAACGCAATTGAACGATTCATGTATGGCAGAGCTGACCTACATGTGTTCGAGTAGAGTGGTCGAACTTATGTATGCGCATGTACAAGGTCAATTTATGTTTATGAAACAAAAGTCTGTACAAATGAAAAATAATAATAAAAGTAATGATAAATAACAATAAAGCTATCAGTATAGGCTGTAATAATGTTCCCCTACCGTTACATTAGTAGTACCAATTACGAGATAACGTGTGTATTGTGGCCTTCCCGCCAAATATTTACTACATATACCATTGTATCGTGGCCTTCTATCCAAATATTTAGACCACAGACTATTGTATCGTGGCCTTCTATCCAAATATTTAGACCACAGACTATTGTATCGTGGCCTTCTCACCATGTATTTAGACCACACACCATTGTATCGTGGCCTTCCCGCCAAATATTTACACCCCACACCATTGTAGTGTGGCCTTCCCGCCAAAGATTTACACTACACAACATTGTAGTGTGGCCTTCCCGCCAAATATTTACACCACACACCATTGTAGTGTGGCCTTCCCGCCAAAGATTTACACTACACAACATTGTATCGAGGCCTTCCCGCCAAATATTTACACCCCACACCATTGTATCGTAGCCTTCCCGCCAAATATTTACACCACACACCATTGTAGTGTGGCCTTCCCGCCAAAGATTTACACTACACAACATTGTATCGAGGCCTTCCCGCCAAATATTTACACCCCACACCATTGTATCGTAGCCTTCCCGCCAAATATTTACACCACACACCATGGTGACGGACGGGGTATTGGACGGACAGGTAATGCATATCCCACAACTTTCAGCGCCAAGGAGGGCAAGCCATTACAACCATATTTAAAGTATTTTGTATGAACCGTCTGGAGATCGAAGCCACGACCGCCTGCATTCGAGCCGGACGCTTTCCCCCAAAACCAAATAAATTGAATTTGCTCAGTTTGAGATCGTTTGTCGTTTCACACAATGTTGTAAAACCTGGTATGCAGCGGAGATGCCTCTATAATTCGTATTTGAAGTAAAACAGTTCATGATACTTTACTAACCAATATTGACGGCTTTAATCTCACAGAGTTGAATCTTTAAATGATTCCAATAGCCCTGTACTGAAAGGATCCATACGAATGACGTAGATATAATTTTATTTTATGTAGCACTTTAAAGTTTAACCTCTCATTTAATCGTAAACGGAACAATTTACCTGATACAGCCAATTATAAACTCTCGTGCGGCAGACGGCTATTCAATTTAAACCGAAGTCTCTTCCAATATATATATTCAATCAAAATAGTATATATAGTTTATTTCAAAACAGACCGTTTTGCAAATACCAAATAATATAAGGGTCAAAAACTGCAGATCCAAGGAAATGTTCATTTTTTTTTCATTTAAGTCGTTCAACATCAATAGCATGCATTTGTGATCAACGATCACCTAATGATGCTAAGTCACTGCGAAAACTACACATACAGTGGGGACCGCCTCAGTCGTGTAGTGGTAGAGCGTCCGTCGCGAGTGCGGGAGGTCAGGGTTTTGATCCCCGATCGTGTCTTACCAAAGACTTTAAACATGGTAGTAGCTGTGCCCACCTTGGCGCTCAGGGTTGCGGGGTTAGCTATAACGACTGACGTGCTGATGTCAGGATAAAGAACCAGTAGCACTGGACGCATATTTAGCATCTGTTCATTGCAGATACGAGCCAATGAGTTCAGCGCTCTGGCATGTTACTCAATTTCGCCTTGCTGGGTGGGATTACTTGAATGAGTCCTACGCTTCAGATAATCCCATACGTGCTCAACTCACCCTTGATACTTGCAAGTAAATGAAAAGGCGCTTAATATTTGCCTAGGTGTTTATTTGAAAATATTCCCCGTCTTGATAAATATATTTATTTTAGAAATACAGTTAGAACACTGGTGTTTATAACAGCATACCAAAAGGAGATAAGTCTGGAAATTAACCCTGACAAATAACGTGATATAAGTGGAGAACTGCAGAGAGTAGCATAATTAGCAATCATACAAGTAATACTTCACTATTTACACTTACACTTAACACTACAATGACTGTTATAACATGCAAGGAACATAAACGCTATATGTATAACCCATATGTTTGTTATTTTCCATCAACAACATGATACGTATGTCTGACAGAATACGCCTAATGGCGGTCCAAACAAACAACAACTCCATTTACTCTTTTACTTTTAAATTACAAGGACTGGTATATGTATGATCAGAGGGACTTAACATAAAAGACGACGTATAAACCCTATGGTGGTGGTTTCCATGAACAAAATAATCAAAATATTAATCTGAAAGTAACTTCCGGGTGTAAAAAAGAACGTTTTAATCAATTTCCTCATCGATTGTTTTCTTAAAATCAAATGAACAAGCTAACACAATCATTTTTTTTAACGGTGATTTAACTTCCGTTTTGTCATTTTCTATTTAAGAAAATCATGTTACATTCTAAAAAGAATTGGATTTGGGAAGTAAAAGTTGTAAGGTATCTCATTATTCACGAATGCATGACCCTTTCAATATGAGAGACGCTATAATAAACAAATTCTTTACATAATGTATCTCATTAGTCCAGCATGCATGACCCTTTCAAGTTGAGAGACACTATAATAAACGAACTCTTTACATAAGGTATCTCATTATCAAGCATGTATGACCCTTCCAATATGAGGGACACTATAATAAACAAACTCTTAACATAATGTATCTAATTAGTCAAGCATGTATGACCCTTTCAATATGAGAGACACTATAATAAAGAAACTCTTAACATAATGTATATCATTAGTCAAGCATGTATGACCCTTCCAATATGAGGGACACTATAATAAACAAACTCTTAACATAATGTATCTCATTAGTCAAGCATGTATGACCCTTTTAATATGAGAGACACTATGATACACAGACTCTTAACATAATGTATCTCATTAGTCAAGCATGTATAACCCTTTCAATATGAGAGAGACTATGATAAACAAACTCTTTACATAAGGTATCTCATTAATCAAGCATGTATGACCCTTTCAATATGAGAGACGCTATAATAAACAAACTCTTAACATAATGTATCTCATTAGTCAAGCATGTACGACCCTTTCAATATGAGAGACACTATGTACAACCCTTTCAATATGAGAGACACTATAATAAACAAACTCTTAACATAATGTATCTCATAATCAAGCATGTATGACCCTTTCAATATGAGAGACACTATAATAAACAAACTCTTAACATAATGTATCTCATTAGTCAAGCATGTATGACCTTTTCAATATTGGAGACACTATGTAAGACCCTTTCAATATGAGAGACACTATAATAAACAAACTCTTAACATAATGTATCTCATTAATCAAGCATGTATGACCCTTTCAATATGAGGGACACTATGATAAACAAACTCTTAACATAATGTATCTCATTAGTCAAGCATGTATGACCCTTTCAATATGAGAGACACTATGTACGACCCTTTCAATATGAGAGACACTATAATAAACAAACTTTTAACATAATGTATCTCATTAATCAAGCATGTATGACCCTTTCAATATGAGATACGCTATAATAAACAAACTCTTAACATAATGTATCTCATTAGTCAAGCATGTACGACCCTTTCAATATGAGAGACGCTATGTACAACCCTTTCAATATGAGAGACACTATAATAAACAAACTCTTAACATAATGTATCTCATTATCAAGCATGTATGACCCTTCCAATATGAGGGACACTATAATAAACAAACTCTTAACATAATGTATCTCATTAGTCAAGCATGTATGACCCTTTCAATATGAGAGACACTATGATAAACACACTCTTAACATAAGGTACATGTATCTCATTAGTCAAGTATGTTTCACCCTTTCAATTTGAGAGACACTATGATAAAGAAACTCTTTCCTTTGACGTTATAAGCATGTTATATCACATCATATCGCATAATGAGAGAATTAATCAACTGAAATATAGCTGAGGTTTCTTGTGAATGACCAGAATAATTACAGAAAATAACCCTTTCCCTCATACCGAGGGTTCTGATCAGAACTAAAGAACAACGTGTGTATTTCCTGATGTATCTGTACAGTGTAGAGACGCGGAACAATATCTTCCCTGTTCGCAAATTCTTCTTCGCGGTTTCCTTGTTTTCAACTTTTCTCTTATCCAGATAACATTTATACATTACGATTCAAGAGGTTGAATGAACTAGATATTGCGCTACATGATTAAATGTCTACCACTCTTTCCACTATCCTATCTGCATTCGCGCTTCCATATATTGTCTCCCAACACGACTCCGTATCACTGTTACATTTATCGCGAATCGAGCCGCGATAGTTCAGTCTGTAACGACTCGGGATATCAACCAAAGTTAGGTTGACAGATATCCGTGACATCAACTTAAAAAGCTTTCCAAGCCGTGTTAAATTCCAATAAATCATCTCATTTGACGAGTAACGTTTCAATATCCTCTTTACAAATCGAACTCTGAAAAAATAATATGTACAGTCTTTCTTTGTGAGACGTCACAGGTACATGTTTTAAAAGTAGTTCGCTACATTGATGCGTTTATTGTTGGTTCTAACTAGAATCGTCTCATCAGGACCATCTGCATAGGTTTTAACCTAGTTTTGAAAACAATATAATTGTCGATAGTTTTTTAATTTGAGAGTAACGTACTTTAAATGAGCGCCGATAGGCCAGAACTATCCGTATTGCATTTGAGACCAGTGCGGATTCATCGCCGTAGTCTGATTGGGCTCTGTACTGTTCGCATAATAGTCACAAAAGGTCTATAATGTAAGCAGTATCAATTTGGATTCTTCAGCATTGATGTGCTGGCAGGTCTTTTTCCTCACCTGTAATAATTACGTTATGGCCCGATCACATTGGGCCGAATGTCATTCCGTTTGTATTCCGAATAGGAATTTGGGAAACCGGGGAGCGAACGGATCATAATCGGGAAGCATTCGGTGTGTGCTAGGAGCATACTAGCTGTTCGGCTCCGTACGGATGCATACGGAACGGCTTCCGGTAGGTCCAAATGTAAATGTTCAAAATTATTTTCATCGACCATCCGAAAGTGGCGTCCATGTGTATTCGGGAAGTATTCGGGAAGCATTCTAGGAGCAAACGGCATGTACGGAAAACGTTCGGGAAGCATGTGTCTAGTTCTCGGTGCATTCGGAATAAAGGAGGTCCTGGGTTCCGAATGATTTATGAACAACCGGAATGGACATAGAACATGACGAATGCTTTCTGAGTTAGCCGAAAACTTTCGGAAAGCGTGCAGAATACATGCGGGAAGAGTTCGGTCCATTCTAGGTCGATTCAACGTGTTCTGAAAGAATTCGGAAAGCATACGGAAAGTTTTCGGAAATGAAACCGTTCGAAGTCAACATGCGGAAAGTATTCAGTCTGTTCTGAAACTATACTGAAAACATTCGGAGAGCAAATGGAAAGCATTCGGTGATACCTTGGTGAAAACACATTCAGAGGGGCATTCGGCCAGTTTAAAAAATCAAACGTACATATCGTACATAAACCAATTCCAACAACATATCTGCAGTAGAGGAAATTTAAAACTTCAAGACAAAACATAGGGAAACCCCGTCTTGATCAAAGAAAAATAATCGAAAGAGATTAAAACGTTGTGCCAAAAGAGAAAATTAAATATTATGAGCAATTTCTTTTTTTGAAACGATGTTTTAAAAATACTTCTGCTGCAAACGCGTCTAAATGCGTCTGCAGATGGAAAAAAGTTAAAATCTGAAAATTAGAATATGGTCAATTTGATCGCAAATGAACCACGCATTAAAGTTCATAGTTTTGAGTGTTTCTAAGACCGCTTTCATTATATTTCACATGTGTTATGGCTATTTTCCGGCTTTGACGTGTTCATTTAACCTATCAAACGTAACCCGATTCTACTTACCGCTGTGAAACATTTGTAGAATCAAGAAATAGTTCGAAAAAATGGAAAAAACACTCGTTTAATATCTTTAAAATAGTTTGCACTTTGAACTTTAACCTTAGATACATTGTAAACTGAACTATCTTCCCGATACAGACAATTATAAATGCCGGTACTACTGACGGCTATTCACAACATGTTGAATAAATAGCAGGTATTATACAAACCAAACTTTCCTACCTAAGAACATAAATATTAAAGTAAAATGTCATCTTGATTATTTAATTTAAAACGATTTCTTTCAAAACATAAGGTCAGCAGTTGCAGTTTCATTTGTGATCAACACTATCCAACTTTTACGAGTCTATTGCGAAACATTTACGATATACGACTGTCTGAATCAGGTATGTTCATTGAACGAATCATTTCTAGCGTGTGCCACTTAGCAGCATTGTGAATCGGTCTGATGTTCCAGGATTCTAGAAAGCACTTCATAGCTAGTTTAGCTAGATTTTCTTCTTTGAATATCCATCCTAACATGTTCAATGCTGTTTCATGATGTCCAAGGTTTGTGTCTGTTATTATAACGTCTATTAAGTCATAAATGGCTTTTTTTTTATATACGGGTTTGTTTATTTTTGAATAAAGGCCATACTGCATGAAATACAGATAAACTCTGGAATCGACAACAATCCAGTCAAACCAGAATTCTAACTGTTCATTCCTAGAATCAGGCGGTGTACAAACTGAACGGTACATCTCGTAATGTAAAGCTTGAGGTACAAGGTTGGCCATATGAGGTAGAAAAGATAAACATCCAGTTGTATAGGTTCTCGTGAACTCTGTGTATGGAATATCCTGTGAGCCGACCATCAGTTCAAGTTCTTTGTCTGCCTCATTCGAATATCTCGGCTCGAATCAACATCCACACACTGATACAACATATGATTTCAAAGCCGTTTCGCATTTCAATAGAATCTCTTCACAATCATCATATCTGTGACTCTGTAAACAATAGGATGCGACTATCAAATACCTGGAAATAACGTCACAGTCTTTACTTTCTTGTATTTAATACTTAAACGTATCAAACAATTTCTTTAGTCAGTATAATACTCGCTACACATTGTGCTATTTGTAGACGAATGTGAGGAATAAAGTAGCGTATTGCTTGTCTTGTTTCTTTTACAGTATGATATCTAACACACTGCGTGTGTAGTATATGTGTTTGCACTGAGTGCAATTCTGACAATAAGTCAAGACTGATCTATTTCCGCAATCGTTAAGACTACCATTCATTATATCCATTAAATTTGCATTGAGATTTAGGTTCATCAATGTTACTATTGCAGATACATTACTATGCTTTACTCTCATTATGCTAGGTCCAAACCCGAACAACACACCGTGCAAGACCTTTCCAATGTCATCACAGGTCAATGCCCATAGAAATGAACACCAATGTTCTACAATATCCTCTAGTACAACCTGTACCTGTCGCAGAGTACTGTACTCAAGTCTGTCAAACATGTTTTCATCCGGCATGAAGTAATTTGGAAAGTTTTGCTCTTTAACCCAATGTAACAGCAGGTTGATACAAAGAAACGTGCATTTTAGAATGTGTCTACGGGTCCAGAATTCAGAAGGCTTATTTTCAACTGCATATAACAAACATGTTTTACAGTGATACGACGAGATCGATCCGGGCACACGTTTTTGTATGATATCTTTCATGGTCATCTTAAGTAAAATGTAACATTTGTGCTGCGTCGAGTTAAGACTAGACATGAGTTCACGTTCCTGGATGGAGAATGACAGCCTCCATTCGATCGGACCATTTTGACTTGATGGATGATTTGTCCCGACAAAGAAACACCCAGATCCTTTCAACAGATGTATTTGTGTGTCATTTAGCCTATTGCAACGGGTAACTCTTCTTAACCAGGATTTAGCAAAACTTGGTATGAGGTGACATTGAAATGCAGTAACTGAGTCTTGATCAACTAGCCCATTTATTCCTGTATAAGTCACAGCAGGACCATTAGCCATTGTATACATTTCATTATAACGATGGACATTTCGTAAACAGAGCCTGTCGTTTTTGTCGGTTTCTAGATATTTTTGAGTGATAAAGTCTCTGATATAAACGGGAACTTTGTATTCGACACATTGTAGTTTAAAATACCCGGGTTTAGTGGTTTTATCAGCCACCATGAGGAATGATAATCCGTGTTGAAGAGCATCAGAGATCGTCTCTACAACAGGTATATAAATACACACTAGCATGTCTCTGTCTGAATTTAGCCCTAATTTTGTTGTACCCTCACTGCCACTTTCAAATATATAAAAGGTGCGTCGGTCGTCGGGTCGGAAAAAGTTTCTCGTCATGCTTTTTAAGATTTCCCATACTAGTGTCATTTCTCTGTATTTGTCCCTCATCTCTTCAGAAGCACCGATCCAATCTAGAATGTCATAAAGACGGAGTGACAAATTTTGATACTGATCATCCATTTCGCAGAACTGTTACCTATAAATAGAAACGACATTCTTTGAAGAGAATGACCAATTCATTAATGGTAGCATACACATGGATGTTCAACAGTTTATTTATTGACACAAATAAACTTGGCTTTGGTCCCTGAGACGTAAACACAACCTTCATCTACGTTTTGACAAAGTTAAGTTAGGTAATATAATACAACTTGCCTAGCTACAGTTATGATCAAGTTATGATCAAGTGTGTCGTTTGTTTTATTTATACTGATCATGACAAGCTGCCAATCCTTATTGTATGGGTGTCAGTATGTACAATCTACATGAAATGCATCAAACACACACATCAATTACACCTGGTTGTATACTTTCTAAGTGATTCGGAAGAACGTTTAATTCAAGTTGATTATAATAAGCAGACGTGCCAAATTTGCATATAACGTAACACGTGATATATCCATGTAGTCCTTTTCTATTTAAAGAAATAATATTCCTTGGATCTATTCATAGACCACTGAGAATGCAAACGATTCATTTACCTTATACGGACGACATCTAAACACGTAAGATCCAAGTTAACTGCATTGAAATAAAAAACAATATGGGTTTTTCCTGGTCGCACAGTCATTACTCTTGGAAATCTGAAGATGCAAGCTTAACTATTAAAAAAGAACACTTGTTAGAAAATGTTATATATATATATAAAAGACCTTTGGGGCCTTATTATAAAGTGATACAGTTTAAGCTTGTGATATTTTGAAACAGACCCTTAACCATTTCCTTCTTATTATCATATAGACAACTGCTGAAACTTAAACATTGTGAACACGGAAGGAGTATTAATACTGTTTAGGGGCGCGAACTAATATATTGTCCTGTTCGCAACCATTTGACACTCTGTGTGCGTGTTCTCAACCCCTTTTCACCAATTGAATGTTTATGCAAAATCATGTGTGGAGAAACATGAACAATTGCTGTATTTGTTAATGTAAATGCAGACGTGAAAATATTCAACACATTTAAATTATTTGAACAAAACGGCACATTGTAAGATCAGTGTTTTTCAAATGAGTTGATGCCATACATTACAATGTGTAAAGGCTTTATATAAGTGTTTTCAAAAGAGATAATAATTTTTATAAACATACTCGGATCTTTTGGAAATAGTATTGTTAAAAGTATAAATTTTCAAATACTTTCTATCAGACATCTTCAGATGTTTTATGTTGAAATGAAAGAGTTTGTGCATTCTGGTTTTCAAGTATAGGGATGGTATTGCTTGACAATATTGTCCTGAACGTGACATTTATTTACAGATGTATATTATTTACGATATACATGTATTTCCATCAAATTTATGAATTATTTTATGAAGAAACACATACGAGGGAGTATTAAACGTAAAAGATAGGTAACCATTGCATTAATAGGGTAGATAATGTCGGCCGTTGACAACATCTCAGTGGTGACGTAGTAGAGCATCCTGGGGATCGGGAGGTCGCGGGTTCGATCTCCGGCCGGTTCATACCAAATACTTTCAAAATGGTAGTATTGGCTGATCTTTTAGGCGCTCAGGGTTACTGGGTCATAATCACGACTGACTGGCTATTGTCAGGTTAATTGGACCAGAAGTACTGGTAGCTTACACAGGACACGCCGTGATATAGAACAGAACAGAAATTTTAATTGACATTAATCATATAAGCTCATAGTCACTTAAAACATACATATAAATATACATACAACAGAAAATGGCATGTCGTTTAATACATACATATACATAAAATTGTTATCATAATTTTATACATTTAGGTTGAAAACGTGAGAATACTTCCGCTTATTGTTACTTATTCCTGGAACATACAACATCCAGTACTGGTCATATAGTAGTATTTCATGTTTTACTATTACCTTCCAGAGTCTACACACATCCGATAATATTTGTGACAAAAGCATTTATTTATTTATTTATCTAATCATTTTGCAGATCTTAGCAACATATAAGATACGCAAAGTGTTCAGTTTAAACAACTTAAAAGCATTCAATACATTATATGTTGTATAGAGGAAACGGGTATTTTTTCTATACAGGTGAATGGCTGACAACTCCTTACAAAACGAAACCTAAGAAGTTACCAACCTGACATTCACACTGTTTATCTATTGTGTATATATTGTTATTAATAAAACACAATGAAATAAAAACATATTTTCAGTATACATACATAACAATAAAGATATATCATATTTAAGTTATTGCACATAGACACAACACTATTTTTACCCTTTTTCCCCTTTGTTGATTTTTTTGGCATTTTATATTATAATATTTTGAAGTCATTGTGTGGAAAGAAGTAATCGTGTTCACATTCCTGCTTTTCTCACAATGTCTTCCATCCTCGATCTTTGGTTGTTGTCTTCCGATGTTTTCCTTTTCAGTATACATAGTATATATAATACATGGTACACACTGGCATTATATATACAGAGACATAGTTTATACGTGTACATATATAAACATTGAACAGATTATTAGTATTTACATAGATCACATGTTCATCTCTTCCTGGTTCCATTATTCACCTGTACTGGCTATATAATAATCCCTTCGCTTCTGGAATGCGTTTTTATAGAAATATGTAAGGTTTTTCTGGAGTTCAGTAATTCAAAATATTTATACATACTTGGATTTTTACAAAAAAATTTTAGTTACATATTTTGATCGGATTTCATTATAGTGCGGGCAAATAAGGGTAAAATGATATTCATCTTCTATATCATGTAGTTGGCATAATTCACAATATCTTTCATTTCTGTTAGTGTTATTATATCTTCCAGTTTCTATTTTAAGTCATGAGATGATAGTCTTATTTTACTGATGATGTTTCGTTGTTGTTTATTTTTGTCTAGAATATCAATATAGCTTGATCTTTCGTAATTATTTTTCATATATTCAAACGTATTCAATGACGAGCACATGTTTATACTAGTAGCCCAATTATTTATATGTAGGTCTTTCATTCTAATCATAAAGGATGGTATACAACTGTTTATATGAACTGATTCGGGGTATAGCCATATTTCATTAAATTCTGAACTTTCTAATAAACATTTTACTCTGTTACACCAGTGTTTAACTTGTGAATCGTTCTGTATTTCTTGGTTTTGTAATCTGACTATTGTTGACACCGTTAGTGTTGATATAGTTTTATGTTTTATTGTGAAATAATTTTAACCAGTATTTGATGTTGTTATTTTAACATTAAGAATACGTTTGCAGAATTTTCTATGGACTATTTCGACATGTTCTGCTTGGTTTAGGCCCCACACCTCACAGCTGTAGCTCAATACCGAGTTAACATAACTATCAAATAAATTGAGTAAAATATTGACTGGTATATTGTATTCTTTGGTAACACTTAATAGTGACCCCATCGCCCTCAGCGCTTTTCCTACGAGTGAATTAGTTGCTTGGTGAAATGAACCCCCGCTTGTATATAATATCCCTAGATAGATAAAACTGTTCACTACATCTATTATATTGCCTGAATATGACCATACCCAATCACGCCCGACCCTTTCCCCTTTCCTAAATGCCATAACTTTTGTTTTGTCTATGTTTACAGTTAATTTCAATTTCGAACAATATTCTTCTAGGCTCTGTAGTAAGCCTTGTAACCCTTCCCTTGTCTCTGATACAAGTACCGCGTCATCTGCAAACAGGAGAATGTATATGGTAATTTGATCAATTGTTAATCCTTCAGATACATCCTTTTGAAAGCAGGTTTCAATGTCATTTAGAAATAAAGAAAACAGTATCGGTGAGGGTTTCTCCCCTTGGAATAGACCATATTGCTGTCAAAGAACTCTGATAGTTTATTTACATGTTTAACGCACATTTTGACATTTGAGTACATCGACCTATGACCGTAACAAGTTTACCATCGACACCCGATGTGATAAGTTTATACCACAACGCATCCCTATCTATGCTATCATATGCCTTTTTAAAGTCAACAAAACATGTAAACAGTTTACCCCTACTATTTAATTGCTTTTATTTTAATGCGTTTCAAATAAATACCGCATCCACCGTGCTATATCCTGATTTAAAACCGAATTGAGCGTCCGTCAGGATATCACATTCCTCTGTCCATTTCTTTAACCTATTGTTTAATATAACTGTAAACAGCTTAGCAAAACAGCTAGTTAGAGTAATGCCTCTATAATTATTAGGGTCGGAAGAGTCACCCTTCTTAAACATAGGTATGATCAGCCCTTTGCACCAAGTTGATGGGAAATTTCCTGACTCTAAGATATAATTAAAGACCAATAAAAATGCATTTCCCGTTAAATGTATGCTATCTTTAAAATAGTCGTAGATTATATCATCAAAGGAACATGCTTTATTGGTATATATCTGTTTATAGGCAGTATTAGGTTCATGCAATGTGATTGATTGATTTAATTCTTCAAATGTGGCCGATTTCAAATACTGATCTTGGAGGTTGAAATCGTTATACACCTCACTATTTATTGGTTCATATGTTTCGGCCGATAAATTTTTAAAATAATCGTGAAATTTTTCTAATGAGATTTCAGCGTCAGAAACCAGTTGTTTACCCTTTTTAAACATTTTCCAAAAATCGCGAGGTTTCGCTCGTCGTATTTCATTCATTTTTACAGCTATATTTCTGTTATACTCTGACTTCTCTGATATGACTGAAAAGTGTGGAAAACGACGTAATAGATAAATCAATCAATTCTCCATTTAACAATAAATTGTACACATAATTGGCATTACAATTACCGTGTAAATGATATGTTTAATGTTGTCATGGGACAGTTTTTTATTTTGAGAGTGTTCGTCTTTTCCCATAATGTTTTTAAAATAGTTTTGCTGCAAAGGCGTTAGACGTATATTTTTCACTGCAACAAATCCTGCAGCAGATGAAATGAAAACGTCAGGGTAAGAATATGGAACTTCTCTAGAAATTAACGTTAAATGATGGAATTAAGTTTATAAACTTGCGACGAAAGTAAAACCAATCTGAGTATGAGCAACTTTCCCTTTGCCACACTGTTTGCAAAAGTCGTCTGCTGCAGATACGTCTTAGTGTGAGATTTAACTAAACGATATGCATAGTGATGACACTGCAATATTATTTCAGTTATATCACGGCGACAGTTCACATGCTCCCTGTGTGAACATACACGTACAAGGCTGATTGTGACTAGCCCTAGGGTACTCCACCATGACCGCCGCGATTGGGGATCGAATCCGGATGCCCGGTTACAACTCCCTGACGCTTACCACTCGGCCACGGCGTATTCCTAACTTTTGAAACCAATGTGGGAGAAGGAAATAAGGAAATTTGAACAACTTCTCATTTTGTTACTTTGTTTTCATGCATCTTATGCAGTCTAGTTACACACCGTTAGTAAAGTAGTGGAATGGGAAAGAGTACACGTTATTAATGTTTGACATTTTCTTTGTTTGAAAGTGCATTGTCTGCAATACTTGAAATCTGTATGCAATACATCCCGTTGTGTGGAAAGTACAGAGTGCTCATCAGGCTAATTATTGCTTGAAGTCTTTACAATGAAATAGTGTTTGAACGATGTTTTAAGTTCTTTTCAATAGTATCTGTGTGATATGACATTACCTGCGTGGATTACTAGTACTACCGGTATTACTTGTATAGCGAGGTGTTAAAATGAACGCAACTGACATGTTTGTGAAACGTTATTCCCGTACCTTTATTCAGTACTTTTCAATGTAAGAACCGTGTATGTCGAATAGGGGATATTTGTACACCTCCTTAACAGGATAACATAAAGGGTTCTTTTAGGGAACCTGAAGGGCTTCAATTATAGTTGTGTACCGTTCCATATACGAGGCGTGTATAACACATAGGGGATCTGTTTAGGGAAACATGAACGGCTACACTTATAGTGTTTTATAATTGGTACACATATGCTTCTCCTTAAGGAAGGAGGGCAATTGAGAACATGATCAGGTACGCCCCTTGTCATCGTCTAGTTATGAAAATATCCGATATATCGGTTACAACACTGTCGACTTAACATATTTACAATTTGCTTGTCAATTCTCTCGATTCTGAAACCTCTAACAATATGTTTCTTTCAGACGTGACTCAGGCTACTATCATTTTCAAACATCAAACTTCATAATAAATAAGATTAACTAATTTGTTGATTTCTGTACATTTACTATTTACCTCATGTCAAATTTTAGATTCGACTGCTGTGAAAGAACTATAATTAAACCGCATTTTATTTCTTATCTATACACATCGATACATGAATGATACGAGTAACCTAAATTATTATTTTTTTCTGTAATTTAACCGTTTCGTTTGCACTATACATTCTACCTGTGACGATATTGTTGATATGTTCTAATTGTTTTGCAATACATGTACTTTTAACAAGCCGATAACCAACGGAACTGAACGATTCATGATCTGTAGAGCTGACGTCCATCTGACGCTAAAGAGCAAATCAATGTAATCAGTCGTATTGTTGATTTATTTTAATTGTTTCGTAATACTGTTAACAAGCTGATAACGCACGGAATCGAACGATTTATGTTTAGTAAAGCTGACTTATTTGTGTTCGAGTACAGTTGTCCAACTAATGTATGCGCGTGTCCGGGTTTGATATTTTTTTTATGAAACAAAAGTCTCTACAAATGGTCTGTAATAGCCTTCCCCTACCATTACATTAGTAGTACCAATGTACGAGATAACGCGTGTATTGTGGCCTTCCCGCCAAATATTTACTCCACAAGGGAAGCAGACGCAGTTCAGTACATTTAAATAACCTGTGCAAACAGACAGGGTGTCAATACTTTGAACAAGAAGGCCAAATGTCACTTTATTTTAAATAAGATGGCCAAGCTGTGCCGATATTGGTCACCTGGCTACCATAGTCTAAAAGTTAAGGTTATCAGAGCAGAAAGGATCAATTCTGATGAATAGAAGGGATCAGACGTTTTATATGCTACGACCCACGTAATATTCAGCAACTATAATGTGTCATACAAGCTGAAGTTTCTTAATTTTACCAAAAAACGTATTTAAATTTGCTCTTACTAGATCAATTAGATAAACAGAAAAGAAATAGGTACTGAACTATTAACAGATATTAACTTAAGGTTGTATGCCTCTGATTATAAGTTAAGTGTGACACAAGCTTTAGAAGGAAAGAGGGAAGTATGATAACAAAAACAGTAGTATATAAACAAAAAATAAAAGATAATAAAATACAAAGTAGTATCAAATTGAGCATTTATGAAATTAAAAAAAAAAGTTCACATGTATAGTCAACATATAGCAAGATACATAGGAAATAAATTAATGTCGTATTGCAAGCAATACAAAAGTCCCCTACCAATAATTGTGTGAAGTTGTATCAAAATCCATTCAAGCATGTGTGAGCTTGACCCATGCCTGGGTTTTGTGCGCGACTCGCCACATAATAACACATTGTTATACATGTTATATAACCCGATATCAGATTAATATTCATGTTATATAATCTCATATCAGATTCTTATACATGTTATATAACCCGATATCAGATTATATTCATGTTATATAATCTCATATCAGATTCTTATACATGTTACATAATCTCATAACAGATTATTATTCATACTATATAACCTGATATCAGATTGTTATACATGTTATATAACCTCATATCAGATTGTTATACATGTTATATAGCCTCATATCAGATTGTTATACATGCTATATAAATTCATATCAGATTGTTATACATGTTGCATAACCTCATAGCAGATTATTATTCATGTTATATAACCTGATATAAGATTGTTATTGGTAATGTAACCCGCTATCTGATTATGATACATGTTATGTAAACCGATATCATATTGTTATACATGTTATATAATCTAAACTAAGATTGTTATACATGTTATGTAACCTGATATTAGATTGTTTTACATGTTATATAATCCCTTATATCAGATTGTTATACACATTACATAACCTCATAACATATTATTAATCATGTCGTATAAACTTATATCAAATTTAACTTCACTGGATGCATTCCTTTTTCTATTAACTAACCTCCAAAATAATGGAATATCAATACTATATGCATTATCGATATCATCATTAACTTTGTGTAAGTAAACAAGTGAACTTTCTAGATGGGACTTTCGAAATACTCGTTTGGCTTCCTTATATTCTCTGTATTTTAATAATGTATTACCACCTGGCCAGCCCGAATCAATCCAAGCCCTACGTTTGCATCTCAAACTCGCATGCGATTGTCTGAGACTGGCAGACCAATATGGTTTTAAGAATGAGCGGAAATTTGAATGGGGAAGAAGAATAAAGAAATGCGGCCTCTAGAGTGTTAACACTATTTTCCATCAATTTGGCTAAGTGACCTTGTTTTTAACCAAACATGACCCTTATTCAGACTTGGCCTATATATCATGAAGACAAACATTCTGACAAAGTTTCAATATTTTCAAGGTAAAAAAGCAGCCTCCAGAGTGTTAACAAGATTGTTCTTCATCTTCACAAGGTGACCTAGTTTTTGACTCAATACAATCCATATTTAAACATGATTTAGATATGTTTAAACAAACATTCTGACACATTTCTAGCTGCTGAAGCAATAATTCGGCCTCTGTAGTGTTTTCCAGATTTTGCTTCAATTTGGCCTAGTGACATTCTGTTTGTCTCGACATAACCCATATTCAAACTTGGCCTACATATCATTAAGACAAATAGTCTGATCAAGTTTCAACATGTGAAGTGAAAATACGGCCTCCACAGTGTTAACACAATATTCCTTCAATTTGACCTATTGACCTATTTTTTGACCTCATATGACCTCATATGGCTCAGTTTCGAACGAGTCTATGATTTAATGGAGATACATGTTCTGATACACTTTCATGAAGATCAGAAGCAAAATGTAGCCTGTAGAGTGTTAACAAGGCAATTATTGAAGAAGGACGTTGGTAAAACAGTACTTGTAATTGACTTGCCCATGATTTCTTTTCTGGAAATAATTGAAGACCATTCAACATCATGTCATATACATGCTTGATATATGTTTCATTCGAAGATTATAAGTTTATCAAACAATTCAAATTTGTGGTAAATACACATACTAGGGAATTCCACCATATACACTTGAAGCATACAAACAGACTTCAATACTTGGCCAAACAATGCCTCAAATGTAGTACTAAAAGATCCCCCGACTGTAAAAATAACACCAAGATACTTGATTGTATCAACTATTTCAAGACATTCTTCTTCTTATATTTGAACTTCATATTTTGCCTTATTCTACCCTTCCAATTAACTTGAAGTTTCCATCTAATCACAATATTCTTCCAGAATAGCCAAACCTTGTTGTAACCCAATTGCGCTTTTAGAAAGTAAAACGATATCATCTGCATATAAAAGTAAATATGTTTTCAACTTTCAAATATCAATGCCATCAAACCACTTTATAAAGAAATATTCCTAAATATTATTAAGAAACAAAGAGAATAGCAATGGAGATAGGCTTTCCCCTGGTTTAACACCTAATGAATACACACAGCTTTCACTTAATTCATTATTATTTTTTACTTTACATGTAGTTTTTAAACGTTTAATAAATAGATTTAATGATATCCAAAATATTACCACGTAATCCTAACTTTATGAGTTTATACCATAAAATGTCCCTTACTTTGAAATCAAAAGCATAGGTATAATCTATAAACCCTGTAAACAACTTTTCATTATTGTTAAACAAATGATTAATCATGCCATGAAATATAAAGATATTGTCAACTGTACTAATATTTTCCCTAAATTCGTCTTGAGTCAAAATATACACATTATAATTTTAAGCCAATTGTTTCAACCTGTTATTTAGAATGTCTGTTAAACGTTTTGAAAATAGCCTGCAATGAAAGGTTTATCAAATAATTTAGCTAAACTCTTTGCAAATATAAGACTTAGGGTGCCATATATAAATTTATCTGTATATTGACATTTAATTTTTCAAACATACATTGAAAAACCCCGTTAACATATCTTACATTTCAAAGTAAAATAACTTCTTCAGGTTGAATAAACATAGAATCAAGGTCATTATATGACTTAAAATATCTAACAAACTTATTTTGGACACATGTACATGTACCTTAAGCGTTTTCCGATATTATTTTGCATTCTTGAATCTGTCTTGTTTGCCATTGCTCATGAAGATATTGTTTACTTCTTATTTATTTGTTATATGAACTTCTGGCTTTTATAATGTTTTCTTTGTTTTCTTCAGATTTATTAATATGTACATACATATAAAGCTGTGTATAACACTCAGATTGACTTACGTTGCACTGTAAATAAAACCATGGTTGCTTCTCTTTACATTGATCATCATTTTTTTGTTTACAATTAGTAATTTTCTCTTTAAACAATGGAATACGAACATGTTCTACACATGATTGAAACTCGTTTAAATTTGAATCTAGTTCTTCAGTTCTATTTGACATATCAATGTTACAACTCAAATTTTAAAAAAATGATTACACATATCATAGTATTAATTATGTTAAAAATGAATCTTTGTTGTTATGATCTCATTTATATTTATGAGACAGCTTTTCATCAAACGTCTATTCTGAATAAGTACTTTCAGAAAGTTCCCTTTCATACAAAAACTAACAGCACAGTGATCAGATAAAATATTCGCTTCATGTACTTTGATATCATGAATAAATTTCAACATGTCTTTGCTACATAATACTAAATCAATGACACTATTTCCTTGTGAGGTTATACATGTATACTTATTCTCTTTATCATTATCTTTTCCCCCATTTAATATTACCTGTAGCTTTGCACTGTCTAAAAGAAGCCTACCATGTTCATTCTTATTTTGATCACAAGAAATTCTATCCATAATTTGATATGTTTTCATGATCATCAGGCAATAACCCTGAATTATATAGACTTTAATGTTCTACATAATCTGTTCTTGTTCCAGTTCTGGCTTTAAAATCACCGGCTGACAAGAAGTTACATTTAGCATTATACTGACTTTGGTTACAATAGATATCATCAGCAATCGTGTCAAAAACACTCCTGCTTACAAACAGTTCTCTACTATTACCGGACGGTATATTATAACACAAACATAATAACAAATCTTTACCACCCACAACCCTAAAACCTATGATTTTGAACCATATAATGCTATTATCAATTTGTTTTAGGATATCATCCAAAAAGAATAACGTGTCCCTCACATAAACATTAATTCCTCCACTGTTTCTTTTGGATGAACTCAGTTTACATGTCCTGTTTAAAACAAAATTGAAAAACCCACTAACTTCGTGATTGAATATGTCATGTCTCAAACAACAGACTTTTCATGTAATCATCGTCTAATTTCGAATATCTGTTACCAATCAATCCCTGCACATTCAAAACACATACTTTAATGTCACCTTCTCTTCTCCCAACCCTGTCATATTTACCATGACATGTACATTGACCTTAGTCTTTACTATTATGTCTCTGATTGACTTTTTAATTTTGTCCTCGATTAGAAATAGTTAGAAGTCGACACACCTTCCTCTGACTTAACAATGTTCTCGTTAATTCCCGTGTTTGATTTTCCGGATTGTGTAATAATCTGTCCGTTTTAAATTAACTTTCTATTCTGTTAAGAGTTAACATGTTTAGAATATGTGTGACTCCCTGAACAAGAAAAGTAGCAGTGGGAGTATTGATACTGTTGATAATGATTGTTTTTCAAACTTGAATTGTGATTCACAATTTTTAACAGATAAATCTCAACTCAAGTATGATGCACACTATCGAGGAAAAAAAAATGCTTGCACAAGATAGATCCAACCTGTGAATCAGGGAGCTGAAGTAAACAGAGATAGAGTAGATAAATAAGAATATTTTGTTAGGCAACAGGAAGATCAGATAATATAACTCTTCTATTTATCTATAGACATTGGCATTACATCACTGGCTAACGAGAAGTTACATAATGATGTCAAAATCACTCCTGCTAGACAAAGTTTCCTCCTTGGTCACTGTGCAACTGCTCTGGAAATCCATAATACCGGAAGTATCCTTCATACAAGGCCTTGGCCGTTATGTGGGCTGTGTTTGGTTTTTACATGGGGTGGTTTGTACATTTCTTGTAAAGTGGTCCGTGATAACAAGTATGTTTTCGACACCAACTCTACAGGGTTCAAGTTTTAAAAAATCAACACAAACAAGCTCCATAGGTTTTGTTGTAATAATGGGAACCAACTCGGCAAAAGGACGATTAAAAGGTGTTTTGTAGAGATTTAATCTTCGGCACTGGTCTATCCAATGATTTATCTCATTCTCCATGTTTGGTCTATAAAATCTCTGTCGTGCGAGCCACAAAGATTTTTCCCTGCCCTGCTGTCCTGCTTCATTATGGATACCTCGAAGGGCAATTGTTCGATGAGAGCTGGCCCAGGAACCACCAGCCAACTAGCTGACCGTCTTGGCTAGCTTTTCTATACAGAACGCCATTTTCAACAGAAAGGCGGTCCCATACGCGAAAGTATTTCTGTACAGCAGGGAGTAACGAACATTTACGAGTTATCTCTTCCCCACTTCAAAACCGCTACCAATTAGTTCAATCACTAATGTCATTGTCAATCTGCTGTTCTTGCCTCCAATCATCACTTGCCATTTGCTCAGTAAGATGATGTACCTCATTGGCAATATGAGCGGCAACAACCTCTGAGACGCAATGGTCCATCGGAGCCGAGACTATTGTTGAAATAAGCTAGTCCGGCTCACCATCTGTGCTGAGTGGCATCGAGTTTTGCAGACGACGTGACATGTGTGAGAGTATTGTTATCACTTCGCACAATAAATTTGTTCTCGTATAAATAATCATGCAACTTATCCGTAACGCACCATTTCAAAGCTAAAAACACTAGCTTGTGAGCCGGATAGTTTCGTTCAGTGGGTCTTAGACCACGACTGGCGTAGGTGATCACTCGTTCTACTCCGTCTTGTTTTTGATAAAGCACAGCACCAAGACCAAGTGAACTGGCAGCTGTGTGGACAATAAATGGTTAACTATAGTCGGCATATGATAGACCTGGGGGTGTTATAAGTTTGGCCTTAATAGATTGAAAATACAAATGTTAAGCTACATCCCGAACCCAAGGTGTTGCAGGTTTTTACTTATATATTGTCTTCGATTTCTTGTTACAAACATGAAGAGTATTCCGATGCTGAACAATTTGGGCATAATTCTGAACAAATTTACGATAATAACCTGTGAACGCGAGAAATTGCCTGATATTTCAGATCATGAGGTATGGGCCAATCTTTAACTGCGGATATCTTCTCCGGGTCAGTTGCAATACCTATGTCTCAAACAACGTGCCCGAGGTAAGTTATTGAGGTTTTAAAGAACTTCCACTAAGAAAGTTTAACCTTAAGATTATTTTGATCTAGTCGTTTAAAAACGGATTATAACCTATCTAAATGCTCTGAGAAGGTAGAAGAGGACATGCGGATATTGTCTAACAAAAGCTATCCACAAGACAGCATGCTCGACTATTTGGCCATTTGATACTATAGACAACAGTTGTTACTATAGACAACAGTTGTTACTATAGACAACAGTTGTTACTATAGACAACAGTTGTTACTATAGACAACAGTTGTTACTATAGACAACATTTGTTACTATAGACAACAGTTGTTACTATAGACAACAGTTGTTACTATAGACAACAGTTGTTACTATAGACAACAGTTGCTACTGAGATAGCGGCTTGATCGTATAGTACTATAAATCAAGTTGGATAAGTCTTGTTTGAAAAGCATCTGCTGGCTGTGTGTGAGAAAAGGCCTTGCATGCAAAACTTTTTACTCAAATTTCTAACATCAAAAAGGGCCATACTTTATAATAAATTCATTCAGGAGTTACCTAACCTGATTGTTTGATAGCTTTAAAGATTTTATTGAAGTTTTAAATCAATCCCTGAGCGATAACTGAGATATGTGCATGATAGTACCATGCTTGCACAACTTTAACCAAATTGTCAAAGTCAAACAAAGGCCATCATTTGTACTAAATTCATACAAGAGTTATCTAACTTGACTCTCTGATACCCCTAAAGACATAAATGAAGTTTCAAGCCAATATCATCAGTGGATACTGAGATATATTCATAAAAAACCTTGCATGCAAAACTTTAACCAGAATTTCTAAGTTAAAAAAGGGCCATAATTTGCATCATATGTTGGAAAGAGTTATCAAACTTCATTGTTTATATTTGTTTGATGGTTGGAAACGGTTGTTTAAAGTTTCAATGCCATGCATCAAGTACTTACTAGGATATCGACTCTTAATGTCGTTGCACGCAAAACTTTAACCAGAATTTCTAAGTCCAAAATGGGACATAATTGTGTCAAAATATAATATAGAGTTTTGGGACTTGTCCTGCTAGGTTACTTGTTGATGTCCAATCAGTTTGTGAAGTTTTAAAGCAATATCATCTGTTGTTTGTGAGAAAAAGCCTTGCATGCAAAACTTTAACCAAAATTTCTAAGTCCAAAAAGGGGCATAATTGTGTTAAAATCTGATATAGAGTTATGGGAGTTGTCCTGCAAGGTCATTTGATGATGTCCAATACGTGTGTGAAGTGTCAAAGCAAAACCATTTTTGGCTTTTGAGATGCAAAACGTAAACCAAAGTTGCAACACCGACGCCAACGCCGTCGCCGACGCCAACGCCGCCGCCGCCGAAGCCGACACACAAGTGACTGTAATAGCTCTCATATGCTTCGAATATTCGAGCTAAAAGATTAGACAATCACGAAGGTGCATATCACCCATGCATCTCTCCATCATTCTTTGGAATGTTGTCGGAGCATTTTTTAAAACACAAACTCTATACCATTGAATTCGTAAAAACCAAGCGGACCAACACTGAAAACAGTTTTTGCCTTATCTTCTTCCTCAACTATAACTTGGTAATACACAGAGTGAAGATCGAGTTTCGAGAAGTACTTAGCAGAGGAAAGGACGTCAATTGTGTCATCAAACCGGGGCTACATAAAAGCATCCTTCCTAGTTATATTGTTTAGCTTTCGCCAGTCAATACAAAAATGGAGGGCCCCCGAAGGCTTGCGTACAAGAACAACGTTCGATGAAAAGGGTGACTCTGATTCTCTTATCACTTCGGCTTCAAATACCTCCCTAACATGTTAACGGACTTCCTCTAACATAGCCGAAGGAATGCTTCAATATGGTTGCTTAAAAGGGGTCTCGTCTTGTAGAATAAGCTTATGCTTTACAAGGTTAGTTTTACCAATGTCTTTAGTGGCAGTACAAAAGACGTGTTTCCACTGGCCAAGAACTTGGTAAAGTCTATGTGACTGTTCTTTTGTCAAGACGGGAGTATCAATGGAGACACGTAAATCTTCCAAAGGTGCTTCAAAGTTATCCTGAGGCAAATATGATGTGACGTCATCAATAACTTTAGCCTGTGATATTTCAACAAAGATCTTAGGCTTAAAATACAACGTTCGAACAGTCATATTGCAAATACAAACAGTGATTTTCACCGAAGATGACGTATAACTACTCTAGCACAAATGGTGTAGGAAAACATTCCATCAATGTTTTCTGTCACAACAGTGGAAATGTTATTGTCTATGTCTGTTGCTATACCGTTAATGGTTGCCGTTTCAAACGGACCAACAATAACTTGTTTACGAATACAAGCTTTCACACAAAAAGTCGGCGAATGTATTCCCTGCATAGCAGCCTCCCACTCTACAGGTATCTCTTCGGCGGTAATACAATGATAAGAAATATATTATTTACATCTCCGAAGAACATTAACTCCAATAATTACTGGACATGACAGGTTTGAAATCATTGGTAGGAATCCCAAGAATGGGGACATCTAGACTAAACGATGTCACAAATGGAACAGGAACGTTTGCTTCGAAATAACCAATGTATTTCAAGGATGAACCATCAGCAATTGCCAATGTTACATGGGTTTTACGGTACCGCAACACAATATAGGTTATATGACGCTATGACAGGAAAAAAATGCTGGATCTACATCTCATGTACATTGAGATAAAACTATGGGGTATGGATCCAGAAACTTAACACTTGGAGAATCAGAGATGCAAATACTCCATATTAACGTTAGACCCCTATCAGTCGGCTCTTACGATCACAGCAATTGACAAAGACAACGGGTAAATAGTGGCTTTGGGTTTCAACTGCTGAACAAATGAATGACTGATAGTTGAAACCATTGACTCTGAATCCAACAGGCTTCCATGATCAATACCATTGATAATAACATGGTACTCGTTGGACGAGCCAATTAGTCTTTCCCCAAAATGATCTGAAAAATGATGTATCGGTGAATGTACACAATTTGCATTTAAACCGGATACTTTTACATCAGACTCAGGTAGGGCATCATCATAATCACCCCCGTATTGTCCTTTACAAAGGTGGTTGATCTTTTGTCTTTTTATGCTATTGCTGGAGCTGGAGATGTTGCTGGTGTGGTTGTAGTTGAGGTTTCTGTGGTTGTGATTGTGTTTTTCGTGGACGATTATGTCTGTATTTACCATTTTGATTACCCAATTTAGATACTATAGAGTCAAACTTTGTTTCAATAGTATTTTCAAACCAATTGAAACGGGACTCCATTGTGTGTAAACGTTTTGTCAGCTGTTCAACAGAAACTGGAGTATGCAATGTTTTCTTTGTTGGAGACGTACTTTTGATTGTAGGCTTCGTAATTTCCTTTTCAACTTGTCTAATTTCCCCGAGAAAAACATACTAATCAGTGATATAATCGGATTTGTGTCTGGTTTGGAGCTTAAGTACATCGGAATAAAGGCCGGTCTAAAACCTGTGCCCTAAACGGTCATGTTTTGCAATAAATGGAAGATGTCCTTTATTAATAATCATCTGAAGGATTATTTCCAGTATACAAGCAAATGAAGTGACACTTTCATCAGGCAACTGAATGCTAATAAAAAGTTCAGTCACCAGTTCTTCTCTTGAAGATGCATTAGAATTAAGAGCATCAAGCTTCTCAATAACTTGAGAAATAGCGGCCTGATCTCCCAAAGGGACAATCATTTATCGGGCAGATCCACGGAGAGATGATCTTACTACTGGTAAAGCAGCATAATGTTGATGTGCTGACTCAGGGTTATTAACAAGGCACTGAACCTCATATCTCCAAACCCTAAAAGAAACTGCATTATTGGGTGTAGGATCATCACCAGAAAATATTGGAAGTTTGGGCACAAAAGGCTGTGTGTTATACGATGATGGGTACACACAAGAAAGAGTCGACGCTACAGGGGCGTGCATGCCAGACACTTTCGGGATGGCACCCGTGTTATGGTCTGTTTTGGCTGAGATTAAATTGAATTTATGTGAAATAATGCTGAGTATTTCCTCAACAGACAAATGAGGCCGAGCCCGCCATAGCTAGTTCAGGGGAAGGTGGAGTTTTTATTTACCCAGATGTATGGACATTTCCTAAGTCTTTATGTTAAATAGTGCAATACTATTCACTTGAACTTCAATGATAACGAGATTGTTTCTAAAAGTGTTGTTATATGCAAACAATATTGGGATGTAACGCAATCAAGTAAGGTAAATGTGTCTAGACGCGAAATAAATATCCTATGCGCGAATGTACATAGCTCAAATAAGCGTTACACCCGGGTACCAGTCACGTGTACACTGGCGCGAAATACAAGGACACGTTGCAATGCAGAGCACAAATACTACTTAGTAACTCGTAAATCACTTCAACTAATTCAATTTCTTATCAGCGCAAAAGGCACTACTAAACCTGTGCTAAACAAACAATACGTACACTAACCGATACTACTAACGCTTATCGAACGCTTTACATATTCAGCTCAATGATAATAACCTGAACATTTCAAACACAATTACAATGGTTTACCTTCACCGACAACACTCTCTAAAGGGTATCGCTGAACAAAAAATATTGACAAGAAACGTACTATTTGACTTGTAAATCAACTTGATGATTTTCATTCTGTTCTTTCAATTCCCTCTCCCATGCGCTCTTGAAGTGCATGAAGGGAAAGAAAGGAAGTTTATGAAAATTGACTCCATTTTCAGTATCGAACTTTGACTAGTGCACTTTTAACCTCTACAACTTAAGATAAGAAAACGTTTCCTATATATACCAGCAGTAAAGTGGCTGCAATTCTCTCCCTCAAAAATAAGTTAGAGAGATTTGCAGTGAAATACTGTATCCCTTCTAAACATGAATGTTACCAAAGATTGCTAAATACTTTAAATAAGAATTATAATGATTTACAAAACTTACCCACCGAATAGGTCTTACACAGACCCAAAAAGTTAACTCAGTTTCAATATGAATAAGACAAGCTAAATAATTAACTTAACACCGCTTTGAACGATTTTGACATAAATAAGATTGGCTGGCTTATGACTATCGAAGTCAAAATAGATCGGTTTGTAATTGTTACCGATGGATATTTCCAGAAAACAATGATGCAAAGGCGTCGACCCTTTATATCAGTCAAATAGGACCCAAAACGCCTGTAGGCCTGCTTTTAATCAATTTGAACAAAAATAGGTGAAAATGTATTGAAATTACCAATTTGAGAATAGGAGTAACATTATATGATACACTCTGTGTCCATATAGTCACTTATCAAAACAACTTTATATACACACATTCAATCCCTTTCTTCCAACGATGTAATGTTTGTCTTTTAAACTGCATTCGCTCAATCATGTAAAAAACACCTTAAACTCAAATATTCACTCCTTTAAGAATAACTTATTTTCTCCATTGTGGACTGGGAAAAAATCGGTCTTCCACAAACGAAGGTTGTAGGGTTGATTGATTCCTTCCTTCAAATGTGATTGTGACGGTCTTAAACGCTGTAGATTAGTTCTCTCGAACTCATGAAATGGTGTTACGGCAGTTCAACTCGTTTCTTCAGCCCTATGTCGTCGTTACCATCTATCGTCTACATGTACATGTACCAGCTGGGTTTCTTCTGGGATACATTTGTCTCTGATCCGCTTCCAGTATCGTACCTATTTTAATTCATTCAAAGTTTGAACCCTATGTCTGTATTCTCTGTGTTCATATTTTTTATTAATCTTTATTTCTCACCTGTTTTCATTTACCATCACTATCCACCGTTGACCGGAAGTCATATATAGTTAAAAATACTTTATATTATGGGAAATTGAGAAAACTCTCCTCTCTTTCATGTTCGTCTTTTCCCACACTGTTTTCTAAAATTGTCTGCTGCGAAATCGTTAAACGTTCTGAGTAACACGTTAATTGGTAACTCGTTTTAACAAGCAACAAATCATGGAGCAGACGACTTTGAAAACACAAGGGCAAGAAAAACCGGAAAATCTGAATGAATTTAATAATATAAGATTAGTGAAAAGAATAAATTACTTATTATAAACAGTTTTCACTCAGCCACATTGTTTTAAAATGTAACCTGCTGCGGATAAATAAAAAAAGTACACGCTTGTAGGAAGTGATCAAACGTAGCTTTATTCTTGAATAATTGACAACATCGTTGAAAAGGACAAATTATTATCTTTGTCAAAATCTTCTGCTGCAGATACTTTAAAATATGACTGCCAGAGACGAAGGATTATATAAAACATCACACAGACATCTACATAAGGACATTAAATCGGGTATTTTATACAATGTTTCCCTCGCTTTGGTTATTACTAGAATCGTATTATCGAGATCAACAACAAAGGGTGTAAAGTAGTACGTGATATATAAGACTACCGTAAGACTGGCAACTGTTTAAACATATTTAATAAATTAAGGAAACGACTAATTCTAAACGTACTGTCTTACCTAAGACAATTACTATTTTATCATACTGGAATCAAGAGTAGTTCATAACCTATCTTTCTGCAACCACCCCATCATATATATAAGGTCAATGATAATTTGTAGTTTTGAGAATATGTTCAGATTTATTTTCAGTGAAAGGTGCTCAAGATCAATGGCATGCATTTGTGATCAACAATAAAGTATGTACATTTAGTAATTCAGTGCGAAACATTTACAATGTGTGACTGTCTGAATTAAGTCTGTTAAGTAAATGAATAATTTCAAACACGTGCAACTTAGCAGCAATGTGAATCAGTCCGATTATCCAGGATGTTAGAAAAGCACTCCATGGCTTATTGAATGTGATTTTCGTTTTTAAATATCAATCTTAACAGGTTTAAGACCTATGCCCAAGGTTCCGGTCTGTGTTTACAACATGAATTAAATTATCAATAGCATCGTGTTAATAAACGGGCTTGTTTGTGTTTGAATATATTACATACTGCAAAAAGTTCAATACAATGTATACAGTTTATAAACCCTATGTTGGTCTTACCCACCCACGACATGCATGAAAGAAATAGCCTACCTTCAACTCACTTCCAATTTTAAACAGAAACTTATGAATTAATTTCTACATTGCTTGTCTTTCACTAACACAAACCAATAAAATTGAATGACATATATATATATATATCTATAAAGAAATAAAGTCATGTTTTACTACCAGTTTTGTTCTGGTGTTTCAGAAGAACATTTACTTGATAATATCAAGCTGGACTGTTCTAGTTTAGTACATCGATCCAAATGCATATATATGTTTTTATCGACGGTAGTGTATACACTTATGTAAAGTGGGTAATGACCATATAAGTTTTGTTTTTGTTTAGTCTATTGTATTGTATGCTGGCAGGATAAGTAAGGTCATGCGAAGCAGGTTTTGTGTACTGTACACACGTATTTATAAACCATGCTGTGTTTGTTTGTATTTGGTTTAAAGCCACTTTCAACACCTATAAATTTATATCACAATGTGTCCCAAGTCTTAAAAAATTGCGAAAAAATGGTGAAATTTCTCATTATGAGCAACTTTCTCATTGGGGCAATGTACATATATAAAATCACACAAAACGAAGGGGAAACCGCAACTATTAAATTAATGTTAATTCATTTCTTTATCGTTTGACTTTACCCTTTCCCACTTGCAGATGCTTTCCTATGCATCTGTAATAGACGACTTTTCAAAATGTTGTGGTAAAAGGAAACATTATGCTAGTAATGGGCAATTTCTTAATTTGCCACAATGTTTTCAACTTATTTCAATTATCATACTTCACACTTTAAAGAGATTTTCCATAGTGTTGCATGTATGTTTACAAAGTCGTCTGCTGCATAATTGCTGTTAGTGGGAAAGGGGGAATTAACAGATAAAGAGCAAGCAATGAAAGTGTTATGCCCTATTCAGACACACACATACGGAATCTGCGGATGCTACGGAAGGCTCGTCTGTATCTATCCGTTTAATCCGTAATGGTCCGTATCGCATCCACAGAGTCCGTAAATGTCTGTATCGTATCAAATTAGAAAAGTTTCAAAATTCAGGCGCGGACGAGAAAACCGTAATGATCCGTAACTGAAGGCATTTATCTGTATCTAATCCGTATCTAATCCGTATCTAACCCGTATCTAAACCTATAATTCCGCGGTCCACCCAAAGTTGTGGATTAATACGGTTTCATCCGGATCGTTACGGTTAATTACAAGTTTTGTTCTGCTACAGAAACGTTTCAATACGGATAGTTTGCGTTCCAATACTGACAGATACCTTTTTTGTGGGGATGAATGCGAATAATTGCGAATTAATACGGATAAATACGAATTGTTACGGACTCCTGCGTTTCATTAACCTCTCATGCGACGATCTTTACTTCTTTTACAAAACAAAAAGACACGTTTAACATAGAAGTTAGGGAAGTTTGTTCGATCTATACATACTGGATGGTCTTCCTAGAACCACAACCGTGGACAACGAATGCCGATTGCTCTTGCTGAACCTTATCCTCATTTACGCACATATCTTGCGCGTCTGGATGACACGCCGTCGGGAGAGGAGGTGGTGGGTCCGCCGTTGGATAACTCTCAGGCCGGAACAGGAAGCGTATGGCAACCTCATGATGCTCTTGATAAACGAGGATTTGGTGGCGTTTCGCAACTTCACCAGACTCACACCTAAGATGTTCCGAGACGTGGTGGAACGACTCACGCCGTGACTTCGTACGATAAAACACATGATACAGAGACTTGCAGGAGGTTGGACTGAAGGTTGCAATCACATTCAGACATCTGGCCATGGGTGACTGCTACAAGTCGATGATGTACCTGTTCTATGTGCCGCACAACACAATCTCACTTATAGTCCGCCACGTCTGTCAGGGCTTTTGTGACGAATACGGCGCAAAGTTTGTCACTATCCCGACGACAGCTGAGGTTGGAAGGAGGTTGCTGCAGGCTACAGCAGCTAGTGGGTCTTTCACCAGGTGATAGGTGCCTTGGATGGCAAGCACATATGTATCCGGTGTCCTGCCCACGGAGGGTCCCAGTTCTACAACTACGAAGCGCACCACTCCATTGAGCTCCTATCTCTCGTTGATGCGAACTACAGGTTCATGTGGGCCCAAGTCGGTGAATTTGCCCTCAACGAGTGGATGATGAAACCCTTTTCTGCTACGCATCTGGAAGAGAACGAGCAGAACGTGGAAACCATGATGATTGCGTGTGTGACACTCCACAATATGCTGAGGACGGGATTCACAGATGATGGTTCACTTAGCGACCTTGAGAACGAGCAACACAACCTCATCGCCGCCTTGTGGAGAGATGATGCTGTTCTGAATGATTTGGAGAGTCGGCTGTACGGCAACAACACGAAGAGACAGAGACTGTATCTTAAGCACTACTACAATGTAGAGGCTAGGTCGGTTCCATGGCAGTGGCGTATGGTGCAATGATGACGCAGTACAATGATTGTAATTGCAAAAGTGGGGTCACCATTTCTTAAACATATTCGACCTTTTTCTTATTAAGTTGTCCAATAAGTGCCAAAGAAATAATGTTTGTGAAATAAAAGTTAAATAAATTTATGCTAAATAAATAATTAATATCTCTTGGACCCTTAATGTTTTAATCTTGATTCCTTTTATAAATGAAGATGAAAAAATGTCAAATAAAGGTCAAAGAAATATAGTTGTAAGATTCAGTTTATATTTCTTAGACCTTTATTTCTTTGACCTTTATGTATTTCTCATTTTTTATTAATTGAGGAAAGAAATAAATAAAGAAAGAGAAGACGAATTATTTACATGTTAAACTTTTATTAAATCATCACCATGACTGTAAGGGTTCATATTCAACACTTCAAAATGTTGGAGCTGGAGTGTGTGCCTTCTTGGGAAACTGCCTCTTCTTCTGCTGCTTCTTTGCAGGCACGTTTATCCAGATAAATGTCACACAACTTTGTCAATGTATACACTAGCAGACTATAAAAGTATAAAATGGCGGTTGTGTACGTGACCCCTTCTCTCCGCAATGCATGCGCAACAGTCCATATATGACGGTTTTTAACCGATTATATAGGTAGCAGAATGTAATGGAAGGTAAGTAATCAGTTTCTATCCGTATCTATCCGCATCGTGTCAATTCACTGAGAAAGTATCTAACCGCTGGCTTCCGCTGACATCCTCATTTATCCTCAACCATCCGTATCTATTCGTATCAAGAATATAGGCCACGCCCACAATTTCTGCTGAAGACTGCGGATTTCATCCACAACTATCCGCCCTATCCGTAATATGTGTGTCTGACTGGGGCATTAGAAATATATCTGGATATACATGCACTTGCTCTTCAGGTTAACCCTTTCACTAAGCAGACACATTCTGACGATCCTGCAGCAGAAGCTTTTCCTTTAAAACATTGTTAAAAAAGGAGAAATTGCTCATGATGAATACTTTCCAATTTTGCGACACTGTTATCAAGTCTTTTTGAACTTTGATTTTTATATAAAGTTATATTCCATATTTTTTAAAGTCGTATGCTGCAGATTTTATATATCTGGAAAAAGGTTAATGAATAAATTATTACTGTTACATGTTCTGGCGTCCCTACAGCAGACGAACTTGAACAGATTATGACGAAATGAGAAGTGGCTCATGATGATCAATTTCCATCTTGTCACAATGTTCTCAACTCTATTAAAATAGTAAGATTTTTTTATATAAAGAAATTGTCCATGTTTTAAAAGTCGTCTGCTGCAGATTTGGGTTAATGAATATAATAACCAGTATTTTGCACATCTCAATTCATCGTTACTGGCCACTGATTACCTCCTACAAATATCCCCCTTATTGAATACTTTGTTGTTTTTACCGTCTATTTTCCATCTCGAAAAGGATTCGGTATCCGTCCATATTGCACGGGTCGATTTTGTATGCATTCGTATTGCATTCAAATATAGTTTACGTGCTGCTAAGGACGGACATATTTCTATACAGTAACTTTACAATGAGCTCTCATACAACATTTGGGGATTTAGAGACCAGACTACTTCTACTTCTACTTTGTTACTGCCTAGAGCTTAGTGCATCGCAGGCAAATGACGCCAACACAATGGTAAAAAACGCCAATTAGGCATATTTACAAATAAAAACGAAATAAAAAAAATCTGTGTTGGTTGAGGCTATTAATGACTACGACGGGACTTGAATCAATATACAGACGTGATCTGCGCAAGGTCCGGAGGAAGGTAGTCCAGAAAATGATGCAAAATTACAACTTTTTGAAAAAATTCATTATTATGAAAGTGCTTGTCTGATTTCAATAAAGATATGTAGAACTGTTACTTCAGTAACCATTTACATCATTTTTCCAAGTAATAATGATTGGTTGAAAAACATGTGTCATCAGAAAAGGGCTAGAACTAACATTAAACTTCAAATGACATCTCCTCATCCGCTGTACCAATTTCAACCAAATTAAATAGGAATGTTACTTTGGGGTCCTCTTTCAAAATTGTTAAAAGATATAAATTTATACACAATTTAGGTTGCTGCTGCATCGGAAAAGGAGAAAAATTACATAACTTTGAAATTCTTCTCATCTAAATTAGGCCGCCATACGCCATCAGAAAAGGGGTAACATTTCAAGTATTTAGAAGAAATGTGCTTGAGTGACACTGTAAATTATTTATTTAAGCCATAATGATTGGATAGAAAAGAATAGCTACCAGGCGGCATCAGAAAAGGGGTAAAATAAATTTAGCTTCAAATGACATAGCCCTAAACCCATAACCAATATCAAACAAACTTCACAAAATCTTTCTTAGGTGGTCCTCTGTCAAATTGTTCGAAAATTTAATGCCTTTTTACAAATGTCTTTTACTAACAAGCTGTTTTGTTTGCATTCCATTCCAACTCTTGATACAAAAATCCACGTTAATTGTTGGATCGCCGATTTTTTCACTTTTTCGTCCGCTTATTTGCAATACTCGCCAACACTTCGACAACAACAGAGGGCTACATCTTTCTATAGATACTGTTTTAATGGCGGATCTGATTGGCTAACGTCCACTGTCAATCAAAAATTGGCGATCCCACAATTAACAGTAGCATTTGCGACTATACTATCATCCAGGTGATCGAATAAGGTCCATCTTGGCCCTCATTTCACATTTTTTTTATAAACTATTTTCTTTTTATATATGTAGTAGTGCTACAGTTACACATTGCTATCAATGTCATTTACCTGTACTCGGTGTAGTTGTCAGTTGATCCTGTTGACATAACAAGGAGTTAATAACCAATTTATCATTGTGTTATCTATGATTTACTATTTTATTTCTCACAATTTCTTTATGGACAGTCATTAAAATGAACAGATTTACTTTGATGTTACAGTATAATTTGTATTGACAGATGAATGAATAGATGTATGTTATTTTTTAGTATAGTTAATTTAATTTGTGATATTTTAGAAAGGATATGACTATTATCAGGAACATATATATCTACATTCATGCTACTATTCTTTAATGGTCAGTTGTTACAAGTTGGTTTCTGTCTCACACTGAGAGTCAAGTAAAGGAGACAAAGAGGTGACATTTTGATATTGTTAAATCAGTGTTCTCAAAAGTTGTCGACCTTGATTATTATATTAACGAAACAAACACATAACAAAACAGATAGCCTTGCTACTGTAAATATCTGCTTTGTTCAAATAATTACTATACTTTTTATACCATGTATGTGATGTTTTGATGTATTTCTGTAGACTGACCTTTTCCATATAAATATGATTCTTATCTTTTACACAGACTTTATTTTGATTATTACATCTAACTCAAACATCATTAATATGTACATTTAGTGGAAGAGCTTGATCAGCATGTGGTACAAACAGGCTGACCTGGGTCTTTGCTGGTGTTATATATTTTTTCGGACAAAAAAAGGCTCAAGGTCAATCGGATTTCACCGCGCCCAAGTGGTTAGCCAGGCAGGATTCGATGCGTCCACGCTTATATGCATTCTGGCTTCAATGCCTTCTCCCAGAAGAGTCATGGAGGAATGCTTTACGTGTATGCTATGCACATATATTATCTAAGTACTGTTTAATTACACAGGGAGTATGCATACACGTGCAATAACCATTGTACAAATATTTAAATAATAATGCAGAAAATGGCGTAACAATTCAACTCAATGAAAAAAGATAAACCAACAGGTGGCTGATTCAGAGCTCAATACTACCTTGCATTCTCGAATATATATAATACGTTTGAATAACTAACAACAATTAAAAACTTCACAAATCGATGTTTAGAGCAATGTGTCACGGTATCTAAATCTAGTTGGATGATTGCCATGTCTCAACGTGTCTCAAGATGTGCAAGCTATTGTGACGATGGCCTGGTCAAAACGTGTCACGAACTCTGTCAGCTACAATAGATATTGCCTTTTCGTAATATATCACGGTACCTACAGTTTATCGTTGTTATTGCCTAGTGGCAACCATCCAACTTTCCAAAGGTATATGCAAACTAATGGTTAGATGGTCTTCTCACAATATGTCATGGTATCGGCAAGCTATTGGTATGATGATATTGTCGTAACATGGCATGACGCAATTGGTTGGATGGCCTTATCGTAATGTGTCATGGTATCTCCAAGTTAGTGTTATGTTTGCTTTGTCGCATTATACATGTAATGGTATCTCCAAGCTAGTTGGTGATGACCCTGTCGCAACGTATCATAGTTTCCGAAAGCCAGTGGGACGATGGCCTTGTCGTAACTTGTCACTGTTCGGCAAGTAATTGGTATGGTGGCCCTGTCGCAACGTCCTATGGTATATACATAGCATTGCAATGATGACATTGGCGTTACCTGTCACGGTATAAGTATGTTATTGTGATGATGATATTGTCGTAAAATGTCACAGTATCTGTAAGCTATTTCAAAATTGGCATTGTATCACGAAATATGCAAGCTATTGTGATGATGGCCTAGTTGTAACGTGTCACAGTATATGCAAGCTATTGTGTTGATGATAATTTATTCATGGTATTGCATTGCTCTTTGACCGTAATCGGCGTTTGAACCGGCTACACAACATTTTACTCTTACAGTATACTTAACCCTTTCTTCAATTATACCAAATATCTAAAATCGACAACTCATATATTCAGACAAAAACTATGGAAAGTTTCTTCTAAAAGAATCATTTACATACACAGTTTAAAGAATGAATTGCAGGTGGGATATTTCGCAGTTCCACAGACAAAATCCGGCTGCTAATTGGTCGATTTAGCCGGCAAGTTTACATTAGTCAGGTGCAAGCGCCAAATACGGACATCGACTTTCACTCGATATCTTTCCACAAAGTTAATTAAACCAACCTCGATTTTGCGTGCCTATTTTTCGAGATATTCGAGATTGGCCGACCGGTTGATATTTGTCAGGTGCACTCGTTCTAAACTCACTTCATATTGCATTCGAAGTCATTTATCCTAGTTTTGACAGCCGGACTTGGAATTTAGAAACAATGTCCCGACTATATTGAAACGTCATAGTTATAGACATTACTATGTAACCTCACATGTGCCAGATAAAGGCGCCGAACTATATCTAATACATCATTTACATAATTAATATCAAGTATGAACACAATAGTGGATAAGGGGTAACCTTGTTTAACCTACCGATACGTCGAAAAGTCGGAGGAAGTGCTATTTCTGTCCATTTTAAACTCGTCTAAATTTTTGATCGACGTCGTCTTCATCGTCTTCGTCGTCGTCTTCGGTGGCGTTGGTTAAGTTTTGCGTTTAGGTCATTTACATGGAAACTATCAAACCTATTCTACATCGTCTTCGTCATCGTCGTCGTCGTCGTCGTCGTCGTCGACTTCGGCGGCGTTAGTTAAGTTTTGCGTTTAGGTCATTTACATGGCAACTATAAAACCTAATACTTTGAAACTTAGACAACTTGTTCATCTAATAATCTTCTTCACGCCGTATATTAAAGATGCTGAGTTCGGCGTGTTTTTGGGGTAAAAAACATCAATTTTGATGTATTTCGGTTGATTTTGAGAATTGGCGGTGTCGGTTTAGTTTTGGGTTAGAGTCACTTACATGGAAACCTATTACTTTGAAAGTTGGAAAACTTGTTTATCTAATACCATTCTTAACATTGTATGCTAAGGATGCTGAGTGTGGTAAGTTTTTTTGGTCGATTTTTGAGGATTAGACATATTTTCTTCAATTTATTCCCAAACAATAAAAACATTATGTTCTTCAACATATTATGAATATCTTTAATCGGATTGTGTTTTGGGGGGTCAAGGTGAATGATTATAATTAAACAAAATGTTTTATACACCAATATGTCCACTTATTGTGCAGAAATGTTTACAATTTTGAACTAACCATTTGTTAGCTTTTATAGCTTCCCAAAGGACGACACAGTAAGGAAAATGTGGATAAATGCGGTCGACTCAACGCGAACACTTTGGAAAGGTCCGACAAAACATACCGTGGTTTATTCCGACAAGTTCATTTTTCATGTGAAAAGGTCCTCCGAAAGCTTATCACCATACAATTTGATTATTAACAAAGGGATCTCAGACTTTAAATCATAGTGTCACTATATAAAGTTTGTTAGTAAAAAGCGTCCAAACAGGTGTAGTGTTTAAATATTCAGTAACCAGGTTGAATGAAATGCGTCGGGAACTGAAAAGATTGAAAATCACCTTATTCCTATGAAAAATATCCGTTTCCATTTGTAATTGTTTAATGTAATTATTTCACAAGGGTATAACGTTACATCACTATGCACCATATAAAGATTGAGCCACAACACATAAAAATAGACAATCAGTTTTGTTTCCAAATTTTAAGGCAGTTTGTATTTATTTACATAATTGCAATGCCGACTTTTGTTCATTACTGTTCTCCAAATACTTTGATAATTGTTGTGTGACGATATTACGAACAGTGATGATCCTGATCAGTCTTAACAGAAGAGCATATTTATCTGAATATTCCCAACTATCGGAAGGCGGGTTTTCATTTGACACGGTATTATTATTATGAACCACGTGCAACTTAGTCACCCAGATCAAATGGAAAATTACTGACGCATGCAATACAAATGACCTTGACAACAGTGCTTTGTAGTTCATTTATCCCTTTCTTCATATAAGCAGACGACATTTGAAAACGACTAGAGAAATTCCTCAAAGCGTAATAATCCCAAACACAATGAAGCAATCCTGTATGAATATATTTTTCTGTTGTAGAAATTGTGGGAAAGAGTTAAGGAGCTTCTAATTTTTTGTGAAGATGTTTTTAATTTCGTCGGCAATTTTGTTTAAAGAGGAAAGGGTTTACGCACACGTGCAAAGTCGGTTCTTTGTTTGACCGATCAGGATTCTCGTGATATATATCCGGTGTATACCGGTTTTGACAATCAAGTAAGCTACCCCTTTCACAGATGTAGATGCATTTTGACGCAACTAAAGCTGACGAGTTTGGTAAACATTGCAGCAAAATGAGAAAGCCTAAATGCATTAAATTTAATAGATAACTTTTGCCACAATGATTTGAATTAATTCAATAATTATATTTTCATTTTTATAGATTTTCTTTATTTTTGTCTCGACATGTTCACAATCGTTTGCTGTGATCTGTTGTAAGGGGGGAAGGGATGAACAGCTGACATAAGTGGTTGTTGTTTTCATCTACACAATACCGGCGGGTCTTTGATTGACTGTGGAAAGAAATCAGAAGGGCAATACAATTGGTCATTTACGGTGCTGCGTGTTATGACACTTACACAATACTGGTCAGTTCTTTTGAGAACATCTGTTTGATTAAGATGAGTTAGCCAATTTTCATCTATTTTTAATTGTGGTCTGTGCATTGCATTGTTCAATATGGCCGACCTTTCGAGTCTGAATCTGGGTTTTTTCTGGCTTCACCCCGTCTGACATGCTATCAGATATTTTTGATCTGGAAGTCGTTTCCGATGATTGTTATTCTTCCGACAACGATGTTGTCTCTGTAGGCGCTTGGAATAATGAGTTTCAACAACCAAGGGTAAGTAAAAAAAGAACTTAATCGCCCTTGAGAATCGGGAAAATACGCGAACATGTGTTTAAATTTGACTTATGGAGTAGAAACAAAAATCCCTGTCAAAACGAACAGATATCAAACTAAAAGTAGTTCTAGATATAAATAATTAAAGTTTAAATGCTTCTTAAAATAAAATTAATTTATTCTCGCATGTTATTAATACTTTTAATCTGAAAATAGCACGAATCATTCATCACAAACAATTTCACGTCCTGCTTCGTCTTCAGACTCGCTACTCGTTTCAGATCGTTTTACTGACTCAAACTGGAATGGTTGATCCCTAAAGGTGCTAGACCGTTGCCTAGGTCATCTGTCTCACTGTAAATAGCTGACTCATCGCTGTTTTCTTCGAGAGAAGACGACGAACAGTATAATTCTTCATCTACAGCTCCGTAATTCAGCACATCCGCCATTATTGAAATCGAAACAACTCCCCGTCACTACGTCATCACGGTAAACCGGAAGTCAGTTTATTTTCACTTTTTGCACTCGGCAATTTTCGTGAAAGCGTAATTTTATTGCACAAAATTTATCTTTTCATACTTAAAAACATTTCTTAATTTTTTATTTGTTTTTATATTATTATTTAAGCATTAATTTTTTGATAGTCAAATTTAATTTTTTGACTCTTGGTACCCTTTAAGGTATTGTTTTCTAGTCGTAAGTAATTAAGTTCAAACTGTCAAGGTATCTGTTGAACAAATTAATTATAAACTGTGCATTTTGATATTTTTTCTTTAAGCAAAAATAAACTGTTCTGTTACTTAATTGATGTTAATTTAGTTTAAACCGTTAGAAACATACGAATAACTTACGTATAGATGAAATGATGAAAAAATCCAACACTCACTTAGTCATATTCAATCATGGCAAACTCACAGCTAAACGTTCAGTACATCATAAACAGAAAAGGGGGTCATTGCTCGACATTTGACGGATGCATTTATCGCGTAAACCGTAGAAGAGAAGACAATGTGTTCTGGAGATGTGTCGACCGAGGTTGCCAAGCTTTCCTGTCTACATTCAACGATATACCGACAGGAATCGGGAGACAAAACCATAGCCACCCAGCAGACCACTCCGTCGTCGTTGCCAAACAGATTATGAGCAAGATATCCCGGAGCTGCGCAGAAAAAATTAGACCAATTCCCACAATTTTTACAGAAAAGCTGACCAAACTCAGAGACAAGTTCAACTCCACAAAGTCCATGCTGTACCGAGCCCGCAGAAAACAGACACCCCCACTTTCAAAGACTAAGACAGATATATTCTTAGACGGCAAATGAACAGAAACAGCCACTGGTGACATATTTCTACTTTTCGACGATAGTGACCAGAACAACCGTATGCTTGCCTTCGCCACAACCGAGAACCTCCACCACTTAGCCGCATCCAACACGTTTTACTGCGACGGAACGTTCTACACATGCCCCAGTCTCTTCCACCAGAGATATATTCGATCCATGTACAGATTGCCGTTAAAATGATGCTAGTTCAGACATTCAGAACGCAAATGATATTGGGTTAATACAGAGAGCTGTCGGTGGAATAACTCGCCCTCGTGCAAAGCGCTACCAGGCTATTGATTGTAGATTAAGTATTCTGAAAGAGAGGTATGAAACTGGTGTTCTTTTGTTGAAGGCTCATGCGGATTCTGCATCTCAGTGTGTTATTTTATAGTTTTTATGCTGTTTTCTAATATTTTACTTAATAGTGCAAAGATCAAAAATAAAAAAACGATAGTTGCAGCAAAAGATCAACGTGTACGTATGTGAAGGCTAATCACAGGTTACACTTTTTTCAAATGTTTCAAATTTTGCATTATTAAATTTAAGAAAAATCAGTTTTCTCAAACGTTTTAAATTTCGCATGTATATATTTCTTGTTTATGCATAAATAAAAGTTCGCATTCTTAAGAAAATCTGCATCAGTCTTATGTATAATACTGTCACATAATTACCCTATAATGGTCCACCAGCTTGGTCACAGCAAATACTTTTCAATGGTAGTTATGACTTTCCCTCTCTGGCGCTCAGGACTGTTGGCTTAATATTACGACTGGCTAGCTGATGTCAGGATGCATGAAACAGTTTTACGGGTATCTTACCAAGCCAAAGCCATTATATAATTGAACAAAATGTTGAAATTGCGTAAAACACCATACAAACAAATAAACAAAACGGGATCATTAAAAAAACCATATTCAAGTGTAGCAAAGCATATGTATTTTATATAACGCACATCTATCAAATCTAAATATAAAACCCCCACATAGATCAACACTCAAACAAATGGAGAAAATTATGTTACTTGATTTTGTCCAAAACTTAATCACCTATTGCCATTAGAATTAAAAAAAAAAGTTTTAAGCTGCACTGCAGAAGCGAAAACACAGATATGAAATATCCAATACGTTAATTTCCAGTTATCATTTGAACGAAGTTTATTGTACTGATGGCCCGTTAACTGATACAGACGACAGTATACACCTCTTTAGCAAATGATTCACGAGGGCATTGTGGGAAATTCATACATCGTTCAATGGCCATATATGTTAAAAAATCTTGCGAGTATTTTGGATTTAGAAAAATCTAAAGTAGTATGAACGGCTAAATACTCACATTATGATAACGGATTAATGAAGGTGTTGAGTTATATCATTATGATTTAGTAATTTGCATCATGCTCCGTTTTCAATTGCTGCACTATCTTGTTACATTAGTCTTTATCGAATTACCTCGATACCTGTTGTTCAATGAATGTCAGTGAACCCTAAGATTAGTGGTATATCTGTGTGAGATTGAAAGCGCATTTCGTATCCTGTCTGATACATATTACTTCAAATATCCATATATACTGCAAAACAAGTTTAAACAAGTATATTAGCATACCATTATACAGAATTAGTTTTTGTGTTTATAACTAACGTACGTTATGAAATTGAATCTCTATTCCTTTACCATATATTATTAACAAAACATAAATCTTACACTTCTGCAAGTATGAAAATTGAAAGTTAAAACATAAATCTTACACTTCTGCAAGTATGACAATTGAAAATTTCATAAAATGTGTGTTACTTTAGACACTTCTAGGGATATTTTGGTTACATCGGAAAATGATTGTAATTTACTACTAAAAGTATGTATCGATGGATATACTGATGCCGACAATCAACAAACTAATACGTTAATTCAAGATAGGTATATCTCAATCAAAGTTCTTTAAGGTAATTGTATCGACAAGTGTGTTGATTTCAGATAATGGAATAAGAAAATATATATATGAATAGCGCTTGTGACGTCACTAAAACACCAATTCAGAAATGTAAGGTCTGTATCACACAGAAATCAAAGAACTTAATCAATGTAAATACAACTTCACTGGCATCATGATTAATATTTTTGAGATTTCATTTATATCTCTCCATAGGTGCAAGTCGGATATTTTCGTACGTCTTCTCAGTAGAGGTTTTGCTGCTTTTCTCTGCAATAGAAAGCATAATAATGCGGGATTCCCGGTATAAATAGTTACCTACGTGCATCTTAGACATTGTTTCGCATTTCAAATCATAACACGACATGCATATTTACGATAAGATGAATAGCTAGATAGATATTCTAATGACGTAAACTACATAATGTCAAGTCAAACAACACATCATATTAATATATACAATAAAGAAAACACCATATAATTAATTACAATAAACACGAAATATAAACAAAAAGAAAAATTAACATTGTATTCAATAACATACATTTCACATAGCTTTCAGACGTATGCATATGACCCCCAACCCCCTTTATTTATCCACAAACCAAACGTGCCCTGGAAGAATCAAAACCGTTCGCTTATATAAATACGTTATGGATTACAATGAATGACACATGGATACGGTTCATATGTTTTTTGGTTTATTTGTGTTATGCATATCGTGGTAATTCAGTAATAACTAACGGTATAAATATCGATACTTCATTATGTGAGCATTACCTTTTATCGAGTACAGTAGACACACCAGTATTGGACACAAATAACTTTAGATAGTAGATACTCACCTGGTACATACATTAAAAATACATATACACAGAGATGTATCCAGGTATATAAATGTAAAATAATAATATTAAGTTACCGGTATCATCTGAACTATTGAGAGTTCCGTATTCATGGGTGTCCTCACGTTCATGCTTTAAATCTTCGTAAGTATTCCTGTCATAAATAGGTAAACCGAAATAACAATAAGATTAAATCAAACATATAGACGTGTATTTGCAACATTCACACATATTTTATTTTATTATAGTTATCACATAAATAAGATAATCACAAATACAAGATCAAAATGTGATAACTCATAAATACACTTTACACATGACATAGCAAGTAGAGTGTGCATGAAATATCAATCTATTTCATAAACATGATGTATGTTGAGACAGGTAAATGTCATCTGCTAGGAAATGTACCATTATATTAACAATATACTATAACATTGAATTACTGATTATCATTAACAAGTTATGCAAAAACATACCTGTCTTGGTTGTAGTAAGTGTTTAGGTCACTCTGCACTTGGTCAACTAGAGTAGAACAACGAGGGAAATATAAAGTTCTGTAATAACATCGAAAGGATTTGAATACTGTGAACAGATACGAAACAATATGATAATTATTAGTCGCCGGGCAGAAGCCCGCGACTTCTATTTTTAATAGGTTTTCGGAAATCACATGGGAGGGCGGCCTATTATTAGAAAGAAACAAATCTAGATGATTTGAACATATTACAATTGTGGTTGTTTACGAACACTAATAAATGACACATCTAAAATGAAATAAATATTCCGATTTTTTAATGTTTGCATTATTTTTTATTTCACTCGCATTTAAGTTTTTTGTCTTATTTACGAAGACAAAAGTGGTCCCTTCAAGACGTGAACCAACAACCCCTAATGCAGACTCTTATGTGTCATCATTGAGGTCAATTTCGGATTCTCCTTTTAATAGCAATTTTAACTTACTAAATGTTGTTTTCATGTTCAAAGAGATGTCTTGATTTGTGTAGAATTCATTTAATAATGTTAATCCATGAATATCTAAAGTAGGAACTGTTTCTAAGCTAAATATAGACCCTATTCTGTTGTGTAGTTTCGTGACCTTTAACATCGATTTTCGCGCATGCGCATTTCGATATGAAAAAGCGAGTGATATTATTTTATTTTAGACAAGTACAAGACGAATGTTTGACGCAAAGCGTCAGAGAGAAGCCGCAATATTTCGTTGTACATGTAGAAATAAGAAAAAAAGAACATTTTTAAATCCACAAACAATAGAACAATTTAAACTGTAGACGGTAATGCTGATATATTTCTCCTTTTGAAGACTTTTGTTTTCTTCAAATTACCTCCCTTTAAAGCAATACCAGGATATTTACCTTGTGATTCGAATAAGATTGACAAACATTGAAATTATATGAATGAATACTATTATTTAAATAAGTAACAACAGCAAAATTAAATTTAAGCCAAGATAAATGTGTACACATTTCGTTAATTTTTTATAGATACCCTAATGTATAGGTATGAATATAAAATTTATAAGCAAATGTTTGAATAGACTAAGGAAAGTCAAGAATACATAAATAAATCAATGCAGTCTTTTCCGGCGACATTGATGCCTTGCATCAACTTTCTCTTGTATCATTATAAATGAGATTATAGTTTATCCATAGTCAAATGTTATCGTAGGGGAATATAATGGTTGGTATTTCTCACGCATGTGTACATGTTACGCTACACAGCCTACTCTGGCCTTTTCAATACTACCCTAGGAAGAAGAGAGCTGATAAACAAATTAAAGACCAACCCACCTCTCCCATCATTTATTAATTACGGTTGCTGTGCCAGATTTTCATTATATATCATTGTCGTTCCTTCGCCAGTAACGGACTTACACGATTTGATTGTTTAATGCTTAACCATACACAACCATAGACATTTCATGACGAAGTGTTAGGACTTCAAGTATAACACTTCGGCGAGACTTCCATTTTGATATTGTTACGGATTTAGTGGTATGGCGGTAGCCAACCTTTCGGTCTGGTGTTTATTTGTTGCGATATTTAAAATATGTTAATCGGTGTTGCCCAATATTTTAACCTTTTATTTGAACCTACCTACCCCTGAATCCCAGGGTTGGCTGGTTTTCATTATTTGAGTTATAGAAATTGACTATGACTTTTCCTTATAGAAAATTTGGGGCTTAAGCTATTAATTTAGGTATCTAAAAAGTTAGAACAATAATATTGGGGCTAGCCCTTAAAAAGCCGATTTAGCTGGCAGCCCACTCTTGCTTAGATGCTTAGCCCACTCTTACAAACTGTCAATGTGTTATGGGAGTCGCGCCCATTCATGCCAACATACAATGTGATATAATTTACTTTGAAACTACTTGAGTAGTAATAAACGAAATGTATTTGTTTATTTAAAGTTGTTAATTATGTTATAACACAGGTTATGTAGTCAAGTACTAGGCGCTACAGTTAGTCCAGTACGGATTTGCTCTGACTTCCAGATTCTTGCCTTTTTCGGTCCGTCTCTGATATATATTCAAGTCGATTGGGAGAGATGGCGTTAACTGAATTATGTGTATGAAATTACCATATAAAATGGGCTCCGTGTGACGAATATTATTATCCTTATGAACGTCAAAAGAAAACATGTGTTACTCATAATTGGAATGGCGTCGACGTCATTTTCATAATTTTACGCTCAATGCTTAAACAATCTCGACGTGTACAGCAACGTTAGTTTTATTTTTAACCAAATGGCGTTATTTGAAGCGTAATCTACAATTTGGCTTTAGTATTTTAAAAGCGTATGACGTAAAATTTCAACTGTAAAAAAGTTGAATGACGGAATTTTGTTAAAACACGCACATATGTATATTTTCATGATATATTATTTCAGTCTATTTTCCAGTGCTATTGGAAACACCCATGCTGGCCATCGGTGTTCAAATTATATAGCAATTGGAATGTCGATCTGAAAACCCAGGTTGGCAATCGGTGTTTGAATTCATATAGCAAATTCAACAACGATCTGGAAGACCTAGGTCGGCCATCGGTATTCGAATTTCTAAAGCAAAATGAACGCCGACTTTGAAGACTAAGTCGGCCATCGGTGTTCGAATGTATATAGACAAATGAACGCCGACTTTGAAGACAAAAGTCGGTCATCGGTGTTCGAATTGATAAAGCAATTTGAACGCCGACCTTGAATACCTAGGTCGGTCATCGGTGTTATAATTAATATAGCAAACTGAACGCTGAAATGGAAAACCGAGGTAGGTCATCGGTGTTCGCATTTATATATCGAGTTGAACGTCGACCTTTGACACTTAGTTCAGACATCGGCATACGAAGTTTTATATCAAATTGAGCAACGACCTGGAGTTCCGAGCATGACCATAGCATTCGAATTTTTATAGCAATTGTACGGGATTAATGGAACGTTCGTGCTAAGGTCATACCACTTAAAGTGCCCTTAAAGTCACGGCTTGAGACAAGATCGTTCGAGACCTGGTTTCTCATAGGGATATAACTTATGCGTAGCGTGTTCGTCCTAATTTGTTATACGGGAATGGAACTCTATGTCCGTTGCTGCAAGGCCAATTCACCTATTGCTGATTTCTAAGAAGTGTGATGGAAGTGGAACGGTCTGTGGAAAGACCTCGGAGAAATGAATGCTTGCAGAGAGTTGGCGTCTACTTCAAATTTGGCACGAGACTTGAACGCTCTGATCGCTGCAGCAAGGGAAGATTAACGACTGCTTATTTCCCTATGTAAGTGCCAGGGGAGTAAAACGGCTTGAGACGATACCTTGTGAGCCCATTGTGTCATTTGAATGAAAAACTTGCAGAGACCCTGTGACTGCGCCCGGTCTTGTTAAGCAAATGCAATGCTTAATATGAGCGCATCATTCGAATGATAAATCCCTCTTGCAAGTGTCTCAGGAGTGGCATTATTCCAGACGGTACCGTGCGAGCTATTACTTGTATCGGGAATTGTAAATCTGAAGATAGCTTGAGTGCGACCGGTTTTTGTCAAATGAATGTAACGCTCTAGTCACTCGCGCAGCCGTTGTTGCAAGGTCACAACAATGATCATTATTATTCTAAAAATAATTTCGTGTATATCTATTTATTCATGCGCAATAATTGAAATAACTGAAACAATATTAGTAAACCGCATGGCATCAAATTTAATTTTATAATCCTATACATGGGGATAATTGTGTCGTAACAACTTTATGTATACTATGGATATTAATATCTCTCCTGACCGCATGTCCACCGAAATGTTATTATGCGTAGGCTGTGAGTTGCCAAAAAAAATCTTTTACATCATAATTGCACTATGCATTTTAAGAACAGACAGAAAGTCAATTAATACTGTTTCGCTGTGCGAAAATAAACCCTGTGGCATATCGGAAGCGTAAATAAAGGGCAATTTAAGCATCTTTGCTATATCATTCCAGTATGAACTGTTTAAAAGAAGTTACTTAAAAGGTTATGCAAATGTTTACGACAATTGTATAACCATATTAGACATACTCATAGTCGGCGCTAAGTGGAACACTGAAGGTCAACCTAGATAGTCCAGGTTGACGTTCGGTTTGTTATATAAATTCGAACACCCTTGCCCGAAAATAATGTCAAACCTGTCTTAATTCCAGATTTTGACTTGAGTACTGACATACCTTATTTATACAGAAAGGTACTGTCAAACTCCAGGTGATCAAAACATGAAAGAACACTGTAGGAATCTCGGCACAGACAGATACGCCTACTAGAGAAGCGTATTTAGCAATTAAAATATATTTGTTGTCTAAAAAATTTTTTTTTTTTCGAATGTCCAATATATGGAAATTTGATATAGATCTTTTTAAAACAATAATGGTGATGTTGTTTAATGTAAAGAACTGCTATGCTTATATGTGTATATACATGTATGTGTGTATATGGACTAAAAATGCCTAAGTACTTGAGTAAATTAATTTAAAAATATTGCAACAGACACGAAGTAATAGAACGCCAGAGGATATGTTTCATTAATGTTTACACTATAATACAAACATTACTAAGGTTACTATCAAAATAGAAAGGTTACATTTCACTACACATCATGCATTAATGTGCAGAGTCTCATACACTATGTCACTCAAAGTCGTTGACTTAATCCCTGAAGTGTATTATTATGTTTAACCATCTTTAGTGTGAACTAACAGAGGTTCTGACTATTTCACTTGTTTGGTTCAAGCTACTGTTTTTCTGTTATCATGATTTGACTAAACACTATATAGGGATATACAATTAATTTGTATACAAAAGGGTTCGTGAAACAAAAAGTAATGTTGTCATATTAAATAGTTTAATGAGTTTAAATAATCTGAATATCAGTAAAGATTACGCATGTATATTTTTCGAGGAAAAGCCACCTATATAATGTGCGTTTGTTGTCAGTATGTGACAGACCTGTTTGTTATAAGTATGTTGCCTACTGTAGTTTATCCGTTGGTAAACTTATCTATATTCAACATGTTAGGGGTTGAGTATGTGTTATGAAACAAATTAGATACAAACCAGTCGACAAACCTTCAAATTCGAGGTTATTTTCGATTCTTTCAGTTAAATCTTCATAAACATGCCTGAAAAAACAAAAGCAGGTGAAAACGCATAGTATGGGAAATCTGACAATAATTAATTTTGTCCCTCTACCGGTCTACGAATACCTCATTTTCATAAATATTATAATCTATTAAGATGTTATAAACAGCGCAAGCATTCATTACTCCATATGCTAACAATTCGTAGAAAAACAAGTCATTGGTCTATGTTCTTGTATATGATGTCCTGATGGCTTAAACCGCCAGTACATGGACCATAGTCAAATACTAGCTAGCGAGAAATAACCTTTATTGAATTTGTCAATACAATTATTCTCGCTTAATTATTTAATACTGAGCTAAATCAATTTGAATATTATATAGACTGTTCCATAAATAAACGAATGTATACATACGGATCTACATTGTAACTGTCACCTTGTCTTGGCTCCATTTCAATGCCTGAAATGAACAGAAGTATCAATAAACAGCATTCCTTGTATAATTGTATTATCAATTGAATCTCGAAATACAACGAAATTGATTTAGAATAAAAAGAAAATATATTTGTGATTATTTTTCAAGACAATACCTGCTGTAGGTCTTACATCCTCCCGTGATTGGTTTTTATCCCTGAAAATAGTAAAACAGTTTTACAAAAAAATATCCAGAGAACAACAACACTTTAATGATCTCCTGAAAAAACTGCTTGATGAATTAATATTGAAAATGACTAATACGTGAAAGCATTCGTTATTTTTCAAACGAATAGAACATACCAATATATTCTTTTTAATAGACTGACTTACTACAATTAAAAGTATAACGAATTAAAATAATTGCCATGCTTGGTTCAAGGAACAATCTATTTGAATTGCTATGTGGTAGAATAGTGTTGGTGGATAACAATGAGGTCATAGGAGACGTCCGTAGAAGTACAAATGACGATCAGAAATGTAGTCTTATAAGTGGACGCATAACGTAACACAAAAAACTATTTTGCTTATCTAATATTGTCCTGAATTGTTGGTGCTTTTAACATCGTTTGATTTTTGTAACAAAACATGTAAAGATATGGCATACTAATTTGACCCAGTTTAGAGTTCACGTGATGCTAAGTGAAGCATATGGAAATACAAGATACATGTTCACAAAACACGTCGCTCGTCACGGAATAACCGGTTTTTAATGTATAGGATCAAATTAATATTATCACGTTCTACAGTTCGACTGACTATTCGTCTGCCACTGTTTGTTCAGGTTCTCATCAGTACCACCGAATGAGATACCGAGGTTGTAACGAACACTTTCTTACTAAAATTACTTTTATTCTCTTCGTACATATTAGTCTATCTGAGAAAAAGATTCAGTACACAAAGCTAATTATTTACCTGTTGAGTGATGTATTCCGTCGAGTGTTGTCTACAAAATTAAAATGGAACTAATTATCAAGGTGGAAATGTATCACTTTTAACTTTAGTTCAGTTTGAACATGTTATTGCCAAATAATATATAATTTTACACACATGCAAATACGTACAGTATACGCAAATAAGAGAGACAGCTAGAAGAAATCTAGGGACGGGAAGGGACGTGTCGTACCATAAAATAGATTTGACCATTTAATTAAAGTTGCCCGAATAATTCTTCTTCTTTGATGCATGTTTCCGCAGTTTCCAATTTTCTCAATAATTTAGGTGCATAACATTTCAAATCAACGCTGCATATTTTCAAATTTATATCCTAAACCAAATATTAAAGTCACGTGACAAGGACTGAATCAATGTAATAATATGAACTTTGTAAAAACTAAATGACCTAGACTGTTCATGAGATGATGGAACAATTTAAACACACACACAGTGTACTAAAGCGCCAACATATTTAATCATCTCATCATACAATAAACACATAAATTAGCATAATGATGTTTCGTGTTTTTAAAAGAAGCTCCCAAAGCTAATGACCTGGTGATCTTCTTTTCCATAACACGACAACAACAACAGCTATGCTAAAGACTACTACGACACTACTAACTGCCCCAAAAACTAACGCAAAGTTGTTTCTCTGTTCTGTGTGCATGGTTTGTGTGTCTCCTATAATGAAAATAATAATACTAATTATAAAATAATAACAAGCTTCATATTTAAATATAATATATGTATTTAAGGATATGATCGGACAGCAGACAATGCCTATGTACGTTTCTTTTGAGTTCGTAGTACAAGGTTTACAAACATATACACTTATAAATATGTGAATGCATGAGCAAACACACACATATACACACGCACGCACGCACGCACGCACGCACGCACGCACATACACACATACACGAACACACGCACACCTCACACACATATATACACGTACAAAATGCACGCTCTCATTATATTATTAATAACAATAATGACGATGCTGAGATAATAATAATAAAAAAATAATAATAGAAACTACTACTTAATCCTTTGATACTTGTTTAAGCCAATCATCAGCTTTACCATTCATGAATGACCTTTGCATGATTTCAAGCATAATTATAGCTCATCAATACTTATATATTTATGTATTATTTCTTTAAAAAAACGCCATTTATTTTAAATCATATATCAAATCTAAAATAGGTTATAATGTTTTTTTCTCCTTAGTGCTCACGATTTGGTGTTAGGATTGTTACTGACTCCTCTCTGATTTCAGGTAAATAGAGCAGTAGTACTCTTCATTAACCCAGGCAATGCCGTGATAAAACTGAACAACTGTTGAAAGCGGTGTGAGACACCATGCAAATAAACAAACAAACAAATAATTCATATATCGAAGATAAACCTGAATGTAAGACGTTCACTTCTATCGTTGATGCACCGACATCATTGCTTATTGTCACAGTAAACGTCCCAAAATAATTTTGTTGTTCAATCGACAAGAACAGTTTTGCAGCCAATCCTTTTGTTCGTACAATGGAATTAAATACTGGTAACGATATATCAACATCTTCCAGAAACGAGGCACAGATAAATTTAGTTGAGTTTTGTGAACATTCGACCATGTTGTTTCGTCGGTGACTATAGAAATGTATAGTTACGCTTATATCAGTCAGAAAAGTCGTAAACGTCTGTATTGGGCTTGGTGTTACTATGATTGGAAACGCTGAAAATGAAATGAAATATTACTATTGTACAACCAGTTGTTACAGTGATCAAATGATTACTGATCACTTGTTGAGTTAATACATTATACAAAACAATATATGTACACCTGCCACTTAAATGCTGCTAACAAATATATATATATATATATATAAATAAATATTTGTTGACTCATATGATTTTATTTTCGTATATATGTTTGATATATGTGTCAAAAGTGTCGGGATATGAATTATCTTGTAAAGTAATTTAAGGCGTTGAACAAATTAAATACCAAAAAATATAAATGATACGAGTAATAAAATAAAACAAATTTACCGATAACACTATCTTAAACCTTAATTTCAACATGTAATAATATATCTATAGGTGCTACCTATTTACGAAAAAACGCAAGATAATTATAAACATAAATTAAAGAACATACTTTGGCCATACAAAAAGGATTTATAAGTAATTGACTAGACAATAATAATGTTAATGTTATGTTTCTTGCATTATCAAAACATATTTGGAATTCGTATTGCTGTCGTCTATTATTACGAACAGAAAATAATAAAGTAAAAACTTTCAGAAAATCAAGGAATACATTTATAATGAACGAGGTTAAAACATGAGGGCCAAGATGATCCCTAATCGATCACCTGCATTATGGTAAAGAAGCAAATAGATCAGCCCTTTTCTGATGCCATCTGGCGACTACCTTTTTCAACCAGTCAATATGACTGGAACAAATTATGTAAGGGGTCACATTTCTGCTAAACCCTTTCCCTATTAGAGACAGTTTCTGAGGCCTATGCAACAGACGATTTAGGAAAAGATTGTCACCAAAAGAACAATTGCTCCTTATGAGAAAGTTATCCTTTTGCCACAATGTTTGATAAATAATTATACTTTGAATGAGTGCGGCAATAGCTCATGAATAGGAATTTGGGGTCTTTCATGTTGATACCACTTTTTTTGCGGGAAACGACGTCGCTCCATTGACGTTACGCCAAGATGAAGTGTAACGGAAATGACGTCACGTCCTTCTTTGGCTACGATACAGTCAACATTTAGGTTCGGGCGTAGAAGGCTAATGCTGTCGTTTTTTTTTACGAACGGGAAAACATATTTCTTACAGATTTCCATTTAGTTTTAACTTTTCGTACAAATGTTTATTCCCACATAACACAGCATTTTAATGATCTTAAATATCTATTTAAAAAAGAAATGATTAAAAAGACGACAATAATTTTCAATCCGTGTTTTTCCGCTCATTTTATACATACCCAAAATAGCGATTTTAAAAAAATTGATTAAAAAGACGACAATAATTTTCAATCCGTGTTTTTCTGCTAATTTTATACATACCCAAAATACCGATTTAAAAAAAAAATGATTAAAAAGACGACAATAATTTTCAATCTGTGTTTTACGTCTGCCTTTTATACATATCCAAAATGGCGGCCCCCATGGATTTTTTCAGTTTCATTTCAGAAATCTTCATGGGTTATTGAAAAAAAAAAAAAAAAAAAAATCTCACACCCGTTAACTATAAGCGAAAAAACCCATTCATGTTTTTTTTTCGTATAATTGGCGAAAAGAAAACTTACTTGATACTTGCAGATATGTTGACCCATATCCTGCATTAGGGTTTAAACTACCATTGACCCCATTGCTCGCGGAACAATGGTAAACACCAGAATGTTCAAATGTTAACGATGTCAGTCTTAATGTTTGGTTATTCCCTAATGTTCCAATCTGCGTAACTGTCCCGTGACCTGGCCAGGTGTGTCTCCAATTTAAATATGTATATACAGAAGGTAATCCCGTTGGCTTACATGTAAGTATAGCTGTATCGAAAACTGTTACATTAGAAGCGGTTACTTCTACATCGGGCGCATCTGAAAGAGTTATCGTTCGTACTACTGGTAAGAAAGTACATATTATTACAGTTGGTGCTCATTTCATTAACTTGTCTTGTATGTATGTGTGCCATGGCGAGAAACAGTATCGTAAAAATTTAACTGGTTTATATTATATAAGTTACTGTAATAATCTAGCAACTATGGTAGATGGTTATATCCGTCCGCCTCACCGTGTTACAAATTTATATCATATCAAAATAGGCTGGAGATTAAAAGTACTTACACGTGATCGATAAACATGTAGTCTTTTTTACAGCCTGAAAATACACGTCTTTGAACATTTTGCTTACGTTTCACAGCGGTATTTCATACTAGTAACCATGATAGACAATACATGTATGTTATAATCAATGACGTTAAGCATTAACTTACAGTAAACTGGTATGGTATCTTTGACAGTAAGTGGTGTCTGAAGAGTATCGTGTGATATATGGCACGACACACTTTGGCCATTGGTGTGTCTATTTAATACAAGGTTAAATAGTGCCACGATGGTGAACGTTTCTGTTGTAACATTCTTTGTAATTGTTATGTCTGGAACGCTAGTAATATTATACCCGTCTATCTGTAACCATACTTGAGCATTGTTTGGTCTGTATTGACTTGCTGTGCAAATAACGGCCTTTCCGAAAATTCCTTCAACTATCGCATATGTTGTAATCGACGGCGATAGTGGGTTAACTGCAAATAAGAGTGGTCATAAACTATACAGATAGCATCGTTGTTTACTCTTATTTAGTAGAAAAAACTCTGACGAGTGTCAATCATACTGCCTAAGCAGTCTTCTTAAAATGCACTCGATATATTTTGTATCATTAAACGTAAGAAAAAGGTTATGTATTGGTTATTTGATCTAAAGTTCAGTATAACAATAGTGAAAATGAAAATATGCAATTAAAACATGCCTTTGAATGACTTTAAAATGTCAATATACGTGTTAGCACTATATAAGTCAAGGTGTTCGAAACTATCTGTATCAAATATACAAAAAATAGTCTACTATGTGAAATCATTGCTAATTATCACTTACACAATATCTACTCTAAGTTCTTAGTCCACACCTAACATCTGGTGTATATCTCGCTAACCTGTGTTTATGACTAGATGAAATGTGGACACAATATAGCTCATATATTTATTTCAGAATTAATCTTAGAATGATTGCTTAAAGTTGCAAATTAATTGAAGCGAATAGTGTAGACATGGCTTTAAGTGATTTTCCACAAATCAACTGTTAAACGAGCCATCATAATTCAGTACTACTCCAAGGTAATTCAAATCGTCCACTATTTCTACAATTCTCTATCACATGTCCACTGTTCCCCATGTTGTATACAGGAAAGTATTATTTTAGAGTTTCCCCCCAGACCCTAAATGTCACGGTATGTCTTTAACAGATTTAGACTTGTTTGTAGATCAAAAATGGGATTGACTCATTATCACCATACCATATGCATATGAACATAAATCAAGAGTCAGTTCATATATACTAATACCCGTACTATCGTTATTCGTCGAGTAGAGTTCTATGTCCTTCACAAAAATGAGTTCAAAATCGGAGAACATAGTTCTCCCTGTTTTAAACTGACTGCTCTTTCATAGATCTCCGAATAATTACTACAATGTCTAATTTTACAGCGAACTCATTCATACATATAGCAGTTTACCTAAATCCTATTCTAAACAGTTTGTACTACAGTGTATTCCGATTTACTCTATCAAAGCACTTCTGCATGTCTATAAATGCACACTACAGTATTTTACCATTATTAATCATATGCTCTACCAGGCAATGAAGACTGTGCGTCTGAGATAATATCATTATTTTCACTACAGTCACTGAGACGTTTATTTAGAACACATGTATATACTATAGAGATACAACTACCTAATGTGATGCCACGGTAATTATTTACTCCGTTGATATAGCCATTTTGATGCAAAGGAATCACTATTCTTTACCATCCAGCTCAAGACGGAAAGTCTCAGAATCAAAATCAACGTTGAAAATATTAATCAAATGAGGTGCTATTATATCATCAGTAGAAATTAAAATATTCGTTTATCATTTCATCTAAAGAATATGCTTTGTTCTTTTTAAAAGAAGATATAGCCGTGTTTACCTCTCTTAAACTAATTGGTTCGTCCAATTCACTAAACTGCGGGTTATCATGGGACATATTACATGCACATAACTCGTATGCATTCTGATTAGCGCAAAATTTATACCGTCTGCTTTATTTTTAAAATAGATGTAAATCTGTTCAGTAATGATGTTACTATATTATTCTTTCGATTAGAAAAACATTTCAAAAAGTTTCGTGGGCTTTTATTTCTCAATCTTTCAATCTCTATACTTTTTGTCTATTTTATATCTCTCTTTCCTTCTTTATGGTAGGCATTTGTATACGCGGTTCACATTAAAAAGACTTATACGTGATTCCTTGCTTTTACTTAAATTGAACATTTTCAAACAATCTAAATATTCTTTTTTTTTAAAATGACACTCTTCATTAAACCAGTCTGTCTGCCTAAACTTCTGTTTCCCCATATAACTACGCCGTTTACCTTTCCCACAGTTGACTTCTGTTTTTAATACCGGATGTGCTGCTTCATTTATCTATTTAATACTAGCTGTACACCTAGGACGCAGGGACTAAATGTACAGTCGATTACAGCACTGTCGAATAGCATGCCATATACACACAAGAGCATTTTCTAATTCCCATATAGTGCGAGGCACAGGTCTCAGACCCCTGACTCTGTGCCAAAGTTCCCTTCACAGGTATTCAATGGGGTTCAAGTCAGGATTCTTTATCACCACGACAGAACACAAATGTCGTTGATCTGCAGCATATTACATGTAGCGGCAGCTGCATTGCATGTAGAGCAGTCATGCATCCACTGCATGACTCTAATTTGCTGAATATGAGGACTGGCGACTGGCGTCAGAATGTTGTTCTGATACCGTGCTGCGTTTAGAGTACACTTAACCACAACATATCTGGTCTTAGTGTTAAGTGCGCAAAATCATTACAGACTCTCAGGAAGTGATTGTTCTAAATCACGTTAGCGTCATGGAAAGGTTCCCCACGTCGCCGATACCACCTTAAGCAGCCATCATGGTTATGCAGAGAGAACCGGATTTCGTCGGTAAACAACACTTGAGCCCAGTCAGCTTGAGTGTACTGCAGATGGCACCTGGCCAGACTAACCTGGCATTAAGATGCCTTGCCTTAACAACAATGCCTTTGTGCGGTCTTCGTGCCCGCCAGCCACGTTGACGTAGGTGAATACAAGCAGTTTGATTAGAAATGTTGCGGATAAAAGTACCAACAATACCACGGGCTGTTACAGATGCAGCCGCCAACTTCAAGATATGAAAAAGTTTTTGGAAATTATTTTATGTTAAACATGTTGTTAAAAAGTGTACCTCTCGGTTAGATGTGCCATTCTGGGCCATTCCCACGACACGTCCTTTTTCAGCTAACTTCATCCGGCGCATAATGTTGGAAACAACAAACTTTTGTGTTTGTTTTTCCACTTTGAGCAGCCCTGTGTTCCATAGTCACAAAACTCAAAACCTGTTTTGCGAAACCTATATAGGTTTTGTCGATATACCGTTCCTTAGTCGGTTAACCAAACATGTTCTACCTGTTTTCCATTCATAAAACAGGTAGGTTTCGTTCCGTTTGATAGGCATAGCTTAAACTGTTTATGTTGTGTTTACTATGGAACACACGGCTGGTCACACATACATACATTTTGAAAGGTGTAGAACATTCAATACATATTTAAACATGTAAAGCACGTACTTCACGTGTACGGTAGAAATCAATGAGGGAGACGGCATTTTATTAAACTTGTATCGGTTATCTGAAGGGCAATAAGTAGGAGCGTAGCATATACAATTTCAATATTACCGGCTATCACAACAAAATATTCATATTTCAAAATTGTGGACTTAGCACTTTTGTTGAGTATATAACACGCTTATATGATTGACAGTTGAACTTACGGTCTAAATATAGTATAACTTCATCTGTTTGATAAGACGGTTGTGAACCATCAAACGAAGATTGGCAGAAATAAAAGACCCTATCGTCTTGTCTTGTTGGTGTGAACGTGTACGTCTGAAATACGATGTAGTTACCATCGTCATTTATTCTATACGTCTTATTGGACCTTAAACTGTGTGTGTGGTTGTTGTCTCGAAACCATCTTAAGTTAGATTTGGGGAACCCACCCGTGGATGTACATGTTAGCGTAAGCGGTTGGTCCATTGTTCCTCTGATAGTTAGAGATCCATCGTCAAGGATTTCTTTGTTAGATATTTCTGGTTTCTGAGGTCTAACTGTATCGGTGAATGGAATAAAACATAGGAACTGTTATTATTTTAACGGCCCATCTTGTAAAATATAGACCCATACATTTGCCTTTAAATTATGGATGAATGAATAATAGTGTTAACGGACATGTGTTGAAAAGTGACATATTTCGAAAATTTGAAAACAATCGGTACATAAATAAGCAAACTGAATCACAATACCGTGGTCATGCAGCGTAATAGTGCTAACTAATTGGAATAGAGACATGCATGAAATACCTTTGGTCAGTTCATGCTCTTATGATTGTCTAACATTAAAACACAAACCTTTTAATATACATATATAGCAATCGTCGTTTGTCAGTAGTTTTGTAAACCATCATTCAAACAAAGCTAATAGGTAAATTAACATCGGAAGTTTCAAAAAGAAGAGAGTAATAACTGTTTCCTTTATATTTCCTGCAGTATTATTGCGGAAAACGGGGGTATTTTTAACATTTACCCCACAAGTTGTTATCATCAATATAAAGTCAACTATCAAAGCATAAGGGCTAAATTTGAAAAACAACAGAATAATGCATTATTTATATACGAATTTTACGCTCACTTCACTATCCAATCACTACCATGTTCGATGGACTTCGAAAATATTAACTCATGTATTTACACTATTTCTTATATATAAAAGTGGCCAAGTATTACAATAATTGGCATATCAAAATATTTCATCTAAACAATCGCGATACCAACTCACTGTAAATAAATGCAATTAATATTTAGTGACATTTTCCTTGAATGGAGATGATCCGAAAACTAAAGGCCATTAATCGAGACATGTAAGTAGATACCTTTGTTATAACTTAGGATAAATTTAACAGTTGAACACTAAAAATACTGTTTGATAAACGGTCAACCTAAAAGAAAAAATGTTTGAAAATATATTAACCATTAACTGTCTAAGGAAATTATTTCAGATGATTTGTACAATTGAAAAATAAAAATAAATTATAAAAACTGGCTTCTTACCTCTAATAGACAGGTCGACACACTTTATTTTTTTGCCCAATGGGGAAGTCTTCTTCAATATGTAGAGCCCAACATATGTACTGTTCATATTCGGAATCCGTATAGACAGGTTACCAGCAGCTAAGTCACCTATGTGTTCAACACCACCCGTCGTTATGTTTGCTAATATATCACCATGTTCATACGCAATAGATAAATAGTTTACATTGGTGTCAATGTTCCCTATTTGATACACGTGTAAGCCCTGACTAGGGGTATTAACATTGAAAAGCACATCCGTTGTCTCCTGTTCATAGCCAGCTAACGACTCGCTTATCGTACAATCTGAAACACAAAAAATAGTTTAGTACAGCTGACATTATTGTTATTGCCTATTTTGAAACCTCAATGTTATCTGTTTCTTCAGACCAACCAGTTAGTTTGAAGACATGCGCACACCTTTCTCTGATACTGACAAATGTTGATACCTCTGAAGCAAACCAAAATTAAAATCTTTTTTGGAAAAGGAGAAACTTTTCAAATAATTTTCCTCTTTCCTCAAAAGATTTTAAAGGAGTATATATATGGTAAACGGTCAAGGGTATGCTAGGGGGGATTTCTATTATCCTACATAATTGAACCCTTCCCCCTTATGTTATATATTTAATCTTGAAACATTTTGAAACCGGACTTCTAAAAAAATATTTGTCGAAAAGTACAGATTTCGTAGTTTGTGAAATTATTTCTTGATTCACTGTATTTATATCTTTGACTGAAAATTATACATTGAGCCAGGTAACCCATATACAGTCAAATTAATTAAAGACGTTCTAAATGAACCATTTTTCACATAACTTCTGAATATATAGAAAATTCCTTTTTTTTACAGAAAAAATCATATCTTACTCCTGATGTGAAGGTAAGCTTTTTGCAATATTGCCATTATGATGGTTAAAACAATGCAGATGTATACTTTTAGTTCATTACAGGTATTGCAAATAATTATTGTGTTTACCATTAAACACACTGAAATTTGGTTCCAGCATAATATAACAAAAACGTTTTTGTTTTAATACACAAAATAGATAGTACGTACATATATAAAATGTAATAATTTACAATGGCACTGGAGAGAATTTGTCGAGCCGTGATACCTCAGTTTATAAAAATGGGGCTTTCAATTCAGGGGTAATGGGTTCAAACCCCGGCTTATCCATTCATTCTTTCCAATCATTGACAAAAGTTATTGTTACTAGCATCTTTCACGAATTGTCTAAGTAACCTATGTGCAAAGGAAGCCAGTTGCCTGGGAAGAATGGTGTGAATTATATTTTCTAAAAGGCAAGGGGAAACATGTCAGGTGAACTGGCCCCTGTGATTTAACTGAAATAACATTGAAAACAATGTTCAGCTGAAGTCAATCAAGGAACCATGGGAAAAGTCAATTTCCTGGTATATGTATAACTAAAATACAAATAACTGGCATTTGTTAGTGTACACAATTGAAGAAATCAGAAAATTCTTCAAAGCCATATTGTTTTGTTTTCCAACAACAGCCCTGGAAATTGTACGACATTCTACGTTCCTGGCCATAAGTGACTAATTTACCCATTCCAATGGGAATGGGGAACTACTGATCAAGTTAGGACAAACATAATTCATCAGAAAACATACCATATGGAAATTTACAAATTCTCACGAATGGAGATACTGGGGTGGGTGTCGGGCGGTGTGTGTGTGTGGGGGGGGGGGGGGGGGGGGGGTTGATGGTTCGATAAAGAATAATTATGTCTCAAAGGGTCGGGTCACATAACAACTGTTGGATTCCTCATCTTATAATGGATCAAGCGTTTAGTCCCAATATTTGAGAATTAACTACACTATCGGTATTTGGGCGAAAATAATACAATTTGTATGGCGAGGGTCAGTGCATCTGAATAAAAATACATCCTAAAGGGGTACATCTAGTTGTGTACGTCGAACAATGACATGGAATAATTAATGACAAATACAGAAACAAAATGTCAAGAACCACCCTCGAACCGGTGAATATACAGAAAATCGGTGTATTGTTAAGATGTTGTTAGTCGATTCCACCTATAAGATTACTGTATTTATCGTCACGTGCCCCACATCAAAGTGTGGAAGGTTAATGTGAATGCACCCGACTAGGGATGGGTAATTTAAATTCGCTGCATTGTTGACAATTTAAGTAATGTAACGGCGCTTGGCGGAGATTTTTGAACAGGCATACATGGTGTACTCCTTGTCACCATACATTCGATATCAGAATCGATGTTTCGTCACCATACATACATCCTAGACAACGCTTTAATACGACATACTCTGATATGCTATTTATAAAGCTCGCTCAATATTCCTTTTGTGAAAATTGCCGGTATAACTTCAAATAACCGTAACAGTAAATCACTATTGTCCGTTTAAAACTCATTTCTACGTTTACAATGCGGTTTCTAAAAGTCCCTTTAAACCTGACTTGGCCATCCGTTTAGTGTATACTCGAACACGTTGCATATAATCGGATGTTTTCGCGTCCTTTAAGCCATACCCTTTTAGGAATGTTCTCTTGAAGGATACGATTTTTCCTCCTATTCCAATGTTATAGAATTACCATTGATCGGTTATGGCGATATGACGTCGCAAACATCATGGTCTCAAAATATCCTATACACTGTATTCCTATTCCATAGTGTAATTGCAAGACGCTGCAATCTGTTATTAACAATAGACATAGACAAGACAATTGTCTTGTCTATTGTCTATTTGTCTTGTCTATTGTCTATTGTCTATTGTCTATTGTCTTGTCTGTCTGTCTATTGTCTATTGTTATTAACATAAACTTACGACAGTACAAGTATTTGAGAATCCATGTTAACACACATAGCATGGAAAGAGCTTCTTTTTTTATTTGACTATATTCATGTTATGTCCGTTAGTGTTCTCGAGGCAAACGAATTATGTCCTTCCCGACCGTCATATATAATAAGTGAAAGTACGACCCCCTAAACCCTAAGAAGACGAATCAAATCCAACGTTCCAGTGCGTAATGTTTTATTGTTTAGTTCGGTTTATATGTTTTGGTATATATGAGACTGGACTATTTTGGTTTTGACCTTTATACTTTACCGGTTTCGTGCTGCACGTGCTACCTTTTGTTTAAAGATGAGTATTTTCTTGGCTACTAATACGTATAAGAAGTCCCTGTTTTTCTACAGAACCAACTTTCAGTATTACCATATACGTATGATAGGGAATGGTCATCTCTTTCTCTCACTCATAGGTATGTGCTATGACAATATGAATGTTTAGTTACATTTACATTTTCAGAATATGTCATACCATGATGTGTTGTCAAAAAGAGACAGACCTCATGTTTTGATGTTTATGAAAAAATATACAGACTTCCTCCTTACTACTCAGTGTTATGAAGATAGTATTTTCATGCCATAGCATGGACTAAATGTAATTGACAATTACCAGGATCTTGCATAAATTATTGAAGATTAATGGCCTATAATATTATATATATAGAAAACTTAATATTAGTCAGTTCACTGGCTTTCTGACAACAGTGGTCCACACATCATTCCTCCGAGGTCACTTACTACCATTTCATGTTGATATCTTAGCTCACATGAACACAAAGTGCTAAAAGTGTGTTTTTGTGATGACCCTATGTCCAACATTAGTGTCAACAATTTCTTTAAAAAAACTCTTTTTTAACCACCAGGCCATTTTCAACCAAATTTCACAGGAATGTTACTATTGTAGTCCTCTTTAAAACTTGTTCAAATGATTTAATTGGATGCAGAAGTTTCTGCAGCATCAGTAAGGGGTATAATGACGAACAATTATAAATTCTTCTCCTCTGAATCTGCTTGTCATTCTTCACGGTGATTTGGTAGCAATTGTTCTTAAGTGACTACACATATTCGAAAATATTGCCACCAGGCAGCAACAGAAAAGGGGTAAAATTTCAAAATTGTATACAATTCTTCTTCTCGGAAAGTGCTGATTGAATTCGAAAAATAGTCTGGCAGATTTGTTCCTCTGGTGACTCTCTATCAAAACTGTCCAGGCCATATTTATTAATTTAAATGAAAACACTTAATAGTGTTGCTGATAGATTTCAAATGTATTTGGCACAGGCTGTACTTGGCAAAGAACTCGGGTCGGACGAGCGATTCAGGGCAACATTCGGGATGATAATATCCAGCTTAAAGGAAGTTTTTAACAAACAATATATTATTCCTGCATTGGTAACACTTTCACTGGTAAGACTAAAATATGATGCATGTGTAGCAGATAACTTTTAAATATGTGAGATAAGTAGAAATAACATTATTAATTTCTCCTTTTCCAACAGTATTTTCCAAATCAAAATCATATTTAGACTATCTCAGACATAATTAGTTGTGTCTTAGATGGTTTCAAAGTAAATTACGCGAAAACAAGCATATCAGTTAACCCTTTTCAACATAAAACACATTTGCAGGGGACGATCATGCCAACATAATCACAACTATTTGGAACATATCTTGAAATGAAAGTATAATTCAAGAACATGGGTGAAAACATAGTGGCAAATGGAGAAATTGCTCGTATAGAGGAATTTCTTCTATTGCCACACTGTTTCCATTTCGTCCGTTAAACTTAAATTATACAAACCACAAACGTTAAACTAGAGTTTAAGCTCGGGATTAGACTTAAACCATAATTATGAAATCGGCCCTTAAAGTTTTAGATAGTGTATTATATTATATTTAAAATTGATTGTGAATGCAAATTAACAGACATTTGAACAATACACTACATGAAATGTTTCTGACACACTGACTTTACAATAGACATGACGTATATAAAGAGACGCATTCTAATTATTTCTCAAACAGTGTGGGCAAAGTAGAATTTGGTTAATTTCTTCTTTTTCAAAACATCCTTTCTTTTCAGGAATTACATCAAACTATCATTTGTCAAGATATTAAATGTTTGTGCCCAAAAGTTCAATATACAAGCTTAACCTTCTCCCCCATACAGATCACGTCTTCTCTCAACGTATAAATTAAACTATAAACAACAATATGCAAATACCAGGTGGCTAGTCAATCAGCAGTTAAACAGTTAAATACATGTACGTAATGTGGTTGCCTGTAATCAGTGTTGAACTAACATGTTTATCTAATGAATAACGCATCTGAAATGAGAAGCAATATGTACCCGTCTCGCCCAGGAACAACCAGAAAAAAACATTGTATGACATATTTGGATATTATACCTCATTTTATGCAACTTTTAGTTATGTTAACAGTTTGTCCAGATTGTGATAAGTATACCGACACATTACACTGTTTAAACCTACTCAATAATATATTTTATAATAACAGATTAAGGAAATATGTTAACATGATACACTCATGTTGTCTTTATAAGTTAACAGCAGTAAAAGTGTTAAATAATAAATAACTGCTTTTCATAAAATGTACTTATTGTGCTTATATATGTATTGGCTTACCTTTAAACAATATACATACACACACATGGTAGGGAATGATGCAGAACAATACTGACATGCACACATAGTTAAACATTATCAAAACCACGATCGAAACGCGCATGTTGTGTATCTATGCATGGATCGGAAAAGTGTCAAACTATCACTTTTTATGGAATCTGTTTAATATGTTTCTACATATATGTAATAACTTATCTTTTGAGAACTATGTACAACGTGAGTAGCGAATGATGCAGAACAATATTGACATGCACAGATGTGCAGACTGGTCTTTGTCAGCACACTTTCCAGCTCCAGGTTAAAATTACGCAATCCATGGTATACAATTGTTGTCTTACTAAGTTAACAACAGTAAAAGGGTTATTATATTACCTTTCATGACATGTAGTATCGATATCGATATTGACAAGTTTGACAAGTTTGACTTTATAAAACATAAAAAATACATGTAAAAATGAGCAGGGAATGATGAAGAACAAACAAATGCATGTACAAATGTGCAAGTCTTTCTCGATCAGCACTTTTCCCAGATCTATAAAGTTGTCATTTGAAAAATATGTTGTCATCAAACAACAATGCACATCTGTTGCAAATAACTTCAGCTTAAAACAAGGGATAGTAACCCATTAAGCTCATCATTTGTATACTTTGTAAATAAAGTTGACAGTTCTTGAAATATATTATTTTTGATATTTAAAATGTAATTATGTTTTATACAATCGTCACATCTTAAGCAAACTTTTACTGTCTTCTTTTGCTTTTGAATCTCATAAATCTATGTCTTGCAAATTAACTGATCCTATCTAATAAAAGCTATACAAAATAAGCAAAGCAATATAGAGCTACCTACCAATCTCCACCAGTTCAACGAATCCGTCACTTCAAAATATCCTTCAAATCACATATATAATCGCCATGAAACACAATTGATAAAACATTAAACTGTAACACACTTTATTAGAACCATCTGAAAAACCACTAATTCAAACACAAACATACACTATTTACTCCAAATAGTAAATTCATGAATGGAAACTAAAATAATGAATAAAAAAAATCCAATTAACACGCTACAGGTCATGGTCCGTGCATTCACGAATACACCATACGATTCCAAGAATGAATGTGTGGTATGCAAATTAGCTAGTGACCCAAATATTACAATTTACTTCGAACCATTACACTCTCTAAAAAAAGCATGACTCTATTTTGTAAACAATAGAGCTTTTTATCACATACATAGAACATTTAACTAATATTAACAAATTTAATCATAAATACAATTTATAAACCTATTAATCTAATATTTATCCTGCACCTCATGACACAGATAACAATGTGGACTGATATCAGTGTGCATATTCACACAGTCTGATCAGTGTCTACACACTAATCATACTATCCGCTATTTTCCAAAATTACAATCTCTCTCTTGCAGTCGTCCGGTAAAAAAACGTATCCAAATTTACAACAATATTTACAGATAACTTCCCAATATCCAGTGTTACCAATGCAGCCAAGCGCTTACGAATAACCCTGTTGAATATGCTACGAAACGCGTGAAATTGATATTCTAAGTTTAAATAAGATTGCGTCAAAAGTAGAAATTTCTGACAAGCGAATTCATGAGAAATTTCAAAATGTTCGTATATCTGTAAGCTATGCAGCATTTAACATAACTATTGATACAAACAATTCGTAACATATATGCAATGTAAAGCAGACGTCTTTGATGTTAAATAGTTTACACACAGCAATAATTGAAATATGAGTACACGGATTCTGCTTAAACTGCATGACATTCACCAGTGACTTCAGCAATAAAGTTAACGCGTATCCCCGTCATATGCATTTGAGAAATAGAAGTTGTTCATCAAACCAAAGCTAAGTTTTAAAACATAGTATTAATCTTACAGTATAACATACATGTAGTTCATAATATCTTTTGCCATATCTTGTACCAACAGGTAAATACAAAACGTGAACGTTGAGCGGAGACACAATGGACGATTGTTATAAAAGCATTCCAAAGCTTGATCAGAATGAAAAGCAGAGACTATAATGCATTCATCCTTTTCCAAAGATCTGTCTGATCGCAAGTCATCGAAAATCACTTCTGTCTGCTCGATTGTCAGAAAAGAAATAATATCGTATAGTACCCTGTTTCTGTGACGGATCTAAATAGGCGACCTTTCTATTGAGCTAGTGCCCTTCAATATGAAGAGTTCTATTACATTATTGTTTGGTGTGGTCTCAAGTGTAATCATATTGCTATCAATAACGTTTGAAAGGGGTGTAATTACGGTTCAAATACATGAATGCGGAGTATTTTATATAGCTTTTATATCATGTTTTAATTCTTAGAACTCATTTTCTCCTTTCTGATAAGCGCCACTAGAAAGTCTCCATCTATAATTTCATTTGTTTTAAACGAAGCTGCACTTAATGTCTTTTGTAACACAGTTTATGTTGTTTGGATTGATCACAACCCTTTAATCGCTGCTCAGTATGTATTTTTTAAGACAGTTATGCTATTCGGATAGGTCACAACCCTTTTATCACGTACAGGATGTGCTCTAAAGTGCACAACAATCTTTTGCAAAATATAACGCTAACACTGGAATCTTACGGAATAAAAGAGTTTTCCTCTATATCAGGTTAGAGGTTAATTGGCTTAAGAACATTATGGCCTTTGAATATTTCCATGATATTTAACAGTGCACTGATTCTGATCGTATTTTCATGTGTTTTGATGAAACAAGTATGGCACAGAAATGGCTGCTTTCTCTGTCAACTCCTTCAATGTAATGTAAAAAAAAAAAAAACGTTGATTGACAAACAAGTTTAATTTAATTTAAATTGGCTGTTATTGTTTGTGACAGATTAACCGCAATATATATATACAAGTCTTAAGGTCACTAAAACTGGGAAGTCGAGACTAGGTTAAAGCTGAACAATCGAATAGCTCGTGAATGTACTTCAGGAATATGAAAGCTAATGTTAGTCTACGCGCTCTTGTAATGTATTAATCGCGTCTGACCCTCTGCCCCTACCATTACATTTCAGTTACCTGGTTCAGAGTGGCTATATATCGGCGTTTTAATATTATGATAAGTGCATGTAACAGAACGCTGTTTGCAAGAGGGTCACATACACAATGTAACATGTAGTATGTCCTCACTTTATGGATTCTAGTGGATGCATGACGCCTTTATATACAGTATTTTACACAATATTCTGTTGCATAATTCGTAATACTAGTTCTAAATATAAATTATAAATACCATACTGAACTACCGCAGCTAAAACTTACCATTTACAACGATGGTTGCTGAAGCAGTGCTCTTCGTTGGAACACCCGGAATTTGAGAGAATTCACAGAACCACGTCGTCCGATGGTATGTCAGATCAACCCGGTTGATAGTTATACTCTGTTGATTCAGATTTGGACATGTAACGTTGTAAATACTGGTGTTTAAGTATCCTCCTTTACTACAGTTATTGTCAACAGATCCATATGGAGCATCCTGCTGATCTCTAAACCAAGAAATACTATATATTTGTCCTGATTGTACAAGTCCAGTATAGGTACATGTCAGAGTTATCCTATCGTTAATGGGAACAATAATGTTTCCATTCGGTGACAGCCAAGACAGAGACCTAGCTGGACCTGAAATATAAAAGGTTGAAACAATGTGCCGTTTCTCAGTAAACTATTAATGTTGTTATTATTTCCAGCGCATCTTTGAGTAAATACAATTTGTGTTGATGTCTATTTATATTTCCTATATTGATAAAAAACATAGGGTACATATTATGGGTGATTTAAAGAGATGTATCAAATATTATGAACACTATTTTGTATATGTGTTTACAAAACCATCTTCAATCAACAAATTACCGAAATTTCATTAGTAATTGAAACTCATTTAACTGTTCTACCCCCTATAGACAAATTAAACCGACTGACTCGTTATTATCTCGTATGCCTCCTTCGCGCATCTATCTGATCGTCCTGTCCTGTGCATGAAAATCACCAGTGCTCAACGAGACATGCTATGGTGGACACGTTCACACATAACTGCATAGCAACCTGTTGTTTTATATGACCTGTCTCTAGCAATGCCATGTCCTGTCTCTCCGAACTTCCGTCAGCGGTACAATGATTGCCAGAGTTTCAAATATAATGTAAATAGCGAAAAGCAATATGTTTACCTCAAGAGCATCAAGTTATAAACTTGTCATTATTATTCTGCACGGGTGTTTTGCTTTGTATTACTTGTTTGTTCTATTAAGCGCGGTGTATTACACGGTTGAGTAACTTAAGGCACCGGTTCGAGTGAATAGTAAAACAGTTAGTCGTCTGATCGGTTTTAATAATGTTATGCCAGTCATTTTAATAATTGTTGCATACATTGTTACCTAAGTCTAACGGCCTTATCTTGCATAATTGAAGTTAAACTAGTCTCCGACTACACATTAAACCTGATGGTTTGCAAACATGTAGGACTATCCACGAGTTTAAGTTATCCTCGAACTCAACTACACTTTAAACCTGCCAGGGCTAGTTCAAGGCCCCCTTTTTTACCTTAATTAAACTGTGATTACTTTGCATAGTGTATGGCTACACAAATATTATATTTGATTAACTAAAAAGAATAAACAACACTTTGTGAAGGGAACGATTTTTTTTAGAGACGGGATAAATCCATTTAACAAATACTATGAGGGAAAATTTCGACAGTGATCCAAATTTACGAGCTACAATTCTGTAGATATAATATGCTTGCTGATGATATACAGCTAGAGAACATTTTCACAATCGTGAGTTTCCCCTTTAACCGTAATGTTTTCCTATTAAAATGTATGATATTCAAATTGTTAATCGATGTCAAAGTGTCAAAATGATTTGTTTGAAACACTGTTGGAAAATAAACTGTCACTCGCACTGAGAAATGTCTATTTATCCAACTATGTTTATGATATCTGTCATATATGAAAGTAGACATTGACTTATCCCATTCTCTAGTATTAAATAATGATATACAATAACATAACATAACATTCAGTTAATTGGCATTAAATTTACAACATATATAGCCATAACACATACACATTTGAACCCAGGTGAAGACAGGTCACACAAAACTAAATACATACTTCAAGAAGAACCAATTATGATGTAAACTAGTATACTTGCGTTATAAAGCTGTTTAGGGTGTCGCTTGCTTTTTCTTTTTTATTTCTAAAGAACTGAATATAAAGATCCACTTTTCTATCCCCTTATAATATTGCACTGTGAGTTAAGCTATTCCACCAATTTCCATTCTTAAGAAAACGGTGGTACAACATAATTTGTTTCAAGATAAAATCAAAGCCCTGAAAGTAATGGTGGGATTTGTTAAAAACGAATGTTTCACTCAACAATGAGATAATCTAGTTTCATTTTAATCTGATCATGGTTTTTTAAAAATGTGTTATGACCACAACATCAAGATCAGATGCATGTATATCAACTGGCAAAGTTGCAATGCTCGTGTGCAGGTTGCGATTGATAATCATACCAGGGAAGAAGCCAGCCATGTCGATTTAAGTACAAGAAGGTTTAACAGTGTTAATTATTCAAGTGGACCATGGTGGTCCTAAAGTGCTCACCTAATTTAAAAGAAATTAAAATTATTTCTATGCGTTTACTCTATACTCTATCCTGTTAAGATGCGGCGTTAGAGTCATGTTTATCAACTAATCAATATGACTTTTGTAGTGCGTTTTCCAACGAATAATTTTAAAAAATGATCTTGGAATCGGACACACGGTAATACATGTATTTTGTTCATGTTTCCCAATAATAAATGTCCAAGGATATTCTTCCTTATAGGTAATAATTGAAACTAAATACAACTTGTAAATGTATAATATCAAAATAAACAAAACTATTGCAGAGAAATATGAGCCTGTGAGGCACAGTTCTGCTAATTAGGCCAAGGTATTCTGAAACAAATTTGATTTCACAAAGATTCATCAATCATCATTTGGCTAAACCTTTTGCACATACAAATAATCTACTGCAGATGTGTTTGAGTCTGGTTAAAACTTTTGATAAACCTCTATAAATAAAAGTTTAATAATTGAATATATTTCAAACATTGTACGAAAAGGCGAAGTTGCTCATGATGAGTAGTTTATCTTATTGCATCTATATTTTCAATGCAGAAAGTTGCGGAAGCGTCAGGAAGCTTCTGTATGTGGCGAAGCTTTAATTGAATCGTTCTTTGTCATGGTATTATATGAAAGCCAACGAGAACTGTCTAAAAAAACATTCAAAAACTACATAAATGTTCTTTTTCTTTAGTTAAACTTCCAAAGATTGGTTATGTAGTATATTATAAGTGAACTTTAGTTTCTGCACCGGGCATATCCTTGCAGCAAGTGTACTTTCCATCCAGAAACAAACCTAGTCATACGAAACCGACTTGCAAGTACCTTAAACCAGCTAAGATTCATGTAAGCCTTTGCAGCCTGATCAGGATCTTCATTGATCGCCATCTAGTCACACACGTATATGTTACTCCACAGGACAGTACAAGTATTAACTTTGAATGTAACTGTCTCTGATTATAGGAGGTTGGTTTTCATTTGACGTGGCAAATCTCACAAGGGAAATTGCAGCAAAAAGGAATTACTCCCCTTTGAACTGTTTGTTCAGCTTTGTTATTATTTATATTGGCGGAGTTTACTGTGTTATTAGGAACGTAGTAACTCCGAAAAAAAAAAACGGTTCATTAATTCTGTTGACTTTGGAACAAATATCTGTCGACAACCGGCCCAAAAAGCAAAACGCTTTTATAATGTCCATAAGAGGTTTATTTAGAATTCAATCATGACACATTTCTAATATTAAACTGAAATGTTTCTTGTCTTATGAATGCATTGTAAATTCGAATTTTGATCTTAAACTAGGTATCATTGTCTTTCTGGCGTAATGCTTAACCACATCTGTTTTATTAATATGAAAAGACATAAACTTGATATGAGAGTTGAGAGGATATACAATAACTTTGTCAGAAAAAGTGGTAACAGTACGGACATTTGGCAGTAACAATTATCATATTTCAATTAAAATACTAGTTATCATATGCATAGGAACCGTCAAAAATATTCAGGGGCAACTTCTCGATTCATGGAACAAATTCACTGTTCCTATTGCTGATCAAGGAAAGTACATATCAATGATAAAGTATACAATCTATTTATTTCTGATATCTAGCTTAGGACTATAATATGTTGGGCTAGCAAATGCATGCTTCAGAAAGTGGTGCAGTGGTATAGCTTCGGCCTCTCGTACTAAAGGTCTTGCGTTCGATTCACAAGATGAGTGGGTTCTGCTTTTGGGATTTTCCCATGCAAACTGCGCGAGTGTTGGCAAGGTCTCCATGAAGCAGGAATAGAATATGATTAATAAAAGCTGAAAAATAATTTAAATCAGAACTAATAAAAGTTTAAACTGGTTTTATAAAGGTTGATTACTGCAAATCGAGGCTAAAACTTGAGTTTCATAAGCTTTATATTAGTTCCTGCAGTTTTATTGTGCAGATGATTAATTAATAATAATATTAACAAATTTAATCATAAATACAATTTATAAACCTATTAATCTAATATTTATCCTGCACCTCATGAAACAGATAACAATGTGGACTGATATCAGTGTGCATATTGACACAGTCTGATCTGTGTTTACACACTAATCATACTATCCGCTATTTTTCAAAATTACAATCTCTCTCTAGCAGTCGTCCGGTAAAATGAACGTATCCAAATTAACAGTTACAGATAACTCCCCAATATCCAGTGTTACCCATGCAGCCAAGCGCTTACGAATAACCCTGTTGAATATGCTACGCGAAGACAAATAGTTCACGCTATTCTAAACGAAACGCGTAAAATTGATATTCTAACCTTAAATAAGATTGCGTCAAAAGTAGAAATTTCTGACAAGCGAATTCATGTGCAATTTCAAAATGTTCGTATATCTGTAAGCTATGCAGCATTTAACATAACTATTGATACAAACAATTCGTAACATATATGCGATGTAGGCAGACGTCTTTGATGTTAAATTAGTTTACACACAGCAATAATTGAAATATGAGTTCACGGATTCTCCTCAAACTGCATGACATTCACCAGTGACTTCAGCAATAAAGTTAACGCGTATCCCCGTCATATGCATATGAGAAATAGAAGTTGTTCATCAAACTCAAGCTAAGTTTTAAAAATATTATTAATCTAACATTATAACATACATGTAATTCATAATATCTTTTGCCATATCTTGTACAAACAGGTAAATATAAGACATCAACGTTGAGCGAAGACACAATAATCGATTGTTATAAAAGCATTCCAAAGCTTGATCAGAATGACAAACAGAGACTATAATGCATTCATCCTTTTCCAAAGATCTGTCTGCTCGCATGTCATCGAAAGTCACTGCTCGATTGTCAGGAAAAAAATATATCGTATACTACCCTGTTTCTGTAACGGATCTAAATAGGTGACCTTTCTATTGAGCTAGTGCTCTTCAATATGAAGAGTTCGATTACATTATTGTTTGGTGTGGTCTCAAGTGTAATCATATTGCAATCAATAACGTTTGAAAGGGGTGTAATTACGGTTCAAATACATGAATGCGGAGTATTTTATATAATGTTTAATTTTTTAGAACTAATTTTCCCCTTTCTGATAAGCGCCACTAGAAAGTCTCTATCTATAATTTCGATTGTTTTAAACGAAGTTGCACTTGATGTTTTTTGTAACACAGTTATGTTATTTGGATTGATCACAACCCTTTAATCGCTGCTCACCATGTATTTTTTGAGACAGTTATGCTATTCGGATAGGTCACAACCCTTTTATCACGTATAGGATGTGCTCTAAAGTGCACAACAATCTTTTACACATTTTAACGCTAACACTGGATTCTTACGGAATAAAAGAGTTTTCCTCTATATCAGGTTAGAGGTTAATTGGCTCAAGAACATTATGGCCTTTGAATATTTCCATGATATTTAACAGTGCACTGATTCTGATCTTATTTTCATGTGTTTAGATAAAACAAGTATGGCACAGAAATGGCTGCTTTCTCTGTCAACTCCTTCAATGTAATGTAAAAAACAAAACAATCGTTGATTGACAAATCAGTTCAATTTAATTTGAATTCGCTGTTATTGTGTGTGTGTTTGCTAGATTAACCGCAATATATATATATACAAGTCATACGGTCACTAAAACTGGGAAGTCAAGGATAGTTTAAAGCTGAACAATCGAATAGCTCCTGAATGTACTTCAGGAATATGAAAAACTAATGTTAGTCTACGCGCTCTTGTAATGTATTAATCGCGTCTGACCCTCTGCCCCTACCATTACATTTCAGTTACCTGGTTCAGAGTGGCTATATATCTGCGTTTTAATAGTATGATAAATGCATGTAACAGGACGCTGTTTTCAAGAGGGGTCACATACACAAAGTAGCATGTAGTATGTCCTCACTTTATGTATTCTAGTGGATGCATTATGCCTTTATATACAGTATTTTACACAATAGTCAGTTGCATAATGCGTAATACTAGTTCTTAATATAAATTATAAATACCATACTGAACTACCGCAGCTATAACTTACCATTTACAACGATGGTTGCTGAAGCGGTACTCTTCGTTGGAACACCCGGAATTTGAGAGAATTCACAGAACCACGTTGTCCGATGGTATGTCAGATCGACCCGGTTGATAGTTATACTCTGTTGATTCAGATCTGGACATGTAACGTGGTAAATACTGGTGTTTAAGTATCCTCCTTTCCTACAGTTATTGTCAACGGATCCATATGGAGCATCCTGTTGATCTCTAAACCAAGAAATACTATATATTTGTCCTAATTGTACAAGTCCAGTATAGGTACATGTCAGAGTTAAACTATCGTTAATGGGGACAATAATGTTTCCATTCGGTGACAGCCAAGGCAGAGACCTAGCTGGACCTGAAATTCAAAAGGTTGAAACAATGTGCCGTTTTTCAGTAAACTAATAATGTTGTTATTATTTCCCGCGCATCTTTGAGTAAATACAATTTGTGTTGATGTCTATTTATATTTCCTATATTGATAAAAAAACATAGGGTAAATATTATAGGTGATTTAAAGAGATGTATCTAATGTTATGTACAATATTTTGTATAGGTGTTTATAAAACCATGTTCAATCAACAAATTACCGAAATTTCATTAGTAATTAAAGCTCATTTAACTATTCTACCCCTTATAGACAATTTAAATCGACTGACTCGTTATTATCTCGTATGCCTCCTTCGCGCATCTATCTGATCGTCCTGTGCATGAAAATCACCAGTTTACAACGAGACATTCTATTGTGGACACGTTCACACATAACTGCATAGCAACCTGTTGTTTTATATGACCTGTCTCTAGCAATGCCATGTCCTGTCTATCCGAACTTCCGTCAGCGGTACAATGATTGCCAGAGTTTCAAATATAATGTAAATAGCGAAAAGCAATATTTATACCTCAAGAGCATCAAGTTGTAAACTTGTCATTATTATTCCGCACGGGTGTTTTGCTTTGTATTACTTGTTCTATTAAGCACGGTGTATTACACGGTTGAGTAACTTAAGGCACCGGTTCGAGTGAATAGTAAAACAGTTAGTCGTCTGATCGGTTTTAATAATGTTATGCCAGTCATTTAAATAATTGATGCATACATTGTAACCTTAGTCTAACGGCCTTATCTTAAATAATTGAAGTTAAACTAGTCTCCGACTACACATTAAACCTGATGGTTTGCAAACATGTAGTATATACTATCCACAAGTTTAAGTTATCCTCGAACCCAACTACACTTTAAACATGCCAGGGCCAGTTCAAGGCCCCCTTTTTTACGTTAAATAAAACTGTGATTACTTTGCATAGTGTATGGCCACACAAATATTATATTTGATTAACTAAAAACAATAAACTACACTTTATGAAGGGAACGATTTGTTTAGAGACGGGATAAATCCATTTAACTAATATTATGAGGGAAAGTTCCGACAGTGATCCAAATTTACGAGCCACAATTCTGTAGATATACTATGCTTGCTGTGAAATGATATACAGCTAGAGAACATTTTCACAATCGTGAGTTTCCCCTTTAACCCTTTAATGTTTTCACACAATTTTAACTGTGTCTCTGGGTTTCTTTTGTAATGATATTTCCGTAATCATGAAATGTGGGTACTAACATGACCTTTCAATTGTCACTGAAATAATGATATTTGTCCTTTCTGTCACCACCTAACACTGCTATTACCGTTCAGTATGCGTCATAAGAAATCCCACATATATATAGCGTAGAATAAACATGAAATCTAAGAGAGTAATCCTTCCTATTAAAATATATGAAATTCAAATTGTTAATCGATGTAAAAGTGTCAAAATAATTTGTTTGAAATACTGTTGGAAAATAAACTGTTACTCACACTGAGATCTGTCTAGTTATCCAACTACGTTTATGTTATCTATCATATATGATAGTAGACATTGTCTTATCCCATTCTCTAGTATTAACTAATAATATAAAATAACATAACATAACATTCAGTTAATTGGCATTAAATTTACAACATATGCAGCCCTAACACATACACATTTGAACCCAGGTGAAGACAGTAACCAATTATGATGTAAACTTATATACCTGCGTTATAAGGCTGTTTAGGGTGTCGCTTGCTTTTATTTATTTTTTATTTCTAAAGAACTGAATATATAAAGATCTACTTTTCCTTTCCCTTTTAATATTGCATTGTGAGTCAAGCTATTTCACCATTTTCCATTCTTAAAAAAAAGGTGGTACAACATAATTGTTTTCAAGGTAAAATCAAAGCCCTGAAAGTAATGGTGGGATTTGTTAAAAACGAATGTTTCACTCAACAATGAGATAAGTCACTTAGTTAATCCAGTTTCATTTTAATCTGATCATGTTTTTTTTTTAAATTGTTGTGACCACAACATCAAGACCAGATGCATGTATACCAATTGCCAAAGTTGCAAAGCTCATGTGCAGGGTGCGATTGATAATCATACCAGGGAAGGAACCAGCCATGTCGATTTAAGTTTATAAAATCTGCAAGGCCTTTGAAGAAAGAAAAATACATAATTTACTTATTTGTTAAAAGGTCAGCAAGAAACATTTGTGCCAAACTATTTTCAAATCGGACCTTAACTTTCGGACAAGAAGGTTTAACAGTGTTAATTATTCAAGTTGACCATGGTGGTCCTAAAGTGCTCACATAATTTAAAAGAAATTAGAAAGATTTCTATGCGTTTACTCTATACTCTATCCTGTTAAGATGCCGCGTGTGAATATATGCCTTTTGTAGTGGGTTTCCCAACGAACAATTTTAAAGTCTGATCTTGGAATCGGACACACGGTAATACATGTATTTTGTTAATGTTTCCCAATAATAAATGTCCAGGGATATTCTTCCATAATAGGTACGTTACTTATTGAAACTAAATACAACTTGTAAATGTATAATATCAAAATAAACAAAACTATTGCAGAGAAATATGAGACTGTGAGGCACAGTTCTGCTAATTAGGCTAAGGTATTCTGAAACAAATTTGATTTCACATAGATTCATCAATCATCATTTGGCTAAACCCTTTTGCACATACAACACATCTACTGCAAATGTGTTTGAGTCTGATTAAAACTTTTGATAAACCTCTATAAATAAAAGTTTAATAATTGAATATATATCAAACATTGTACGAAAAGGCGAAATTGCTCATGATGAGTAGTTTATCTTATTGCATCAATGTTTTCAATGCAGAAAGTTGCGGAAGCGTCAGGAAGCTTCTGTATGTGGCAAAGGTTTTATTGAATCGTTATTTGTCATTGTATTATATAAAGCCAACGACAACTGTCTAAAACACATTCAAAAACTACATAAATGTTCTTTTTCATTAGTTAAACTTCCAAAGATTGGTTATGTGGTATAGTTTGCTGTAAAACACTGGAAATAAATTGTCCAACCTTCTTTTTGAAAAGAAAAAGGAAAATGATAAATTTCAGGAATTTCTACTTTCAAAATCCCTGCTTGCTGCACATGCGTGAACATGCTTTGCTTCAGGAAAATGTTTATGCAAGCATGTAAGGTCATCTAACTATAAGTGAACCGGCATATCTTTGCAGCAAGTGTACTTTCCCTCCAGAAACAAACCTAGTCATACAAAAACGACTTTCAAGTCCCTCCACAGGACAGTACAAGTATTAACTCTGAATGTAACTGTCTTTGATTTTAGGAGGTTGGTTTTCATTTGACGTGGCAAATCTCACCAGGGAAATTGCAGCAAAAAGTGATTACTCCCCTTTGAACTGTTTGTTCAGCTTTGGAACTATTTGTATTGGCGGAGCTGACTGTGTTATTAGGAACGTAGTAACTCCGAAAAAAACCGGTTTATTAATTCTGTTGACTTGAACAAATATCTTTCGACAACCGGCCCAAAAAGCAAAACGCATTTATAATGTCCATAAGAGGTTTATTTTGAATTAAATCATGACACATTCCTAATATTACACTGAAATGTTTCTTGTCTTATGAATGCATTGTAAATGCAAGTTTGGTCTTAAAGTAGTGATCATTGTCTTTCAGGCGTAATGCTTAAACACATCTGTTTCATTAATATGAAAAGACATAAACTTGATTTGAGAGTATTCGCAAAAACTTTGTCAGAAAAAGTGGTAACAGTACGGACATTTGGCAGTAACAATTATCATATTTCAATTAAAATACTAGTTATCATATGCATAGGAACCGTCAAAAATATTCAGGGGCAACTTCTCGATTCATGGAACAAAGTCACTGTTCCTATTGCTGATCAAGGAAAGTACATCTCAATGATAAACCATATAATCCATTTATTTCTGATATCTAGCTTAGAACTAGAATATCTTGCGTTAGCAAATGTAGGCTTTAGAAAGTGGTGCAGTGGTATAACGTCGGCCTCTCGTACTAAAGGTCTTGCGTTCGAATCACAAGATGAGTGGGTTCTGCTTTTGGTATTTTCCCATGCAAACGGCGCGAGTGTTGTAAAGGTCTCCATGAAGCAGGAATTGAATATGATTAATAAAAGCTGAACAATTATTTAAATCTGAACTAAGAAAAGTTTGAACTGGTTTCTAAACAAAGGTTGTTTACTGCAAATCAAGGCTAAAACTTGAGTTTCATAAACTTTATGTTAGTTCCTGCAGTTTTATTGTTCAGTTGATTAATTTAGGTTAAATTTAGGTTTCAACAATGTGCAGTCATACAACAGTGATATTCACTTACCCATGTGCTCCAAAATTTTGTTCACATCAGTAAATCACACAACTATTTTACCTCAAAACTGGCTGCTATTTCACATAGACCGTTTTGCCAATTGGTGAACAAATCTATACATTTTAGTTTTATCCTGCACCACATAAATTTCTTTTCGATTTATGAGAACAGTGTTAACTGAGATCGGTTATATATTTACTTTCCGTCTGTTTGTCTGACACACACACACACTATATATATATATATCTCTCTCTCTCTCTCTCTCTCTCTCTCTCTCTCTCTCTCTCTCTCTCTCTCTCTCTCTCTCTGTTTCTGAATACATAAGCAATAGTATCTGACATCACAAAAACACTTTGAAATGCTGTTTCTGTGTGGTTGCTTATTGTCGTTGTTTATATTGTTGTTGTTTGACTAATATATTTGTTTTCGTGATGACAAACCTGTACTGCTTCACATGTTTGCCACTGAACATTACTAATTGATCCGTCATAGCAAAGCTGCTTGACATCAACTATAATTTACAAGCTTCGACAATAATAATAATACGTAGAACTATGCAATTCTGTTTTGGGGTTCGATTTCTAATATTAAAACATTTGCCCTACATGTTGTCATGTACTTCATAACCATCATAACCTGTATAACTTCCACCTGAATAAACAAGTGTCGTAAACACGAAAAGCTGTGCAAAAACAAAATGCCTAAAAGGATAGCGACAGGTTCTCTGCACCATTATTTGTGATTCAGTTTGTGAACTGTTTATTTTGTAATTTAAAATTTAAAAGTAAACAATAAGGTTAATAAAGCGTAGCTATATATGTTGACCCAAATAGATTTTGAAATCATATTTCTTTTTCAGGAATGATACAAATTCGATGCGATATCGAATAGAAAGACTTCCTCCACCAAGCTCATCACCAGACAAGTATAATTAATATGAAACGAGTTTATCAGAGATCTGGAGCTTTACGTTAAGGAATTTACAATTGTGTTCATCCTTGCAAAAATCTCACAAATACCTGTTTTATAAAGCGAATTTCAAGGAATCTGCTGTTGCCGAGCTGTAAGCGTCGGGAATTTGAGACTGGGCGTCTCGGGTTCGATCAAGGCACATTTCCACAGTAAGGAAAAAGCTCTGTATCCTAGCCGTATCACTGCAAAAATGTGTTGGGTCTAGACCGTCTCATTGTGTATATTTTCAAACGCATTTAACGACAAATTAAAGTAGTCTGTCAGACAATTTAGTAATACACCATTTTTATAACAGCAAAGAATGATGTTTCTGATCCTCGGTTTGTACATATATGCTTAACTTTGGTCAAAAAAACGGAAAATAGTGACCTTCTCTCGCTTCATTTTTACAAACTGACAAGCCGGAACATTAATGCACCGATATGGAATTGAGTATACCATTCGGGGACTAATGCAATATATGACCGAGCACCTGGGATCTTTCCCCACATGTAGGACACAAAAATATAAATTAAAACGGTGAAAACGACCAGATGAGAGTCAAAATGTAACCACCTACCTTTCTGTCACCGAAACGGTCGCCATCTTGGAAATTCTAGACCGTATCCAAAAAACTCTAGATCGTATCACCTACCTTACGGTGATTTATTAGCCTAGTACTGGTTTGTTTGCCGATGGAACATGACTATGTGAACTCTCTACGTGATTAAAATGAAATAATGATGAAAACGGCGTAAAACTCCAACAAAAGTTATAAATGGATTTAATATGAAGCGTTGTATCCTCTTATTTCGATGTGATTACATCAATTGTGATTTATTTCCATAAATGTTCAATTTAAAAACGCTGACTTTATTATCTCTGAAATATAATCGTTAATGTCTGAATTAAGAAATGATAACAGTTCATTTATATTCATTAATTATTATTGATTAAATACATCGAAATACCCGTTTTCAACAAGTTGTTGAGCGAAGTTGCTGTCTGTTGTTTATCTTAGACACCGTGTAGACCATGTTCATTCTTTACTTCTTCACTTTGGTAACATCTCTACGGAGTCTATCCATAAAGATTGATAACTAAACCCGTCTAACCAGGTCTGGTTTACAGAACTGAATGAATTATCTCACTAGAGTAGCACGCGACAAACGAGCAACGAGAAGCGCAACCTTTCGGGCATGACCTCTTAGTCAAGTGCAATTAATATTCAATCAACCGATGAATAAGACTTATACTGTTGACCGAGTTGAGGTTCGAAAGTCCGCATACAACAGAGATTTTGTGACCCGGCATTGTCAAGGCAAATTAAAACATACTCTTACACTTTAAGGTTTTAACTTAATGGAAACCTCAAAGACAGAGCGATGTTACGATATAAATGTTATGTTAAGCTGTGTGTTCATAAAGGTGTACCATGATCTAATTTCTACAACTTATTAAGAACTTCGCAACCCTAAATAACTAATATTTTACATATACGCATTGTTATATTTATCTTAACTGATTTCTTATCATGGTAATTGTTTGAAAAGTCACGTTAAAGACTATGTCATGGCCAAACTTAGGAAATGACTGGGTGGGGTAAAGATATTCAAATTTTCATAAGCATTTTTAAATGTATTTGAATGGAAAAAAATAATTTAAAATATAAAAGGCAAAAATTAGAATGCAAAATAATTGGTTATTTGTTGGCTCAGCTTTTCACATTGTTAAGTTATCTAATATATAAATCACATACCTGTAAAAGTAAGGTGAAGTATCCTTGTAGATACAACGAGCCTTATTTTTTTAAGTTTTTGAACAATCCTATGAAAATCACTTACAAACACAATAGTGTTAGTAGAAATAAATATATTTCCAAGTATGTTTTTACACAAATAAAGTAGTCCAGAAAAAAAGGTATGGTGCCCAATGCAAACCTTGGCCAGTTTGTTGTATAAACACTTTCAGTTCAGTGAGGCATAGATAGACTATAGGACAATGATTTCAGGGAATGTCACAGGAAACTTGCACTCTCTTATTTCGGAATAGTGAAGATCATGATCACACTGCATAGGTCAGGATTTTCACTGACTGTTCTTATTTGAATGTTTTTTGTTGTTGTTTTTTGTAACAACCTTACTTGATGTGTAAAATTGGCATATGTATGTGTTTGTTGCCATATTGAAAAAAGAGGACACCTTTTCACATGTTTTCTAAGAATTGGTAAGGTGGAATTCATAGTTTTTGAACCGCTCTAGTGTTTATAACTTTGGCATGATAGGAGTGTTAACCACCTGCACGGTTGAAATTATTTTTGTTAATGTTGTTTCATTTACTAACGTTTCCCATTTTCTCCGGAGATATCAGCAATTATGATAACCATTTTTGATATAACAACATTGTGGCACTGTCCAAAAAGCATATGAGTTAAATTGATGTTCCGGTTTTTACATTTTTCATGTATTGCACATAAACGTTAACTTAAGGTATTGGATCTGTAATGCCTTCGGTAAAATTCGCCTTTCACCGTGATCACTCGTAACCTTCCGATACGTATTTTCGCCAGTCGGAAAATTGTCCGTAGTTGGTACATATACTAAAAAAATGTTTTTCCCCATGTTCCGTGACGTCACATCGGTAAACAAAAGTGGCCGACGATGGAAAAATAAACTTTATCGGCGAGGTAGATTTGCCCCAAAAAAAGATAAATGTACATATACCGGACAAGAAAAATGGATTTAATGTTGTTATTAGTAATAACCTCTATGCGGGTAATGTTTGTGAAGCAAACGCATGCACAAAAACTAAGTGTGACATATGTTTTCGACATTTTGATAAGACCGTGAAAATGACAGTTGGAAGGAAGGACTTGAATGTGTTGTTGTCCAACCTTCCGTTCTGCAAGATGTGTAGACTCGGCCCAGTACCACTGATGTATCAGGTAGAACACCAAATTAATTCTGAGGGTCAAAATGACATAATGTTCATGCCTTTTCATTGAAATAAGATGCAGCATTTTGTAAAGGTCAAAATAGTTTCAAACTCATGGATTTGTTCTACAGATTTGTCAATATTCTAACATAAAGACGCTTTTTCATGCAATTACTTCTTTTAATAATGTATTATACTTTGATATACATTTTAAGTGGGGGTATGTTGATGATGCTCATACAATAGAACAAGTTGGGATCTTTTGGTGTTTTCTTTTATAAAGGCGTATTGATTTTGGGTGGGTGGGGTACCATTTTTATTGATAAAGCATTCTGTTTGAGATATACTTAAGCATAATCTGTATTGTTGTATGCAGTGATATTTTTTCAACACAAATAAGCGCCTAAATACAAAATTTAACCAAAGAAAATTTCCTATTGACTGTTGACTGATGATATATGTTGAAAAGACAATCTACGAACAAATTATGCTGCCTTTTATTTTGTCACCTATCTTATAAAAATGCATGTTATAAGAAAACAAGAAGGTAAATGTTTTTATATTTAAGTATATCTTAAATATAACAATGTAGTAAATAATGATATCCTACATTAACGATTACTTGTTACAGTAATAATGCTAGATGACTTTTAAATTAAAAAGTTGCAGGAACCATTTTATAAAAAAGCAGATTTCAGAAGTGGGGTAAGGTGATATTTAAGAGTTTCTTTCTTTTTTTCTTATATATTTTATTTTCTTTGGTGTTTATTTTAATCAGCAATGTTCTTTTGAAGTAAAATTGTCCTTTATAAACATAATTTTTAAGACATATATGAAAATTAAAGCAATTTTATTGTGTTTAGTTGTTGTACATTTGTTGCCTTGTCAAGGTTTGAGGCATTGAACAACAACAAAATAAAAAAAAATCCATTATAGACGGTAAAATCTTCTAAAATTTCAGAAATACGTGTCTCAATGGATGATGATAGCAAGGGAAATACATTTAGGCAACATTGTGATATTGACCATTACAGATCCGATACCTTGCCAACAAAAAACAAGTAAAGCAATGACATCTACACTATTTTACGCTCATATGTATGAGCATTGGGCGAGATTTATGAGTCATCATGTAAAGAAAATCAAAGCTGATTTAAATTTTCAAAAAAAAATGTTACCTTATCAAAAATACTGCTTTGATTTGCTCTGTGAGGCGAACTACCGCCCAACCGAAAGTAATAGTCAGTCAACACGCGTAATGAATAAACCCGAAATCAATTTGCAAAATCCCAAGATACCTATTTAAGCAACAGGTCAACGGATAAAGTTTATAAAAACGAATTTGATTTGCCAAAATCAAACATCAGTTAATCATAACTTAAACAAGAGAAGTACGTTTCAGCGTTTTAACACATTTTAACTGCTTCGACCTTCACCGCCGCAAAGCTGAGTAAAAGTGAAAAAATATATGTGTTTATTATAAATTTAACGAAGAATTTTGTGAGATCGAAAGACAAAAAGTAGATCGGAATGGTCGGCAAGGTGTCAACTATATTATACTTTAAGGACATATATACTTTCAAGGATGGCATTCCTGAGTAATAATGTGAACACAATGTGTTTAAGTCGGTTGCAATCAAAGATGGATACCTTTATTTGTTATGTAGTGTGTCTGTTTGTTATTCCGAATATAATTATCTCGTCTACACCGATATTGGCTTATTGATATACAATATTCGTTATTAAATTACCTTACCTGGGAAAATTGCAAACTTGAGCCGAAAAAAAGGCATTTGCATTTCGATATAAAACTTCATTATTGTTATAGGGGTATTATGACGTTGCTGTTCGTATCTTAACAAGTATTTCTTTCAATAATAACTTTAACATCTTATGTGAGGGGTTGATAAGATTACTTTCAGGTCAGGTCATTTTTGTCACTCATGTTCTTATGTCGGCCAGTCCATAAATACCATACTTTTAAATAATCTAACACTATAAATGAAATTTGAAACGAATAGCAATTTAATCTGCATTGTGAGAGTTTTGCAGTCTTTAAAACGCATTTTGAATAAATGTATAACGTTTCGTAGAATCAAAGATGTTGCTTGTATGATCACTGTTTGCAAGCGTCATAATTACCGCTTGTAACTGCTAGAATATTTAAAGTTAACAAAGCTCCGTGATATATTATACATATAAATGATATGCAATAGTAAAGAGATAAATATCAACTTACGTAGAAGTAAATATCCAACATGACATAACAATTGAAATGACAAGTAACTTGCAAAGGTACATGATTGCACCATTGTCTCACTGATAAGTTTAATTGAACAAATAATCAGTTCATTAATGTGTTGACGACACTCCTTGTGTACATTTATAGAGACGATTTACGTTAGTCATATATATACATCACTTGACTAGGTTAAACTTCCTTATTTACAAGCTTATCCCATTACATTCAGAACAGTTATGTATCAAGTCATACATAAATGCGACAGGTAGAGTTTGCATATTATGTATTATTGAAAGCACGATTTTATTCTGTTTAATTCTTCTATAAAACGTATGTGGCAGTTCAACATAAAATTAACACCACATACACGTGATCATGATTAATAGGTTATATCTTACATTTGTACAAGTAATTTATAGTTTTGAAATTGAAAATGAAACAAGTATAATATAAGTATTCGATTAAGCTATCGTATTCATTGTGCACATATCATGATAAAGGCAAATAATTATTATCAATCATCATAAGTTAAAATAGGTGTTCATACTATGAGAAAAAAAGCCTCATCACGAGCACAACACCTAAAATGGGTCCCAGCTGTAAGTATTTAACTAACATGTTTACGAAATATGTGACAAGCTGTCCGAACTGGGACGATTTGTATACCCTATCCCTACTTTAACCTAAGGTGCAAAGTCAAATGATCAACATTTAAACACTCTCACTTCATCATATGAAGATGCATATATATAGTACAGTAAGAAAACAATAACTAGAGTGTTTTCTTTCAATTTGGCCTGTGACCTTGTTATTTTATAGGACTATAGCAATGTTCAAACCTAGCCTAGATATCAACAAACCTCCATTCTGCCAAGGTTTTATTTCAATTTGAGCTATTTGTTTTACCAAACATTACCCATATTCGAACTATGCCTAGATTACATCAAGACAAGCATCCTAATAACGTTTGAAGCTGCTGAAGAAAATAATGAAACTTGTGACCTAGTTTTGGACACCAGTTTGAACCATGACCTAGATATTATCAAGACAAACATTTTGACTAGGTTTAAAGCTGCTGGAGCAAATAACGTAGTCCTTAGTTTGTTACAAGATTGTCATTCAATTTGGCCAAGTGACCAAATTTATGACCGGACGCGACCTACATTCAAACTAAATATCACCGAAATTTATTTTCTGATAACATTTAAATATCATCGAAGTATATTTTCTGACAAAATTTTAATATTCTCAAGATAAAAAAAAAGACATCCAGAGTGATTACAAGATTTTCATTCAATTTGATCTTGAGACCTAGTTTTTGACATCAGATGACCAAGTTTATGAATTGGCCAATATTTGATGGAAATGCTGCATGTAGAGTGTTCACAAAGTAATTGCTGAAGACGCATGGAGGGCAGACTACAGACAAAATGTGATCACAATAGTTTACATTAAGCACTGAGTGCACAGGTTAGCTAAAATAAAAAAAATGTGCAAGTCAATAACAGGACTTTCTTACTACATTTAATTAGATTGAACAAGCTTTATATACATTTTGCTATACTTAGCTGTTTATAAACAATACCTTATATAAATCCTGTTCTACATGTAATCAGCTGAATTTCCTCTCTTGTTGTCACATGATTGTTTGGGTTGCTCTCAATCTATTCCGTTTTTTTCATGTTTTTTCAGGAAGTTATATTATCCCTAAGTCAAAGATACAATCAACAGTCATTGTTATGACATGCACTAATGACCAACGGGTATATCACTAATTTCCTATTTTATATGAACTTCCTCTACCATTATCGCCATACATGTTACAGCTGGGATTACATGAGTGTAGGGGTTGCTATCAATCTATTAACTCATTTGATGTGTATACAGGAAAGAATCTGACCTCATAGTCATGGATGAATGGAATTTTAATTGTATTGACATGTACCAATGACCAAGGCGTATACACAAACCGGATATAATAATTTCATCTCCAGTTATAGCCATAACAACTGCTTTTCCATGATTGTTTGGGATGATCTTAATTCATTCTCTGTTTTAAAATAAAACTCGATGCAGAATGTCATTGACTGCTGTTATAATACATGATAATTACTGAAAATAAGAGTGTACATAAATAAAATAAAATGTTAACTTAAACAATAGGATTACAAACATGTATATTTTTTACTTTTAAATGGCCTAACTATTAAATTAAACCAGAATTGAAAACAGTATATAGTTTTCAAACCACATGAAAACAACGCTTTGGGGGTCTGCGCAAGTTTTCCAGTTTTGATTTAGATCAGTTTGTACCTCCGTGCAGTCTAATCTGGATTATTCCTCTAGACTAATCTTTTAAAACTTATTTATTTTACATTGTGGCAAAACAAGTTTTAAGCTTATATTATTATTAATCACGATTGTTGTGCTTTCCATCCTGGAGACACAAACAGTACTCATTCCATCAGCGTGGAAGCACCACTGTCTTTAAATCAATAATGGCGCTATCTAAGCTGCAAGCGTTTTAGAAGCATCCTTTGAGAATGGTTATAATATACAGTCAATGTTAACATTGAATGTACACGTTACAAATGGTGGCAGCGGTGGGATTTTGGATTATCACCATCATCCTCGGACCCCAGTGGTTCCCAGTGATGTTACTTAGACCCGCTACGGTGTACTGCTTGTGTTCAGTTGTGTGACTTCGGGTCGAAGTCAAGTGCAAAGATGAAGAAATGTAACGGGAACGGGAAATAGGTATAAATACCACTTCTACATCCTTGCTATGGAAGCCGGCTTTTATAGCGACGTTGTTAGATTGGTAGACCTCTTCTTAAAGTTAAGCAACGTTCATCGTGGTTAGTGCCTGAATGGGTGACCCGCGATGGCTTAACTCCGGTACAAGCTACAATATATCTGTAATAATATCGTTGTTGATATGTAGGCTGAGTTTGAATATAGGTCATAACCGGTCAAAATCCAGTTCACTGGGCCACATTTGAGAAATATCGTGTTAAGACTCTAGAGACATCATAACAATTTGTCAGAATGTATGTCTTAATGATAACTAGGGCAAGTTCGAATATGGGTTATGTCGGGAGGAAATATAGGTCACAATCTTTAAATTGAAGGCATTTCTTGTTAACACTCTGGAGGCCGTATTTTCAACTTGAAGTGGTGTTTATTTTATATCAAGGTTTGATCTGAATATGGGTCATGTCTGATGCAAATGTTGTTAACAGTCTGTAAGAAGTATTTCTAACTTGAGCCTGTTTAAATATTGTCAGAAAGATTGTATTGTGATGATATATAAGCCTAGCTAGAAAATATAGTTAATGTTGAGTCAAAATGAGGATCACTAAGCTCAATTGAACGGAATTCTTGTGTTAGCTTACCTGACCGCAACATGAGTTATTGCCATGTTCTATGTGGTTAACGTAATTCAGGTGAGCGATCCAGAGCCACTATGACCCTCTTGTTTCAGATTATATCAATGTTTTCTTGATAATTTATAAGTAATACTGGTCCATTTAACCTGACACTAGTCAGTCAGTATTGCTAACCCCGCAACCATAAACGCCAAGGAGGACAGCCATTATTACCATCTTTAAAGACTTTAGTATGACCTAGCTGAGGATCAATCCGCGACCTCTTGCATCCGAGAGGCACGTTTAACCACTATACTACCAAGGTGGTTAGCAAATATTCAGCATCAAATATGAGTTAAAATGAACTTTAACCTTCAAATGACATATATTTTTAATCCACTGAAATGGTAAAGCCATCTTGAGTTATATTGATTGGCCAAAAGAACAATATGGCGGCATAAGAAAAGAGGTTTAATTAGCTTCAAATGTCATGTCCTCCTAATCCACTTAACCAATTACAACAACATGTCCAAAGAATGTTTTTTGTTGGTCCTATTTCAAAATGGTCTAAAGATTTAAATTATATATCTAAAGCCGCATTGATTTGCTGAAAAACATAGTCGACAGGGGTTGTTAGGAAATGAGTAACATGTAAAATAAAATTTGAGCTTCAAACGTCATCCCCTCCTAATTCACTTGATCGATATTAACCAAGCCTCACACTAATGTTCCTTTGGTAATTCTCTTTCCAATATTCTGAATAGTCAATGCCTTCTGACAAATTTCCTTCTCCTTTAAGGTATCGTATATACAGTGTCCACTCCTGGCAGTTTCATCCAACCTTAATAACATTTTCCCCGATTTTAGACGTTACATATTTAATACTATATCATCACTCAGATGATCGTTTTAGGACCATCTTGGCCCACTTGTTTATTATGGTATGAATGTGCATGTGATATCAAGATGATAAGCCCTTAGCCACATGCAACAAATTTGCTGCAAACGACTTTGAAAACAACTTGGTAATCAGATTGGATATCTATAAATAAAAGTATAATTATTGATCAGACGTGGCAATAGGTTAAAATGCTCGTAATGAGCAACTGTTCATTTTGCGGCAAACTTTCCTTATGTCGTCTGCTTCAGAGGCGTAAGAAACTGACTGTATTGCAGAAAGGGTTGAGCAGAAATGTAACCTACATGATTCGTTCCAGCCATGTTGACTAGTTGCAAAATGTGGTCTCCAGGTGGCATCAGAAAAGGGCTGAAATGAACAAATCAACACCCCCGCCCCCGATATTTGCTTCTATTATGTCATGCATATGATCAATTGGCCCATTTTTTTTAAAACATAGCTCATTATTAATTTTCTGAAAGTTTTTCCTTTATATGTTCTGTTCGTTATAATACACAACCGTAATAATAATTCCAAACATCTTATCATCATGGAAAAACATGACATAAAGATTATCATCGACTAGTCAATTACTTTAAAAATCACTTTTTATTATCAAAATATGCTCTTTAATTGTTGTTAAAGTGTTTTCGTTAATAATAGTACCTATAGATATATTAGCATCCATACTGTTGACCCAGTTATTTAAAACAGGTGCATAAAAACACCAAAATCCGCCGAAATCCCCGAAAATGTAACGAATTCTACCAAAATCCCCCCAGATATACAAAATATATTGGTCATGTAATATATCAAAATTCTGAGGTGTATTGTACTGCTACATCACCGATTCTTCCAGCACTATGGTTACGCATTTGCATGACTAATAGACAAACAAAATAATTAAATCACTGACACAGAATTCCTCTTCATAAAGTTAGGTTTTATGCATACCAAAATCCCTTTAGTTTCAAGGGAATCTTAGTTATAAAAGCAGAAATCCCTATCAATTAGATGACAAAATGCAATGATAATATATATACATATAGATTATGTTCACATTTTGGGTTGATTTTTCGATGATTTCGTTAGATATCTTTTTCTGATAGATTTTGGGGATTCCGATGAGTTTTGGTATTTCTATGCATCACTTTGTTCAAATTATTGCATGGGAATTTGACAGTTCGAAGGAGTTTTTGTCAAAAGGACTAACGACTTTCGTGGAGACTGTGCAGCATTAAGAGGGGACAAAATTACCACGAAGTTCATAGCTCAGACTGTATAAAAATACAATATTTCCATCGCCAGGAACATCCATCGCCGATTCTCAGATATCTAAAAATGATATTACACTACAGCGTGGTTTTATATCTTTAACTACAGGAATGACTAAATGAATAGTGAATTATTCTGTGTTAATTAATATTTTCGAGATAAAACGAAAGAGATAAATATTATTGACCTGAAGTTAAGAAATGGCGGCTGGCAGACCCGCAGACGAATACACAGTTCTGGTTGTTAGCCTTTTCGATACAAAATATAAAATTGTTCTCGTTACCTCAGGTACCAGCTGAATTTGACGTCATCCGGATGTGGATAAATGTCGGTCATAGTTCTCTGCTTTGTTCTATGTACTTTTACTGTGAATTACATAAGCTGGGCCATAGTAAAAGTACAGACAAACTGTTCTCATACGGAATAAAAGAAATTCCCCTAATTAAGGTTATAATACAAAGGGTAATTTAGCGTATAGTCGGGTTATAGTATAGGGAAACAAGTCTTATTTGACGTGACGTTGTCGCACATTTAGGATGATGTGGGGTTTCACAATTTCATTTCGGTAGCGTCCATCGAATAATTGTCGAGGAATGACCACTAAAGATGTTTTGGCATTCCTTGTTATGGCATTCAAATCATAACATTACCTCCACACAATGGACGTCGTTCCACCACACGAAAACGTTCCCTAACGCGGCGTTGCAGTCGGGTAAGCGCGTCATTACTTCCAAAGTAATACCGAGAATTGTCATAGAATAAAAATCGCTCACTGTCCAGCCTACTGAACCTAGCGATACAAGTAAACCGTGCACGTTGATGCAGAACGGGACGGATAGTTGACTTCGTAAACGAATGTTCAGTTCATACAGGTGATTTCTCGCGCCTCTTTTACTGAGTGTCAGTAAAAAGTAAACCTGTTCTTTGGAAGCCAATTCGTAGGTACACAACCCGGATGTAATTGTCTTGACGTAATGACGTCACAATTTGACGTTTTTGCAGCCATACCAGCAGTAATCTTTCTAATCGTTCAATTGCGGTTACATTCACAAAGCCAAGATATAGATTACAAACGCATTTAAAAGGTATCAATGTATTTGATCTGGTTATTTGGGATCCAAACACTGACACAACAGCAGCAAATTCGGAAAAGATTTTTGTACTTGCCAAAAATACGTGAAATACGACTCGTGGGCAAGAAGAAATGGATACACCTGTAAAAAAACCTTTCAACCATCAATATCGTTAAGGAGTGTAGAGATGTGTTTTTGTAAAGTTTCATCTGGAAATAATTATTGTTACCTTATACATTTCCTGTTTGTATATTCGTTTTTCACAAACTATCTGATAACAGCCTTTACTACCCAATCTTGGTAAACATTAATGTATTCAGACTTTAAAAATACTGTTTGCGTTAGTTTTCATATAGAAGTTCATGATTTAAACCGTTAAAGGTCTCCTTGCACACATGTCTAGTTTGATGTATAACGGAATACAAACCTGATAAAGACCAATCATTATCTGATGACATGAAATGTGTCGCATTATTTGAAATTGTATTAATTGTACATGAGTATGTGTGTGTGTGTGTATGTGTGTGTCTGTATGTCTGTTGTCTGTCTCTCTCTCTCTCTCTCTGTCTCTGTCTGTCTGTCTGTCTGTCTGTCTGTCTGTCTGTCTGTCTGTCTGTCTGTCTGTCTGTCTGTCTGTCTGTCTCTGTCTCTGTATCTGTCTCTGTCTCTGTCTCTGTCTCTGTCTCTCTCTCTCTGTCTCTGTCTCTGTCTCTGTCTCTCTCTCTCTCTCTCTCTCTCTCTGTCTCTGTCTCTGTCTCTGTCTCTGTCTCTGTCTCTCTGTCTCTCTGTCTCTCTGTCTCTCTGTCTCTCTCTCTCTCTCTGTCTCTCTCTCTCTCTGTCTCTGTCTCTCTCTCTGTCTCTGTCTCTCTCTCTCTCTCTCTCTCTCTCTCTCTCTCTCTCTCTCTCTCTCTCTCTCTCTCTCTCTCTCTCTCTCTCTCTCTCTCTCTCTCTCTCTATATATATATATATATATATACAGTCAAACTTGTGTGAGCGGTCACATGCGATCAGCGGTCACCGGCGTTAAACGGTCACTTTAAATCCCTCCCAACCAATTATACACTATAAACTGCCTTGATCAGCGGTCCCCTTTGAAACGCGGCCAGCGGTCCCCTTTGAAACGCGGCCAGCGGCCATACTAATTGGTCGAGATTAACTGTAATCTTACTGTGTTCAACGGTCAATCAACATCCGACTTGGATTCGCAAGGTGTTAAATTATCGGTGTTTAATACATACAGGTAATAAAGCATACTGTGACAATCACATTATTGGGTTTTTTCATACGCGTAAGCTGTTTACATGTTAGATCTAGAGTACCGAAAACAGTCGACGTGTGCCGAATGATAATTGCATGATTCATCAACAAGAAGTTGCGATTTTTTTTCTTCTGTTTATGATGTCGGGCAAAGTTGATAAATTGAAACAGATATTTAAGAGCGTTTTAGACCGAAAGACAGTACATATATAATGTTAAAATGAAAGTTAATGTCCACTTTGAAGCCCTAAGTCAACTTATATTCCCATTTCCATTTTAAATCTAAAGATTATCGAGTACAATTTTGTTCAAGATGTAGACGTAGATTCGGGCGCTATTTTTTCCGGATACGTTATTCGGCGAATTTGAAAGTGAAATAAAAAAATATTTGATAGTCAAGTTAGTTGTAAACGTCGGTTTAAACTAAAGACTAGATAGCACAATGAAATATTTGATAGAAAAAAGTTACAAATCTTCATAACACTGTTTAAATACAAGTTTATAAAGACAATTTACTTTTTGTAATGTAATGACTATTCCTAACAGTTACATGTAATATCATGTGAACAGACAAAACTTGAACAAATCCGACCAAGTCATGAAATTTGTGATCAGCAGCCAGTTTTATCATGTTCTTTGGGTCATTCTGTATCGATTAACAAATTGTTTCATATAGTGTACATCTATATGTTTATGTAAAGTTTATATGAAGATTTGCAATGCGATTTGATTTACGTTCAAGTTAATTAGCACTAGTGTGAGACCGGTATGTGAAAATATTCGAATGGGCCTTGAGTTTTTCTTCAATATAGTGATCTAAGCCAAACCAACGGTATGTATAAATAGAGGAGTGTTTCTTCTACCATCAAATGCCAAGACAACCTAGGATCGGGCTACTTTTTAACGTTTGCGAGGCGGAACGAAAACGGAATACGCACATGTGCGATCCATTTGAGTATCACACTGGTGTACTTTTTCCTAAATGAATGTTTATATAAATAATTTAGTTACATACAAATGATACTGGCAGGTTATACCTTTTTCCAACGATGTTTCATGCCATTTTCCAAACTACTACAGGTTAGCATGTTTCTTTTCAATGGTGTTTCGTGTCACTTTCAAAAATGTTTCCGTCATATCACTGTGTCAGAACAGAACAGAATATAAGCTTTACTGAAAAGATTAACATTATTATACATGTTTATACGAAACATATCAGAAGATAAACCTCTCTCTGGGTTTCTGTGATATGGAATAGAACAGAACAGAACAGAACCGTTTATTCATAATATACTATGTAAATCCATAGGGCATACACAAACTGTATACCAGACGATGTTAGGTACAATAGCAGTCAGTGTTTGTATGACATAGCACAGAACAGAACCTTTATCCATAATTGATTGATCTTCAACAGATTGACAATACGAAACGTCCCCTAGCTCTGTCTGTCTGGCTGTCTGTCTCTCTCTGTATCTCTGTATCTCTCTCCCCCCTCTTTCTCTCTTTCTCTCTCTACCTGTGTAACTGTCAATCTGACTATATGAATGTGTATGTTTATCTGTCTATGTGTGTGTATGTCTATCTGTCTATGTATTTGTATGTTTATTTGTCTATGTATGTCTATCATCATGCATGTATGTCTATCATCACGTGTGTCTATCAGTTTGTATGTCTTTGTGTTTTTATATGTGTCTCTGTGTGTATGTCTATCTGTATTTATGTATTTTTGTTTATGTATATACGTTTGTCCGTCTATCTGTTGGTGTGACTGTCAATCTGCCTGTTTGTCTGTATGCATGTACGTTCATGCGTTTGAAAGTATATCCGTCTATGTATTTGTATGTATATCTGTCAAAGTATGCCTCTCATTATGTATGTCTATCATCTTGTGTTTGTCTCTGCGTGTATTCCTATCTGTATTTATGTCTTTATGTTTATGTATATATGTATGTCCGTCTATCTCTCCGTCTATATATTGGTGTAACAGTCAATCTGCCTGTATGCATGTATATACATGGGTATGTCAATCTATAGGTTTACCTGTCTATGCGTCTGTAAGACTAATTGTCTATGCATGTCTATCATCATGTATGTCTATCAACGTGTCTTTATCAATATGTATGTATATCACTATGTCTGTAAATCTGAATGTTGCATGTGTCTCTGAAGTTATCCCTATCTGAATGTTTGTCAATCTAAGTGTATGTCTATCTGTAGTTATGTCTTTATGTTTATGTATATATGTATGTCCGTCTATCTCCCTGTCAATCTGTTGGTGTAAATTTCGATATGCCTGTATGTTTGTATGCATATTGTAAGTGTGTATGTCAATCTGTATTGTTATCTGTCTTTTTGGTTGTATATCTATCTGTCTGTGTATGTGTATGTATATCTGTCTATGTATGTCTATCTTCATGTATGTTTTTCACTGTATATGTCTATATGTATGTATTCATGTCTCTCTTGTATTCAGGTATGCCTATCTGAATTTAAGTCTATCTGAGTGTATGTCTATCTTCATTACTATATTTCGGTAAGCTAAGCTGGTCTCTGATGTCATGGATGTAGTATGTGAACATTGTAAATCGTGTAGATCAGAGAGTGTAGTTACAATATTGCAATTTAACTTCTGAGTATGTATTACATATAAGACTAGTAGCTGTTACGGGGGTGGGGGAGACGGGGGAGAGGTCTGTCTGTCTGTCTGCCTGCCTGCCTGTCTGTCTGTCGTTCTGTCTGTCTTTATGTGTGTCTGTGCCTGACTGTCTGTTTGCCTATCTGAATCCGAATAAACGATACATGTACTATGTTAAAAAGGTGTTTCAATAGTATACGACACGAACTTGTCTAAAATGTGTCCAAGAGTATCGTCAAAACGTTCAGGCGTTTAATCAAAATCTAGAAATATACGGGGAAATAACAAGTGTTCAGGACAACGGTGTCTCATAAGTCAGACATAACTAGCCCTTTCAAATGGGGTGACAGTTATAATCACACACTTTACTGTTCTTGTATACTAGTAACCGAACATACACGATAATACATATATCTTAAAACAATAATTATTTGAATTACTCCGGTGGAGAGGATGTCAAAGTCCACCGATTCAGCTTCAATGGACTATGCCATATTGTGAATCATACTGATAGGAGTGTAGGATTGCGCACATCAACACATTACTTGAGCTTACTTTTGGCTAAATAACGAACAGATCAAACTTGACCAATACACTAATCTATTAACATAACTGTTGCAGGATTATCTATTTCGTTCGCTTATATCTTGATTCATAAAAGGTGAATTGTCTGTGTTTGTGCTTGATCAATTCTACGTTAAAAATTTCTCTGTTTTCTTGCCATACTTTGGTCAGAGCGTCGTTGAATTTATCAACAGCATAATAGTGGTAGATTATTGTACACATGCCTAACGTGTTGACTCGATTTATACTCAGCAGCTTGGTATAATCGTATGCCTTGGACACTCTTTGCATACGATTATGCATCCAAAACATTTCGGACACATATAATACATGACAATGTTTACGTCCATAATATTATAATTTAACAGGCATACAAACATAAGGTACTATATTCAACAACTAGATGTTAGCTCGCCAACCGGCTATATAAGATTTAGCCCCCCTGTAATTACTGTCGTTCGAACTTTCGATTGCCGTGTTCGTAAAGGATATGTATTACGCACAAGGTTATATGTGTTAAATATGTGTGTATAGTTTTAAATGTTCTATCCCAGCAAATATCAACAGAAAATGTGTGTTATGTGTCGATCAGTAGCGTAACTATGAAACTATGTGTAAGGCCGAGGCAGGGAACAGTACTATACTGCATAACCCATCGGGACTTTTTCAGTAACTTAGCACTTAGCACACAGATACAACAATGGTGTATTGATATCACGATTTATCTGATTTATAATGTTCAGTGTATCCTGCTTTAACACTCTCGGCTAAGATGATAACATCCGTTCATTGTAATATGACAATACCATCTTTTTTTTTTTATTTAGCATTTATTTCCGTGTAGTATTACTGGCGGCTAATTAATATACATGGATTATTATTGTTTCTACTCAAATACAGATAGCAAAACATGATGTGACTCCGCCATGCTTGTGTCGGCCTGACAGCCCGCGAGTATTATGTTGTTTCGCATTTAGGTCACATGTCTCCATATGAATACAAACTTAGTCTGTGGAACTTCAATATCCTACTAATAAGACCAAATTACACTTGCTACATAAACCCTTCACATTCAAATATTTATTTTGCATTCATCAACTGTCTTTACAATCATAATCCTTGGCAATGGCCGCTTATGTATCTCGTTTAGTGTTATGGGTTCCTGTAGATACTTAACGATTTTGTAGGTGTAACTTGCTACGTGATTTAATAAAAGACGACACTACACTAAACACACAAACAATCTACAGTTTATTACTTTACGTTGTGTTCTAACAAAATAGTTGGCTATTATATTGAAGAAAACAAGTCAACGTCTAACTGTCCTGTTTAATCTGTACACATTGATCGCTTATTTATATTTGTAATATTAAACATCTCAAATACCTTGAACTTTCGAACTTATATACCTACATTATGAATAGGTCAGCATGTGCATATTCCTGACCAGAGCTCCACTTATTATAGTTACTGTATGTGGCTGCAATAATCCTATACTATGCAACAATCTGTTTATAAGTATGATATCATGCCATTTCGTGGTTCGATTCCCGCTCTAGGAGTACAAATACTGAGTGGTATGTGAGCAGATTCAGTTAGCATAAGTACGAATTGCTGCTTAACCGGACGGTGGCAGTTCATACACTATGTATCAGATAACCACTATTGTACTAGATGTACAATCACTTTTAAATAAACAAAACGGGATAACGTATGTAATTTATTTCATAGCTTGTCAGTATTAATATTCAAATAAAAGCGAACGTTCTCTTTCAACTCTATGATTATATAATTTGATGACAGTTGGCACTGTTATATTTCTATATATGTTTGTTGTAGGAACCGAACACCGGTATATACAACTGTAAAGACGCGTCCTGTCAATCTAGGGGTTGTGAGTTCAAACCCTAAATCGGCCAACATTCTTTTCGACGTGTGTCAGAGGTCTCTGTAACAGACGTCATTCACAGGCTAATATAACATAATAACTTTGTGGAACAGCAGCAAGTTGCATTGAAAGTATGGTGTGTGGAGTGTTGGTATGCGAAAGCCAGGAAATAAATGAGTACAATGAGGTGAACAAGACGCCGTAATTTGAACGAACATTAATTGAAAACAGCGGTAAACCCCAACTCAAATATGTATAGTGTTAAAAAATTGCGACGTTTGTAATAATTATTTCAAGATGTGTCCAGTGTACCAATATATTATGATAATAATAAAAAGAAACTTCGTTTCATATCATAAACCGTACACGTTTATACAGGTAAATAAAGGATAAGAAGTCTGGAACTGGAAATAAATGAAAATAACATGTCACAAACAAAGTTCATGGCCTCAAACCTTTAGATTAAATAATACTTTAAACAACATGTTAATACATGTGGGAATATCAACACTTTTAAAGGTATGCAAACATAAATGTATTTGCAATCTTTGAATTCTTCTTGGCTAAGTCATATATGTTTTGTACATAATCACCGTGGGATCTCACGATCTCAGCTCTGTGTTTTGGCTTTTTTCTTTGGACAAAAAGCAGTCCACTGACAATATAATATAATTCAATGTACACATGCCTCAACATACCGCTCGCTATCATAACCTTTTACGATACATTAGTTTATAATGACACTGGTTAGTTTGCTTTCATTGCCTTTAATCATAAACGTACTTTATCTAGTTCGACCTGATTATCTTGCAAGGAAAAAAAGTAAACTAAACTTAACCAGAGCAATACCCTATGTATTCAGAAATACTGAGCTCAACGTAAGAGGTTATTATAGCTGCATAACCTGTTGAATAGAAAGATTTTCAAACAAACAAAAATAAGAACAACTCACAAGTGCATCCTTATAACGGTTCTGACAGCCTCAGTGGTGTATTGGTAGAGCGTCCGCCTCGTTTGCGGGAGGTCGCGGATTCGATCCCCGGCCGAGTGATACCAAATACTTTAAATATGGTAGTAATGACTGCCCTCTATGGAGCTAAGGGTTAAGGGGTTATCATTACGACTGACTTACTTGTGTCAGAATAAAGGTAAAGGTTAGTTACCAAGAAAAGGCCGTGATATAACTGAAAAGTGTTGAGAGCAGCGTAAAACACCCAATAATTAATCAATCAAATAACACGGTTCTAAGTCTGCATTTGGTAGAACATGTATATAATAATTATACAGAGTTGCTACTATTCGAATTTAACCATTGGAAACAAGGCTAATAAAGGAATGAAGAAGTAATCAAATTAAATTTTAAATAGAGTAATATTTTAATGAAACAAAACACATCTCGCACTTTTATTTGTTTATAGTTTGACTTGTCTTTGTCAAATGACCAGCTATTGTTTAGTGTATGTATATTGGTTTGCTCTAGTATGAATTGTTATTTATTAGAGAGCGACGCGAGACATGTGCTTTTCTGTTTACATAATAGTATAGCCTACACATAAACAGGATATAAATGTATACAGAAATGTAACCGCCTTTGGGGTACAACTACCACTTCTACAACATCGCTCTAGACTCCGTCCTTTATAGCAACGTTGATTGGTGGGTGGCTTGTTCAACATACATCGCGTGTCATACAGTGTTATTAACTCAAACACGGAAAGGTATGTGACGCCATTGTTAATTCAAAAGTGGCTGATGAATACATAACAATGTAAGTTGACATATGACTGGAGTTCGTAATATCTGACGCATATTCAAACAACAATAAACACTAGTCTCCAGGATGGTATCATCGACATCATCAGCGTGAATATTTGAGGCTGTTTGTTCCATTTTGAAAGTATTATATGAGATCGACTTTCGGTGGCACTCAGATTATTATGTTTTAAAGATTAAAATATGCTATTAAAAGCACACTACATTCGAGGCCTTAGTTAATTGGTACAACGCTGAAGATTTCGAAAAATGCATTACCGCCGCTAACCAAATTTGCAATCTAAATCAGCTTTCTTTTCCTATGACGATTCCTCTTTTTATTTATTTGCGTTACAACAAATAAAACAAGAGGCCCAAGAGGGCCAGTATCGCTCCACGGCCATAAGGCAAAAATAAAATCTCCAAACAGCCCTGGTGGCTATTTTTTTACCAACCACCATGGCTTAAAGGAATCTTATAGAGTGTCACCCAAGGAATGTTTCTGCAAAATTATTTGAAAATCAGCCTGACACTTTCGGAGGAGAGGATATTTTAAGTTTTCACTATAGCCATACAAGTCAAAATAGCCCCGCCCTCTGGCGGCCATGATTTTCGACCAACCAACATGGCTTGAAGGAATCTGATAGAAGGTCACCCAATGAACATTTCTACAAAATTATTTGAAAATCGGCTGAACACTTTCGGAGAAGAAGATTTTTTAAGTTTTCACTATAGCTATATAAGGCAAAATAGCCCCGCCCCCTGGCGGCCACGTTTTTCAACCAATCAACATTTCTTGAAGGAATCTAATAAAGGGTCACCCAAGGAACATTTCTACAAAATTATTTGAAAATCGGCCTGATACTTTTGGAGGAGAAGATTTTTTAAGTTTTCTCTTTAGCCATATAGGCAAAATAGCCCCGCCCTGTGACGGCCATGCTTTTTTACCAATCAACATGGCTTGAAGGAATCTGATAGAGGGTCACCCATGGAACATTTCTACAAAATTATTTGAAAATCTGCTGAACACTTTTGGAGAAGAAGATTTTTTAAGTTTTCACTATAGCTATATAAGGCAAAATAGCCCCGCCCCTTGGCGGCCATGTTTTTCGCCCAATCAACATTTCTTGAATGAATCTAATAAAGGGTCACCCAAGGAACATTTCTACAAAATTATTTGAAAATCGGTCTGACACTTTCGGAGAAGAAGATTTTTTAAGTTTTCACTATTTTTTTCTTTTGGTTGCCATGGAAACCAGAATTATGGATTGATACAAAAATTGAAGGAATTTAAGAGAGGACATTGAGAGGATGCTTCCTATGAAGTTTTAACCAAATTGGCCAAGTGGTTAGGGAGAAAAAGTTGTTTAAAGGAAAAGGTTAACGCACGCACAGACGCACGGACGCACAGACGCACGCACGACGGACAATTCGCCATGACATAAGCTCGACTGGCTTTCAGCCAGTGGAGCTAAAAATGAAGCTGATTTCATATCTAAGATAAAGACTGTATAGACATGATCGGTTTGATTGACTGATAGTTGATACATGTATTTAAATAAAGTTCTGTTTTGGTCAGCACCAAACAACGTTTGAAGAACAAGTGCATACAACTTAATATAGTTAACTTAGTGTTACTATATGTTTCATTGCGCACCACCCTTATATAACAGAACTGTTTGAATTATGGCACTACATATTTATATAACAGCACGCGAAGTGTAATCTTTCTGTAAAAATCTATATTGAGACTGATTGTCACAGACTTCTACACGATTTCAACGTTTTCAACTGGCAATATGTTGACGGTTAATTTCAAAATTGATTGTTTAATATGAGGCATATTAATACCATTAGATATTTGGGAGCTCCTATTCTCTTAAATGACGAATGAGATATTTCGTTGGTTTCCATAATGCACTGTTATTTATCCAGTCAATGGCATGAAGCATTTCATGTATACTTATTATATTGAACTATAATTAAATGACCTCACTCGAATCCGATAGTCCAATAAAAAAGCGTACGCAATGTTCAGTATTGACAATTATCGGTATATGCGCCTGTATTTATCGTCTGAAAACATAAGAATTGGCAGGAATACAAAGATTGACTGCAACTTGATATATATATCAGCGAAACATAAATATTTTATACAGAAAGTTGTTCTCGTCAATATACATGACAAGGACACATCATCTTTCAATTGTCCAGGGTATATAATGAAGTGACATGGCTACAGACTATGCTAGATAAGCAGACGGAAATACATGTTCAAATGTGTAAAACGTTAAATGAATTCAGTTATACATAACACTCGTGTAAGACAATCTGTTTATGAACACTGTAAGCGATCACCGCAAGTAATACACATGACATTTTTTGATATTGATGATGATCAATCACTTTTCAGTTATAACTTCTACTCGAGTCGTTTCACTGGAGACATGTTCAGGTTCTCGTAGACTTTATCTCCATTTGGTTGGTTTACAGAACTTGTAAAAGAGGAAGTTTGGAAGTTAGTCTGACATGTAGGCTAAATTTAATTTTTATTTGGTAACAAAGGGCATACATTGACAAATTTTCATCTGATGTTATGTCTATTTGTATATGGTACAGGGATAATCTTAAAAACAAGATCGCTCACCTGATTTATGCAATGTGATTTGTCATGCCAACCACCCAGTCAACCACATTTACTCCTTCTGTGGTCAGGTAAGCTAATACAAGAGTCCCAGTATCACTCCACTGCCATTTGGCAACAATAAAATCTCCAAACAGCCTTGGCCAAATTGGCCAAATTTTTTCACCAATCAACATGGCTTGGTGGAAACTGATAGAGTCACCCAAGGAACCTTTCTACAAAATTATTCAGAATCGGCCAGATACTTTCGTCAGAGAGGATTTTTTCACTATAGTCATATAAGGCAAGACAGCCCTGCCACCTGGTGGCCATATTTTCCAACCAATCAACATGGCTTGAAGGAATCCTATAGAGGGGCACCCAAGGAACATTTCTACACAATCATTTGAAAATCAGCCTGACACTTTCGGACACTTTTTAATCTTCACTATAGCAATACAAGACAAAATAGCCCCGCCCCCTGGCTGCTTAAGTCTGGGAGAAGAAGCATTTTAATGTGTTTTTCGTTTGGTTGCCATGGAAACCAGAATTTTGCATGGATCCTAAAGAATTGAAGGAATTCTGGTGAGGTCATTGAGAGGATGCTTTATGTGAATCTTCATCCCAATTGACCCACTGGTTACTGAAAAGAAGATGTTGACGGACGACATACGACGCGAGACGGACGCCGGACAAAAGGCGATTACAATAACCTACCTTGAGCACTTTTTGCTTAGGTGAGCTAAAAACAATACAAATTGAACTATTCATAAGTTTACATGTTTTGTGTAAGCGAACACAATCTGACAAATAACCTAACAATGACTTATCAATATGCCTTTTGTACTTTGGCTAAGATCGAATCGGACTTTATTTAGCTAAATTGAAGTCGATTATGGTGTTATTTAATTCTGTATAAATTCAAACCAAAATCTCGAACTTTATCTAGATCCGATTTGAAGTAGATTGCGTACGATTTAATTATATGATTAATACAATTAAAGTAATGCTATTCATAATAACTGGCCTTCCGACCATTGATTTAAAGACAACAAACTATAAACTCGAATTTACTAAGACAGTTTCATCATATCTACCTTGGTCAATTAGTAGTTATGAAGAACTTGTTGTTCAGTGAATCCTCATGCTGGTATCCACATTTTGTGAACTTACTTGTCGATTCACAATATTGTATCGTAATTGTTTTGACAACAACGCGATCAAAAAGTAAAATGTAAAATGAAGCAATATGTATAAATTTAGTTGTTCGCAATGCCTTCACAAAGCGTGTCCTGCAGATTGATGCAAGGTGACTAAAATGATAAATTAAAATGTCACAGAGGCATGCTTTAAAATCAAAGCACTGCAATGCTGACGGCCTGGTTGGAGAAGTAGGGGACATGTGAAAGGAAATAACAATTGCAGCTTATGTTTATGTATTTATTGTCAAGAAGTTGAAAGATCATATTAAAATAGTAAATGTTATTAAACTGACCATTTTAAAACAGAAGGAATGTGTTAGAACTATATCGCTCACCTGAGTGCAAGAGCTCACAAGTATACACATTTAAGACATGAATAATCAAAGGGAAATTTGACAGCAGGTTTAGGCAGAATATTTTAAAGTTTTTGCATATTGAGAAATATGTCAATGTTAAATCACATTCCATCAAGTTGAAATAATTCTCTAAACCATGTACTAGACTGGGAGAAAGTGTTTGAAATATGCAAAACTCATCAAGACGTGCTCTCGGCGCAATAATTTCTAAAGCATTTCTTAAACTTATATTGGAGTACTCAATCCATAAGTTTTTCACTGATATTTATGGGGAGATCCTAATCCTAAATGCAGTTTTGTTGAATCCATGATGAACTATTTTTCTCGCGCAGTCTCAACCTAAAATGCGTTGTTTGGTGCTAACAACTCCGAAAAAATGGTATAACTGCTATGACCAGGGGCTAAAGCCCAAGGCAAATAAAACGGTAATAGTTTATTGTTGAAATAAACTTACGATCGAAAAAGTGAAGTCGATTATAACGTGCTTTGACAATTATAGCAATTGAAATGTTGATATCATAACTATTATTACGATAACTGAACATTGACTAATGATGTATTTCCGTTCGATGAGGGCTTTCTGGATCAATCTAAGAGCGCTTATTTCTTATAATTTATTACCCATAGTTGTCGTATACATTGATGTCATGTAATTTCAGATTACAGTTCCTTGTAACAAAGCACGTACTCGTATTGCAATGTAAAAGGTAAGGTTATTAAATGCTTAAATTTACTACGATATACATGTACATGTATTATACAAATTTAAGTAGTGTCCTAATCTCATTGAACATGTGTGTGTAGAAACTAATACTGCAATACTGTTGTTCACTTTGTAGGACATACGCGAATTAAACTAAACAAATGAATACCTTCGAATATATTAAGGGTTCCATAGTCATGGACATCTTCATTAGCACGTCGAAGATCTTCATACGGGTTTCTAAAAAGTAATATATCAATAAGCATTATTGAGCTTAAATTCTGAAGAATGGCTTTTCTAAAAATAATAAGTTCTGATTACTAAAAGGGCCATTGTAATCAAATACAATTCTGAGAGCTAAAATGTATTTGGTGTGCCCCGGCCGAGGATCTAAAACGCGACCCCCGCATCAGAGGCGAACGTTCTACCTCAACACCCCCGAGACGGTCATTAATTAAATAATATTTGAAGAAACCTGAAGCATTTCGCCTTATTAACATATGCACACTATCACAGTTTGAAGTGAATTAATTGCAAAGTTGTGTAGTTATAACACAGGTACGACGCTTGAAGATACGGAAAGACGAGCGGATACATATGCATGCTCTCATGCACAGGATAATAAACTCACTGATAAATGATTCAAAATATCGTCCCAATTAGAATACTTATTTAAGGCAATTTGTCTGTATCAACATTGGTGAATTAAACCCTTCCAACAAGGTACAATTTTGCAGCAATGTTTTGAAAACCTTCAAAATAAATCTCTTAAAATCCTAATCATAATTGAATAATATTGAAAATAATATGAAAAATGGAGAAATTGCACATTTTGAGAAACACTTCATTTGCCGTTATTCTATCACAATTAGGTTGCTGTCGATGCGTAAATATACGTATGTAAGTTGACAACTATTGAAGATCTACTTACGACAACCGGCACAAATGATGTGATATCTGTAAATCATAACTAGTTATCACTTCAATTTATTTTACCTCGATAGCGAAACAAGCTTTCAGCATATATTAATCAGGCTCGATGTCTGCTTCCTTGAGACTTAACCAGTACTCCCGCCGTTTGTGTTTAAAATCCCAAGGCACTCGAACATGGGACGTTTGGAACGAGAGGCCGACGCTTTAACTCAGCACCACTGTTTTTCACACAAACATACCTAGGATGTATGTGTGCTGAATCCGAAAGGCCGTAACTAACTACTCATTAGGAGAGCAGAAAACTTTCCCTTTTCAAAATACATACAACCAGATGGTAAATGAACCAGTTCTATACATGTAATTTACCTAGAAATGAGTATGTGATCATTTACACATGCTCATTGTAAATTATGAAGATTGACGATATTAACCGCATTTTTAAACACCAAGTAAACAGCAAAGGCTGCACATTTCTATTAATTTTACTGGTTTCGTAACTTTACAAATCTGTACATTGTTCAGTAATCTGTGTTATGTGTGCTTTAACCATTGGATGAGTCCTGTCAATTTCCAGAAAATGAAAACTGTAAATATTATGCGAGCGCAGTAACGTCTTGCCATGGACTACACTATTTTGTTTACACAAATCATGGGTGCGTTCTATATCAACTGGCTTTTCCGTGAACATGGCAGTCGAACCGTTATAGACAGCAGTTAGTCTGCGCAATTCAGATATATTCCTAGAAGTGCTTCGGCGGTACTCGTCGAAAATGTCTCAATATTAATATTCAATGAAAGTTAGCTATTGAGAGGTGAACAATTAAAAACAAAAGCCTTAATTCAATGATCCCTTATTATTAACTGAAACAGTTCAAATCCCGATCGGTTTATATGTTTTTTTGCATTTGTCCTGATACTATTGAACAATATTAGATACTGCCAAAAAGGTGTTCTGTTCTCTTAATATTGTAACCATACACCTTATACACTGCAGTTACATTTGTATGTAACAAAATTAAATAGAAATCATTTAATTCGGAGAAAACGTATATAACCCCAAATATTCGATTAAGCGGATTCTTAATCTATCAAACAAGTTGAAGCACAATTTCTTCCTAGGACTATCAGAGACTGGAACCCACTTCCTCTGGGCCTAGTGCAGATCACGTCTGTAGACTGATTCAAGTCCCGTTTGCATTGATACACAGATGTTATTTATTTCATTTTTGTTTGTAAATATACCCAATTAGTTGTTGTTATCATTGTGATGGCTTCACTTGCCTGCGATGCACTAAGCCCTGACAGTAACACAGTAGAAGAAGAAGCTAGCTGGTCTCTAAATCACCAAAGGTTGTATGAGAGCCCTTTGTAACGTTACTATATGGCAAGATCTGAGTGCAATAGAAGGAACAATATAAAAGTATACAATATAGTTCTGAGATATCGGAGAATAAGTATTACAATGCAGAAGATATTATACAATTTCAATAGATGAAAAAGGAACACATATATCTATCTACAAACAGAAAAAAACACAGAGAAGTATAAGACTGGTATATGCAGGACTCTATATATAGAAGTCAAATAATAATTTTCATTACTATTTAACAATCGTTGCTTTAAATCAACATTAAAACAAAAAGTGAGTACGATTGGTGTTAAATAACTGTTTGCTAAATAATAACCGACGTTTAGAACCCTGAATATTACTTGAGAGAGCGATTCACAAGAGACACTCGAACAAAGTGCTGGTGGTACATGTAGTTGTTCGACTCTTATACTAAACACCACGCTTAATTGTCTACAGCATAAGGTTTGTTAACCCTTTCCCTCATACGACAATTCTGCAGCATACGACTTTGAACGTATTTTGTCAAAACATAGAAAATCTCTTTAATTGAATGGATAACCTATGACTAAAAGTGGAAAACATTGTGGCAAAAGGAGAAATTGCACGTTTTGTGCAATTTCTTCTTTTGTCACTATGTTTTCAAAAAGCCGTCTGCTGTAGAGGCGTCAGAAAGCGTCTATATGAGGGAAAGGGTTAGGAATTAAACATCAAACAGCGTATCTTCTGTCCAACTATATACGTAATATAAATTGACTAAGTACTTTTGTGAAAGCATGCCACATTTTCTCAATTTAAAGAAGACTTAGCTATGTTCGATCGCGTTCTAACTGAAATTGCTCAAATCTGCTCTCCAATTAAATGATGAAAAGCCTCTAAGCTATTGCGATCACTTTTAGTTATATTATTCCAATACAACGACCCGTATAAAAGTGTTGGTCGGTCTATAATATAGTACATATTGGTGGTAACCAGTAGGAAAACACATCGGGATCATGACGCACACAGAATTGTGGTTATCTTGTTTACATTCTTTTATACGGACCAATAATTTCAACTTTTTGTCTCCATGCAATATAACCGCGCTGGGTTCATTACGTTTGTTACGGACAACGATTATATTTGATTTGCTTACGTTTTTTTTCAAAATTCCATGTTTTGCAGTACCGGTAGACAAGTTAAGCAGGCAGATGAAGAGAAAGTACTGTCTCAGATAGCTTGCTGAATCATGGTATCAGTTAGAATAGACGTTAAAATAGTTGTTCAGTTTTATTTCCCCTTTACCCTTAACTATTGGTAAAGGTATGATTTTTATACGCCCGTTTTTGAAAAAACGGATCGTATTCTAGTTTTACCTGCGGCGTCCAGTAAGTTGTCAGCTAAATAACTTAAGAAGCCTTTGTCCCATTATCATGAAATTTGGTCAGAATGTGAATTGGCATAATATCTTGGACAAGTTCGATAACTAGCCATATCTCTTTAGTCAATAAAGAGTTATCGCCCTTTAATTATAGAAATTACCTAAATTTGGTCTTGGAAGCTAAATATCTTTAGAAACCTTAGTCGTATCATCACCAAATTTGTTCAAAATGTGTAGTGGCACAATATCTTGGACAAGTTAGATAACTAGCTATATCGCTTTGGTCAATCAAGAGTTATCGCCCTTTATTTATTGAAATTACCTTAAATTGGTCTTGTCAGCTAAATAACTTTAGAAGCCTTTGTCCAATCAATACCAAATTTTATCAGAATGTATATTAGTATAATATCTTGGACAATTTCGATAGGTAGCTTTATTACTTAAGTCAATCAAGAGTTATCTCCCTTTAAGTATAGAAATTACCTAAATTGGTCTTGTCAGCTAAATTGATTTAGAAGCCATTGTCCTATCATCATCAGCTTCGGTCAGAATGTGTATTGGTATAATATCTTTAACAAGTTCGATAACTAGCCATATCGTTTTAGTCAATGGAGAGTTATCGCCCTTTAATTATAGAATCTACCTAAAAGCTTTAATCCAATCATCACCACATTTAGACAATACGTTGATGGACAGAATATCTTGGTCAGGTTTGATAACTCATCACGTTATCTTAGTCACTTCCCTCGAAATGGCCAAAACTATATTAACAGTGTCCGCTCTGGAACTTTGCCTGACGTGCAACCAATTATCACTATAATTGGTCTTAACAAAAATAGAACGGGCGTATTTTGCGCTCTTGTTGTAATTGCTTTGGCACAGGCTCGTGCTTTTTAATGAAATCGAACAACTTAACAATAATTCGTATTAAAGATTGAGATGCATGTATGGTATGTTCATTGACGACATCATCAATGCTTCGGATTTACCCTTATATATTGTTTTGATAACTTGCTCGACTTCTTTCCTATAAAAGTAAAGTGTCACTGTTTGATTATCGGCCTAACATTATTGTGGTTAAACTGGTTAAGTTCGTTGCACAAGTGCTTGTTAAGAGTGTCGTCATTGCAAACAGTTTCAACTACTTGGCAAAAATATTCTCTTAATCTATTAGGTAATTCGGCGTCTTTTAAGGACCGATTTCCGATCACTCATTTTGAACGAATTTGAAAATCCTTCTCGATTTTCTGACGTAGATGTACTCAGAATGTTTAATAGTCGAGATCTGCTTCATTATTAAGCTGATCGAGTTTTCATGCCCGTCACGGACGCATTGCTTGGTTCTCCGAAATTCTGTTTAGGCTGATTTGTAAGTTAGAAATTCAGTCGACAAATTGTCATGATCTGCCTAGTTTAAACCAGGCGTTTATGTGATGTAACGCACGCACGTCTTACCCTCCTGTCTGTGCAGACCAATGCTGTTTAGTATGCTTATTCAACTTGCAAGTTGGCAATCATTTCGTGGTATTTATTATATATCGACCAAATTGCTGTTAAATAATCCGGCGAATATTCAGTATATAGGTTTTCATTATGAAGTAGGATATCCAACTTAACTTCGATTTTTTAATCGAAATTCGTCAAGGTGGAAATAACAATATTTAGTCCATAATAAACATCCAATTTAAGTGGTTCAACAAAGTAAAAATCTATTCTTAGGAAGGAAGGAAATCCCGACATTTTCTAAAACAAGAGGGCCATGATGGCCCTGGATCGCTCACCCGATCTATAGGATTCATAATCTTGGTGGAGGGTGCCCTACGGAACATTTGTGCAAAAAAAAAATTCAAATCGGGCCAGCACTTTTGGACAACAAGTGTTTTTAAGATTTGGCAATTTTCCCCTTTTCTGATGCCGCAGCAACCAAAGTTCTACTTGGAATTAAATTCTTTGAACAACTTTGAAAGGGGACCACCTAAGGACCATTCCTGTGAAGTTATTTTGAAATCTGGCCAGTACTTTTGAACAAGAAGATTTTTTAAAGTTTTAACAATGCACATATAAGGAAAACAAGCCTCGCCCCCTTGTGGCCATGTTTTTCAACGGATCGGAAATATTTGAACAAACTTGGTAGAGGGTGCCCTAAGGAACATTTGTGCAAAATAATTTTCAAATCGGGCCAGCACATTTGGACAAGAAGATTTCTTAAGATTTGGCAATTTCCCCCTTTTCTGATGCCGCAGCAACCACAGTTCTACTTGGAATTAAATTCTTTGAACACCTTTGAAAGGGGACCACCTAAGGACCATTCCTGTTAAGTTATTTTGAAATCTGGCCAGTACTTTTGAACAAGAAGATTTTTTAAAGTTTTAACAATGCACATATAAGGACAAGAGGGCCATGATGGCCCTGGATCGCTCACCTGATTTTGTTTCCACTTTGGCAAGCCCCAACCCCTGGTGGCCATATTTTCAAACAAATTAACTTGGCTTGAAGGGATCTGATAGAGGGTCATCTTACGAACATTTTTATAAAATTATTTGAAAAACAGTGACATTTTTTGAGTTTTCACACATTAGCCATATATAAGGCAAAATAGCCCCGCCCCCTTGCAGCCATTTTCTTTCAACCAATCAACATGCCTTGAAGGAATCACCCAAGGAACATTTATACACAAGAGGGCCATGATTTTTTCCACTTTGGCAATGTAAGCCCCAACCCCTGGTGGCCATAATTTTCAACAAATTAACTTGGCTTGAAGGGATCTGATAGAGGGTCATCTTAGCAACATTTTTACAAAATTATTTTAAAATCAGCCTGACATTTTTGGTGAAAAATATTTTTTAAGTTTTCACACTAGCCATATAAGGCAAAATAGCCCCGCCACCTGGTAGCAATGTTTTTCAACTAAACATCATGGCTTGAAGGAATCTGAAAGAAAGTCACCCAAGGACCATTTCTACAAAATAATATGAAAATCTGCCTGACACTTTCGGAGGAGAAGATTTTTTAAGTTTTCACTATGGCTATATAAGGCAAATAAGCCCCGCCCCCTGGGGACCATCTTTTTGACAATTTAACATGGCTCGAAGGAATCTGATAGAAAGTCACCCAAGTAATATTTCTACATAATTATTTGGAAATCGGCCTGACACTTTTGGAGTAAAAGATTTTTTAAGTTTTCACTATAGCCATTTAAGGCAAATTAGCCCACCCCCTGGCGGCCATGTTTTTCGACCAATCAACATGGCTTAAAGGAATCTGAAAGAGGTTCACCTAAGGAACATTTCTACAAAATTATTTGAAAATCGACCTGACACTTACGGAGAAGAAGATTTTTTTAAGTTCTCACTATGGCCATATACGGTAAATAAGCCCTGCCCCCTGGCGGCCATGTGTTTCAACCAATCAATATGGCTTCAAGGAATATAATAAAGGGTCACCCAAAGAACATTTCTGCAAAATTATTTGAAAATCGGCTAGACACTTTCCGAGAAAAAGATTTTTTAAGTTCTCACTATGGTCATATTAGGCAAATAAGCCCCGCCCATTTCTACATTATTTGAAAATCGGTCCACCAGTTTGGGAGAAGAATTTTGAAGTTTTTTCCATTTCGTTGCCATGGAAACCAGAATTCTGCATGGATCCAAAAACAAGAGGTCCATGAGTGCCTATGCTCTACTGGTATGGTTCTTTGGTCATTTTCAATCCAGAGCATGTATGTATGGTGAAGATCGGATAGTAAATGGAGGCTCTTTTGTGTTCACAAGCTGTATTATAGCAATTTTTACAATTTCATGGGCCATAATCCAGTCTTGCATGGGCGGATCTGGCTGATTTTCAAAAGGAACCAAGCTCTCATCATTATTTAACATCTATCTAAGTTTGGTGAAGATCAGATAGTAAATGGAGCCTCTATTGTGTTCACATGCTCAATTATAGCTATTTGGACAATTTCAATGGCCATAATCCAGTCTTGCCTGGGCGGATCTGGCTGGTTTATAAAAAGGAACCGAGCTCTCATGGATATCTAACTACTGTATAAGTTTGGTTGAGATACAATCAAAAGTGAAGACTGTATCATGTTAACAAGCTCTTTTATAGAAATTTTGACCATTTCAAGGGCCATAATCCAGTCATGCATGGGCGGATCTGGCTGATTTTCAAAAGGAACCAAGCTCTCATCATTATTTAACATCTATCTAAGTTTGGTGAAGATCAGATAGTAAATGGAGCCTCTATTGTGTTCACATGCTCAATTATAGCTATTTGGACAATTTCAAGGGCCATAATCCAGTCTTGCATGGGCGGATCTGGCTGGTTTATAAAAAGGAACCGAGCTCTCATGAATATCTAACTACTGTATAAGTTTGGTTGAGATACAATCAAAAGTGAAGACTGTATCATGTTAACAAGCTCTTTTATAGCAATTTTGACCATTTCAAGGGCCATAATCCAGTCATGCATGGGCGGATCTGGCTGGTTTTCGAAAGGAACCGAGCTCTTATGGATATCTAACTACTGTATAGGTTTGGTTGAGATACAATAAAAAAAGAAGACTGTATTGTGTTAACAAGCTCTTTTATAGCAATTTTGACCATTTCAGGGGCCATAATCCAGTCATGCATTGGCGGATCTGGCTGGTTTTCGAAAGGAACCGAGCTCTCCTCATGGATATCTAACTACTGTATAAGTTTGGTTGAGATACAATCAAAAGTGAAGACTGTATCGTGTTAACAAGAAATTGTTTACGGACGCACAGACAGACGCACGGACGACGGACAAATCGCCACGACATAAGCCCTTCTGGCCTTTGGCCAGTAGAGCTAAAAATCAAGGATTTCTTGTAAGACCATTGGGAGGATGCTTCCTGTGAAATTTCAGCCCAATTGACCCAGTGGTTACCGAGGAGAAAAAGTTGACAGACGACGCACGATGGACGACGCACGATGGATGACGGACGCCGGACAAATGGTGATCACAATAACTCACCTTGAGCAAAGCTCAGGTGAGCTAAAAACAAGCCCCGCCCCCTTGCGGCCATGTTTTTCAACGGATCGGAAATATTTGAACAAACTTGGTAGAGGGTGCCCTAAGGAACATTTGTGCAAAATAATTTTCAAATCGGGCAAGCGCATTTGGACAAGAAGATTTTTTAAGATTTTGCAATTTTCCCCTTTTCTGATGCCGCAAAAGCCAAAGTTCTACTTGGAATTAAATTCTTTGAACAATTTTGAAAGGGGACCACCTAAGGACCATTCCTCTGAAGTTATTTTTAAATCTGTCCATTGGTAGAAGACAGACGGACGGACGGACGGACAAACATGGTGATAACTATAGGGCACCTGCAAATTGTTTGCAAGGCCCTAATAAAAATACTGTTGTTGGTGCTATCTTTTTTTTTTAGCTCTGGTGGTCATCTTGTTTAACCATGTGGAACCATTGTAGCAATTTAGGTAGAGAGTGATGGGGAAAACCTTTCAGTGAAATTATTTTGAAATCGGGTCATTGGCTAAGGAAGAGATAGCGTTATAAGATTTTTTTGTTTTTAGCTCTGGTGGCCATCTTGTTTGACCGAGCGTAACAGTTTTAGCAATTTTGGTAGAGGGTGATGGGAGGAACATTTCTGTAAAATTATTTTGAATTCATGTCACTGGCTAAGGAGGAGATAGCGTTTAAAGATTTGTCTATTTTTAGCTCTGGTGGCCACCTTGTTCGGCCGAGCTGAACCGTATTAGTAATTTTGGTAGAAGGTGATTGGAGGAACATTTCTGTGTAATTATTTTGAAATCGGGTCACTGGCTAAGGAGGAGATAGCGTTTTAAGATTTTTCTAATTTTAACTCTGGCGACCATCTCATTCAAGGGAATGGAACAGTTTTAACAATTTTGGTAAAGGGTGATGGGGGGAACATAACTGCAAAGTTAAAATGAATTTGGCCTTGTGGTTTAGTCATTTAAGTAAATTGTTGACACCGCATGACGCACAACAGACGACGGTCATTGAATGATCACAATGAATACCTCACCATGAGCACTTTGTGCTCAGGTTAGCCAATAATAAAAAAAAAAAACGTTTTGGCGGAAGATGATAATACATATATCTCTAAAGTTTCACTGAATTCCGCCTGGTAGTTTCTGAGATATCTGTGTGGATGGACAGATGGACCCGATGAATAATATATCCCTCCGCCTTCTGCAGGGGATAAAATAAAAAGGCTCCAGGCTCTTAACAAGGCCAAATATGCAATATTTTGTAATTCAAGGGCAGATGACTCCTGACCCAATTGTCTGATTCTTCCCATTTTCAAAGGGAACTGAGCTCTCATGAATGTCAATATACTGTGTAAGTTTGTTAAAGATCCGATGAAAGGTGAAGGCTCCAAGCTCTTAACTAGGTCAAATACGCAATTTTCTTTTTCAAATTCAAGGGCAAATAACTCAGATAAGACAGAATTGTCTGATTGTTCTCAATTTTGAAAGGAACCGAGCTCTCATAGATGTTAATACACTGTACAAGTTTGGTAAAGATGGAATAAAAAATGAAGGCTCTAAGCGCTTAACAAGGCCAAATATACAATAGTTTGCAATTCAAGGGCAGATACTGTGAAATCATTATTATTCGTGGAGCACTAATTTTCGTGGATTTCGTGGGGAAATATCATATCATGACATCCCAATAAACAAGAGGCCCATGAGGGCCTATGCTCTTCTGGTATGGGCAGATAGTAAATGGAGCCTCTATTGTGTTCACAAGCTCTATTATAGCAATTTTGACAATTTCAAGGGCTATAATCCAGTCTTGCATGGGCTGATCTGGCTGGTTTGTGAAAGGAACTGAACTTTCATCAATATTTAACTACCATCTAAGTTTGGTGAAGATTGAATAGTAAATGGAGGTTCAATTGTGTTCACAAGCTGTATTATAGCAATTTTGACAATTTCAAGGGCCATAATCCAGTCATGCAAGGGCACATCTGGCTGGTTTTCGAAAGGAACCGAGCTTTCATCAATATTTAACTACTATCTGAGTTTGTTGAAGATTAGTTAGTAAATGGAGCCTCTATTGTGTTCACAAGCTCAATTATAGCAATTTTGACAATTTCAAGGGCCATAATCCAGTCTTGCATGGGCGGATCTGGCTGGTTTGCAAAAGGAACCAAGCTCTCATGGATACACAACTACTGTGTAAGTTTAGTGAAGATCAGATAGTAAATGGAGCCTCTATTGTGTTCACAAGCTCTATTATAGCAATTTTGACAATTCCAAGGGCCATAATCCCATTTTGCATGGGCGGATCTGGCTTGTTTGCGAAAGGAACCTAGCTCTCATGAATATATAACTACTGTATAAGTTTGATTGAGATCAGATCGTAAATGGAGCCTCTATTGTGTTCACAAGCTCTATTATAGCAATTTTGACAATTCCAAGGGCCATAATCCCATTTTGCATGGGCGGATCTGGCTGGTTTGCAAAAGGAACCAAGCTCTCATGGATACCCAACTACTGTGTAAGTTTAGTGAAGATCAGATAGTAAATGGAGCCTCTGTTGTGTTCACAAGCTCTATTATAGCAAAGGAACCGAGCTCTCATGAATATCCAACTACTGTACAAGTTTAATTGAGATTCAATCAACCTTTGGCCAGTAGAGCTAAAAACTACCGAATAATACATTTAATTTGCAATAAATACTCATAGTCATTTTCTTTTAGGTGATATATATATATGAATACTGCTTATTCAATATAAAAAAACCTTTTATTGACATATTATTGTGGTCTCAAAATATCTGTTTCATATATTTTGGAGAGACCTCCCTTGATACTGTATTGATTTCATCCCTTTTAAAATAAACAATATTGGTTCAACTAGTACGACAAGTAGATACTTTGAAAACATTTATTTTAACCTATTGAAACTATCCGTAAATGAAAGAAATAATTGAATAAATTAAACAAGAGGCCCATGAGGGCCTATGCTCTACTGGTATGGTTCTTTGGTCATTTTCAATCCAGAGCATGTATGTATGGTGAAGATCGGATAGTAAATGGTGGCTCTTTTGTGTTCACAAGCTGTATTATAGCAATTTTTACAATTTCATGGGCCATAATCCAGTCTTGCATGGGCGGATCTAGCTGGTTTTCAAAAACATGTGAAATATGGTAGCCGTACCTGTTATGGTTCAAAAGTAGTGGTCAAGGTTAAAGTTTGTTTCGTGCAGACAGGCCAAAAACTACATCTAGGTCAAAGGTCAAGGTCGCAAGGTCAAAAATGTTGGTACTGACAGAAAGGTCATGTCACAAGGAATACACATGTGAAATATGGTAGCCGTACCTGTTATGGTTCAAAAGTAGTGGTCAAGGCACAGACAGACAGACAGACAGACAGACAGACGTGCAGACAGGCCAAAAACTAGATGCCCACCGAATCGGAGATTCCGGGGGCATAAAAATGAACAACTGAAAAAATTCAATGAAAAGTTTGGCCAACTCTATCATTTTATATCAGAATCAGCTAACCGCACATTCAGGTTGAAGAAAATGCAGAAATTACTGGAAGAGCCCGAACTAAGTGTTAAAATGCCATATTCAATACGTTGGTTAGGACTTAAACAGGCTGTTGAAGCAGTTTATGACTGTTATGGTTCAGTGTTGGCAACATTGTCAAGTTTAGCTGAAATGGATCCTAAAGCTAAAGGACTGTACAAATATTTTTCAACATACAAAACTGCTTTATTTCTGGGTATGATGCTAGATGTTCATACTGTGTTGGGTGTACTATGTTGTCAGCTTCAACAAACTAACCTAGTGTTCAGTGATGTGCAACCAATGATAGATAGTACTGTCAGTAAGTTAGACTTCTTGAAGAACCATGATAGTAATGGTCTGTACGAAATAAAAAAGACTATTGAAGTAAAAGATAACAAGGCTTTTTATAAGGGAGATGAACTGAAGAACTACAGCCAGCTGATTGACTCTCAATTTGAAACTGTAAAACAGGACTATCTCTGTAACATGACAAAAAACATTAAAAAGAGAATACCAAAATCAGATAGCACGATAATGTCAAGTTTAAGTCATATCCTAGAGCCATGTACAGCAAATTCAGCATCTGCCACAGATACAGGGGAGGCTATAGAAATACTTACTAGACAATATGGGACAGAAAAAACTGTAACAAAAGTTGAAGGTGACCTTACAACAGGTTTTGAAAAGAGGGAGACTTTCGTTTCAAAACTGATAGATGGCAAAGGACTCTTAGACGAATGGCCCGGAGTTAATGGCATGCTGAAGGGGACTTACAAGAACATTTCACTCCAAGACTTTTGTATGCGGCTTATCCTCAAGCACTCGAGTATGTTTCCCAACATATCTAAATTGGCCACTGTAGCATTATGTATGCAAGTCACCTCAGTAGAATGTGAACGGTCCTTCAGTACACAGAACTGTGTGAAGTCCAAGTTTAGGCAAGTAATAGAAAACAACACATTGAATCTTTATTTCAATTTAATTTTAATACCTACAAAGGATTGATTGATTGATTGATTGGGGTTTAACGCCGTTTTTAACAATTTCTCAGTTATATCACGGCGGCCAGTTCACCTACTCATGCATTTCCTGGTTTTCTCACACCAGTACTCCATACAACAATCTTCTCAAGCAACTGGCTGCTTTTCCACATAGACTTAGCCCATTGGTGGAAGACACATGTCACATTGATTTTTGTCAATCCTCAGAAAGAAAGTTGGCCGAGCCGGGATTCGAACTCACAACCCCTGGAACCTACAAAGGAACTACATAAATATATATTTCATTCATAGTCTGTTTATCACACAGCTTTATTAAATAATTATAAGGCCTAAATTAAAAATAAGTTTGTTGGCCCTTTACCGACCGACCCAATAAAACTTATTGCAATAATCGTAAGATTTTTTTTATATATATTGCTCTATTTTTTTCCTTTCGTATGGTGAGAAAGAATGAAAGATAAACATGGACAGGTGTAGACCTTTCTATAAAAAATTCACTCAAATACTGTAACTAGTATGTTGACCACGTGATCAATGTGCTAATTTGTAATCTCGCGAGATAGTTAAAAGGAAAGCTTCATCCAATGGAGTCGCTTTCTACTTGAAGAGATAACACCACGTGATATTTTCGCAACGATACAGATCACGTGATTCTTTTTTCGCGCGCTTTCTTGAAGCTGTATTACACATCTCCTTATTTGGAAATCTATTACACAGGACAGAATTTCTCGTATATATGCACCATGCGATACTTTTCTACAAATTTTTGGGTCGAATAATACGCATTTCTAATCGTCGATCTTATAAAGGGTTATTTCTTTGACAAATAGCGGTAATTGCAGTTAATTTCCGAGATTTACCGAGAGGCTGGGAGTTACTTTCAGTTTTGCAATATTAGCGGAAGTTTACAATCGATACATGTCTTGTGCGCATGCCTATTAAACGGTTTACATATCGCAAATACGATTGGCTGGAATGGTCACGTGTATATTTTGGGTTTTCCCAAGTTGTATTTACTACAGAGATAGAGGGTCACCCTAGGAACATTTCTACAAAATTATTTGAAAATCGGCCTGACACTTTCGGAGGAGAAGATTTTTTAAGTTTTCACTATAGCCATATAAGGCAAAATAGCCCCGCCCCCCCTGGCGGCCATGTTTTTTGACCAATCAACATGGTTTGAAGGAATCTGATAGAGGGTCATCCAAGGAACATTTCTACAAATTTATTTGAAAATCGGCCAGACACTTTCGGAGAAGAAGATTTTTTAAGTTTTCACTATAGCCATATAAGGCAAAATAGCCCCGCCCCCCCCCTGGCGGCCATGTTTTTTGACCAATCAACATGGCTTGAAGGAATCTTATAGAGGGTCATCCAAGGAACATTTCTACAAAATTATTTGAAAATCTGCCAAGCAGTTTGGGAGAAGAAGAATTTTGAAGTTTTTTTCATTTCGTTGCCATGGAAACCAGAATTCTGCATGGATCCCAAAAATTAGAAGGAAATCTGGTGAGGTCATTGAGAGGATGCTTTCTGTGAAGTTTCATCCCATGTTGCCCATTAGGCTCCTACTACCTTAAACTGGTAATTTTGTTATCAAACATAAATAATAAGAAGCATTGCAAACATTGAGGATTGTTAAATACAATACTGTATGAACCGATTATATAATCGATGTCTAATCGAATGATGCAAAGCGATTGTAACCGATAATCGATTGGAAAAATGGAACCGATGGCCCAACACTAGTATTTATATGTTTACACTTGGGACCACAAAACACATTTAAACCATAGAACTCTTCTTCAAATTGAAGATCATATGCAAAACAACAAGTCACCGATTTAGGTCAGTCACTGAAACAGGGCAGCTTGTACGATTTATGTCATTCAACATTCATATTAATCATCCCCTTCCAAGAAATAAAATATTTTTCCGACCTACCGACCCACCTCTAAAATCTAGGGTCAGTAAAGGGCAAACAAACGATTTTTTAATGATGGCCTAGTAGTCGGGTCAATATATGGTTGAACCCCAAAGAAATTGTCACAAAAGGTTTCTCAACAGTTTTTGGTGATATTTGTAGTGGAGAATAACATACTAAAAATATACCACAATCCGACTCCTCGAAAACAGTTTTTTTCAAGATGGCGTCCAAGATGACCGCCGTCGCCATAAAATAGATATTACTCCCTTATTATTCATTGTAGGGCCATGGTTTTGGTGTCTACACCAATGTTTTTGGGGTCGGAGGATACAATGGGGCTATCAAAATTAATGTCATGTGACTAGTTTACCGAGAAATTCAAAATGGCGACCAAGATGGCCGCCGTAACAAAAAAAGGCATATCACGCGTATCAATCAACGTAGAGCAATGATTTTGGTGTCTACACCCAGGTTTTAGGGGTCGGAGGATGCAACGGTGCTATCAAAATTAATGTCACGTGACTGTCATAACATTATGTAAGCTAGCTCTCATATCAAAACAGCTGCAACATCGCCTTAAGAACCCTAGTTCATCCCGAGCCTGATTTACATACCATAACCATAACACTCCTCACAAGGAATCATCATCACTTTCTTCAATTGATGTCTGATCGTATGGTTTGTCACATGAGTCTAGCTGACACTGTCCATACGCCGAGGTAAACGGTAAACCATAAACTCTACAACTACATCTTGAGGTAACGCAAGCCGCTGTGCAGTTACAGTGAACAATTTTCAACAAATAGTGCGGGGCTGGATTCATGTCCGACTCAACATTTGCAAAAAGGTTTCCTTCACGTTTCCAACCCCACTCACATGGGTCCATTCCACTCTCTCGCCCCATCCATACCATGATTTGATAAAAGGCCCGGAGACTGTGAAATTTTGTTGATGCTTCTGTTGGCGGCAGGCGCTCTGGTGTTACAAACCACTGAGAGGACACCACCTTCTTACTGAGGGTAGTGTAGCGCAAGGACCCGAAAGAATCAGCCGACTTGCCCACGGAAAAAATAGCCATAGCTTTACATCCTACATCTTTATCAGTAGCCGCAGTCTGTTTTGGAATGACAAATGTATCTGCACATGACTTCAAATCAGTGTCACCTTTCACCATTTGAAGAACTTTTTTCCAACACCAAAAATCCTTGAAGTGGTGTCAAATCCAGTATACGCATGGACAAAGAGTAACTGTGTACACAACTCTTCACTAAGAACTTCCTGTAGCTTGTTGATGTGATAAACTGCAATGGCATTAGCCTTGTCCGAACGAAAGAACATATCTTTATTGTTTTGTTTCCCATGATGGAGAAGGAGAACTAAGAGATCAGTGTCTTCCCCAATCAGTGTTGTGGAATGCATTTCTGAAGACTGAACAGTAGCTCGTACAATATCCACATCAGCATCCCCAGGCGAATTGATGACTTCACAACCTCTGTCAGAGAGTTTCTGGCTTATTAGGTTTATCATGTTCTGCTTATTGCTGTCTCTGTAAAGGAATTCCTCATTCTTCCCTGAACATTTAGTCTCTTCGGTAAAGCTGACAGTGGGAAAGCTGTTTTTCCCACGCCTCTGGTGTGTATTGTCCTTGATAGAAGGACCACCAAGGTACCCATCAAAGAC
>JASEVX010000003.1:38557947-38565447 GCA_031761405.1 Serripes groenlandicus | reverse complement strand
TTTGGATCCATGCAGAATTCTGGTTTCCATGGCAACGAAACGAAAAAAACTTCAAAATTCTTCATCTCCCAAACTGCTTGGCAGATTTTCAAATAATTTTGTAGAAATGTTCCTTGGATGACCCTCTACCAGATTCCTTCAAGCCATGTTGATTGGTCGAAAAACACGGCCGCCAGGGGGCGGGGCTATTTTGCCTTATATGGCTATAGTGCAAACTTAAAAAATCTTCTCCTCCAAAAGTGTCCTTCAAGCCATGTTGATTGGTCAAAAAACATGGCCGCCAGTGGGCAGGGCTATTTTGCATTATATGGCTATAGTGAAAACTTAAAAAATCTTCTACTGCAAAGGTATCTTGCCGATTTTCAAATAATTTTGTAGAAATGTTCCTAGGGTGACCCTCTATCAGATTTCTTCAAGCCAAGTTGATTGGTCGGAAACTATGGCTGCCAGGGGGTGGGGCTTATATAGCTAAAGTGAAAAAAAAAATCAGGTGAGCGATTCAAGGGCCATCATGGCCCTCTTGTTATTTATACCTCTACCATGAATCTGTTTGTGTATTGTGGGGTCACAGTGTCGGTTGGTCAGTGTTTTTTTTTCTATACCTAGAGGAGAGGCAATCCAGTTTGATATTTTGTACAAAGTTGTCATTTTGATAATTTTACATTTAAACAGCCATGCCCAGACCATGAATAGTATACATGATCCATGTCCTGTAACAGAGTAACATATTGGGAAATTAGTCATATGATAGATCTAGTTGTTTCCAATGAAATCATTTGCATCATTATTATAAGCAAGGAAAGCAAACAAAATAGACATTTTGTTAATTTTTAGAACCAATCATTATAAGAAAATTTAACTTGACATGCAGCTCATTTTTAAGAGTTATGAATGCATTATTTGATTTATGTTCAATTTAATCTTAAATGTACTATTAGCAATGATTGTTGAATTCAAGATAAGGCATGATTCATCTAGCTACAGTACACAAGTTATTCAAAGCTTGATATACATAATTATAATACATGTATTTAATATGCCAATTTTATACTATTTTATGAAATTGTTGTTAGAGAAAGACAAATTTAACCTCATGGGCTGCTTTTTAGATCACCTAGAGCCAAAGGCTCAAGGTGAGCTATTCTGATCACTTTTTGTCCGTCTTCCTTCGTCCGTCGTCCGTTGTTAACATTGAGACATTTAGACATTTAGATCATCTCCTCCTTAACCACTTGACCAATTTCAACCAAACTTCTCAGGAATGTTCCGTTTGTGGACCACTTTCAAAATTGTTCAAAAGTACTGGCCCGATTTGAAAATTATTTTGTGCAAATGTTCCTTGGGGCACCCTCTACCAAGATTGTTCAAATATGTCCGATCCGTTGAAAAACATGGCCGCCAGGGTTGCTGCGGTATCAGAAATGGGGCAAAATGTCCAAACTTTAAAAATCTCCTCCTCTGAATCTGCATGTCAGATTCTAATATAGTTTGGTAGAAATGTTCCTTGGGTGAGCCTCTACAAAGATTGTTCAAGGCATACTGTTTGGATGAAAAACATGGCATCCGGGAGGCATCAGAAAAGGGGCAAAATGACAAAATGATTTAATGTCTTAAATTGATAAGCTGTTTTGTTGACTGTCCATTCCCTGCAGTTTACATTCACAGACAAATGATCAGGTGATCGATGTAGGGCCATCTTGGCCCTCTTTTTTGTTTTCGAACTGAAAGAGATGTGCTATGGAGGCAAAAGAAGTCACCTGTATCAAGGATTTTGTTAAATTTAGATTATTTAATTATAGAATTAAGTTTTATTTAAAACCACCTTGTATTTGTATTCATTTTCTGTGCCATTTGCCAGAATAGTTGTATAGACAACTACTACTTACAGTGCAAACGTTTGATTGTGATAAATTTACATGTTGGGATATATATATATTGTCTTCTCTTTTCAGGAAACATGAAAGTAAATATCAAACAGAACCCTTTACCTCATACAGACACACCGGATGCTGCGCAGCAGACAACTTTTAAAAACGCCTTGAGAAAACGAGAAATTACTCTTTTTGCCACATTGTTTTCAGCTCGATTCATGTATGAAAATTTCATTTACAGATATGTTCACATTTTGGCCAAGATGTTAATCCTTCCCAACATTCAGCGAATCTGTAGAAATCACTCGAAAATTCCTTTGTTAAATATGTTGCTTAACCCAAACCAACATACAACATATCTGCAGCATATGACTTTGGAAATATTATGACCTGCATTAATGGCTATTTTCTTTTTGAAATGATAGTCTTTTACCTGGGAAGAATGTTGTGTACAGGTTGAAGTTTTATATATAAGACATACTGTTGGAAATGGCATTAAACTCCAATCAATCTTAATTGCTTTGGAAAATTACTTTTATTAACCTTTTTATATACCATTTTTCATGTTATTAAAATGATGTGATATATAATAAAGTGCATATGTCTAATTTACTTCATTACAGAATAAAATGACATGTAGATTAGTTTTGTAATTACTTATTTATTTATTTAAATCATTAATCTCCTCCTAAACCACTGCACTGATTTCAACCAAATATCACACAAACGTTTCTTTATAATAGGGTCCTGTAATACAATTGTTAAACATTTAAATTCTATGCAAAACACTGCAGCCTCAGAAGGTTGGTTGGTTGGTTGAATGACAAATGAAATACTTCTCTTCTGAATCTGCATGTCTGATGTTAAGGTAATTTGGTAGAAATATAACAGTCACTTGTGCGTCGGTGTTGCAACTTTGGTTAAAGTTTTGCATGCAAGGCTTTTTCTCAAAAACAACAGATGCTATCGCTTTGAAACTTCACACACTTATTGGACATCATCAAATGACATTGCAGGACAATTCCCATAACTCTATATAAGAATTTGACACAATCATGCTTCTTTTTGGACTTAGAAATTTGGTTAAAGTTGTGCATGCAAGGCCTTTTCTCACAAACAACAGATGGACATCATCAAATGACATTGCAGGACAATTCCCATAACTCTATATAAGAATTTGACACAATCATGCCCCTTTTTGGACTTAAAGTTGTGCATGCAAGGCCTTTTCTCACAAACAACAGATGCTATCGCTTTAAAACTTCACACACATATTGGACATCATCAAATGACCTTGTAGAACAAGTCACAAAACTCTATATCAGATTTTGACACAATTATGCCCCTTTTTCTATTAGAAATTCTGGTTAAAGTTCATTAAGAATCCATATCTTAGTAACCACTTGATGCATTGCATTGAAACTTTATACAACCATTCACAACCATCACAAATATGTAAACAATCAAGTATGATAACTCTATCTAGCATTCAATGCAAACTTTATACAATCCTTTCAAACTATCACACCTATGTAGATTATTAAGTTAGATTACTCTATCCTGCATTTACTGCAAGTTATAGTCCTTTATTGACTTAGAAATTCTGGTTGAAGTTTTGTGTGAAGCCACACTAAGAGTCCATATCCTAGTAACTACTTCATGCATTGCATTAAAACTTTATACAACCCTTCCCAACTATCACACCTATATAAACAATCATGTTTGATAACTCTTACCAGCTTATAATGCGAATTATCGCCCTTTTTTTACTTAGAAATTCTGGTTAAAGTTTTGCATGCAAGGCCTTTTCTCACAAACTGCAGATGGGCTAAGTCTATGTGGAAAAGCAGCCAGTTGCTTGGGAAGATCTTTGTGTGAAAACCAGGAAACATATGAGTAGGTGATCTGGCCACCGTGATATGACTGAGAAATTGTTAAAACGGCGTTAAACATCAATCAATCAATCGTAAACTGCAGACGCTATTCAAACAAGACTTATCCAACTTGATTTATAGTACTATACTATCAAGCCACTATCTCGGTAACAACTGTTGACAATAGTATCAAATGGCTAAAAAGTCGAGCATGCTGTCTTGCGAACAGCTCTTGTTAAATTTGAACCTTTGCCAGAATGAGTGTTTGGCTGATATCTAGGATGGGTTTGAACATTGCTCTAGTCCGGTAAAAGACTAGGTCACTAGGCAACATTGAAGAAAATCTTGCTAAAATTTTAGTAATAGCTTACCTGACCACAAAATGAGTTTATGTAAGTGACTATGTTGTTGGCATAACTCAAGTGAGCAATCAAGGGCCATCATGTCTCTCGTGTTTATCCAAACTTTTGTAAAAATCATCAGAACATTCATCGCCATCAAATCGCAGTCCGGTTCGAAACTGAATCATGTTGGGTCTAGAACTACGTGACTAGGACACATTCTAGAAAGCCCTGTGAGCACACTTGGGGTCAAATTTGCCATTGAAATCTTCAAACATGATCAGAACAATGATCTCCATCAAGTTATTCAGCTTTAGCACGGCGTTTTCTTGGTAAGTTACCAGTACTACCGTTCCAGTTTATCCTGGACCAGCCAGTCAGTCGTAATGATAACCCCGCAACCATGAGCGCCAAGGAGTGCAGCAATTACTACCATTTAAAGTCTGTGGAGTCGGGTTTGAAACTGGGTCATTTTGGGTCAAAACTAGTTACTTTTGACTTTCCGCATCTTCCTTGGAAGACATTTACACATGTCCTTTACTTATATGCTGGTTAATTGACGATGCTCACTCCTAGCAGCTTTATTCCTACTGTAAATCAAGTTTTCACCCGACATATGTCTACCAATTATATTGGATGTACTTGTATATGAATATCTGTCATCTTAATACAGGCTACATATATGAAATAAGCCAAAATATCATACGCTATTTTCAGACAAGTCTCAACCGAAGACATCTACAGAGAAATTAAGATGGTCTTGAAAGTATTATGTCGAAAGAAACTGACCGTTTTGGCAACTTGTCTTTTAAATACACTGTTTTCAAATATGACTCATTACATATATGTAGCTTTGATTTTCATGTAAAGCTCTATATTTTACACGCTTCAAACAAGGCCTTCTCTTTAAATTAATTACGTGTTTTCAACAACTATATGCATCTACATGTATAGCAAAGTCCAACCTCGTAACTCATTATATCTGCATACTGTTTGAACTTAAATTGTTGTTAAACATTGTCCTCAATGATAAGTTGCAAATGAAATAAAACTTAAAATTTTGAATTCAACAGTTCTTTCCATAAACGTATGAGTATAGTGTCAGTCGACGTTCGCCAAATGTGGAAGAATCTCCGGATGTTTTAGACATCGTGAAATAACCAATTTCTCCCGACGAATGGTAAATAGAAACAAAGGATTTATTTCCTGAGAATAATGATAGGTTGTGTACAGATGAGAGAAAGACATGAAAATCATACGTTTGTGAACTTGTCGCCTTAACAGAAGTCAGAGTGAATGACTAGCCTAAGGACACTAAAGTTATCTGCATTGAGGATTCTTTTTTAACTACGCAGTACATGGTACTACTTCGTCAAATAGGACGTCTTAACTGTAATATTGCCACAATAACATTTCAAACAGGAATTTGACATGCATTGATATATCCATGCAACATCCCATCTTCCTAGTAAGATGCTTTAGTTTCACATTTATATCGCACCTTTCACTGTGATGTAGACTCTATGTCACTAGACACATTTATACAGATTTAAATAAAACATATTTCAGTCTATTTGGGTTTAGAAAAGAAGAAATAATTAAATAGCAATTAAAGTAAGCGAGTGACTTGTCGGAAACTGTTCGTAGAATACCGATATCCAATCGGTTTGACGGGATTACACGTACAGTATCGATTAATTTGAATATGTAGATTGATTGAGGTTTAACGCCGTTTTTAACAATTTCTCAGTAATATCACGGAGGCCAGTTCACCTACTCATGCATTTCCTGGTTTTCTCACACCAGTACTCCACACAACAATCTTCCCAAGCAACTGGCTGCTTTTCCACATAGACTTAGCCCATTGACGAGTGACGAACTGTGACATTTTTTCTAGAAACTTTATTTCTTTTTTTAAGATAATGTATCTGGATGTATTTAATGCAAATTAGGCCCCATTTCATGTTTCATGGCCATCAGTCAATCAGAAGAGCTTCGTCAAGTTCGTCAACTCCGTCAACTCGTCAATTTAGTTGACGAAATTGACGAAAAAAATATTTTTTTAAAAACTTTATTTCTTTCATTTAGATAATGTATCTGGACGTATTGGATGCAATTTAGGCCCTTTTTCATGTTTCATGGCCATCAGTCATTCAGAAGAGCTTCGTCAAGTTCGTCAATTCGTCAACTTGTCAATAAAGTTGACGAAATTGACGAAAAAAATATTTTTCTAAAACCTTTATTTCTTTCCTTTAGATAAGTATCTGGACGTATTGAATGCAAATTAGGCCCTGTTTCATGGCGATCAGTCAATCAGAAGAGCTTCTTCAAGTTCGTCAATTCGTCAACTTTTCAAAAAAGTTGACGAAATTGACGAAAAAAATATTTTTCTAAAAACTTTATTTCTTTCCTTTAGATAAGTATCTGGAAGTATTGAATGCAAAACAGGCCCTATTTCTTGTTTCATGACGATCAGTCAAACAGAAGAGCTTCTTCATGTTCGTCAATTCGTCAACTTTTCAAAAAAGTTGACGAAATTGACGAAAAAAATATGTTTCTAAAAACTTTATTTCTTTCCTTTAGATAAGTATCTGGACGTATTGAATGCAAAATAGGCCCTATTTCATGTTTCATGGCGATCAGTCAAACAGAAGAGCTTCTTCGTGTTCGTCAATTTGTCAACATGTCAATAAAGTTGACGAAATTGACGAACAAAATATTTTTCTATAAACTTTATTTCTGTCTTTAAGATAATGTATCTGGACGTATTGAATGCAAATTAAGCCCTTTTTTAACTTGCATGGCCATCAGTCATTCAGAAGGGCTACGTAAAGTTCGTCAATTCGTCAACATGTCAATTTTGTTGACGAATTGACGAACAAAATATTTTTCTAAAAACTTTATTTCTGTCTTTCAGATACTGAATCTGAACGTATTGAATGCAAATTAGACCCTATTTTAATTCTCCTGGCCATCACTCATTCAGAAAAGCTAAATCAAGTTCGTCAATTCGTCAACACGTCAATTTTGTTGACGAATTGACGAAAAAAATATTTGTCTAAAAATGTTATTTCTGTTTTTTAGAAGCTGAATCTGAACGTATTCAAAAGAGCTTCATCACGTTCGTCAATTGGTTGTCATTTGATAACATACAATGAGCCCTGATGTTTGCAACGTATAAAACGCACCAAAATAAATGTTGACAAATATCACAGCACATTCTTTGTTCAGTTGAAAAGATAAATACATGTACCTATATAGGTTTTAGTTGAGATGGCTTTCTGTAAGAGGTAAATGTATTCTGGGGCTAGTCCACGCATGAAATTATCATATATACACTCATACTGGTGAACGGAAGACTTAAACATATACAGGTTCTTGTTGATGACATTCTGCATTAGAAAACATATTTTA
>JASEVX010000003.1:38407947-38552947 GCA_031761405.1 Serripes groenlandicus | reverse complement strand
GATTATCCAGGGGTCTATATCTCCAAACAAAGTTACGGACCCGTAAGTCCATTGTTCTTTCTCAGACTTACGGAGATTTTGCATTTCTCGAAAAATCGTAGATTTGCGGGATTTTGTTGGACTTCCGTAAGTTTACGATATTCATGACGTCAAAGCCTTCTTTTTCCGTAACTTTATGGGCACCTCAGACCCTGCCCGTAACTATTTACGGAAGATGTTTTGGTAGATATAATCTAACTTAGGGGCAGACTCCCATGGCAGTGTCTCGGTATAGACACTGCGGCGGGCAAATGAAGAAATCTCCGCGAAAGAAATTTTGAGTAAAAGTTGTGTTGACAAATAAGTTCACCGCACGTGCGTTTACCAATCAATACGCGCAATTTAACCAATCAAGTTCTCGAGATTTTCAGAAATGACGTAATATCTCCGTAACTCTGCTACTAAGATACGACTACGATACGGAGTTTGGAGAAATGCAATTTGAAACTCCGCATCTCTTCCGTAACTTTTTCAATTCTACGGAAATCGTAACTTTACGGGTCTGTAAGTCTACGAAGTTTGGATAAATAGATCCCTGCAGAAGGAGGTCTGTGAAGTGTTCGGGTTTAAGAAGATTAAAGGAGGCCTTCCAACAAAGCAAAACCTAGATATGAGCCGTGCATTTTGCAGTCTCTGTCACTTTTATAGGCAATTGTTATACAAGGACTTGGTTACAATTGATTGATTGGTTGATTGCAGTTTACCGCCATTTCAACAATCTTTCATTTATATAACGGCGGCCAGCTCACCTACTCTTGTGTTTCTTGGCGTTCGTTGTATTCAATCAAGTATTCATTGTGAGCAATTTCGTCATTTTCCACACTATTTTCTAGATATTCTAGACTTGAATTATGTTGCCTAGAGATCACATACACACCATATGACCAGCACTCTACTAAAAACCAACATAAGTTTTTTTTTCTAGCAGTGTAGAATCAGATATATCTACATATCTATAATTTCAACGTGACACGTTATGATTAACTATACTAAATAGAGAAAAACATAAAGCATTTCCATTCAATTCAAATCAAATTTGTTTATTATAAGACTCGAGCCAAACATATTCCTGGTCAACTCATACTTAGGTACATACGTTACAAACTACAATATACAACAAAAACAAACCAGTGGAAGAACAAATTTTACACCAACAATAAAAAAGTCACAACAATATATGAGCCGTTCCACGAGAAGAACAACATAATGGACTTTGCGTAAATGTATCGTCCGAGATCAGCCTACGCAGTCCACGAAGGCAAACCCGGGCCGACACATTCCGTCTCAGGGCGATAGGGGTATAGCGTAATGATTCGAGAAACACAGTAGGCGAAAGTGTCTGTCCGGGTTAACCTGCGCGGCATGCTTAGGCTGATCCAAATAAATAAACCAATTTGAAAAGTAAAATGACAATGTAGAGATATGACTAAGCTAACAATATTGTAGTTTGTAAATAAACTCTTCAATCCTATTAGTTCGCGCCTGTTTTTACGATTATAGTTGAGATTCGTTAGCACGCCGTATTAGTCAAAACTGTTACGACGGGGCCCTACCAACTATGTTACCTCAATTCCCAAAATATAAAAGCACTTGTATATTTCTTTATAAAGCGGCCCTGTACATTGAAACCGTGATATAATTAGAAATAACCCGAAACATGATATTGACATGATCTATAATTGTCTGCTCTTCTATAAACCTGAATAAAAACTGAGATATAATTTAAACTTATTTCAAAACATAATAAAGTAATTTTGTGTCGTCTGTTCAGAAACAAATACATAAAAAATAAGCTTGCGGAAGGTTTAAGATTTGATTTAAAGATAACATGTTGAAATAATTATTTTTCTGTATTTCTTTTTTAAATGATATCTACTGCAGAAGTACCAAAATAATTGTGTATCTGAAAAGGGTTAAAACGCAATCCTAAACATTTAGGATTCGGTTACATGAAAATACACAAACAATGATAAAAAATAGGATCACGTACAGTTTGTTCAGTTAAGCACTTATATTTAGTTAAGAAGCTCACTTGTTAAACAATTCGTCTTTTGCACATATATGCACTCATACCACAACTGCTGCGCAAGCGACAAACACTGTTTGTATGCAGGAAAGTGTTAACAATTCAACACTCCTGATCAATGTGTAGATTTTTATGTCCGTTCAGTACTAGGACATCGCATTAGCAGTGTCACAATAGTATCAACCCCAATGGATCCAGCCTGAATACATGGACTTTCAAGTCTTCCTCTAGTTTTAATTAAATCAAAATTATTTGCATTGTTCTTGCCATTGAATAATCATGTGTAAAGTACAATGCTGTCTTAAAAATATTGTATTGTTTGTGATTGGGTATTGGTTAACGCTGTTTTCGAAATGTGTCAGTAGTTTTTTAACAGAGCGACCGATTCGTCATGATTTTATCACTTAACTAGACAAATACATTTTCGCGTATAACTCATGTTGAACATTCGTTTCATGAATTGCTGTAAAATATGGAGATTGTATTATATAGATACCAGAACAAAGTAAGGACTACACAGATATTTCAAATGTCAAAGTTCAATGAGTATAACTTAACGATTGACAAAGGAAATAAGGACAACAATTTTACATTCTCGTCAATATTTCCCTTGTTATTTGTTATTTGACATTTTAAAATGGAATAGTCACGCATTGGATTTGGAAGTGTCCACAACAACTCAAAAGCAATATAATTTATATGGAAAAGGTGAGCTGTCATCAATAAATAGCCTGGCACAAATTCGGTGAAGAGTTAAGAACAAGATTCTTCCTTGTCGGCCCTGGATAGTTCACCTCACTTGAGTAATGCAGTGTGGTTTGTCATTCCAATCACGATAACACTTAACCCATTTACCCATGTACATCGCTCTAGGTAACTGCATTGAGGGTCACCCACGGAATTTTTTCTATAGACATATAAGGGAGATCCCCTTATCACCGCTCCTGATGGCCATGTTTTTCAACCAATCAACATAGTGCCTAAAATAATCTGCCTAATGTCAACCTTGTATATGTCAATACAATTATTTGGTAAAAGGCGGCGGCATACATTTGGAGGAGAAATGTTAAAGCTTTCACTTTAGCCAAATAACGCAAAACTGCCCGACCCCTGGATAGTGGATACCGTGTTTTTTCAGCAATCAACAAGGTTTAATGGTATCCCAGAAAATGTCACCCAAGGAACATTCCTATACAATTATTTGGAAATAAGCCAAATATATTTGGAAAATAATATGTTTAAAGTTTTGAGTGTAGCGATATAAGGCAAAACAGACCTACCCACTCAACATAGCTAGAAGTAATCAGATAAGAGAGTTACCCAAGGTAATTCGGCCAATTGGTTTGGAGGAAGCTTTTCTTTTCATTCGGTTGCCATAGAAACCAAAATTATTCATGGATAATAATGTTGAAGGTAATTTGGTAAGGAAGTTGATAGGAATCTTTCTGTACAGTTTAATACCAATTGACCTACTGGTTATATAGGAGAACAAAATGGATTCACAATACCTCACTTTGACCTCTTCGTGATTAGGCGAGTTTCAAAAAAGATTATCTTGACAAATAATAATACTGCTTTGAAGCAGAGAAGAACACACTGACGGCAAACAAAGTATTTTCTGTTCCGGGGACTTTCCCCCACAATTGTTAATAAAGTTTTCTAAAATACACTGAGCACTACGGATGAGATGATAGTCGTCTTAATCTTATCAGGTTTAACATTAGAGTACACATGGATATAGACAAGAATGTTGATTATTACATTTCTGCTGCTGATTCCGGGGGCGATGGTGATTGGGATGACGTTGCGATTGATGAAGATGAAGATGATGAGTACTATGCTGATGCCGAGCTTTCGATTTTGCCAAAGAACGAGATCAAACGATGTCATCGCAGTACAGGATACATAACATTTCTTGTTTAATTCTATATTGAAATGCTATTGAGTTAAGTGTTGTGCATGAGCGACATCTGCGATTGGAATAATAAACCTCTCTATAGTATTACAGGAATTTTCAAAGACAATAAGAATATAAATATCATATAACTATATTCCCACTTCAGCAAATGAAAACACATGATTTATCTCCTAATGTTATAATGCTAGAAATCGTTTAATTGAAATAGAAACGCATTTTTAAGAAACAAATCAGATGCAATTTGAGTAGTAAACACTAATTATAAAGCTTGTTATAACAATGAAAAAGTACGAATAAACGTAATCTTACAATACACACATGTATATGAAACTTATGAGTGATTATAAATCATTAGCACAATTTGTTTATTTATGATCACATACACAGGTTATATCAATGATCGCTTAATATGAAACGGTCAATCACAGCTCTCCTTAAAATATCTTTGGTGTTTTACGCCGCTTTCAACATAACAAGTATTTCACGGCGTTTCCTGTACTTTTACACGTGCTACACTAGTCCATTTATGCAGACACCAGCAAGTCACTCGGAATGCTAACCCCGCAACCCTGAGCGCCTAGGAAGGCAGACACTGCTTCCATTAGTTAAAGTAGTTTACTGTTAAGTAATCTCTAGGCACTATAAATTTCCTTTTCATTATATCATAAGTTAGACAATATTCAATCTTGGTATCTGCATAGTGTGATACGAATACGCGCTATTCACTCATTAGTTTAAGAAACTTTAAAAAAGAAATCTTATTATCGTAAGAAATTGAATAAGATAGCATGAAGGCACATAAAATATCTAAATACACTTGTCACTCACATAGTTTGGAGTTGGTTTTACGAGAGTAAAGTGACTAAAGTTACAAAAACAAATTACATCTACTAAGTTTCATATCTTTAGTTTTGTAAAATGTGTGTTAACAGAACATGTATTGTCTGCAATCCTAGGATCAAATATGTGTAACATGATAACATTTTCTTCTTGTTAATTATTTCTTTCTTTGCTATAAACATATTTTTTTCATCCAATTAAATTCATTAATTTTCTTTCTTTGCTATAAACATATTGTTTTTTATCCAATTAAACATATTGTATTTCAGTGTATGTACATAAGGCCCGATAACTATCGCTAGAGTCGTCAACTTTATGTTGTGCTAAATAGCTAGACTGTAATAGCTAGCAAATTTGAATAATTCGTTTTGATATAGTGTTACAAAACAATTGTGGGAGAGTAACATTGCTCACAGTGAAAAGCATCTTATTCCCCAGCAAATTTGTATAGTCTTTTGATACATTTGAACTTCTTTCATAAACTAATAAGAAACAATGGATACACTAGCTACTTATATATCTTTGGCAACACAACGTAGAACTATTTTTATATAACCATTAATTTATACATGTTTACCATGCAAATAATTATAGTTATGTGCGAAATTTTTCAATGGTATAACAAAATTAGAATAAAAATGTATTGATGTAACCGTGTTTGATCTTTTTTAATTCATTTATAAATATGTTTTGTATAACGAGATACATGTATGTTGTGTAAGTTGATAAAATATATTTTATTCTATTCTATTTATGTTGTCTGTATGAGGAGAATGGTGGTTATCTGTTATCAATTGAACAGATGGAACAATGAACAGCTGAGTTTAGAAATTACTAAGGATTAAAATATCCCTGCTGTTCTTAAGTTAATACAGTATTTGTGTATTATTAGTTAGTCTATACTATAATTGCGAACAATGTAGATCAATATCGGTTTTAATATTAGTGCAGTTTAGTTGTAATATGCATTGTTTACTACTTATCAGTAACATATTAGCTAATTAGTTTCAGAACAAGTGCAAGAAGAGTTAAAAAGTGATTTGACTAATTGTAGTCATTCAGCTAGATGATGATTATATATGACATTCTTTATTTATAAATGGCTGTCAAGTTTTCAAACAACTGTATAAGGTAGACTACGGGGGTAATATCAGACAATTACATATGGTTCGCCAGTAGATGGAAACAATACCATCTCTGATAACCACGATATTTAATCTTTTAATCTTCAATTCAATGCAATGGTCTATAACAATAAATAATTTGCCTGCATGCAGCAGACGACTTTTTAAATGTAGTCACAAAGGAAAAAAAAATGTTCTTGAAAGGCAATTTCTATTTTAGCCATAATGTTTTCAAAAGTCGTCTGCTGCATGCAGGCAAAGGTTTAATTCTTTTTGCGTTTTTCTTGTATTATGTGAAAACAAAATCATGTTTACGTTCTTCCCAAGTATAGTGTTTATTTTGATATGCAGTGTTACACAATGTTGGACTATTTCACTTTGTATCCAGATCCACATTTTCCACTATATTTTCTACCGTGTGTCTCAAAACTATTTGTTCATATATCTAAATAAACGTTCTAAGTTGTTTGATTTGAATAACTTCATTAATCTTGTTATTAACAAATTCACACATTCAACAAATCTGTAGTAGATTTTTAAAAACCTTTAAAAATGAAAATTCAACAATTAAATATATCTAAAGACAATGTGTGGCAAAAGAAGTCTGCTGCAGAGATGCGAGTGCATGTGTGAAATATTCAAAACTATACCCAATACATTGACAAATTCCGTGACAATTTTCTTATTTCAGAAACGTATATGATCTTAAATTCTTAAGTGGGAAGTATCTTGTTGCTTGGAGTAATGATGCGAGTAAACCAGAGAATACTTAGATATTCCTCATAATTTTGTTTCTACTCAAGTAGTGCAAATATCAGATATAACAGTTATATCAATGTTGCCTTAACACAATTACAAGATTGTGTTACTGCTCTAGAAGTGTAAATATTAGATACAACGATCAAAGCAATGTCACCTTAACACATTTACATGTTTTTGTTACTGATCTAGTAGTTTAAATATCAGATAAAACGGTTATAGCAATGTCGCCTTAAAACATTTACATGTTTTTGATACTGATCTAGAAGTGTAACAATCAGATACAACGATTTTAGCAATGCAGCCTTAACACAATTACATGTTTTCGTTACTGCTATAGTAGTGTAACTATTAGATGCAACGATAATAGCAACACCGCCTTAACCCATATACATGCTTTTTGATACTGTTCTCGTTTCCCAAACCTAAAGATCAGGTTTCATGTGACGTGAATGTTTATTTCAAACACTAAATATCATAATAAATAAGAAACGTTTTATGTCTTTCTGTATTTTTACACTTTACTGATTGCATATTTTAGACACGATTTCTGTAAAGAAAATGTAAAAGACTTCTGGACGAAGTATTTTGCTAGGCTTCTATCTGCTCTAAAACAATTGTAGAATCAATATATAGTTTGGAAGGAGGGAAAATACCCTCGTTTTAAATGTTCACTATTGTTTTACTTTGCACTTTAACCTCAGAGTACAATGTAAACTTAACTAATTACCTGATACAGACAACGGCGTAGGCACGACTGACGGCCAAGCAACATATTTTGAATAAAAAGGAGATATTAACCAAACTTTCCTACCTAACAACATAAATAGTTTACCAACATGTCATCTTGATTATTTAATTTATAACATACATTTTTTTTCAGAAACTACATCATATCAGGTCAACAGTTGCAGGTTTAATAATATGTTGGCATTCATTTGTGATCAACACTATCCAGTTGTTAAGCATCACTTACGATATGTGACTGTCTGCCATGATAAGGTCTGTTCATTGAACGAATCATTTCTAACACGTGCCACTTAGCAGCATTGTGAATTGGTCTGACTTTCCAAGAGTTAAGAAGGCACCACAGAGCATGGTGAGCTTTATTTTCTTGTTTGCATATCCATCCTAACATGTTCCATGCGGTTTCCTCATGTCCAAGGTTTGGGTCTGTACTTATGACGTTCACTAAGTTGTCAATGGCATCTTTTTTATAAACGGGCTTGTTTTCTTTAGAATAAAGGACATACTGCATGAAATACAGATACACTCTGGAATCCACAACAATCCAGTCAAACCAGGAATCCTTCCGTTCATCCCTAGAACCAGGTGGTGTATTAACCGAACGATACATCTCGTAATGCAGAGCTGGAGGAACAAGGTTGGCCAGATGAGGTGGAAAACATAAACACCCAGTTGTACAAGTTCTCGCGAACTCTATGTATGAAATGTTTTGTGATCCGAACATCCGTACGAGTTCTTCGTATGCCTTATTCGCATATGTTGGCTGTTTCATGTTGCATCCACAAACTGTTACACCATATGATTTCAAAGCTGTTTCACATTTCAGTAGAATCTCTTCACAGGCATCATACCTATGACTCTGCATACAATAGGAAGCGACTATCAAATACTCTGAGATAAGGTCACAATCTTTACTTTTTTCAATGTAATATATGAACGTATCAAACAATATCTTCAGTAGATCTCCGTCACCGGTAGTCAGTATAATACTCGCTAAACATTGTGCTATTTGTAGACGTATGTGTGGAATAACGTAACGTATAGCTTGTCTTGTTTCTTTTTCAGTATGATCTCTAAAACACATCGTGTGTAGTAAATTTGTTTCCAATGAGTGTACATTTAACAATAAGTGCAAGGCTGTTCTTCTTCCACAATCACTAAGACTAACATGCACTGAAGTCCTTAACTGTAAATTGAGACGTGTGTATATCAATGATACCATTTCAGATATATTACTATGTTTTACTCTCATTATACTAGGCCCACGACCGAACAACACATCGTATAACACTTTTCCGACGTCATCACATGTCAATGACCATATAAATGAACACCAATGTTCTATCATATCCTCTAGGACAACCTGAACCATGCGTAGAGTACTGTACTCAAGTCGGTCAAACATGTTTTCATCCGGCATGAAATAATTTGGGCAGTTTTGTTCTTTAACCCAATGTAACAGCAATTTGATACAAATAAACGTGCATTTTAAAATGTTTCTACGGGTCCAGAATTCGCAGGGCGTAGTTTCAACTGCATATAACACACATGTTTTACAGTGATACGACGAGATCGATCCGGGCACACGCTTTTGTATGATATCTTTCTTGATAATCTTAAGTAAAATGTAGCATTTGTGCTGCGTAGGGTTAAGACTTGCCATGAGTTCACGTTCCTGAAGGCAAAATGACAACCTCCATTCAATCGGACCATTTTCACTTGATGGGTGATTTTTCCCGACAAAGAAACATCCGGATTCTTTCAACTGATGTATTTGTGTGTCATTAAGTCGATTGCACCTAATAATTCTTCTTAGCCAGGAATTGGTAAAACTTGGTATGTGCTGACATCGGTATGCCCAAACTAAGTCTTGATCTGTATTTCCATTTACACCATCACGTGTCCAAGCAGGACTATTAGGATTGCGATATACATCACTATCAACAACTTGGACGGTGTTTCGTAAACAGATCCTACCGTTTAAGTCGGTTGCTAGACGCTTCGAAGTGAAAGTGTGTCTGTTATAAAGAGGATCTTTGTTCCAGACACATTGTAGTTTAAAATACCCAGGTCTAGTGGTGTCATCAGCTACCATGAGCAGTGCTCGTCTGTATTGAGGTGCATCAGAGATCCTCTCTACAACAGGTTGATGTTGACAGGTTAGTAGGTCTAGGTCTGAATCCATCCCTGTTGTTGTTGTACCCTCACATCTACTTCCAAATATGTAATGGGTGACTCGGTTGTTAGCTAGGCATAAGTTATTTAACATGGTTTTGGTAATTTCCCAAACAACTGACGCTTCTCTGTGCTTGTCCCTTATTTCTTCAGAAGCACCGATCCAATCTAGAATTTCATATAGACGGAGTGATAAATTGTGATACTGATCATCCATTTTGTAAACATGTGACCTGTAAATAGAAACGAATTCATTGGAGATGAAGACTAATTTATCAATGTTCATGTACAAATTGATAATCAACCATTTATGAATTGGTCAAATTAATATTGGCATTGGTCCCTGATACGTAAAAACAATCTTGATCTAGATATTGTTTAGTTATCTATTTTGATATATGACTCATTTTTTTGTTTGACACTGCCAAGTGTTTAGTTTGTGCGGTTTGCTTGAGTTGATCATTGTTGATACTTTACGCATAGTCCATAATATTGGTTAACTCGCGGAACGGCTCATAAACTGTTTGAGCTATTACGACAATAAGCCTTTATAAATGGTTACACCCTGCATTAGATAATACACAACTTCATGCCATTAGACTAAATTTCAATAAAGGGTACTCAAAACCCATATGATTGCAAATGCTGAGTAGACAAAACCATTGATTGTGCTAAACATAATGTCCATGATGTTAGTATTTATTATATTTAGACGTCTTTTGCTTATACAAAGAGATGTCAACCAGATGTCAACATAAGAGTTTTATACATTGGGTTCTCTGTGAGCTATAGGGCTGTACTGACCTCTGATTTGATGGCATGTCTTCAAATTAATTTAAAAAAACTCTTAAAATGTTACTTCTTGAAAAAGTTATTTATCATGATTAAGGACAATATTGGGAAGAGTGTATAATATGAATTTGATATTGAACAGAAACATTTAAGGAAAAGGAGAATTCAAGCAAATGTGGGCTTCATATACCAGGGTGTAATCAACTATGCAAGTGTTTAATTATGAAAAGCTATATTTCATTCTTCCTAATAAAAATATAAACATTATAATATATAGTGAGTTAATTAGTCGATTATTTCCAAGTTATTTAATAAAGTAGCAATCTTAGGTACCAAATGTTTAGCACCCAACCAACATTTAGATAATGCATTCTAATATATTGTGTTAAGTATAATATTCTTAGTGTGGAGTAAATGTGGGCTTCATATACCAGGTTGTAATCAACTATGCAAGTGTTTAATTATGCAAAGCTATATTCCATTCTTCCTAATAAAAATATAAACATTATATGATGTTTAGCATCCAACCAACATTTAGATAATGCATTCTCATATATTGTGTTACGTATGATATTCTTAGTGTGGAGTAAATGTATCCAATACTTTATTATAAGAACGTATTTGGTGATATACAATGGAAAATGTCCAAGTTCTCCATACATTGATGCATTGCTAGAGCTTGCTTTAACGCCGAGAATGTGTTTACCGAATTTAAGATGTACTCGTTCTAGGTCGTTTGATTTACTCCCCCCACCCCCACCCCCCAAATAGGACACCCATATTTCTGAGTTGACCCCACAAAAGCGTCAAATAATTGAAAAGATATAACTGGACATAATTAGAACTTCATGATATTTATTAGTAAAACATTCATGACTTTTAGCGATTTCCCAATAATGTATTGATTATTTAGTTAAAATGCGCCCGTGTGGTTAAAAACATTACCTAGATAATTAAAAGCATCAACCACTTCTAAGACTTGGTTAGTATAATACCACTGTTCAGAGGGGAGTACAGGACCTCTTTTGCGAAATACCTCTATCTTAGTTTTATTCTGTTTTTACCTCTAAACCCCAATGCTGACAATAGTCATATAGCTGATTGAGACTTTTTTGCAGATCCTGTACCTAATTACCAACGAGCACCATATCATCAGCGAATAGAAGGGCAATAATACATAAATTCATTAAGGTAAACCCGAGTCAATTTTATTTTGTGAGTAAAGTTCCAAATCATTTAAAAACATGGCAAACAAAATTGGAGAATTATTTAAACCTTGTTTTAAACCAACTGCTACATTGAAAAAGTCCGAGAAAGAGTTCACATGTTTAACGCATGATTTTACTGTTGAATACATTTTCTAGAATAGTCTATGTATTTTCCCGTCCAATCCTATTTTGTAAAACTTACACCATAGTGTATTTATATAAACAGAGTCAAAACCCTTTTTAAGATCGACAAAAGCGCAGAGGATACGCATTTTATCATACAGAAAGTTTTCAATTAAATTCTGTAAAATGAAATTTGCATCTACAGTGCTGCGTTTTTTTACGAAAACCGAATTGTGCATCTGACAATCAGTTATTATTTTCAAACCATTGTTCCACTCTATTGGTTAAGATACTTGTAAAATAACTTTCCTAATTTACTCATTAATGTTATTCCTCTGTAATTATTAGGTGAGGCTTTATCTCACTTTTTAAAAACCATCCGACCATTGTTGTGTAAATTAACCTGCATCGAATATTACATTAAAAAGATCTGTAAAATGTCCAGTTAAAATTTCGTCGGATTCAAGAAATTTTTTATTCAACACATTGTCAATAGGACAAGATGCCTTTTTGCGAATTAATCTTTTAATTGTCGACTTAACTTCTTTATAAGTTATAGCTATATTTAACTCAGAATATGTAGGAGTTTCGGTATGGAAATCTGCGTCCTCAATAACAAATTCAACATGGTCTATACGTGTAGTGCGTATATCACTATAGACATCTGAGAAATGCTGCTTAAAATCGTTAATATGAATATCAGACGCGCTTTTACTTTTTCTAAAATTCTCCCACAATTCTCCAGGCTTGCGTTTCTTTGAATCAATTATTTCCCTGTTCTTTTGGCCTGGGGCTTTAGCCCCTGGTCATAGTTGTAAAACAATTTTTTGGGAGTTGGCAGCCTGCCCATTGCTGTTAGCACCAAACAACGCATTTAAGGTTGAGATTGTGCGAGAAAAATAGTTCAACATGGATTCAACAAAACTGCATTTAAAATGTTTAGTTATCCCAAAAAAGATTATTATAATGTTCTTGGAACATCAGTGAAAAACTTAAGGCGCTTGAACTCTAATATAAGTTGTACAAAGGTTTTGGAATTAATGCGCCGAGAGGTCAAATATGGAACCATATTAACTATTTCAAAACATTCGCGAAGTGTAACGGAAAAGTACAAAGAGTCGCGTGACAAATGCAGAAGTGGATCTGCCAGTTGATAAAGCACTAAACGACGAGTTGGTAAACTTTATAAGGGAAGACCTGCCATTGGACGATGCACTCCAAGTGTAAATCGAGGGCTGGATTAATAAATGGGGTGGTGTATCTCCCTTATCTTACCGACCAGTCAACGACTGACGACATGATAAAGGAAGTCAAGAGATTAAAAGGTCGACACAATTCGGGAGAGCGATCACATTTTTGGTGACAATTTGCGAGTTGGAAAAAAGAATTTCAACAAATGGCCTCTTAAAGTCCGACTGAAAATCAGCAATGGCGAAGAAGATGCTTACAGGAATGTGCCTTATGTCTGCACATAGAGATATGGATATCAACCTTTATGTTTTCAAAAGTCTTCCACTGCATATTTATATTGTTATTATGAATTAAAAACATAGCCTTACTAGTATCACTTAAACCCCAGTCACAATTACCTTGCAAGTAGTTTGCAGCGGATTTCTAGGCATTCCCGGCCGGAATCCTTCGGGACTACTTGCGGGCATAGAGGTACTTTTTAACTCGGACGTAAAACATCATCGCACATTAATCGGCTGATGCCTGGCCGATGTCCGGCCGTGTATCACACATATCGATCGAGCACCGGGCCAAATTGTGAACCACCCAGACGATCCAGACGCCACTCAGAGCCCGGTCGTAAATCGGGCAGAAATTGACAATGGACAAGCTGGCGTCTGGCCAATCATCCACTGTAGCTCACAGGTTATGAAAGCCGGTGCATTGCGTCATTCATCAGATCACCCAGTCGCGCTCTTCACAGAATGTAACAAGTTAACTCACAGTTTATCAAAAAAGTGTCAGAATAACAGAGAGAGAGAGAGAGAGAGAGTGGCAGTGAAGTGTATGAGACCATGCCTCTCCTATTCAACCACCAATGCATCAATAACCCAAGTTGTAAAGGTAAAGTGCAAACGCCATCCACTCCGGCAACCGGACCACCCGATCACGCTGTGCAGGTGCCCACAAGCGCTGTTGATGTATCAACGACATTATCGTAATAATGTTTTTCTTAATGCTATCTTAATAATGTTCGAATATATGGGTCATATTTGGTCAGAAACCAGTTTACTTGGCCATATTGAAGGGAAATCTTGTTAACCCTCTGGAGGCTTCATTTTTGACTTGAGCATGTTTAAATGTATCAGAATGTTTGTCTTAATGTACGCCAAGTTCGATTATTGGGCAGGTCTGTTCACAAGCAATATAATCTGGATTATTTCCTACTATTACAATTCCAGTCACCTGCGAGTAAAACACTTCCTAGATTGTCAAAGTATGCAATATCTTGAGATAATATCTCAAATACATCAACATCTATAAGGCTAGCAATTGGCGATTCGTAAGACTATAAATAGAGGCCACATACATCTTTAAAATTAAAGTAATGCTTTTCAAATTGAAACCATACTATCGTATGATATTGATTGTTAACGATTGATACACCAGTCGTGGTGGTATCTCTGACATGTTTCACTATACCGCCGCTGTTTCTTTTGGCTTTCTTATGTTTGAATTTTCTATAAAAGTTATGATTCACAAAACCATCTAAATCAATATTAGAGTTACCATCAGTCCACGACTCTGAGAGAAAATCAACGGCATTTTCACACAAATATGATATAAATTCCGGATCACATAGCTTCCGATCTGATAACCCGTTACAATTCCACACAAATACCTTCGCTCCATTCTCCGGTAAATCGTATGCAGCACGATGGGCTTTTCCGTCGATATATAAAGTATCGAAGGCGATCCAAGCCGAACGCCCTGGCTGCTGCGCTGCCTTCTCTTTCGGAACCAAACCTTTTCGTTTACCAATTATCTCTGGTGAAAATTGATCATGCATATATAAATTGGAGCCATTCAACTTCGGCCGTTTATTCCTTACAATTTCACGATCCTCGAGGAATGTAAATTTAGCTACATTTGACCTAATTACGAGTATGTGTTCAGGCTCAATCTGTAGTGAATCGACATAATTCTAGGCAAGTTTCAATCGGTCGACAATAAAGGATCTAAATTTACTTTCCGACTCGTTTGGTGTTTCGTTGGGCATTTCTTCTATTTCGCAGTATATCAAGTTGTTGCGCATAATTTGCGATTGCAGATACGTTTAGGTATCCTTTAGCTTTGAATTTTCATTAACTAAATGGTCAATATTAGTGTCAGCGGATGAAAATTCTACTTTACCAAAACGATCATCTATAGTTGAAAACTTCACACTGGTAGTTTTGTTTTCATCATGAACGTAAGTCAACAGCTTATTCAGCTCTCTGTCGAAGCTGTTAACTTTCTGTTCAAGAACGTCAAGTGGTTTTAATTTGGATTCAATGTTAACAATTTTCGTGTCCATCTGATTCAAGTATGCAAATATGTCCGCATTAGATGGGAATTGCTCATCAACAGTATCCAAAATGGCCCCTTTGTCAGTTCCATTTTGCTTCGAGGTCGCCATCGATAGACTATGATCAAGAAATACAGATGAATGCCCACTAAGAGAGTCACGCCTTCATACACATATTGTCTTTTACTATTGAAATATAAATGATACAATGATATTTTTCTATGTCATCAATGTTACACACAGTAATGCAATAATTGTTAACATTGCACACAGCACATTAATTAACCTTCACTCTGTTGCACGTAATTGTAAATATCATTTAGGTTTCAGAACATGCTGGAGCATAATCTGAAATTACTATCAATATATACGTGTATCAGTATCAAAATGCATATCCGTGGGGAAAACGTAGATTTGTTTTATTTGCTACTGATTAAGTAAAGGATTGTCAATTAATATTGGGGGACCTAAACTACATTAACCCTGCTTTGGACATTATACACCATTATGCAATTATACTAATTTTCCCAACTTGATGTTTGTTATGCTGTTACATTTAAGCCAATTGCAATAGTATATCAGTTATATAACAGCGTCCCCGTGCCTTGGTTGATTTATCAGTAGGAACTAGTTTATCTTGATAACGATTCATGAAACGATATATTATTATCGCAACCCATATCACCACAGAGGTAAGGCAATACAATCCTTTGTTCAGATTGAACCCTGGTAGACCACTACGATGTCGGAGTTATTAATACTAAAACTAATGCTCCCTATTGCACATTACACATCATTCAAATTAAGCATTCTAGGTGCACATTACCGTGAGACACCACACTTCGTGTCTCATTGTGTTTTTAAAAAATAATCACTTTCATCATATCCTACCAATTACACTCAGCCATGAAATAATTTTGTACATTTTAACCAAACCCATTTTCGACTTCATGTAATCAAGTGCACATTACCAATTGTACCACTTTCGCACAGATGCCACCTAATGGGCATTAACCATAACCACTTTCCACTTCATGTCGTCATAGGCCCTCTTTCCGATTGATGCTGCATAGTGTATTATTCCATAAGACCCCTTTCCTCTTGATACTTCATGGCGCATATTTCGATATTCCACTTGATACCACCTTGTACACTTTTACATTTCAAGCAATATGTTCATGAGGCCTCTTTCTACTAGATTTAAATATGTGAATATTTATGAGGGCACTTCCTGCTTGATTCTAGCTAGTGCATATTTATGAGGCCAATGTCTATTTATTTCTAGTTAGTGCATATTTATGAGCCCACTTTCCACTTGGTCCTGCCTGGTGATAGTGTCTGTTACTTTGATTTTGTATAACCTTTTATATGTTAACGATGTTTGCATCCCTCACTTAAATGATGTTATCATCGGCGATTATATATCGGCCTGTACCGCGGTATATTATCGTAATATGCATAGCAGGTCTGTGAAATAATATCATGGCAGAGTTTATTTTTATTCTCAACTCTTTAACGTTAACTTTATTTAAAAGGCATTTCAAATAAAGACATATACTTTAACCAAACTGTCATTGTCGAAAGAAACGTGCACATTGACGTATACAACGACGTTATATAGCATTTAGAGATATACTCATCTACCTTAACACTTCACCATTTTAAAATTTTCGACCAGCAGTCCATATTTGTAATATATGTTAGATAAACATACTTAAAGTTCAATTTTGACCGCCAGCTATGTCAACGTTATGCACTTAAGTTTAATATTACCATGGCGACAGTTCACATATTCATTCTGCCTGGGTAAGCACATGAGTTCTATACTAGACACTGTGCCTTGCCCATGGGCACCCTACAATGGCCATCGTGACACGAGTGGGGATCGAAGCCGAGACGTCCGGTTTCAAATTCCCGACGCTCGGATCTCAACACTCGACCATGGTGGATTCCTACGTACCTGACTATTTATCGTCGTAACAAAGAGACATAACCTTACATAGGTGTATTAATTACAGTAACCATTGATAAAGAGATATCTGATTTTGTTTTTTTCTTTAGCATGTATCTTTAGACTACACTTTCAAGCTCACGAAAAGGTTGACTGATTGGAGTTCAATACCGTTTTCATGGTAATTTAATTGTTTCACGTCTAGCGTTTAATATCTTGAGTTATGACCTGTACTCCACAATTTTTTCTTCGAGATAACTAGCAACAATATTATTCTGACGAGTTGTACGTACTACAACAGTTTGTTGGTGATAATGTGCGTTTGATTTTGATTTTTTTTTTATGTATTTTACACATTTGAAACAAATAAAAGTGCTTTTACATGTGATTATTCATTAATAATATGTCTATACAAATTAGATATATTTCAATATCGAAATCCAAACATGTTCACTATATATTTATGTTTCTATCTTGATATTGATTGAATGATTAAAGCGTAGCCCGAATTTAACAGGTGTTTCACTTATATCACGTGGGTCAGGCCATCACATGTGTAGCATGGCTTTCCTGAGGAATGCTTACTCCATACAACATTCCTCTTACGCAGCCTATCAACATAGACTATTTAGTCCATTGTGGGGAGATGAATGACGCTAGTCACAATGACGTTTGTCAATCATCCGAAACAATGCCTAGCGAGGTCAAAGTCACTTAACATATATCCTTCTTGATATGATAGTTGAACAATGGACACCAAAGGTATGCCATATTGATTGTACATTCTCACATGTTCTCATTACGTGTCTGTTGTTTGTGATAATAGTGTGTTTTACTACATTTATGCATGTACATGTTACTTGCAACACACAAGTGTTTATATGCCAAAAAACGACTTTGAACATGACCTCTGTGTATATTTTATTGATAACTAATGTTTTACCAGAACAGTTTCTGCGTATAAATATAGTCCAATCCTGGTATACAGTAATCAATATTGTTGTAAGAGTACCTGACACTATACACATTATGATACTTCCTTAAACCTTAGCAGATACATATAACCCCTCGTTTGTTTTAATATGCACAATATATATTGCATACAGCCTCTAAGTTAATACTCCGACAGTTTGTGCATACATGATATATTACACCGTATCATTGTTTACAACGTTGTATTGCGCCCGGCCCCGCTGTATCAATAAGCTGCAACGCGGGCTGCACATCCAGGGATTAAGAGCTTGAACCCAAGCTCGGTCAACATTCTTTCGGACGTGTGACTTAAGGTTATGCCACACGCAATCTGACTAAAGTACACGATCTGACCAAATGTAAGATCTGATGACGATCAATTCGAATTCATCTTCTAGTTTTATCGGATTTCCAATATCGCTATTTTTAGACCCACCAAGCTATTTTTATTTGAACCAATCAGATGACTCGTTTCAACAAATGTTTGGCTTAACCTTCAAAATGGCATCATCAAAGTTGAGCAAATTTGAAATAGAACATTTAAAACCAGAGCAAAGAACACTTTTCGATGCTGTATGGTCAGGGAAAGACTGTATCGGTGTTTTGCTAATAGGAGATGATTTTAATGAGATTGTGCCACACGCGGCATTCGTTTTGAAATGGTATATGTGAAAAAGTTGCCATTTGCTTGAAAATACTAGTGCTTTGAATATTGGTTTAAGAAAGTCGGGAAGCACATTGGTAGGTGAGCTTACCGCCGTGGTATGAGTGAAAACTAGTTGAGGACGGCGATTAACCGTAATCAATCAAATCAAACAATATGTAATATTATCTCGCATCACATTTTACATGTACTGAGGGTATGACTAAACCTTAAAACTTCAAAATAATTGACTGCACAGTTTGTGTGTGAATGATCAGAATAATTATCGAAAATATCCATTTCGCTCACAGACGGCTTTCGAGAGTTAAAGTTATTTGCCACGTCCATGGGCATAGAGAGGTCGTTTTTTGGCTTAATGTAAAGACTATCTTTAAAAGGAATTCTTAACCAAAGTGAAGACTTTGTGGAAAAGAGGTCATTGTGAGCTTATTTTCTTGTGCTATTATCTGCTGCAGGTGCGTCAACTTGCGTCTGCAAGATGAAAGAGGCTTTAAAAAGATAATAACAATAAACTAAGTACAGTCATAATACCCTTACCCATGGTAATTTGATCCCTTATTGTGAAGTTTTACATTGTTTTCTTGTGATGTTTTTCGAAACAGACCCATTTTATTTCCTTCATATTTCGATAAAGACGACCGCTAAAAACTAAAAACATCAAGAACGCTTCAGAACTATTGATACTGTGTAGAGGCGCAAACTTATACCTTTCCTGTTCGAAATTATTCTCAACACTTTCTCGCAGATAGAACTCTCGAATTCCAAAAGTCGACCTGATATGACTGAACTACTGTTGACAGAAGCGTTGACACATTACAAAAACAACACAACTAAATATCTCACCTAACCCACTGGAACACCCTTTTGACAGACACGATTTATAGGAATTTCTTCACAAATACAATAAAGTATGTTTCCTCTCGATTACAGGATGTGGTTATGACTTAACAGTCTATTTTAAGTTTGAATTATACTATCCGGAACAATTGCACTTACAGCTTGCGTGTTTGCGCCATCGTGCATTATCATGACGCTACACAAATATTCAAAGAACATGACAATAAGCACCACACAAATAAGATAGTAAAGACTTAATGTTTAATATCGGTTTAAACCTTTATAAACTTACATAAGATTTCAGCGTTGGGTACTTGGAACCAGGCGTGCCCAGTTCGACCCCAAGGTACAGCGGTATTGGTGGATTGCACTTTGGAAAGTCATGTTTCATAGCATCGTTCTAGTTTGTTTACCCACGGAACATGAATAAGTGGTAACAGAAAACAATGTTAAAGACGGTGTTATACATGATCAATATAAATAACCATAGAGAAACCCTTAGAAAAAATTGTATTTCTTATTACTTCACTTGAATGTATATTATTGATATTCAAACATAGGTTCACTTATAACATATGTATTGTAAGGTATATGGTCGATTGTGACCATGACCTTCACATATCTTTGCACGTGGATAATACAGTTGTATATTAAAGAAACAAAAAATGAAATAATATATCTCTAATCACGTGCGGCTTCCCTAACATATGTGACTGCTACATTATGTGACCATGGTATTAATGCGGCAGCCCAGTAAATATATTGGCCGTAGATAGTTTACACCCCACGGCTGCCACGGCAAATCTGACTGATGCAAATACCCTAGGGTAGCCGTACGGCAACGCAATGCCACCGTTCGCGCGACATATGGTCGCCTTGGAACCGCTCTACGGCATGGCTACGGCATGTCGAATTGCTTCGGCAAACCTAGAAACAGTTATAACTTTGCGCTTTAATCCTACGGCGACCCATACAGAATGTAAAATATAGGGATAAGCCCTAGAGTAACCCTGGGGCCACTGCATATCTCTCGATTGAAAGGGCCTACGGCCGCCTTATCATAGCCGTAGAGCAGATGTGACTGAGGCATTATACGGGTTATATCAAACTAAACCGACATGATTAAACATGGTCATTCCTGTTTTTTTATTCAGTACATCATGACCCGTGTATGTCGAAAAGGGGATCCCATTTTATCACTGTAACACGATAATATTAAGGTTTATTTTTGGGAGACAAAAAGGGATACATATCTAGATTTGTCAAAATGTCCATTTAAGCCTCTTTTGAAGGAAGGCCGACAATGAATAATGAATGGTGAGGCTTTGTGTACTGTTACCTCTTACCTAATATCATATTCAGATCCCACACTTGTAAACATAATTCTCAAATACTGTCGGAAGTGTAGTTATAAGGAAATGTTTGGTTTCCTTTTATGTGAAGGCAAACGTTTGTGATCAAATGTATTAATTTTGCATTCCTAAGCATCTACAATATGTGACTGTCTGAATTAAGGCTGTTATTGAATGTATCATTTCTAGCACGTGCAACTTAGCAGCATTGTGAATAGGTCGCACTCTCCAGAGGTAAGAAAACAATTCAGAGCTCGCTGTAGTTTCTTTTCTTGGTTGAATATGCACCATAACAGGTTGTAGGCTGTATCCTTATGTCCAAGAATTAGGTCTGAGGTTATAGCATGAAATATTCCTGTTCTATTAAAAAAACCAAAGTTATGCTTTTAGGCACTGCGGAGAAACTTAAAAATAGAAATGCACTACATCTACATCTTACTATCAATGATGAAGTTTTAAGTTGTGTTGATTGTCATAAACTATTATGAATTCATATTGACCATACATTGACTTGGGGTACCGGCTTTGATACCCAAATAAATGAAATGCATCTCGCAGTGCACGTTTGCAGAGATTTAAGATTTATCTACCTGTACATGCCAGAACAGTTTTCTATTCTTCTTATATTCTTCCACTGTTAGACTATGGAAGTACAGTTTGGGGATCCTCCTCACAAATTAACATTGAACAATTAATTAAACTTCAAAAACGAGCCGCACGAATAGTACTAAATAAAGATATTATGACACCCTTTGCAGAAATGTTCCAAGAATTAAACTGGCTACCATTTGATAAAAGAGTCAAGTATCAGAAATGTATCATGATGTACACGGTCCTTAATAATCAAACTCCATTTTACATAACAAACAGATTAAACCAAGCCAATAACATGAATGCCAAATATTCATTAAGGTCTGTCTCTAATCTCATTATTAAATGACAAATGAGGGCCTCGTGTAAGATTAGTTTTTGTAACTAAATGAGTTATTTTTACACTCATAAAATAAAGTAATTATTATTATTATTATTGTTATTATTATTACAATTCACATACTCTTATAGATAAGAGTCGACTGCTGTCAAAAGGAAAGGTTACCAAAGGCTTTTTGAAGCAGAGTAACAAGAAACATCTTAATGAATACTATTATGTTAATTTGTGTTTTCCTATTCTATTACCATTCACATAATGTGCTTGTGGTTAATCCCAAACCCATTCAGCTTCTTATTTTTAGAAAAATCGATTTGAACATTTTTAACATAATATTCTTCCCTCTGGATAGAAATGCCACTTTAAGGTTATATATTTTAATTATTTCGTGCATCGACACCACCAACATAGGTTGTATACATGGCGTCGTCTTTTATGCGATGTCCCTCTCATTTGATACCAGTCATTGTAATGTTAAAGTGAAATAATAAATGATGAGTTGTTCTTGTATCATGTTGTGGATGGGAAAAAACCAGATTATTGGGGTTCTTTACATAAATTTCATATTATGTTCGTTGCATTTTATAACAGTCATTACATAAGAGCATACAATCACAAATTATACTTTTCTCCAAGATTTTCAGGATTTCAGGATTTCTGTTGATAAGACAAATTGAATACTTATTAAAAAAATGTACTGGGACGAACTTTTTCTCTTTTGCCACAATATTTTTTTTAAATTATCTGTTGCGGTTTCGTCAAAATGCGTCCGCAATGGGGAAAGTCTTAAGTAAACAAGTAGGGAAAATACAATAAGTATAGTCATAAAAACCTTACCCTAGCAAGTTTACCACATTATATCAGATTCATATCTAACGTACATAAATTGTAATCGTAACGCTACATAAAACATACCTGCCCACATAAGGTTAACGTATCGCCGTGAAAACAATTTAAAAAGCTTTCCAAGCGGTGTTAAACTCCAATAAATCAACTATTGATATACCTTTTTACCTTAGGATAGCATTTGCAAAGTTTCAATGCTTGGATCATGAATAGAATAATGAAGAAGGCAGAAATTATATTGCTCCAAGAGAAGAGAGGATTTGCACTTATTGTCTTGAAAAAATCGCAATGGATGGTATTGAGGATAAATTGCATGTTGTTTCCATTTTCAAACATTATGAGGATTTCAGGAACATTTGTATAGGTGAAATAAATGTTAAAACAGCCGACTCATTCACTAAATTCATGTCATGTTGCAAGAGATCAAGTGCATTCAATATATGTCAATTAGTGCGCAAAATACTGTTGATAAGAAATGAAGAGTATAACCTTAGCATTTAACATCAATAATTCTGATCTTTATCTACAGTAGTTGTTATTCATTTTATATTTATATTCAATAACAACTTCATGAAAGTCATTTACAAATGTTTTATTTTGTTGTTGGTGAGGGTGGGGGGAGGAGGGTAAACCTGCATATGTACTATTGTTTATATTAGAGGCCGGTGGCTTAAATATTTGAATCTTGAATTTTGAGAACATCTAGACAAAATAACACTATCTATGCACTATAAATGAAAGAAGCGTAAACAAAACAAATAACTGAATACTTAAAGAAACAGGAAGAATTGCTCATTATGATCAAATTATCCATGTTTTCCATTTTCCCTTTTTCTAACATCGGTTCATTATCTACACTAGTTCATATCTATCGTATATATTATGTTACATAACAACTAGAGTTTAATACAAATACTTGTATTTGTGAGGGCAAAACTATATATGTATTGTTTATATTATGGGCCGGTGGCCTACACATTTAAATACATTATTTGAATCTTGAAATCTTTGAATATAAGAAGTACAGAAGGAGCATGGATGTAGATAATAATTTAGCAACATAAATAGAAATTAGCGTAGCTTAACGGCAAACCTCAAAAGTAACAACTGACTATTAATCAGTTTAATTTTCAACTACAATGACTGTTATCAGCATAACATACACGACGAAATCATGTATAACCCCTTTGTAGATTTTCCCCATTTACATTTTTGTAAACATGTCTTACATTTACTTACTTCCAGGCATAAAAAGAAAAGTGGCACACACTTTCTTCATTGTTTGTTTTCATTAACACAATCTGGATTGTTTAAATAATATAAAGGAACTAACAAAATCATGTTTTAAAGAGTTTGCTCTGTTGGTTAAGCGGTGAACATTTCATTTAATAATAAAACAGAGTTGTGAAGGTACATGCACATACAAGGTAAATACAGTGGAATTTCTATGTCGTCATTTTCTATGTTAGGACATAATGTGACATATATCTATTAATAGACCAGTCAGAGTGAGTGTGATATATACATGTTGTGCGTCTTCGTTGAAAACGCATTAGATTAACCAAATTTGAAATCAAACTAAGAAGTACGGAATCAAAAGGCTGCCAATGAAAAGACTCCGATTCGATTTTCGTTTTATTATTTAATCTTAGTTTATACAATCAGATTTACCAAGTCAGCTATGCCACATATCTAAAATCAAGAAGATGTTACACTGCACACGCAATATGATTTTAGTTTGTTCAAGAGGTTCAATACATGAATTAATGCATAGTCAATTGTCCTTTTATTGCTGTTGTCGATTAACATGTTATTTCATCAAAAGAACTTTATGAACAATTAAACATTGGAGGTTAATTACACGAAATTAATTTCAATTCATTTACAAATGCGTGATTGTCATACCAATGTTTATAATGATCAGGGTAAATGGTAGGTCAACCTTGGCTTGAAAATAATATTATATTTTATATGTTAAGAGCCGTCTGCTATGAAAAAATCTGAACAGAAAAATAACTTACAATACAATACAATTCTTTGTTGCCTCCATTTTTGGAGATATCGTAGAATAAGTTTTGCAATACACAAAGAAATTATAGATTTTCAATAGAAGAAAAAGAACAAACATATTAACATACATAAAGGACACAGACAAATACTGACTTCTATGTTTATATATACAAGTACTATAATAATTTACATAAGTATTTAACTATCAATTATTAACATCAACCTCAAACATAGTGTGTTTAAGCTTGATGTTAAACAATACTGATTGTCGTTCAGAACTCTGACACAGTTTAACTGAACACAGCGAATCACAAAAGTGAACGTGAGCTGTAAAGACATTCTGTTGATACGTGAATTGACGACTAGAGGTAGTGGTGCACCGATAATGCGGAGAACCCAAGCAAAATGGTCTAGAGCATAAAGCTCTTTAACAAATATAATATCAAACAGAGAAATCATTTTCCGTTTGAGTTCAAATCGTATCACTTCTCTGCAGCTGCATTCGTGCACTAAATTAACTAATTCCTCTTGGGATAGCTAGCCTCATTTACTGCAGGTAAAACTTGTTAGTGTAATGGGCCTTGACCATAGTTTTGCAATAGTTTTCATAGTTGATCTAAAGGCACTCAACTTGGAAACTTGGTAGACGATGCTAGGTTCGATCCCTGGCTGAAAACAAACATGTAGTTTTGGTTCATGGTGAGGCTTTTTACTCAAAAGGAATACTCACGCATACTAATCACTTGACGACCTGTATTCATCCATGCTGATTTAGTAGGCATTGAACTATCCCGGAAATAACTGTTAAATATAGATTTTCTAAGTCTTGTTCGTTTTAGCTGTATTGTCTGATAAGTGTATTGCCTTACAACTTCCGCGAAAGATCTAACATTTTCGCGCTTATCGTTAACTGCTCCAAGTTGTCGGCAGTAACTACGGAATGTTCACCTGTTTCAACGACCACACGTTTATTTTTAAGATACAAAGATACAATACCATATTATATTGTATTGTTTTGTTTATTTACTGCTTAGATGGTCGAGCAAAATTTAGAAACATCATTTTGTAACTGTTCGAGTTATGTACCTATATCCGGTGAATCTCTGGGCAAAAGGAACATATTACGGTTTTGTTGCATTGCAAATGATTCACTAGCATGCTGTCTAGCCACTTCGTTTACAGTGGTGAAAACGTTCCTTATGATGCATAAAATGTCAGGTTTTATGAATGTGTCTTCGACTATTATTATGTCTTCTTCTCCGACAGTAACTGGATTCTGGGCAGAGTTAGAAAAAACATCAAACATTTCGTTGGGACATTCGCCATTATTAAAAGCAAATAAGACATAGCAATCATTGGCACATTTATTTCTTTTGTAGAAGAATGCGTTGATCTTCGATATACAAGGCGAGTAGTCGGGCAACCGATGTGCAGTTTAGCTCGTTTTGCAAGTCGTTCTCGGTATGCGTTTATTTTCAAGTACTCGTCGCCACAGCAGTTAAGCAGATCTGCCACGTAGATACAACGCGGTTTTGCTTCCAGATTGTTGTCCATATCTTGGTAGAACTTTTGAGGTAGTGGTTGGAACAGCTCATCTTCTACATCGGACACGTCATACTCAGAAATGATATGTTCGTTTTGCAAATGATGCTCTATTCTCAATAGCTGATCGTTTACTTTTTTCTTGACCTTTAGTAGGAGCGTTAACTGCTGTCATGATGCTGTATCAGTTACTTCCCTGCCCTGATTAAACGGTCAAAACGAACCGATATGTAAGTAAACACTTAGCAAACCAATCCCTTCAAGGTTTCCGGGGTGTTTCAGGAATGATAACCAGTTCACATAACCACACGTTTACAAGGATTATAAGGACTCTTCGAATCAATTTTGCAAAAGAAATGAAAACTGTATTTTCTAGAAAAATTAGAGAATTCCCATAATGAGCTTTTCATCTTTTCCGACACTGTTTTCTTAAATTGTCCGCTGAAAAGAAGTGAAACGCCGTGTGTATCTCGGTAATTTAAAATACAACAAAACTTGCTACAGACAATTTTGAAACGATCAACGATAAATATATGTAAATCTGTCTATAAAAAAATAATAATAATTGAATACAATTTACAACGTTGCCCCAAAAATAGAAAAAAAAATTTCCCTTTGCCAAAATGTTTTGAAAAATCCTTGCTGCAGATATACCAAACTGTGTCAGCCTATTGGAACTGATTAAAATAAGCATTACGCGACCACACCTATAGTAGGAGGTTTAATTTGGACTTGCTCATGCAATGTCTGCCACGTTCCTCCGTGAACTGTTAGTTTTTAATAGAATCATCTCATCGAGATCAACAACATGAAGTTAAATGTAGTTTGTGAGATGTTAGCATTGAAAATGCAGCATAATAGACAGCTCTCGTAGTAACGTGGACTAATTTAGATAGTAACGCCTTTTAAATAAGCACCGCTATGCGATAACCAAAGGTAAGGAATTTGCAAATAGTGTTTTAATCCAGATCAACCACATCAGCCGTGCAGTATGATCATGCTCTTAACTGTTCGACAAAAATGTATTTAATTGGTTTAAGCGAAACTAGTATAAACAGTATACTGCTGGTTTAGCATGTATGTGTTAGCAAAACTTATTCCACTGTGCGTCTTGGCCTTTTGTCAAAGTGAGGTAAAACGTAAACCCGACCGAGCTTTCTTGTCAAAAAAATTTGTATTTGATGCACGAACATGCTAGTGCGATGTATTGCAGTCGTTGTAACCTGAAATGTGACCTAGGTAGCTGAAATTGTAAACCAGTTCCAGATATTTTGACAATAAACCTGTGTTTGAAGTATGAAATAATTCCGTTTACAAATGAAAGTTCTAAAGCGGTGACGTTGTTTCATGCAGGCGTTTAATAGTCTCTGTAACATTAACATTTAACCTAGGTCTGTACATCACGAATCAGTCGATGCTACCGTTTATGACGTGTGAGAATTTCAAATTACAAATGAAATTCTAGGGCGATAACATCGTTTTGTATAAACGCATTATAGTTACGTTGACCGTGGCCTTTAACATAGGTCGGTGGACCTTTTAAAAGAAGCGACTTTTTCAAACATGTATTTTAAGCTTCATTAGAAGCGAATGAGAAATTAGTCGTTAGAACGCTAAGATATTAAATGTGACATTGACGTTTACCATAGGTCAATGAAACGCGAACTCGTGCAAAAAGAGATACTTATAAAATATGTATAAGTTTCATAACATATCGCGATACTGATGATCCATTTTCTATCCCTTCGACAGGTTAATATAAATGACATTATTTGTAGAGAAGGGTTATTAATAATAAATAAACAAAGCAATGGCCCCTGATACTCAAACATAACCTAAATCTAGATCTTAATAAAGTGCATCAGCTTTAAATTAGAATACATTTTAACAAGATATAGATTTATCGGAATTCTTTATATGTTTAATGTTGTATTGACCTTTGCACGTTGCTAAACCTTCTTTGACATGTAAGAGGGTCAGTCTTAAAGTTCCCGGACTGTTTTCATAACATACGCATTTGTTATCAAATCGTATTAATACTCGGAAATATTAAAATATGATGTTTTAAAGTCTTGTTAAGAAAAGCTTACATGTATATATTTGATATAAATGCTTTTTGTATTTGAATTCAACAATGCAGTTTACGTGGTACGGAGCAGTTTGAAAACATACATATCTAGGATCAAAATGTAGATGTACTCTATCTCAAATCTTCAAAACTTGGCGCGTTTACGTCATGATTTCAGACATGTTGTTAGAATCATATATGTTGAATACTTCCTGCAAGTTTTGACGTCATATCCGTCATAACAAGTAAGGAATAGCAGGTTGAGGATTGCTACCCTTCAACCGCAATCGTTAAGACGCAAACGTCATTTCGCACGGAGCAACGTTTGGTGATAAAATATTGCGCAAATGCAGGAATGACTCCTACAGATAGTTTTAAATTTATGAAACGGGATCCGAATAGAAAGGTCAGCCGAACAATAGTGTTTAATTGATATCGACTGTTCAAAGACGACAGAGAAGAACGTGAAAACAGCTCTACAGTCGGTCGACCAACATTTAGTGACAGATGTTCATGCTGTAACACGCGAAGTTGCCGACAACAAACAAAGGACGGTTGCGAAATCGCATCATCATAGTGTTTGAGCCAAGTAACGGTTCGTAACATATTAAAAGAGGAACTGAACAATAAAGTGTGTTCGATAAGTGGGTGGAGAGACACCAGAAATGTGTTAATTCATGTGTAGAATACTTTGAAAAGGCCTGACGTTAGACGTGACGTTGCGTTATGTGCACAACGTGCTCCGTGCGATTGCTGGTTATGTGTAACAATGTGTTGTTATTTAATGGTATGCTGCTTGTTTTCTGTAAAATTTGCTACATCACTTCAGTAAATATCTATCTTTCCAACGTTTGGCTTATTTTGGTTTTAAGACAAGTAGTATCGAAATGAAGTTTACGACTGACCCTCGTATAAGTTTGCATGAATTACATGCAATGCATTATTACCTAATATCTTCTTATATAATGGTTTTAAAATTTTAGGTCATTGGTGATCAAACTATTTTGTAATGACAGACAGTAGTAGATAATAACACACCAAATTAAATAATCCTCGAAATTACCCAGGAAATTATCGTGATATAAGTAAAGCAATGTAGATAATAACAAACCAAATGAAATAATCCTGGAAATTACCTTAAAAATTACCGTGATGTAGTGAATAGATTGGTTACTATCTGAAAAAGGTACAAACTGGCATGCACACCGTTTCTATAACACTACAATGACTGGTATAAGATGCAAAGGAAATAACATGCATTATTAAGTTATGCATAAAGCCTTTGTTGGTATTTCCCTTTCACAACATGAAAAAAACCATATTGTCACTCTATTTCTTCATTGTTTATTTTTATGAACTAAATCTCTTTATTTGAATCGCCGAATCAAAATAACCAAATCATTTGTATTACCAGTTTTGGTCGTCATTTTCTATTTAAGTCAATACAGTTACACGGATTTATTTATAGACCAGTGAGTGTTAGCGCGTTATATACATGTCATACGATAACATTTTCTCATACAGACGACTTATAAAAACGTAATATCCAAGTTTACTGCATTGAAATCCAAACAATATGTGTTTAACATGGTCGCAACGTAATTATTCTCGGTTATCTTTAAATGCAAGTTTAACTATGAAGAAAAATTGAACACTTTGTGGAAAAGAAGCTAAATATGAGCTTCTCTGATTTGCCACCTGATGCGATTTCTTCAAAATGCTTTTGCAAGTGGAAATATGTAATTACTCAAAGATCGACAATAAACTACGTACAGTTAGAATAACCTTACCCCGGATATAAATATATGTAGACGACCTTTGACGGAAGTTGTACGTTTTTAGCTTGTGACGTCTATGAAACAGACCCTTCATATATTCAGATAGACAACTGCGGACAACTAAAAACATTGTGAACGCAAGAAGACTTTTGATACTGTGTAAAGGCGCGAACTTATATATATATATTCCTGTTCGCAATAAGTTGAGGCCCCGTTTGCGTGTTCTCAATCCTTTACCTCATATAGATCTCTCCGATTCCAAATGTTTAAATGAATTAAATTGAACACTATAGATGTATCCGACTCTTTAAGAAACGAATAAAAAATCCATTTTGAACAAAGTTAACCCATTGTGACAAATGACGATATTGCTTATACAATGCAAGTGAACGGGTCAAGACTCAATATTGCCGTTGTATGACTAAATAATGTTGAATCGAGATAAAAAACACATTACAAACACAACCCAACTAAAAGTGTAGCCTTTTTGACAGTCATGATTGATAGGCATTTCGAAAAATATAGAAATATGTATGTTTTCTCTCGATTTTCAGCATTTGTCTATGATTCTACAAACAATTATAAGTTCGAATTCTACTTATCAGGAACAATTGCAGTTACAGCTTGTATTACAGTCAATTACAAGGCGAATGAATGTTTGACGCAAAGCATCAAATAGAAGCCACAATATTTCGTTGCACATAAAGAAATAAGGAAAAAGAACATTAAAATCATCAAACAATAGAACAATTTAATATGGAGTGAGAAATGCTGATATCGGTTTAGGAGATATAAATTTTATGTTGGATATTTAACCTGACAGGGTAGGGTCTGATTTCAATGATGTTTAACATGACAGACTTTGAAATCATCTAGTAAAACATAGAAAATCTCTATAAATGATAGTTAGATAATTAAAAAGAGTTGAAATAATTGTAGCAAATGGAGCAATTGAAAATAAAAGCTGTTGGATTACAAACGAACAATGTCGAGTGGACGAAAATGATGTGAACTCGTGTCGTGATTAGCATTCAGAATTTTAAGGAAACGTATTTCAATGTTCACGTAATCCAAAACACCGACAAGAGAGAAAATACGGGCACATCTGAAATGTTCGTTTAGTCAACATTTATCCTAAAACAGCTAATCTTACACTGGTAGGTTTTTCAATGAAACAATCAATGTACAATTCAATGGGTATGTAAAGTCAATATTTTGTTAATCATTTCCTTAAAACATATGCATTCTAAAGCTGCTGCAGCAGACGACTTTTGAAAACATTGTGACAAAAGGAGAAATTTCTCACGAGGAATTTTTCCTTTAGCTACAATGTTTTCTACTTTATGTTCATAAATGATACCTTTATTTAGCAAGATGTTCCAATTTTTACTTCATGTGCTACATATTTGTTGTATGCGGGAAATGCTTAACATAGGAACTAGTTTCATTATTTTTGGAAACGTTAACTGTAAAATCATGACCTTAGATAAATGATGAGAGTACTTTTATATTATACACATTTAAAGTCATTTATTTGTTAAGCAAAGATATGTAAAAGAACATTTATAGTACATTTTAAGACACTACTTTGTTAACCCTTTCCCACATACAACAAATCTGCAACAAATGACTTTCAAAGCATTTGCCGGTATTTAAAATTAAGGACACTCTCTATAATTGAATGAATGAATGTATATTGTTGATGTGTTCCCACTTTCCCAACCTTTAATTAGTCTTATAGAAATTGAGGTAGGGGTTGGGGGTATGTATTGTTTGGTGTAACAATAGAGTTGAAAGGTGATAATTGGCGAAAATTGCTATACTGTACTGAAAAGTTGTGTTTCTAAATTTGGAAAAGTTGTTCATAAATAACAGTTTAATATAGATAGATATTCTTTATTCGTTATAAGCATTAATTCGAAAACATAGATATTTACATGTATAAAACATACACAAATATGAACATGCAAATAGATATAAATCTTGAAATATTTTTATTGTACATATTCACTTTAATTTGACTAAGTGAGAAGCAGCATCAACATACGTCATGATGCCCATTTCACCTGTTCACAGTTGGTGCTTCAGTCTGACGAGCATTTGCTCAAGCTCACGGTTTACCCGCTTCCTTGGTCGCTGCTTTCCATCGTTGGCGTGCTGGAACAGCTTCGCATCGTTAGCAGCCTGTTCTTTATGCACCAGGTCTATCAGTGTGTATTAGGATGGCAGTGTCGTAGTTGGTTGTTTATTTTATGGTGCAAACCCTCAACATGATTGGAAGTACGTAGACCATCAGTCTCGTAATGATTCCAGGAGCGACAGTCTCCCTCTACCCACTGCTCAGTCACATAGTCCTTAAACTTAGAAACCGGCACCGAGTCATTGTCACATTTTTCCAGAGATCTTCGACAGAGGCTAGGGCGACAAGTGGCAGTGCCGAAGCATGTAGCACAAGTTTCTTTACTTCTTCATTGTCCTTGAAGTCAGCTACAAGACCATAATATTGTACTCTTCTCCACATACACTGTGTGAAGTGAAAAAAACATTCACGGATTTGAACACCAACAAACACGATACTGACAGCACGCCACGCTGCTGTTTCGAAGTCCATCATTATCGTTTCTGGGGAGAGAGGAATGTTATGTTCACGGGCGAAATTCGTGATGAGTGAAAAATCTGGTGTACATTGTCTGCTGTTTATTTGGAAGTAGTCCATACACTAGGTGACACATATACCCGTCGATCATGGCATGGATGGTGTATAGCTGGTAGAAATATAACGGCGAAGCGTAGAATGTACCGTCCATATACCAAGTCTCGGCTGTAGACAGCTGGGCCAGGTTGTCAACGGTGGCGAATATAAGCATTCGCTCCACATCACCGTCGTTTGCGATTAGGAATTACTCCCCTGCAAGCGACTATATCCACTTTTTCTCTTTGGCAGGACTGGTCTAGTCTTAGACCGCTGTCTATATAAAATGTGTGTCGTAGAATGTGGGTAGATTAGCCACAACCTCTTGGGTGGACTTGTCCCATTCGATCGATCTTGTTTCTGCCGGTGTAACGCACGGACGGGTGCCATTACCATATTCTCCTCCGATGCCTATCGGTGGGGATAATTATGTTGTAAGTGTACCTTAGATGGGTTGGGGTTTGGGTTAGGGGGTCGTTATTCTATAGGGGGTCACAATTCTATGTGAGGGTCATTTTTCTACGTGTGGGGGAGTCACTATTCTATATAAAATAATAACCGGGGGTCATTATTCTATGGGGGTCAGTTTACAACGTTACACCGGCATATCGTTATAGATGGAAGGCACCGGCTGTGTTGACCCTCGGACCTGCTTTCGGACACCACTCATGATGTCCGCAGCAACAATGCTGCTGTCATCTCTTGGGTGATTGTGTTCATCAGCGATTTTGGGAGGAAGCTCATTCTTAGTGTTAATTTTAGCATTGCATATTATTGTTAAACGTACATACTGACAATTTGAATTTTATTTATACACAATTAAAGAAAAACTTTTCTCCTTATAGATATGCATATGCACTTGAAACAAAAATAACCTAAAAATAGTTTTATTCTAGAATAAGTATGTATTTTCAACAGATGGAACAAGATAAATAACATTGAAATAATACACTGCACATACAAGTTTATGTGTGTCTTTCAATTATTTTTTGAACCGTATAGAAAATACAGGTAAGTCTGAGGTGCGAAGAGATAATTGGGGATAATTAGTATGTGTGAAAATAAAAGGTTGGGAAAGTGGGAATAAACCATATTGTTTTACGGCGCATCGACAGCTAAGGTAGCGCGCATTTAAATTTAATTATTCATGATCCATGGGTGAACAAACCAGTACTAAGCCAAAAAATGTTCCTTGGCCAAGAGCACTCCACTATGGCCGAATTCGGTTTCGAAATCCCCGACGCTAACCACTCGACCACAGCGGATTCCTCTCTATAATTGAAAGAATACTCATAATTATAATTGAATAAAGTTGAAAACAATTCTACTTTTGCAACAATGTTTTCGAAACATATTTGCTGCAGAGGTGCCTGAAAGTGTCTGTTTGTAGGAAAGTTTTACACAAAAAACTAGTTTCAATTTATATTGAAAAAGTGCTTGAACAGATATTTTGATGTTAAATATAAATTTAGGCTCTCTTCAGGAGACTAACTTGTAAAATTAATTAAATTAATTTTTATTTAGATGTCTTACTACCAAAACATTTTAAGCGTTTTCTGCCTGGCCTTCAGATATATCGACAACACAGATAACTGTTGAAAATATTGGGACAAAGGGAGCAATTGCTTAGCATGAGCAATTTCTTATTTTGCTGCAGAGTTTCAACACAATTCAATTATAATGCTATCATTTTACTGCCTGGACAATTTCAAAGTTGTCTGCAGAAGAATTGTTGTATTTTGGAAAGGGTTATTGTGTTACCGTTTGTATGATTATGAGTTACTGACTTTTAATAACAATTTGTCTGAAAGCATATTTTAAAGATGCCTGCTTTAAAATATTTTGGGAAGAATATGACATGTCTAGAAAACTGCATCGATATATTTGGCATTGTTGTCAGAAGTCGTCTTTATTTCTGACAGTATTCATTTTATAAGATTATAATTGAAGAAGTTTCCTCACATTCTACATTAGATAATTAAATGAGTTTTAACATGTGCTTTTTATATATTTATTCTCAAAAAAAGATTTGATAATATGTTATATTTTATTAAATAGACACAAGTGTTTAACTGTCAACGTTATAGTTTGATGCATATAAAGAATTGATATGGAATGAAAATAATTCTGTTTGACTTCGTCATTAACCCTTGGTCCCTTCCCCTTCATTTAAAGATATCACAAAGATGACGATAAATATATAGTCAATACTAAATGGAAAATCTCTATAAATTGAAATGTATATTTGATTAGGAGTTTAAAAGACATTTAGTGAAAGAAGAAATTGCTCATGATGAGAATTTCTTCTTTTACCACATTTTTTTAAAAGTTTGCCTGCTCTTAAGGTGGAATCATACCTTTGAAATAACGTCGTTTTGACGTCAAAACGTACGTTTTTTGCGACAATGACAGTATTATTAAAGAAATCACCATGACTTTCTCGTTTTAAGTGGTATTTGGAAAGAGTTAACACCAGACCGAAGAGAATAAAATTACCTGCGTAGTGATGTAATTTCCATACAACTGCCAAGACAATAAACGTAACATAAGGGGGTAAAAATGAAACTTTCGCTAAAATATTTTAACAGTAATTCGGTTATTTCAAATATATTAAAAATTCGCCCTAGAGATTTTTTTTAAAAATATAATATAATATAATTTAGAACAACCTTTTGTCTACCATTTACTAAAGTTTCAAGAAAATCTATCGTGCGGATCTTTAGTAAATTTCAATGACGTTAAAGCTCTGTCACGCGACAAACCGTACACTGCGGAATTTAAATTGAAACGTACCCAGGGTTATTAAAATGAACTCCCGATTTTTCATAAAGATTATAAATTCTATTCTTTTACGAAAGTGGTAAATTGTATCTATTATACTCCTTTAAATATTAAATATGTTTTATATAAACTGACTTGTCTATTTCGTTGTTTCAATGATCTGTTAAATCATGTTTTCACATTCCTTGTATTGGTATTAGTATTAAGTCTCAAACCGTCGCTTGCAGTTCTTATAGATAAATTTATTTCACTTATTGGAGCACATGTAATTCGTCATTTACATACATACATTTACATAAACAAATTGATACGTGAACATCAAATAGTAATTCGATATAACATGAAGTTTCATGAGTTTACATAACCCAACGTTTCTGATACGAAATTCGTCAAACAAGAGCATCGTCAGAATTATCATGGAAGAAATTGTTAATATATTTTATTATTACTTTCCTAATCGTCACTCTAGGTATTTTGTAATGTATCTTCAGATAACAGTAAATACAGAATGCGTTTCTCTTAATCAGGCAAAAAGCAAGTTTCAGAACTTCAAAGATTATAACTATCATGCAAAACTTTATATCTATTATATCCGTGATCATGCTTTTGTTTTTTAAGGAAACACTTTAAATGATAAAACACCGAGAAGAACTATCTGACTTTCTTCCCGTTGGAAAACCTTATGTACAATGTTTTATGAAAGTCTTGACTTGATTGTAATCACACAGCTCCGCAGTTCAATTCAACCTAGAGCTGTTTGAATACAGGTGTTTATTGACAATATTTTCCTGTATAGTTTGGATAAATAATCCACTATTATTGTCTACATACATATTCCGTGGAGTGCTATCACATCGTTGTCTGCACTATGTAGTGAGTCTCCAATTTCATTGCACAGGTGTCTAGAAATTGTAGACGGTTTATAGTCGGGTAATGACAATACCGTGTGTCGACAATACACGCATGTGACCAAACGTGTGATCTTCTACGGTGTTATGGCATTGTGATTTACTTTAAATCAACCCGATGGTTTGTCTTGAAATTGGGTTAAGGGTAAAAAACAATTCTCAAGACAAAACGAAGTACCGGTAGTTTAAAATAACGGGGACATATGGAGTAACAAAAGGATGATAGAAGAAAGGGTGGGTGGCTGTGTTTCATTTTCAGTTCCACAATGCGCGTATCGGTGCACGTCAGCAGTATTACGGCATAGCGTTTTATTTAAAGTCCCTCCGATATATTTCCAACAAATTTGAGTAAATTGGAGAAATAATGGTGTTCTGAATTATGATGATTTCTTTTAAAAGAAATATCTAGGGCATTGTTTTGTTCGTAAATTAGACGTAAGGTAATAACTCGATTATTAGTCAGCGAGTTCGTTAAATAAATCAAGTTTTGCTTTAACATTATTTAAGGAAACATTGTGAACTATATATCATGACGGAGTTTTTTTGTATTAGTCTCTTGAAATCAATTTTAATATAAGATGAGATAATAATGGTCATTCCTTTAATTACACATTACTGCGCAGCTGTGTAAACGCAAATTGCAATTAAATCAAAAACGTGCAGCAAACCACAACAACATTATCACGGATAGAATACCAAGAAAACTTTGCATGACAGGTATAGACTTCGAAATTCTCAAAATTGCATATTGAGAACAACATTTGTAAACTGTTATCTCAAATACGATACAAAAAAACAAGGGTGACATATAATATTTGTGATAATTATATTTCATATGTAGACTGTGACAACAGTTGAACAGGAAAGTTAACGAGTCAGTGTATACATATGACACATCCAAATATTATTTTGTTGTTTTTTGCTAAATGATTTACGACCGTAATTACTTTAATTCTTTAAATAGAAACACATATAGTTTACTACCTACGATTATTCTTTAGGGGATAACTTAAATTTAGAATGAAATTGATAATTATAAGGAAAAAATAAGTATTCAATAACACTGGATGCGTCTCAATGTTGAATTCCGCAGTGAACGTTACGACGCACACAATAGGTTTAACGACATTTTGATTGATTAAAAATCGACACGATAGATTTGCTTGAAACTTTGGCAAATGTTAGATGAATAGGTGTTCTATGTTATATTTTATTTTAAAAAAAAAACTCTCGGGCGACTTTTAAATAAATTAGAAATAATCAAATTACTGTTAAAATATTCTAGCGAAATTTCTATTTTAAGTCATCTTATGTTACGGTAATTGTCATGACAGGTGTATGAAATTGATATTATCACACAGGTTATTGTATTCTCTTCAGTTTAAAGTTCGTTTATCCGAATCCAAATTGAAATGAGGAAGTAATGGTGATTTCTTTAACAACACTGTCATTGTCGCAAAAACGTACTTTTTGACGTCAAAAACGACGTTATTTTAAAGGTATGATTCCACCTTAACACATCAAAATGTGTCTACAAATGGGAAAGGCTTGATAGTATCTGTAGCCAACATGTCAACCTAATATGTTCTACAGAGCAATGTAGTCACTAGTGACTGCCAATAAATTGAATTATTTGAAAAACACCTTCAAGCTTGGACTACTAGTACGTATGAGTAGTCCCAGCTTAAAAGTTATTGCAAGCTGTTGTTGCATGAATGTAAATATAAAAACATTTGAACAGTGTCAGCAATTTGGGGATTTGACACATTTAGCATGAGTCATTCCAGTATAAAAAGTAATCAACCAGTTGATATAAGAGGGGTTGAAATGTTGTTTACATTAACAGTGATAAATGAAATACAGTTTAGTTAATACGATCACACTTTGTTTGTAAGAACCAAAATTTTTCATTTCATTTAAGTTTTCTGTAAGTTCACATCGCATCCGTGATAAAACATGTTGTCGGCTAGGTAAAATACACCGAAATCGTGTTTACCGCGATATTCATGAAGGTTACACTGCAACAGCGAAAATGAACGAATCAACTAGACGGCAAAATTAGAAGAGCGACAGACGACGTTTACGTCACGCACATAGTGAACTAGGAAGATATTATACTTAACATGAAAGTCAGATTTTTAGAATCGAAGCCAATGAATAGTTAGTATGATTGAAAAATTGAGATGACATCTATGTGAAATTACGATAAAAATGAAAATCTATAAATAGACTACAGATGAATGGTACTGTCTTTTATTTTAGCTCTTTACTTTAATCGGGATCCAGAGTGGCTGCACGGCCGCTTACGACATTTACAAGCTGAACTTAATTGAGATCGGTTTAAAACGCGTTGCTGAATACGGACTAAAGCTAAATCACCGGGAATCAAAAGTGAACTAAATATTTAGATTTGGATTTAGTCAAAAATCTAAATTGAAAAGTTTGGTGTAAACGGCTCATTGGCTTCTATTGAAATAATAAAGCGCATGAGGCAGGGAACCAATTCAGTAGAATGGTTCTCTATTTTACTGTTTATACTACATACATTAAATTAATATACCGGCCTTTGTCTTTTTTTTTAATTTGTAAAACTCATACATGTATATAGAGTCTAAAAGGGATGTTTTAAAAGTCATTTACCTAAAATTAATATACTTAGTAATGACAAATAAAAATCCCGATATGTGGTCACACTGGCAGGTCTATAAATCTCCTTGTGCTAAATTTCAAGGAATTTCCTACTGAAAGCCGCCTACTGGCGACTTCCAATGATGACGCTAAAAAGATGTTCCCGAAACAGAGATAAGAAATTGTATCAAACGAATTACAGTTGAATACATCCTGATAAACATTACGATGAACACTACGAACAATAAGGTCGTATAAATTTGAATTCCAATATTGAATACTAGAAGGGACACGCTCATACCCTTTGGACATGTGGACAAATATATGTTTAATGACGTTAAAACATTGAATGTCTGTACAAATTGGATGGGGTGGAGAAACATGAACAATTATTATGTTTGTAAATGTAAATGCGGTCGTGAAATATATTAACACATTTAAATTATTTTGACAAAGAACCACATCGTTAGTTCATTCTCTTTTCAAATGATGTCATGCCATACAAAACCAACATTCCCAACGGATTTATATTGTTCGGTTCAAAAGAGATAAGAATACTCGGATGTTTGAAAGATAATACACCAGTTATTTGGTTATAATAATAATATCACTTTTCAAATAGTAACTAACAGACATCTTGAGATAATGACCGTTGTATAAAGATGTATAGTATTACGATGTACATTTATTTTCATATAATGTTTTAAAAATTAGGCAAATTTCACCCTTTCTGATGCCACCGTAAGATATCCGAAGAAAAGAATATACCGCACAATTTCTTCTTTTGCCAGAATATTTCCAAAAGTCAATTGCTGCAGAAGCGTCACTAAGGGTCTGTATATGGGTAAGGTTTGATATATCTGGTTTATTTTTCTGAATATTTCAGAATAGCATAGCAAACAATGTGGCAGAAGGTGATATTGCTCTCAATCTCTTCTTATGACAAAATGTTTCCAAAAGATATCTGCTGCAAATGCATGTGCAAGTGAACAAAAATGCTTTTCAAATATCACAAACAAATTTACTTTGTAAGCAGGAATATATGTTTCTCAACTACTTCTGTTACTAGAGGGAACGAAGTGTTACACTTTACAAAGGGTAATTTATTCAGGCGGTCGTCCAAACGTATATGAGGGAGGGGAGGGGGCGGGGATATTGATATCCTTATCCTTTTTTACACTAAAATATGGTATTTACACATTCAGCGACTTTTTTAAAAAATTATTTGACTTTTGCTTATGTTTGCATTCGTAAGTCAATAATTGTTTGCGATATTATTTTGGCGTACTGAATTGGTTAAACTGGTTTTCCCATTGTTCTCCAGTGTTTTCTAATTCGGAGAGTAACGGGCGCCCGTTCTACGGATATCAGTTAAAATAAATAATAATACATTTGCGACCAAAGCGAATTCATATCAGTAGGCTCATGCACATAGTCTGATTTCACTCTGCACTGGTCGCCAATAAGTCGACAGGTTTTAAGATAAATTTCAATAAGCAGTATCTAGTTGGATCCTTTAGCATGGATGTTCAGGTCTTTTACAACACGTGTTATAAGAACGTTAGCTTTGGTTGAATATCATAAATCGTCTGCTATGAAAACATTTGTCAAATCAAGAAATCTGAAAACGGATTTGTGAAAGTTTTTGAAAATACATTGGAAAATGGAAACATCGCTTAATTTGAGAAAGTGATATTATTTTACATAATGTTTCACAAATTCGACCTTTTACTAAGGGCTGTATGGATCGTTACGAACAACGTGTATCTTACACAAATCTTTAATTAATAATATCACTTTATCCATATGATAAACTGTTAACTTAACTATTTACCTGATACAGACAACTTCAAAACGCGCGTGCGACTGACGCCTGTTTAAACATATTAATTAAATTAGAGGAACGACTAATTCTAAGCGAACCCTAAAACAATTAAAATCTAACCATAATGTTATCAAGAGTATTTCATAACATATCATTCTTTAACCACCAGGTCATATAAGGTCATTAGTTGTAGTTCTGATAATATATTAAGATTTCTTTTCAGCGAAAGGTGCTCCAGATCAACATGCATTTGTGATCAGCACAAAAGTATTTACACTTAGTCATTGCGAAACATTCACATAATTAGACTGCCTGAATTAAGTCTGTGCAGTAAATAAATCATTTCAAACACGTGCCACTTAGCAGCATTGTGAATCGGTTCGATTATCCAGGATGTTAGAAAACACTCCATGGCTCGATGTATTTTATTTTCTTCTTGTTTAAATATCCATCCTAACGGGTTGAAGGCTGTTAGAAAACACTCGTTGTATGTAAGTTTCGTGTTTAAATTTCAATCCTAAATGCTGTTTCCCTATGCACAAGGTGTCGGTTGAATTCAGTTATCAATAGCATTGTGTTTATAGACAGGCTTGTTTGTTTACGAATACTTATTTTACACACTGCAAGAAATACGATATCATGTTTAAACCCTATGCTGGTATTACCCACCTACAACATACACGAACAAAATGGCTTACCTTCAATTAACTTCCAGGTGTAAATAGAAACTTGTCAATTGATTTCTACATCGCTTGCTTTGATTAACACTTTAAACGAAGAAATATAGTCATGTTTTACTATCAGTTTTGTTCTGGTATTTCAGAAGATCGTTTATTTGATAATATTAAAATGGCATGTCTAGTTTAGTACATCGATCCAAATGAATATAAAACGTTAAGTACAGTGGAAATTTCGTGTCGTCATTTTCTATTTTAGGAAATGATATTACTGGGATCTATTAATAGACACGTGGGGTAGTATGTAAATAACATGTCATGTGTGAACGTTGAAAATATTTTAGTCTAATCCAAGTTGACATCTGTCTTAAAAATACTTAGGCTAAATGGCACACATTTTAATTGTGTGTTTGTTTTTATTTACCCTTTCTGTTCAAAATAAACTTTTTGGCGAGCCAAAGTTAGATACAAAAGAATATGGGTGCGATAGCCTAAATCTTTCCGAAACGAACCCTTAGTTCTTTTACGTTCCCGGTGTAAAGAACCGTTACACGCGCGGTTATTTTACCTGGGAATGACTAGTACTTGGCATCTAGTTGAGAGTGAGACCCTTAAAAGCACCCCTTGAATTTCCAGAAGCCAAACCGGAATTTGAACCACAGACCTCTGGATTGATTTTAATTCTAGAACGCTTTAGTTTATATATGACAACAAACACGCATGATGTGTCATCATAGAGGTTGTTGAGCTTGCCGCCTTTATCTGTTGTTTTTAAAGGCAGGGCTGATTTGACCTTACATGATGATATATGCTGTGTTTGTTTGTATTGCGTTTAAGCGTTTAATGCCACTTTTAACAACTATACAGTTATACCAAGACGTGTCCTGGGCAAGTTACCAGTTCCACTGGTACATCTATCCTGATACCTGCGCGTGTGTTGTAATGCTTACCCCACACTCCGAGGCGTCAAGGAGCCAATACCATAATTACCATTTTTAAAGTATCTAGTAGGACTCGAGACAGACGTTACGTTTGGTACCTCTGATTAATACGATGGTCAAAATGGAAAATGAAAGAAAAAATAGCATGGAATTCCCGTGTCGTCATTTTCTATTTTATGAACTAGTGGTATAGCTGTTGTACGTGTTTTTTAAGTCACCAATGTTACACATGTTAATTATAAATTATTTTACATGGCACAGGGTTGACTTTTTGAGCCTTTTCAAGAGGTCCAATACTCGAAACAATTCATCGTCCATTGCCACATTTCATTGTAATCGAAGGTGTTATCTGTTTCAAACTTTATCTATAGACAAATCTGTTTGAAGGAACACATGTATCGCTGGTCAATAAGTCACTAAATGAAACCATGACATAATGAAACCGTGACAGACAGACAGACGAACAGGCGACAGAGAAGTGATCCCTATATACATCAGTGCCAACGCATGCGACAAAAATGGGAAGGGTTAAACTCAAAAATACGTGTGTATACATATGTATACGTATTTGGAAAAAGCCATGGTAGCGCTTGACAATATTTACATAATCTTGACCGATGAGCACAGATGTATATTAATAGGATGTACATATATAATCAGCATTTGTTTTAGTTGTTTTTATGGAAATATATACATTATGGGGATAAATTACACGCACTTACATTTATTTAAATGCATGTTTGTTAAACTTATGTTTATTTAAATTAAGAAATCAGGACTAAGTTTTTGTTAAATTACAACAAGGCTTCAGACTGACCGTATAAATGGTATGTCGATATAGAGTCGAAAGCTTGATGTTGTGGGAGTCTGATAAAAAACCGCTTTTGAGCGTTTCCTTCCATTTCCGTATTGTTTTCTAAAGACGTTTCACATCTTGAGTTTAACGGCGATTGTTAACTTTGTTCCTCAAACAACAAATCCTGCAGCAGAAGGCTTTGAAAGCATGAAGGCAAACTTATGGAAAATTCCTATAAACTAATGTAAAGATTATTAAAAAGACGTTTAAACATTGCTACAAAATGAAGAAATGTCTTATTATGAGCAACGTTCTCATTTGTGCTTTGTACTAAGATATATGTATATATATATACACACACAATGAAAGGGAATCAACAACAATTAAATTACAGTTTAAATTGTTAAATCAATTCGTTATCATTTGAGTTAACCCTGTCTTACTTGCAGACGCTTTCTGACGCCTCTGCAGCAGATGACTTTTGAAAACTTTGTGGTAAAAGGAAATATTATGCTAGTTATAGGCAATTTCTCATTTTGTCACAATGTTTTCAACTCTTTTCAATTATCATACTTATCACATTAAAGTGATTTTCCATAGTGTTGCATGTATGTTTACAAAGTCGTCTGTTGCATAATTGCTGTATGTGGAAAGTGGGGATTAATAGATAAAGTGCAAGCAATGGAAATGTTAGATAAGGTATATCTATATATACATGCACTTGTTCATCATGTTAACCCTTTCACTAAGCAGACGCTTTCTGACGCCCCTGCAGCAGACGCTTTTCCTTTAAAACATTATTAAAAAAGAAGAAATTACTCATAATGGGTAATTTCCAATTTGGCGACACTGTTATCAAGTATATTTGAATTTTGACATTTATATAAAGATTTAATATTATACCATGTCGTTTAAAGTCGTTCTGCTGCAGAGTTGTTGTATCTGGATAAAGGTTAATGAATATAATAACTGTTACACTTTCTGGCGTTCCTGCAGCAGACGGACTTGAAAAGAATGAGAAGTTGCTCATGATGATCAATTTTTATCTTGTCACAATGTTTTGACCTCTATTTAAATAATAAGCTTTCATAGAAAGAAATTGTCCACGTTTTAAAGTCGTCTGCTGCAGATATGGTGTATGTGGGAAAGAGTTAATGAATTTGAAACAAGTAGTTTGCAAACCTTAAATCATCTATACTGGCCACCGATTACCTTCTATAAATATCCCCTTTATTGAATACTTTGAGTTTGTTACCGTCTATTTTCCATTTCGAAAAGGATGCAGTATCCGTCGATATTGCACGGGTCGATATTGTATGCATTGATATTGCACTCAGATATTTTTCATGTGCTGCTACGGACGGAATTATTTCCATACAGTAACGTTAAAATGCGCTCTCATCCAATATTTGATGATTTAGAGACCAGCCTACTTCTACTTCTACTTTGTTACTGCCTAGAGCTTAGTGCATCGCATGCAAGTGACGCCATCAAAATGGTAAAAACCGGCAATAAGGCATATTGACAAATAAATACGAAATAAAAAAGATATCTGTGTTTGTTGAGGCTGTTAATGACTACGACGGGACTTGAATCAGTCTACTGACGTGATCTGCGCAAGGTCCGGAGGAAGGGGGTTCCAGTCTCTGATAGCCTTGGACAAGACTGTGCTTATACTGTTCGTAGTACAGTGTTAGGTACATCTTTTATAGATGACACGTAGTGGAAAATCTATAGACATACAAAAAACCCAATCTGGTCTATTTATAGCGTTAGCTGTGTTTGTAATGTGACGTGTTGATCAATAATATTGCTCGAGTGTTAGGACGTACGATATTATCAAGTTGTTTTGATTTATGTTGAAGATCTATTATAATTGTTTCTGTATTACATATGAACACAAAATAAAGAGGGATTCATAACAAATAGGATAAATAAGCAAATGTTTATTTTAAAGGTAGGTCTTCAGATTTCTTTTGTCAATTTATCAACGCAGTATAGCGGACGTGTGTTCGCATTACTGAACATACTGCGAGGTCAAAAGTGGCATTTAAATCGTAATAACAAACACAAATTACTAATTATTAATGAAAAACACTGTTAGAAAAGGCGTTGCATATCATTTTGTCAACGATTCAATTATTGGACGATTCAATTTCGAGTCAAAACCAAATGGGGAACAACAATGGCGGTGCTTAAATTATGTTTTCCACGACTCTAGCAACCATTGGAAAGGACGGTATGATTGCGCGATCGTTCGTTAATGTTTATTGATCTTAACAATCCAAAATGCGTGTTTATTTGTTTAAATAGTGAAGAGTTTAAAACAAACAAAATGACAAATTCTAAATAGCCAATATCAAATTATACAATAAAAAGCTTCTTGCATGGTTAAGGGAATACATTGTGTTGGAACTCGTTCCCTCGGCGGAGTACTGCCCTTACAAGGTCGGGCAACTCAGCCGAAGGAACTCGGCAAATACCATATTTTCCCATATATATTCAATAACCTATAGTACAGTTCATATAACCATTAAATGAGCCTCGTCCAGCGATGTAAAGTATTGTTGCATCTGCGCAAGGTGAAGACTCGTTTCAGCATCTCCAGACGGACGTCCTAACAATAGCCTTCTCTTACCGCCTACATGCAATACAGTTTGTTCATGCATCTCATGTAGTGGTAGATATCAGATGATATCCGTTGGTTGTTATCCGTTTTGAGAATATAAACTTAAAACTTCAGAAATCTACAACTTCAGTTCTAATACATGAAGTATTACTCCCATCCATATGTAAGGTAGCGTCTCCCTAATGGGCGTATTTAACAAGACCTTGTAGCTTTACTCCAATGCAATATTTAAGGTAGCACCTCCCTAATGGGCGTATGTAACAATACCTTGTAGCTTTACTCCATTGCAGTATTTAAGGTAGCACCTCCCTAAAGCGCGTTTGTAACAAGACCTTGTAGCTTTATTGCAATGCAATATTTAAGGTAGCACCTCCCTAATGAGCGTTTGTAACAAGACCGTGTAGCTTTACTCCAATGCAATATTTAAGGTAGCACCTCCCTAATGGGCATTTGTAACAAGACCTTGTAGCTTTACCCTCAAGCAATTTTTAAGGTAGCACCTCCCTAATGGGCGTTTGTAACAAGACCTTGTAGCTTTACTCCCATGCAATATTTTAGGTAGCACCTCCCTAATGGGTGTTTGCAACAAGACCTTGTAGCTTTACTCCCATGCAACAGTTAAGGTAGCACCCTGATGGGCGTTTGTAACAAGACCTTGTAGTATTTCGCCTTTGTATCGTTTAGCTAGAGTATCTTAAATAGGCCCTGCGATTGCCATATGATGTCATTAAAAACACGTATTGTTTCTCGGTTTGCCGGTCATTTCCATTTGACATATAGGACACTTCAACTAACAATACTGATGTCTTACGGCTACGGACGGAACTTGCAGAGAATTTAGTCAAACCTGTGCTAAAGACCACCTTGGATTAGCGATACCCTGTCAATATAACAATACTTTTAGTTTACCAATTATTCATTTTCTATACAAATGACCCTGCAAAAAAAGACCACGTGTGAAAAAGACAAGATTGATGCCTTCCCAATAATTGTCTTTATACACAGGTTCTACTGTACTGTTAATAAAATGTAATACCGACCAGGTACGGAAAAAGCCGAGCCTTTTCGTCCGTTGTCTTCTTAAGTAATACCGTAACGCAGATGCAAAGAGGACATAAATTGCTATTCGAGGCTCATTTATAACTTTAAAGGAAAAACAGTGTCCAATTCCTGTTTGGAGTTAACCTAACTGTTAACGTGGAAAACTGAAACAGAAACAACCGCAAGACAGAAAACTTTTAGTATATGCTTCTTTTTCACTGTCTTCTTTCAGAAACGCTCGGAGGGTTTTCGGTGTGAAGATGTACACATCTTTATCAGATTCGTTTACTTTGATCAGCTTTCCCAGTTCGTTCCTCAAGGTCGCAAGTTCGCCAGTTTTAGGACCGTCGTCCTTTAGTATGTCATACAAGGACGTTCTGAAACTGTTTTCAGTTTGCTGTGAGTTCTCTAAAAAGTGTTTAATGGCGCGTTCAACTGGTCCAAGACTTCTGTCGTCCGGTGTTTGACTGTAGTATTCCTGTGGAATAATATTTCATAGAAATATCGTTATAAAATATTTGTTATAATTGTTTTTATGATCATTATTATTAGTAGTAGTAGTATTGTAGTAAATTTTATTGTAATAATAATTATCATTATTATTATTATTATTATTATTATTATTAGATCACCTGGCACGAAGTGCCTGTAAGCTTATGTTATGGTGTATTGTCTGTCGTCCGTCGTCCGCCCGTCAACCATTTTCTTTGAATATCTTCTTCTTAAGATCTGGAGGTCCTAGAGTCATGATATTTGGCCATACCTGGGATAAAGTGCTATAAAGTTTCATCAAATAAATAACATTGATTTGCTCTCAAGGTCACAAGTATCAAATATATGAAAACCTTTAAACAACTTCTTCTGAATAACCAGGAGTCCCAAAGTTGTGTTATTTTGCCAGTAGATACCTGGCATGAAATGCTATATAGTTTCCTCCAATAAATGACATTGACTTACTTTAAATGTCACAAGGGTTAAATATATGAAAACCTTTAAACAACTTCTTCTGAATATATTTGGCCAGTAAGTACCTGGGATATAGTGCTATGAAGTTTCCTCAAATGGATGATATTGGTATGTAGCATCCCTGCGCACAAGAAACTCAATGTTGCATAAACTCCTTGACAATTGGTAAAAAGATCTAAACCAAGTTCGGTCTGGATAATTCCAGTGCAAAACCAATCTAACATATAAATGCAAGCAGTAACCTATCTTAATGACATAGGTCTAGTACAGGAAACTAGAGAAAACTCATTTAACTAAATTTTCAGTACAAATTAGGTAATCTATATCATTTAGTGTGGAGCATTATTCACCATAGAAAACTCCAGATGTGTGATTCTTTGCAAATTCACTTTTCTTTAGAACATTTTTCCACGATTGCTCAAATATCCAGGTGAGCGCTACAGGCCCTCTATGCCTCTTGTTAACATTATTATTTATTATTTGTCTTTCCAATTTGTATTTGAGCCAGATTAGAATAATGCGCTAAATTATCTAGCTAAGATTATTTTCATTCTTTCTTTGTCAGTGTATTTAGAGAGTATACTCACCCTGACGGACTCATAGGCACTCATGAATATTGCCACCAGTAGGTTTAGTACCACGATCGTAAACACGGCTATGTACGCCCCGAAATAGAACCTCGAGAACCAAAACACCCAATCGCCGCCAGTTTTCTTCACTTCGAGAATGTTCATCGTGGCAAACATCTCGTCACCATTGATAACAGAGAACAAAGTTTCTGCCGCCCACGATGGAGTTTGGAACTGTAGAAAATAAGAAAATAAATTGGCATGATCAATAGACGCTCTCCGAATAATCAGTTGTGAAATATAAATGGTAATACGTCCTTCTGAAATAATTAATTTAAACAAGTGGATACTGTGCGCATTTCCACTTATTACTAGTAGCTTTAAAAGATATTTTAGTCGGACCCCAGTAGGTCAGCCACTAGCGACGCAGGCTGTCAATCCAGGGGTTGTTTGTCGACTCCAGCTTGGACAAACATTCTGTTCGGCGTTTGACAACAGACAATGTGCTAACAGTATATGTGGAAAAGCAGCCAGTCGATTGGTAAAGACGGTTGTATAGAATACTGATGGGAGAAACCGATGAACACAGGCCATAATTATGACTGATAACTTATTGAAAACGGCGTTAAACCAAAATATACCAATCACTCAAGGCGGACGTTTCTATCAGGTTATTTTGATTAAATCGATAAGTGACCTTTACCTTGACATGGTATGGCGCCATGACGACGTATCCACTGGTAAGAAATCCGAGAAACAAAATTAGTACACACAACAAGTAAGCTAAAACATCCAGAATGGCTCGATATATTGTGGCGAACAATAACTGAAATAAAAAGTAACGAAAGAACAGACAATTATCTAAAAAAAAAGATATAAAATCTGTTTAGAGAACAATGAATAGTAACATTATTGCTTGTTATCTACTGAAACCTAAAATTCACCTTAATCCGATTCGACACACAAAATGTATGTAGTATTGAATACAGATAAAAAGGGTGTGGCACACTAAATACAGTTTAAAAGATTGTGGCACATTGAAAAATTAATCGCTCATGAGATCAATTTCTCCTCTTTTTCATAATGTTTTCTGTGTCAGAAAAGGTCTGCAAGGGGAAATTGTTAAATTGACTAGACATCACATGATAACGGTCAATTATTGAACCAGATTACTTTTTAAAGGGTAAAAGGGTTAAATTGTCTAGACACCACATCAAAACGGTCCGTTTGTGAACCAGAATACGTATGCAAGTGGAAATCGTTAAGTAGACTAGAAATCACATGAAAACGATCGATTTGTGCCCCACAATACGTCTGCAAGTGGAAAGGGTTAAATTGACTATAAATCACATGACAATGGTCTATTTGTGCCCAGAATACGTTTGCAAGTGGAAAGGGTTAAATTGACTAGATATCACATGAAAACGGTAAATTATTGTACCGGATTACGTATGCAAGTGAAAACTGTTAAGTAGACTAGATATCACATGAAAACGGTCGATTTGTGCCCCAGAATACGTCTGCAAGGGGAAAATGGTTAAATTGACTGGACACCACATGAATCAATTGTTGCACCAGATAACGTCTGCAAGAGGAAAAGGGTTAAATTGACTAGACACCACATGGAAACGGTCAATGTGTGCACGAGAATACGTCTGCAAGGGGAAAAGGGTTAAATCGACTACACAACAGATTAAAACGGTCATTTTGTTGCCCTAGAATACGTCTGCGCGTGTAAAATTGTCAAATATACTAGACAACACATTAAACGATTATTTTTTGTCACGGAATACGTCTTCAAGGGGAAATGGTTAAATTGACTAGACACCACATGAAAATGGTCATTTTTGCCCCAGAATACATCTGCAATGTGAAAATGGTTAAATTGCCTAGACACCACATGAAACGATCATTTTGTGCACCAGATTACGTCTGCAATGGGACAATGTTTAAATTGACTAGACACCACATCAGAACGGTTAATGTCTGCACCAGATTCACAAAAAACATATATATCCACATAGATATCCTTGTAAAATGACCCAGCCGCCCACCGTGCAACGGCGCTTTGATTTTCATATTAACCCCGGTCTTGGATATATACAAAATAAGTTAAACATTTACCACTTAAAGACACAATTTGATGCAGAAATATTTCGAAACATCGTGTCAAAAGTTTCAACTATTGTCACAATGTTCACAACTCTTATAAATAATGATACTAGCGATTTTCAATATCATTTCAATCCTTCATAATTTTGATAAATCATCTGCTTCTTTATTTATTTTGTATTCAGGGAAGGGGGATAAAAGTTAAAAACTAAAGCACACTTACATTGAACTTGTTATGGAACTTGAAGAACTGAAGCAGTGAGAGCCATGTACCAAAGGAGCCGATGCTCAAAAGAACGGCGTACGAATCAAGCGTCTCTATAACCCAAGTGGCATCCTTAGAAATACAACAACACCAACAAATGAACGTGTAAAGTGTATATGCTAGGCATTCATTTTCTCTATTGTATTTACTACTGAATACATACATGTAATCTTAGATCAACACATCACTTCGGATACGACATCTATCATGTATGGAATAGTTGCGATGACGTACCATGCGTGAACGTAGGGCGAATTATGATATAAGCGGTGCACCAAAAGAAACAACCTTTAGACTAGTTTTGCTATAGATGTCCTAATGTCCATGTGTGTTAGAAGCTCTAAAGTTCTTCTGTGTTTAATTGACCCTCGTCTTATTAAAATGTATGATTGTGAAGGTTATGAGCATTTATTGACAATTTCTCTGTTTGCCAAACTATTTTTTTAAACGTTCCCTCCAGCAAAATATATCAAAATGTGTAACTATTAGGGATGTCAACGGTGAACCGCTTAATCGATTAACCGTATGTTTTTAGATTAATCGGTTAGTAATTCAAGTAACCAAGTACTTGGAAAAATAGATAAAATATATACATAGTTGTGTTTCACGTTTTGTCCTTTTCAATTTGTCACACGTAACTGACCAGAGATTAATTATTCTCACCTCGATCGGGAGTGTTGACATTGCTGTGAAAACGGCCGCACTCAATTTTATTGATAACCGTTTGTTTGTGAAGTGTCAATCGAATCAGTTTTGCTGAACTAACGATTAATTAAAGGACAAATTGTTTCTATATAACGAAACCCGGAAGCAAGTAAAAATTGAATATCTATGAATTTATCCGGTCAACCAGTTAACCGGTTAGAAAATTAAACGATTAACCTGTAATTAATATGGTAACTGTTAACATCCCTCATAACTATTAATGGTGTATGAAAATTGCATATTTGCTAATGAATTACTGTAAATATCAAATAGATGAGACCAAATGGCCGGTATAACCTAGACGTGTAAATATATGTTCACAAACATTCTTGAAAACAGTAATTGCGTATATATACCTGATTCTTAAATAAGATCCAGTCGGTCGCATACAAGGTAAAACAATCGGAAACAATAGTAATGTAGTCCCAGACTTTAAAGAATCCGAGATATTCGTAGAACGGCAGGTCGTGTTCGCTTTCGTCAACTGGTCTGTAGAATGCATTGTAGTTGATTTTCATGTACTGTTTTGTTCTCTATAAAATTAGATTGAACGGATATTGTTAAACACAAAGTAAACTCGCAATAAGTGGAACCATTTACTGGAACAGACCAATTCCGTCCGTCCTCTACGGCATTTGAATATTGTCTTGTGAATTAAGGGGTGGGGGTTAATGTTTTTTTGTTTTTTTTAAATAATCGGCTTATGCGTTTTTCAAACGAATGCAGGCGACCTGGAATATACTACTGCTACTGACTTGCAGCAAAACAACAACGCCTAACCCTTGAGCACATATGTCGTATGTTTACAAAATCGTCTGACAAACAGTATCAATTTGGACCATTAAAAATGGATGCAAATGTAGGTATTTGTCCATACATGAAAAAACTACGTTAATGTTGGTTTTGTCACCCCTCAAATACGTATACATGATTTGTAAGCATTAGACGTGTATATGTTGTTTTATTTGTTAATTTAAACATACTTATTTCTAATATTAAACAAAATATAATTATAGTTACACTACAAGGAAATGAATCTTGAAGATATATTTGATCTGATAATGTCCCTTTCAAATAATTGACAAATTCTCAAAGCACATATCTTTTATTTGTTGGTGTTCAGTGGTTCACGAAACAGTTAATAGCCTATTATATGACGTACAATATTTAACTTGTTAAGCACCAAATCTACTAAAGTAGACTTTTTCCATGTTGTTTATGTAAAAAAGAGTTTTGTAATATTTTAATAACTAAAAGGCAATATATGCTGATTTTCAGGTGGAACAGCACATAATGAGATGACATTACATTACGCAGCTGTAAGAATAACCGTCATTGCCGAACAAGTTTCAATTATTAAAGCTATTTACCACAAAAGTCACCATGCTAAAGACCACCATGAAACAAGTAAATATTAAAGATATACAGCACATTGTCATCACACCACGGCTAAGTGAACTGGATGCTGCTTGTAAATCTGCATCTATAAAGAATGAAGAAAATGCAAAATATCTGATAAATATATAGGATGTTGCTTGAAAACTTTATTTTATAGATCACCTCATTTTGTCTCGACGTAAAGATATAGTAAAAGGTTCACGACAGTTATAAGTAGTCGCCGGGCAGAAGCCCGCGACTTATATTTTTAATAGGTTTTCGGAAATGACATGGAATGGCGAATTATTATTAGAAAGAAACAACTTTAAATGTCTTGAACATATTACAATTGTGTTTGTTTAAAAACACTAAGAAATGAGACACCTAAATTGAAATAAATGTTCCGATGTTTTAAGTATTTGCGGTTTCTTTATTTTGACTCGCATTTATGTGTTTTTGTTTTATTTTCAAAGACAAAAGAGTCCCTACTAGACTTGATGCAGACTGTTATCTGTCAATATCGAGATAAAGATTCACTTCGAATTCTCCTTTTAATATCGATTTTAACTTACTGAATGTTATTTTCATGTTCAAAGAGATATCTTGATTTGTGTAGAATTCATTTAACAATGTTAATTCATGTATATCTAAAATAGGAACTGTTTCTAAGCTGAATGTAGGATCCTGTTGTGTCCCAGTTTCGTAACATTTAAAAACATCGATTTTCGCGCATGCGCATTTCAATATGAAAAAGCGAGTGGTCAAAATATTATTGTATTTTAGATAAGAATCAGCATAACTGGTAACATAAACAAAAATAATAAATATTTTGTGAAAATATTCATCAAATATATGCCAGTCTATCGGTTGTGAACGTCAACACGCTTTCTCCTCAGTTTCTGACTTACCTTCATATTGCCAAAATATAAAGGAAAGTAACCGTAAGTAAAATGTAAACTTAGTTGACGAATTATGCAGATATAAAATGTCGCTCGAAAAATTGATTTCTTATACATCACGAAACGAGTGCATGGGCCGAATGTAGGAGGAATATAGATACTATAGAAATGCTTTTTCTCTCTTGAATTCAGTGGAATAAAACATGCACTAAAGCTTTGCCTGATTTTTTATTCACTTTCTTCGATGTCACAAGGACTCGATCTTGACACGAGGTCAACATTTCGAAAGAATGCTCAAACACCTACTATTACAGATAGATAGCTAATATTACACACTTAAATGATTATATATATATGTGATATTAAATGTTTATTTGGCTTGAAACAAATTGAGAAAGGAACAAACTCTTATTAACAATAATTTGAGAAAAAAAAAATCTGGTCTTTCACACCCAATTAATTTCATACTTGCCACCTTTAAAACAGTAATGGGACTCGCAACTGGCATTTCTCTTGCGCCATACATTTATTGTATGCATCAATGATTTAAATAAACAATTTAGCTGATATGGTGTTTCAAGTGTGGTCTACTTTTTAAACATATGAGGATCAATTTTAACATCTGTGAAATAGTTATTATAATTATTATTGAAAAGGAGGAAGTTCATGTCTTCAGCAATTTAACCCTTTACTCAATGCTTTAAACGTTCAAAGGTTTTCATTGTTGCTTCAGACATGTAAAGGGTTAAAAAGCTTTTTATTGCATGTAGATTTCAATTCCAACCTGTATTTGTTGTGGTTTTATTGACAAATACAAAGAATAAAAAAAGAATAAAAAAAATCCTGAAATTTGTATGTGGAATTTAAAAATCCTGGAATTAGTCCTTAATGAAAACATTATGTGTATGTTTAGACTAACGAAAGTCAAGAAAACTTGACCTGACTTGTATTAAAAAATAAATCAATGCAGTCTTTTCCGGCGACATTGATGCCTTGCATCGACTCTCTCTTGTAATACACATATCCAACAATCTGTCTTCTCCGGTTTCACTCAATAACTTTTATCGATATTTCACCTAATCGATCGCCGGAGTTTCTTATCTTTCGGCAGTTTACGAAGATAACCGACGCAATTCGTAGGGGTCATAAATCATAAATCATCAGGGTAATTCAAACGGATTTAGCAGTTTTAATCTTGGTAGGTTAACGGTTTTATTATAGGGATATGCTATATTTAAACGAGCATAGCAAAATTTGTGTTTTACGTTTTAATATAAAATCAAGTTTAAAATTGATTTTTCATAAAAAAATAACCATTAATTTAATTAAAAAAAAGCCGAATCATGAATTTATAATAAAGTGTTTAATTAAAAAGTATAATCCGAGCAGTTATACTTTGGTCATTAAAAAACAAAGAGATTCACTTAGGGCTGACTTCAACCACCAATATAAAACTGAAAGTCGCTATATATATATATAAAAAAAATAAAAAAAAAATGATAATGTAAGATTTTTAACTTCTCAGCTTAATATGCAGATTTTAGCTATTTTGTATACGAAGATCAGAACCCATACTTCATAAGTTTGAAAATAAATTCAATCCAACCTGTATCAAAATAAACAATACAGAAAATCCATTATTCAGAAATGATATTAAATATTTTCATGAAGCTGATAACAATAATAATAAATATTATGTCGTAACTTTTAATTTAACACAAGTACATCTATTTTAAGTCACGCTGATAATAACAAATGGCAGAAAATGTCAATCCTGGTTTTTATGACCCAATTAACTTATAAAACGCCCGAGGCGGTGTCTATTAGAGCATTACAGATTAACCTGAATACACACATTTGACACTTATAATAATACATTAAAATTGAGATGATGTTTTGAAAAACAGCATTAAAAATAAAAACGGTATCCATTGAGAGTTCTCATAAACAGTATTAAAAAAAAGAAAATACATTTTGTAGTTTTAATTAACTTGGGTAGAAATAATAGTGTGTTAATAACAAAAGGGTTATCTTAATAACACAAATTGTGTTTCCTTAATTCTTTTCACATTTTATATAAAAATTACAAGAAGCTGGCATATTTTTATTGCAAAAAGGTAGCAATTAAAATGTTTTTATTTGTATATTATGAAAACAGTTTTTATAATATCAGGAATAGTGTATACTGCATTTCCGTTTGCACAGAAATATTGTCAACATACATTAACACTTTGTGAACAATAAAGTGTATTAATAATCTAAGATGATTTTAGTAAAGTTAATAACATTTGTGTAGATTACATGATTTTTTGTTTTTGTTTTTTATTACGCATCAAACGTATGTATTTAACAGTTTTTGGTCAGTATTATTTCCATAACCAACATCGGATAATCAATCCAAGTGAGATTGACAACGTATCATGTATACTTATTTTTCGCTGATACTCAAAATGAATTATTATTCCTATTCTTTTAACACATTTAAATATGACAAATACATAATTGGCATTAATTTATAGGTAATATTTATGTCAACGGCGGGCTATTATTTAATAATATTCCTATTGTTATTGCGCGAGGATAAAAACTATTTAATTAAACTCTTAATTCAATCCTTAATTATCCAGATATTTAAAACCTGCCCTGAAGGAGTAAGATTTTATTGCCCTGCAATAAAACATCGAAGTCATAAAACCAGTAGCGGTGAAATCCGATTAACTTCGTAAGTTTCCGCTACTGTTTGACGGACTCCACCGAACACAAAAAATACTTACATGTTGTTTGACAAAAGTATTAATTCCCCCGCCTAAATTTTTCTTAATTTCATAAAAAATGATATCCTTCTTTAAACAAATGAATATACTTTACGAATGTGAATGCGAACTTATAAAAAGTTTAAAGGAAAACAAGTTATAACTAAATAACCAACGAAATTTGATGGCAATTTCTGTGTAATTATCAAAAATCATATGTAATTCAATAGGAATATAGGGTCACCTAATGTTTATATAAATTCCCCCACCTAAATTTTATTTCTAATTAAAACAAATTACATATTTGAAATCGAGAGATTTTGTTCTTCCCAAATATGAATGCGAACTTAAAATATAATAAACATTAAGAAAGTTATGCCCACATTTGTTACACTGCCCTTCTTATTTCTATATAGCCGATTATTGATTTTTGACTGATCGGTAGAAGACAAATTGTTGCATATGCTGTATACTCGTATTTTGCGTTAACGATACACACTAAAAGGCTGACCATTACCTTCTACGTTATAACCAATGCTCGCACACTCCAATCGGCGTGTTAGAGTCTCTAGGTCTACGAGAACTTGTCCATTATTTGTGTTATCAACAAACGATATCTGAAACAGAAATTAGTGAAACGCTAAATGTTTAAATGTATGGTGGCTGTTTTCTGCCGTTCTGTGGTGGTTGCGTGTTGGCGTCTCTGTTGGTGGGGTGCCCTCACGCAAAACCCCAGAACAAAGCATTCAATGTGAGTCGTGTTGGCGTATCATTTTGCCGTTCTGGCGTGTTTGCGCCCATCTGTCAGAATATAAAATAGAGATGACAATGATCAGATACCCAATAAACACTTCTTATCCAGGATATTTTGAAAATCCGGAATACTGGAATTTTTTATAACCCTTCTATATAATGACAACTCGAATACTTGAGTCTCAATCCTGACTGATCGGCAGTGTATGCCAGTGTATAAATAGAGAATTTCAAGCGAGACAATATCGCGACAACTGACCCCATTTTACTACCCAGCTGAAGTTGAATAACTAGAATAACTAGCTTTTCTTCAGAATTCTTCGGACGTTGCTTCATATCCTGGATTGCGAAATAACAAGCCGCTAAAACGGCTGCGTCAGAAAACAATGGACACCTCATTTAATCTGAAGTAGTTCGCTACATATTACCACAACACTCGTTCTTGCAACAAATTGTCTTAACAGTTGTCAGTATTTCCATTACTTTTATTTTTGTGTGCGGTCGCAAGACAAGGGCTCTTTTGAAATGCGTTTTCCCATAGTTAATCGAGTGTCCTTGTCTTGCCAACCTTTTCTATTCTATGAACTCACCCATCCTTTAACGTTGAGACATCTAGCCCTGCGTGTCTCTTCATATATGCGAACAGAATGGATAGAAAATGTTAGCACTACCGAAAGTAATCTGAAATATAAACACAGTCAATCTGTAAACAACAAACGAAAATATACCTATATTCAAAATGACAAACATAATCCGTGACGGTTATAATGGCTTGATAGAATAAACTTTATCGGAGAGTTAATTTTATTCGAGAGACGAGATTAAATGAGAGGCGCTATATGAAAACCAATCGCAAGGCATTTACGCCTTGTCTAGATCGAGATCAACGAGGGCATCCCGGTAGTCTGACCTGGATTTGCACTGTTTCCTAATTAGGCATCAAGTTGCATGACCCTTCCTGATGACGTAGACTACTATCTAGACTGTGCCCTTATCGTGTGCGCCTTAATTATTAATTCTAGGCAAAAATATGACAAAAAAGCGTTTGCGATGTACAGTTTTATCTGTAAATCAAGAACGAACGAGAATCCAGAAGGATAATGGTTAACTTGCCGGTTCAACGGTTGTGTTATATTCCAATGTTCGAACTCCCTACTGATATTATAGGTATAGTGAGGATCGCCTGTTACGTTATCTGTGTCCATCTGTAAACCTTTATCAACAGGCACAGACATCTCTGTAAAACAAACATAGTTATCTGAACTGTTAACAATTTCAACAGAAACAGACATCTCTGTAAAACAAACATGGTTATCTGTCCTATAAACATTTATCAACGGGCACAGATATCTCTGTAAAACAATCATGAATAGCTCTGTCCAGCTGTAAACCTTTAGTTTAAACTTATTTATTTTAAATCGATTGCGAAACAAGCTTTAAGCTTATATTAATCACGCTCGATGTCTGCTTCCTGGGTACTTAACCAGTACTCGCGACGATTGTGTGGAAAAATCCCAAAGTCAGGACCCGCTCATCACGGGACTCGAACCAGGGACCTTTGATGTGAGAGGCCGACGCTCTACCTCTGCACCACTGTCTGTAAACCTTTATCAACAGGCACAGACATCTTTGTAAAATAATCTTGATTGTCTGTCCTATAAACATGTATTGACAGACCCAGACATCTCTGTAAAACAATCATGGTCATCTGTGTCAAGTTGTTAACCTTTATCACAGACACAACGATCTCTGTAAAACAATAATGGTTATCTGTTTTGTAAACATGTATCAACATGCACAGACATCCCTGTAAAACAAACATGTTATCTATCTTATAAACCTTTATAAACAGACACAGACATCTCTGTAAAATAATCATTATGTGTACTGTAAACCTTTATCAACAGATACAGACATTTCTGTGAAACAAACAATGTTATCTGTCCTATAAATCTATATCAACAGACACAGATATCTCTGTGAAACAAACATGGTTATCTGTCATGTAAACCTTTATCAACAGACACAGACATCTCTGTAAAACAATCATGGTTAGCTGTCCTGTACACCTTTATCAACAGATACAGACCTTACTGTAAAATAATCATGGTTATGTGTCTTGTAAACCTTTATCAACAGACACAGACATCTCTGTGAAACAAACCAGGTTATCTGTCCTTTAAACCTTTATCAACAGACACAGACATCTCTGTGAAACAAACATTGTTATCTGTCATGTAAACCGTTATCAACACCGACATCTGTGTAAAACAATCAAAGCATTGTTCCTACAGTTATTTGTCCTATAAACCTTTGTCAAAGGGCATAACACGGTACAAACACTGATGCAGAATGTAGCTAAAAATGTAACGCGTAGGAGCGAAACCATTATTACATTAATGCATGGGCAGCAGACGACTTTTGAAAACATTTTTTGCAAAAAGAGAAAATTTTCTTGATGAGCAATTTATTCTTTTGTCGCTAGGTTTTCAAATATATTTGCTTATTATACTATCATTCAAAGAAATTGAGCACAAAAATTGCAGAAAGTCGTAGGAAGACAGTGGTACAGAGGTAGAGCGTCGGCCTCTTGTACCAACAGTTCCTGGTTCGAATCCCGTTATGAGCGGGTTTTGCCTTTTAGATTTTTCCACATAAACGTCGCGAGTACTGGTTGAGTATCCAGAAAGCAGACATCAAGCGTGATTAATATAAGCTTAAAGTGTGTTGCAGAGTATATTTATGTTGGAAAAGGTTAATTAATAAACAGCAATTAAATTATTGAAGTTGATATGCTTGTAAATAATTGCGAGTCACATAAGTTCATTGGGAGCCAATTAAACAAAATCTTGTATTAGATTTCTATTGTCTCCAAAAACAAAACGTTGTCGACATCACTTCCATCAATATACCATTTATTAATCATAAACATGCAATTAAAGTCATTTTAGCATTGATATGATACACCCAGAAATCATTTAGAGTTCGTAAGAATAAAATTTCGTTAACCCCACCCTTTCTGATTCCTTCTCGCTGACAATGTATTTCGTTCACTCACTAAGATTTGAACGGTTTTTGTAAAGGGTCACCGAAGAAACAATGTTAACATATTATCCTGGAATCAGACCTCATATGATTTAACTTTTGAAAATATTCAAGCAAACGGAGACATTGCTCACGATGAGCGATCTCTCCTTTTTCCACAATGTTTACAACTCTATTCAATGATGAAACTTGCATTTATAGACGTTTATCATAGTTTTGGCCGGATGTTTTCGACGTCGTCTGCTGCAGATTCATCATATGTGGGGAAAGGATAACTCTTTGACCACCAAATAAATATTTTTGTGGAGCTTAGGTTGAAATTGATCCAGTAGTTTAGGAACAAAATCATCTTGGAATCTGACAAGCAGATTTAGAGGAGAAGACATTTAAACTGTTGGCACTTATCTCCCTTTAAAATTCCACTGCAACCAAAGTCCTTCATATAATTCAACTTTTTTAACAAACTTGAACAAACTTGAAAGAATAACACCATCTTAACATTCCTGTAGCGTTTGTTGAATTTAATCAATTGATCAGGGAGGAGATGTTGCTTAAAAAGTAAACGATAAAGAAAGACGGACAGTTGATTTATTGATCTATTGTTTAGTGTTTTACTCCGTTTCAACAATATTTAAGTTATTTCACGGCGTTTCCTGGGTAAATTACTAGTACTGCTGGTCCACTTATCCAGACACCAGCCCGTCACTCGTTATTCTTACCCCGCAACCCTGAGCGCCAAAGAGAGCAACCATTATTAGCATTTTAAACGGTATGAACCGGTCGATTCGAGGCAATAGGTCTACCATTACACCACCGAGGCGGTCGAACATGATAAAAATGAACGCAACCAGTATCATATTAAAACTATTGAAAATCAAAACTTTGTGAAGGTATTGCTCGTCATGAGTCTTTCTACTTTTTGTGGCGATTGGTTTGACAATCGCCACAATGCTAACAGAAACAACAACAACGAACAATTTGACATAGTCAGTTTTGAACAGCAATACGCAGCAGAACAGCAGACCTGTTACGCAATGCTGCAAACCAATTAACCTATCAATAATAAACCGCCAAATATATAGTTCCATCGGTGATGCTGAGACACGGTAAACAATGGTGCTATTTTTGTACCGGACTGATACTAAGAGTTGAGACGTATCAAGCTTACGATCTACTTTGAGTTAAAAGATGTAAATATATGCATTCTTCATGTTTGGGCAGATAATAAATATCATTGCGCGTTTTATCTATCATGCAAAGTACTCTCATGATACTCAAAACACCTCGCCAAAATAAAAAGGCCCATAAAATGCTTTCGTAATTTCTGAAAAGACCTACGAGGTTAACAATCAAGACATTGCTAATTTCGTACCTGGTCCCGCATTCACTAACACTGCAAAATTCTATTTTCGGACTAAATCTTTATAGCCTCTTAAAGTATTTAGTCCGTATTCACAAACCCGACTAAAATGTAAAGCGACCTAAAAACGGGAAGCTGAAATGTTATCAATGACGCATTAGACGGCATCTGAAAATACAAAAATGTCCTATAAATATCTCGCGAGACTGGTTACCGGTTGTTTATCAATCTCAATACTATAAACGCTTTGTTTTGTAGTTGTTTCAATATACGAAAGGTTTTTTGTGGTTTATCACCATTTTCTAGGTTTTGAAATGTGAATGGTCCTAGGGCATCCAATCATGCCTGCCGAGATTGAGGATCAAACCCAAGACACGCAGTTTGAAATCCCCGAAAATAACTACTCGGCCATGACGGATTCCTGTTTTGGAAGTGACATAACCTATTTTGAACATGCCATGATGTCATTAATACAAATATTCTGAAACAGGGTTTCAACATGCTTAATTCGAAAAGATGTGTACTATGACACAAGAAGAACAATATATAGGGGGATTTCGGCAGTACGTCAGAAATGCTTAATGCAGAACGTTTACCGCCAAATAGTTCCATCATTTATGTAGAGACATGGTTAATAATAATAGTGTCAGTGCTATTTTGGTACCAGATTGATACTAAGATTTTAAAACTATCGAACTAAGATGTTATTGAGTTAAAAAATGTAAACTTTAGCCTTCTTCGTGTTTGGAGACAGAGAATATTATTGCGCGAGACATACGCTTATTGAGGAGTTACGTAGTAAGCAGCTGCCCGTTAGGTCACCCGACGTTTGATTGGCACCGGATTGATACTTGATTTGAGATGTATCGAGCTTACGATCTACATTGAGTCAAAAGATGTAAATATTAGCATTCTTCATGTTTGGGCAGATAATACATATCATTGCGCGTTTATCAGCCATGCAGAGTATCACGCATATTCTGGAAATTCCAAAATATCCTATAAATAGCTTGACAGACTGGTATTCTATAGACCCGACCGTCGGGCAAATAATTTTGGTATAAAGGGAGGTAATTCATAAGTCATTACATTATTCTTAGATTCTGTGTTGAATATAGTAAAAATACATTTAGTTAACACTTTTCGAAGTAAATTCTATAAAGTTATATGTTGTAACCGAGTTGGAGATAAATCGATTTTTTTTTATTCAGTCGTAAGTAATATAGAGGCGCTGAGATGTTTTCTTAAAATAGTTGATATAATTGAAATAAACAGTAATTTTTTGGTAATAACGATAGCTGCTCGCCAAATGGCATTAATGCCGAGCGCGAGGGTAAACAACGCCAAACAACAACAACAACATAATTTATACTACGAGACTAAGAAAAGCAGCTTTTCACTAGATCTTGCTTCTTGTAAGATCATGACAATAGATGCGCGGACTTACATTTGAGAAGAAGAAGCAGGCATCACCTGCTTGTGAAAGCTATTGCCGAAATACTCCTACATTAAAGCCTTCTAACAAAAGTAATAAACAGGCTTCTCGTCAGAAAGCGTCTGTATGTGGGGAAAGTTAAGGATTGGGAAGTTCCATTTAACATGTTCCTTTCTTTCTTGAGCAGACCTATTTTTAAAGACCATCCATGGTCAGAGAACAATCAGGTGGTCTTTAACTCTTTCCCACATACAATACATCTGCAGCAGATGATTTTGGGAATATCCAGGCAAAAACACGGAAACGCTCTATGGCACAAGAAGATATCGCTTGTTTTTCAAAAGTTGTCTGCTGTAGAGGCTTCAGAAAGCGTCTGTATTTTAGAAAGAGTTAGTTACAGGGTCATTTGTGCAGAAAATGAGTAATTGTGAAATAAAAAATTAAAACTGGGTATTGCTAAATAAAGGTTGACTTTAGCACAGGTGTTACATTTCAGGGACAGACTAGCTTTCAAGTCAACTGTCTCCAGTTATGCCAGAGCTACATATATATCCCCCTTAATTAATGAAATTGAGTTTGATATGGTTTGTCGGATCTCTAACTGGAGCACTCCTAACCCAGTCCAGGTGTTGTAAGTTCGAACCTTATCACGGCCAACATTCTTTCCGACGTTTTACAAAGGTCACTGTGGCAAGCGGCATTCGTCTTCCACCAATAGGCTAACAGTATTTGTGGTAAAGCAGTCAATTGCTACGAAAGAATGTTTTGTGGAGTAGTCAGTACTGGTATAAGAAAGCCATGAAATAATATATAATGCTACAATAAATGTATCAATAGGAGCAGCTCTTCCTTTGCGAATTTGTTGAATATTGGAAAGGGTTGTTCAGTAGCCTTTTGTTTATTGACTGTAGATCAACAATTTACTGTCTGAAATCACTTTTTGTCGAGTCTGCTTTTGGTGAGCTCGACATATAGCTGTCACAATGGCGGCTCGGTGAGTGTGTCCGTGCGTCCATGAGTCTATTTGTCCTATCCGCATCTTGACCATGCATAATAGGATTCTAAGAAAGTTGGCACACAAGTGCAGCATGATTAGGTGGTGCGTCGTACACAGATGTCAGGCCTGTACCTCAAATGTTAAGGTCACTTGTAGGGGTCAAATGTCAAAATGAGTACTGTTTGATAGGACTGACTTCTCCGGCTCGCGTCTTAACCATACATCATATGGTTTCCAAGTTACTGGGCACACATGATGACCATGATGAGGTGGCGTGCAGTTCATACAATATTCTGAGACAGGATTTCAACATACTTAATTTGAATATGTCTCTAAAGTGTACAAAATATTTTATTTTAATATAGCCTAACGAAATGGTGATGAACATGTGATAACCCCAAAATATTAGCTTACACAAAACCAAGACAAACATTATAATAAAGTTCCATCATTCTTGAGCTAAAACGTAGCTTTTAATAAATTTGGTATGGCTTCATCTTTAACACATCAGGACTCATGTTAAACCGTATCTTAAATATCACCAAGACAAACATTCTGGCAAATTAACAGTATTATACTGTCAAAGGATGGAGCTTTACTCAAATTTACCCGCACCTGTGTGCACTTTTATTGAAAACCCATCCAGGAACTAACCGCGATGAACGTTGCTTAACTTTACGAAAAGGTCAACCACTCTATCAACGTGGCTATAAAAGCCGGCTTCCAAAGCAAGGCTGTAGAAGTGATATTTATACCCGTTCCCGTTACATTTCTCCCTCTTTTCTCTTGACTTCGACCCGACGTCACACAACTGAACACAAGCAGTATACCAGAGCGGAGTCTATGTTACATCATTGGGAACCACCGGGGTTTTAATAAAAGGAAAATGGGAATATTTTCATGAATGCGAAGTAATTATGATAAATTTTGCGATTTTAAGAATATATTAAGGGGGGGGGGAGACGCGCATGCGCAGACAAATGTTTACAATAATTTTGGGAGATCGAGGGCAACACGTTGGGAAAAGGTAATTTTGTTTTCTTTTTAAAGTATTTAACTAAACAACTATTGTTTTCATATATTTATATAATATATTTAAAAGTGGGTTTCGTGTTTTTCGAATCAAACAGTATTTCTTTAGCCATAAAATGCTGGTTCCCGCGCTAACATCGAACTGCTGCACCTTGCAAGTTTAGGCCCCATGCTTCGGTCATTTCAAGATTTAAGGGTGACCATAATGTTATCAAAAGTCATCTGTTTCAGAAGCGGGAAACTTCATCTATAATAGTTACAGGGTTGAAATTAATCTCGAAAACAAGTTTTAATATATCTATAGGTGCTACCTATTTACGAAAAAACGCAAGATAATTATAAACAAAAATTAAAGAGCATACTTTGGCCATAAAAAAGGATTTATAAGTAATTGACTAGACAATACTAATGTTAATGTCATGTTTCGTGCATTATCAAAAAATATTTGGAATTCGTATTGCTGTCGTCTATTATTACGAACAGAAAATAATAAAGTAAAGACTTTCAAAAAATCAAGGAATACATTTATAATGAACGAGGTTAAAACATGATGGCCAAGATGATCCTTAATCGATCACCTGCAGTATGGTAAAGAAGCAAAAAGATCAGCCCTTTGCTGATGCCACCTGGCGACTGCCTTTTTCAACCAGTCAATATGACTGGAACAAATGATGTAAGGCGTCACATTTCTGCTAAACCCTTTCCCTATTAGATACGGTTTATGGGGCCTTTGCAACAGACGATTTGGGGAAAGATTGTCGCTAAAAGAACAATTACTCCTTATGAGAAAGTTATCCTTTTGCCACAATGTTTGATAAATAGCTCATGTATAGGAATTTGGGGTATTTCATGTTGATACCACTTTTTTGCGGGAAACGACGTCGCTCCATTGACGTTACGCCAAGATGAAGTGTTACGGAAATGACATCACGTCCTTCTTTGGCTACGATACAGTCAAAATTTAGTTTCGGGCGTAGAAGTCTAATGCTGTCGGAAAAACATATTTCTTTTATGCTTACCCGTGAATTATAGAAATTTCTCAGTGAATAATAATCCTATAATCTCACCGGTGAGATTATGACTATTGCAGTGAGATTATGACTTTTCAATTGACGGAACTACTTTTTTCTCCATGTTTTTGACAGAATTTTATGAAAAAAATGAGTCTCAAAAAGAGTAACAATTAACTTATCGAGGTTTGACGGGTACAATAAAGATGATATGTGCATATAACTCTGTGATAACACATTGAATAGGCCCATTAGGCCTTTATTTAATGACGTGAATCATTACAAGTTACTGTTTATATTAAAATGATAGTTGCAGTGATTTTAAATTTCTTATTGTGCCACTGGGTATCAGAATGATTATCTGACACCAAGGAAACCCAGTAGTAAATGTCAGATATAAAATAGTTACAAATGATACAAGGGAAACAACATATGATTGAAAGTACGTAAATTGGCGAGCTTTACAAGTGACGTCATTGAATGAATACACAAATCGACATATTTCTCTACACGTATGCAAAAACCTGTACTTTACTGTAGATATATTGTTTTTTAGATAGTATATGCAACATGTTTCTCTAGCTCGAATGATTTTGATATTAATAACTATTGTGGATAATCGTACTTGAATGGCTATACTGAGGAGTGTTCAAATAAGGTTTACAAGAGAGGAATGAAGCTAGATTTTCATATTTACACATTGTTCTTTTTGCGTTATGTTTGCAGGCATAGTATAAACAAATATAAGAATGTTACGAGTAACAGGCATCGAATAAATCAGATGTAACGTTATCATAAGACAAGAGTTTTAAAGAAGCCATATTATTATTATTTAGGAATAATGTACAACGCCTGTTCTCAATAAAGATCTAGCCATCTTGTAAGAACACAAGATGTCGATCGAGTCGACCCGTTTTGACTTGTATTTTCTCTTCGCCGATAAGCGATATAAAACATAATTCTCTTTGCAAATGGCTTCCATCCAACAAATCTCCGCAATATATTGACAAATGAAATAATTAAAATCCTTTACATTTAAAAGATATGGTTAAAATACACAGTTGATTTTTTTTAGCGAGACCTTCCAAACAATTTTTCAAAGGGCGGATGAATTTCATACGCGAAAATAACCGCAGAAAGAGTTCCGTAAATATGGATCGCCCGAAATACGATTTAAGCTATAGTTTTCACTGCAAATAATTCTTTTAAAAAAGTAACATGAGTTTTCATCAATATTACCAATAAATATTAAACCAAACTGTCTACTTAAAAAAGATTAACCGCATTACGCCAACTTCCTTGTAATTCGACTGGGACTACATACGAGGAATGAATTACAACTGGGGCTCCATACGGGGGAATTTATTACTTAGTCAGCATAAGTAACGTGACTTTTTACACCTCAGCACTTTCAGAAATCTCATTCAAAGCATAAAAGAAATAGGATAATAGTTTGTTTAAGTGTATTATCTAAATTTCTTTCATCTCGTGAAAAGCAAAGGGTTATATTTTCCCTCGTGGCTACGCCACTCTTGAAAATATCACCTTTGCTTTTCACTCGATGAAAGAAATTTCGATAATACACTGAAACAAACAATTATCCTCTATTTCTTACAAAGTTCCATTTATTTTTAACTTTTCGTACAAATGTTAATCCCCACAAAACACAGCACTTTAATGATCTTAAATGTCGATTTTAAAAAAAAAAGATTAAAAAGACGCCAATAATTTTAAAAATCCGTGTTTTTCGTGTCATTTTTATACATACCCAAAATATCGATTTAAAAAAAAATATTAAAAAGACGACAATAATTCTTTTTCAATCCGAGTTCCATTTATTTTTAACTTTTCGTACAAATGTTAATTCCCATAAAACACAGCACTTTAGTGATCTTAAATATCGATTTAAAAAAAAAAAAAAAAAAAAGACGACAATAATTTTAAAAATCCGTGTTTTTCGTGTCTTTTTATACATACCCAAAATATCGATTTAAAAAAAAATATTAAAAAGACGACAATAATTTTTTTTCAATCCGTGTTTCTCGTCTCATTTTATACATACCCAAAATGGCGGCCCCCATGGATTTGGCCAGTTTCATTTCAGAAAGCTTCATGGGTTATTGAAAAAAAAAAAAAAAAAAAAAAAATTCTCACACCCGTTAACCATAAGCGAAAAAACCCATTCATGGTTTTTTTTCGTATTATCATTGTTGTTTTCGATTTCCAAAACTACAACTTACCGTATACTTTCAAGCCCTCGGTTTTGTCTAAGTCTATAAAACCCGGAAAATCAAAGTACTTCAAATGAATCGTCATATTGTCCGAATCTTTCCTAACGTAGTAGCCAGCGGCATCATATTCTGAGTTGTAATACTACAGTTTGAAAATAAACAAAATAAAATCTGAAGAATCAAAAAAATTCATTTGAAAACAAGTTTTGTTGTGAAAGCAAATACAAGATAAATGTAAAATAAAAATCAGTAATCAACTAGATGTACACAAAACATTTAAAGCAATACGCTGATATATAATAAGATATATATATTTGAGAAGAATGTTTAGGCTCCATCTCAAGATTTACATGTTACTCTTTTGGCGGCGCCATAAGTGATGATTTCCAAGGTACTTTCCCATTTTAAACATTTCTTCCGCGTGTTTTGAATTTCATGCTTTTTAAGCTACAAGTGTGGATTTTTCATATTGAAGAGTCTAAACCAGTGTTTATAGAATTGGTTTATCGTGAAAGAAAAGAAAAAGAAAGCTTTGAAGTAAAAAAGAAAAGGAAACAGCTTTGAAGTAAAATAAAATATATAAATGTATTTACAATGACTTTTAAGCGGCGGTCACATCTTACCGTCACGCACGTAGTTGATACTAGTTCATTTGAACGTAGTTGATAGTTGTTCATTTGAACGTAGTTCACCGTAGTGCCACTAAGGTCAACTAGGTAGATGTAGTGTGCAGTAGGTTAACTAGGGTATCACTATGTGTCGCTACGGACAACTACGTTGAACTACGTGTGAATTACGTTCGAAGACTGTGGTCAAATACGTTAAGTAGGGTCAACTACGTTCAAACTAAGGTCACAGTAGGGTCTTGGCATCCAAGCTCATCGTAGAGATATTTTGAACATGTTAATAAAAGTTGTGTTAACCAAGGCCAAATCATGGGTTTCTTGAAGTTCAAACCACGTTTATAACGAAGTTGAACTACAGTTAACTGTGTTTAACTACGTTTACCTACGGCCACTACGGTTCACTACGGTCAACTACAGTCATCCTCTACTACGGTCAACTACGTGCGTGACCGTAAGAAGTGACCGCGGCTTTAAAGGCATACGTTTAGTTCTCTTTTATCAATTCCCATTGCCAACAATGTTTTCAAACTTTGCTTGCCTTGAAGGCGTTTAATTTTGTTCTTTATGAGAGAAAAAGGTTAATAACACGCCTTACCTGAGATACAGCGAATGTTATCCCATCTCTAACTCCCTGAATGTTATACAGAGCAAAGTCTCCTCGGGATGGTGGATATGGCAAACTTTCCCAAGCTGAAACGTTGGATATGTGTTATTTCAAGTGAGACAAGACTTTCGCTGATGTAAACCAGCATAATAGGAATGGGAAAGGTGCGAAAAGCCCCTATCCCGAAATAGAGACTTAAATACGAAAGCTGCCATCGAGGGATTCTTAAATAATGATGATCGCGATCCGATCCCAAACTTTCACCATCAGTTTGTTATTTTTAGGAATTTTCTAAAATGTTTTGTTATCACCATATTTTGACAGTGGTTGATCTAGATTTAACAGCAGGAGTACATCAGGGTCTTTTAATGTAGGGTTTAAGTGGAGTCATGGTATTTTGTTTATCCCGTTTCCACTCGAAGACGCATTTTGACACAGATTCTGCAGACGAGTTTTGAAAAAAGAATTTAAGGCATATTGAGCAATTGTGATAAGTAACTCCTATATTATCACAATGTTTTCAACTCTATAAAATACGTGTAATTTCAATTATAGAGATGTTCAATAAGTATGTCTAAATGTTCTATAAATATGTCTAGCTGTTCCATAAGTATGTATATATGTTTTTAAAGTATTACCCTTTGTATTGGACGTTAGAAAAGGTTCAGCAATTTGTGTTTACAAATCGATTGATCGATTGGAACTTAACGTCGTCTTCATCTATATTTCAATTAAAAACCGCATTCAGTTGACGTACCTATAGTGTCTTCGATTCCTCAAGCTAGAACTCGGTCCAAAATCAGTTATAAAACTTCATTCAGTTAATGTACCCATAGGTGTCTTAGATTCCTCAATCCAGAACTTGGTCCAATATCAGTTATACAACTTCATTCAGTTAACGTACCCATAGGTGTCTTCGATTCCTCAAGCTAGAACTCGGTCCAATATCAGTTATAAAACTTCATTCAGTTAACGTACCTATAGGTGTCTTCGATTCCTCAAGCTAGAACTCGGTCCAATATCAGTTATAAAACTTCATTCAGTTAACGTACTCATAGGTGTCTTAGATTCCTCAAGCTAGAACTCGGTCCAATATCATTCTCCAGCAACGTGGACTTTTATTACTTTGGATGAAGGCGAATGACGATGGTCATCATGTCAATTGTCACGCATCGGACATAATGTTGGCGCAGTCGGGATTTTAATTAATGGCCCCTAGATGGACTCCGCTCTGCGTAACAGACTTTCAAGGGTCGGTTTTCATGAACACATGTTGACAGTGTTAAAATCGAACTCCGCCGTGGCCGAATGGTCACCATGGTGGTTACGGAACAGGGTGACCGGGTTCGTTCCACGTTTCGCGGCGATCATGGTGGAGTGACAAAGTGCATTGCCTAGTCTAGAACTGGTTCTGTTGCCTTGATTTAACAAGAATATTTTTGAAGATAGCAAACACCCAATCGACAAACAGTGTAGATGGAAGAAGGAACTCTCGAGTCTACCTTTTCAGGCAATGTACACTATTATTAAATTGGTTAAAGACGAATGGATAGACACCATTACAGATGTCAAGTTTCGGAATGAATGTTGGCCAAGCCGAAGAATGAACTCATGACGTCTGGTTGTACATTTACCCTTTTCTTTACCGACTGAGCCATCAACTTTTATAAATACATGTTGACAGGGTAAAAATCCGGAATCCGTCGTCGCGTCAGGGATATTTAACCGGCCGTTCCAGGCTCGATCAACGTTCGTGGCGATCGTGTTGGAGTGACAAAGGACATTGCCTAGCCTAGAATAGTACTGGTTCTGTCGCCGTTGTATAATTGGAATAATGTTAAAAACGCCATACCCCTTAATCCCCAATGAACAACAAATAGTGTATATGAAAGAAGGAACTCACTGGGGTCCCAATTTTGAAGTAAAAGATGACGTAACACAATGTGACCTCTGTTTACAATGGAACTAAAACTTCGTCTGTCGCTGCCGAAATTAAACATCTAAACGAATACAAAACATAGCAAACATGTTATTCAACTTTACCCTTTTTCCAAATACATACACTTTCTGAAGTCTCTGCACCAGACAACATTTGAAAACATTGTGACAAAGGAAGAAACTGCATTGATAGAGCTTCCATATTTCTGACACATGTTTTCACAGATATGTTGTATGATGGAAAACATAAGGTAAATACAACGTATTGTTCATATCAAACATTTACATACTGATAAGGACAATATAATACTGGGGACATTAATATCAAATTTAATTTAACTCTTTCAGAGTCAAATTCCCCGAAGTAGACTCTTTCGTGTTCAAAACCGGCGAACGCCATTTTCCTTGCAAAACCAGAAGGAATTTGGGAACATTTTGATAAATAAAATGCAAACAATGCTGAATTCCGATGAGACAGCTCGTTACGTGCAGACTCACATGCAACTGCAGTGTTTGTAAAACCTCAATATTGCCATAGGGGCTGAAAGGGTTAAGTCTAAAAACATAAAGGGTAAAGGGTTGCCCATTGTCGTTTAACTGCATACATATATATGGAATCCGCCGTGGTCGAGTGGTTAGCGTCGGGAATTTGAAACGGAGTGTCCCGGGTTCGATCCCCAGTCGCGGCACGACGGTCATGGTGGAGTGCCTTTGAGCAAGGCACATTTTCTAGCCTAGTACTGGTTTGTTTACCCAGGGATCATGAATAAGTGAACTATCGCCGTGATAGAACTATCATAATGTTGAAAGCGGCGTTAAACCTTAATAAAACTAAACAAAACAAACAAAGCATACATATATAGAGTAGCCTAATACTCCTTGTTTACGCAACTATGACAGACTTTTGAAAACATCGCAGGAAACTTAGAAATTATTTCGACGGGAATGTTCTTCTTTTTAGTAAGGGGCTCGTTAGAGCCAATTGTTATAGTAGGCGAAATCTGAAGACACTCATCGTTTTGAGACTGGGATCTAGACTAGTGTTTTACAATATCGGCATTGAATTACTTCATATCTGTCATTTTATATCAGCTCTCCGTTTCTGAACACCATCTCGAGTTCCGAGAGATGTCTTGTTAGTTGTTGCCATGTTGCCATGTTGTACCTTTTGAACAGCCAAATAGCTCTTGTCAAATAATCAAAATTCGGCAACTTGTGGCATATCAGGCGGACAATGGATTTAATTCGACATCACTTACCCAAAAGAAAGAACTCGAAAGAAATGTTTATGTTAAAATATATGAATTACATTATTAAAAGATAAAATGTATTTCTACGCTGTCAGCATGACTTGGTCATGTGCAACATGCATTGACAAATTAAAGCAGTTCTTTCTTCAGGTGTCATTCACACACTGAACGAATTAAAGCAGTATGTGCATACTTTCCGCACGTGTAATTATGATTGCGATTTCAAAATTGAATTTGAATTGGTGACTTTACATTTGATGTGTATATTGTCTTTACTCATGAAATAAAGTGTATCCACCCAAAGCCACGCCTCTTAGTGTAGCATATATCTATATAACCAATGTGGTCCATGTTAAAAGGCAGTACATTTTGAAAAACAGTCAATTGAAAGTCATATATATGTACAGAATTTGGCTTACTGGATATGTCTACCCAGTAAAAATGAAGCATAATTGATCAATATTTAGATGTTAATTATACTAGAAAGAGAAATTATTACTCTAATTGTAACCAATAACTATGATTCTTATATTTCAAGACAACTTTTAAACAGTTTTAAAACTTTGACTAAACTATCTATAATCCGGAGATCAGTACCTTTAATCTTTTTTGTAGTATTAACTATTCTGCTAAGCTATATGGTTGTTCCTTCATTTAATGTTGTACACATACACAACAAATTGGCGACGGGGTAGGGATTTTGTACTGCTATAAATGATAATGATTATGTTAATTGAGGTCATCGTGGACATTAGAACTTATTGGCTAATCACAATCGGCACAAATTAAAGCATACGTTAATCAGGTGTATTATGATTGCGATTTAAAAATTGAATTTGAATTGATGACTTTACATATGAAGAGGGAGAGTTTTGTGTATATTGTCTTAATAAATGAACGCGTGAATGAAAGTGTATCCACTCAAAGCGACGCCTCTTAGTGTAACATATGTCTATATAACCCATGCATTTCATGGTAATCTTTGTAATATTCTACTAAGTTATTAAGCTGTACTTTCATTTAATGGTGTACACATACACAGCACAGCATACACACACTACTTAAATCCATCTTAAGAATTTAAAATATGAGCAAAATTAATATAAATCGTATTTATTAATGAAGACTGCTATGTAAAGCTGCCATAACATAATTATGTATGTGTATTTAATCCATTCACACTTGTATCTAATCTGCAGCATACGACTTTGAAAATACCGAGGCATTTAAACAATGATTCCTTTTGGCCCAGTAATTTCAAATGTCGTCTGCTGTAGATGCGTCAAAACACTTCTGCAAGTGGGAAGGGGTTAACAAAGTCAAAACGAGGTTCAGCTCGTATATATACCTCTATGGTAACAAGAACTATTTTGATCAGCTGTATGACGAAAATAACTATGTTAAGAATATTAAAAGAACAGGATCTTCCTCGGAACTGTACCGCAGGGTAGAACAACAATCGAAGCCATTTTCGCAGACGAATAGTTTCGTCTTCTGGCAAATTCGGTGGAGATGTATTCTTGGATACTGTAGTAAAAGAGAAATAAAATAGCCGTTTCAAGAAAATATCACATGACCTGATATCTGAAATTATATGTTTAAGTGTCGTCTTCTTTGGACATAATTCAATAACATAAAATGTTACATCTCATAAAATGGAAGTGTTTTTTTGATAGACTGGTAATCCTTGGCGGGAAAGAAGAAACTAGTCATTTTTCTGGCCATGCTTTCAAAGTACGTCTGCAGCTACAATGATAGGATTCATCCGTATCAAGGACGGGTATATCTCTTTCACACATGTATGTACATGTATACACAACAACTAAAGTAGAAAACAGTGAACTAATGCTCTGTGTTTGCATTATGGGGTACATTCAATTAATGATGGCATTGATCTTCGTATGTTAATAATGTTCAAAGCTAAGACGAGCAATCGGAACTAATAATTCGATGTGTTCTTTATAAACATTTTAATACAAATGAAAAACGAAGATGAAAATAGATAAAATAAGTTATGCATAAATCGAGGAATTTATGGGTCCCTTTCGACCTCGAGTTAATGCAATTGCACATAAATTTGATCCTTTTCCACATATAGACGCAATTTTGAAGATTTTGCAGCTTACGACCTTTGAAAGAATTCTTTCATGTTTTTGCCTACTATATTTTTTCAAAGTCGTCTGCTGCAGATTTGGTGTATATTGGAAAAGGTTAAATACCTCCATCATCGCTTATCGTGTGTGATTTCTCAAATTCTTACCTCGTTCATTGACTCCTTCCCTCTTTTCAACATCAGTGTGAAAATCAATATATATAATATATATATATATAATACAAAACTCTGTATATCAGATCGGGATAGTTGAGGTCGTCCGTAGCAATACGTACAGGTTGGAATTTCTCAACAGTGTAAGTTTAGATCAGAATGCAATCTGCTCTGTCTTATTATAATCTAGACAGGAGATTTTAGAAAGGTTATGGTTAGAAATATGTAAACAGTTGAGATCTGGACGTTGTAAATGAACAGTGTTGTTTCTCTCTGCTTTCAATATTTCAGTTACATGTATACGAGAATATCAATGTTTTCATCTAGTTTATGGTTTTATCATTTTCCACAACGTTATAGCTATATCAAGGCGATATGTGTTTTATTCCGCTTCAAACATACTTAATGTTCTATCACAGCGAACGGTATTTTAATAGTTTCAATAGTTTTATAGTTTTATGACAGCTAATGGTGATTTATTCTTGTTTCAACAGTTTTTTAGTTATTACCAAATTAATTAAAGATTAATTCGTTTAACACAGGCCTACCTTCGTTTATCACAGGATTTATGAACGTTGCTGTATCACCTGCAGGTACATCGCCATCCATATTTAGATCTGTAATACAAATTACATCAACAACATACATCAACATATGCAGCAGCATCATATTTATATTGTTACTTCTACTACTATTCCTGCTACAACTACTTTGACTATAACAATAACTATAACTAGTAACTACTATTATTATTACTACTACCAATACTACTACTACTACCACTACTACCACTACTACTACTACTACTACTACTACTACTACTACTACTACTACTGCTACTACCACTACTACTAATACCATTACTACTACTACTACTAATAATAATAATAATACTTCTACTACTTCTACTACTACTACTACTACTACTACTACTACTACTACTACTACTACTACTACTACTATTACTTCTACTACTACTTCTTCTACTTCTACTTCTACACTTACTACTACTACTGCTACTTCTACTACTACATGTACTTCTACTACTATTACTACAACTACTACTACTGCTGCTGCTACTAATACTACTACTACTACTTCGTCAACTTCTATTACTACAACTTCTTCAACCTATTCAACTACTACTGCTTCTACTACTACTACTACTACTACTACTACTACTGCTACTTCTACTACTACATGTACTTCTACTACTATTACTACAACTACTACTACCACTACTACTAATACTACTACTACTACTTCTTCTAGTACTTCTACTACTACTACTACTACTACTACTTCTTCTACTACTACTACTACTACTACTACTACTACTTCTTCTTATACTGCTATTGATGATAATGATAATAATATTTACAACTTCAACTACTACTTCGTCTACTTCTATTACTACAACTTCTTCAACCTATTCAAATACTACTGCTTCTACTACTACTACTACTACTACTACTACTACTACTACTACTACTACTACTACTACTACTACTACTACTACTACTACTACTACTACTACTACTACTACTACTACTACTACTACTTCTAGTAGTAATAGTACTTCTACTTCTACTGTTTGCACTTCAATAAAAACTACTAGTACTACTCCTATAATCAATAATAGTGATAATAATACTAATAAAAAAAACAATTGTATCCTATGATTTGGCTACAAAGACGGTAAGTATGTAAAGCCTTTTGGAAATCAAGTAAAGTTAATGCTCGCCAAATAGTTAATTCTGAACGGCGAGCGTAATAAATACCAAAGAATAAACATTTTATAGTTAAAACTTTTTAAATCTTACATATCAATAGTTGTTCAGTTTACAGATAAAAGTATCCACACGTGTTCCCCTTCAGAGCATTAATAAACGATATGAGGTTTATATATGGACATGCGATTAAAAAAAAAATGAAACAAATCTTGCCATATCAAAACTTATCTCTGGACGGATTTGTTTCCCTATATGAAATCATTTTTATAAAACAGAAACTTCAATTTTTAAAAAAGGGTGTTGGCATGACAATGAAGTTAATGAATTCAAGTACTTCATTGTTTTGTTGAAAACGGTTGTAAAAGATTGTGACAAAATTAAAAACTGTTTTCAATGAGACATTAAATTTGTCTCGATGTTTCCAAATATTGTCTGCTGCACAAAAATTGCATCCTTTAACCCTTTCCAGCATACACACAATATGATGCAGGCGACATCACGAAACAGATATAAATAAATGTAAAACATTATTATTGTATAAATGAAAAAAATGTAAACATTGTCTAAAAAGTAGAAAAATTCTGCTGTGAGCTATTTTTCCTTTTGTCACGATATTCCAATATATTGTCATCTAAATCAGCGTAAAAACTTGGCTGTAAGTTGGAAAAGGTTTAATTTGTAATTGAATGAAATGCATTGGCTGCAATCGTATTTTTTCACAAAAACATTTACGGCAGATATAATTGAACCTCGTATAGCAATTTGAACTAGTCATTACTCTTCGTAATACAATCAAAAGTGAAAATTATTTGAATGTCCTTAAAAGCAAATTTATGCCAGCCTACAACCATTTCCCTCACATAGACGCTATCTGGCGCCTCTGCAGCAGACGGATTTTTGAAAACATAGTGACAAAAGAAGAAATTGCTCAAAACGAGCAGTTTCTCCTTTTGCCACAATGTTTTCCACTATTAGAAATAGGTTATCCATTCAATTATAGAGATTTTCAGTTTTTTGACGTTATATGTTCAAAGTCGTCTGCTGCAGAATTGTCGTATGGGGGAAAGGGTATCACTACATCCGTTTAAGCACCACTCGCTGAAAGCCAGTTGCGCTTATGCCATGTCCAATTGTCCGCCTGTCCGTTAACTTTTGGCTTCAAGCGAGATCTCTGTAACCACTGGACTAATCGCGATTAATACGTTATAGGTATAGTATCCTCATGTTCCATGCATAATTAAGGTTTTTAATGGCAATCGAAAGAAAACACTTTACCTGTCATATCCGACAAATTCAAATTTCACCAAGTCCTGTTCCCGTAAAGTCACTACTCACGCTCACACCAGGATTTATAAAGTATATTGTTATATGCCGCTTTCAAACATAATTCACGACATTTCCTGGGTAAGTATTTCGTATTTAACTGGTCGATTTTTATGACACGAGCGAGTATGACGTAATGACGTAATGCTTGTAAAAATCCGAACCTTCTGAGTACAAAGCAGGAGAGAAAGCATTTTCCACCATTTGTAAAGTCTTTGGTATGACCTAGCTGGAGATCGAATATATCACTATAACACTGAGGCAGTTTGCAAAGATCAAAGAAATATCACATAAATACCCTTATTTTCAAGTTGAGAACAAATCACGGAACAACGTTATCATACACGTGTGATAACAGAAACACGTCATACACGCGACTACTGATGACGTCATTTTGACCTTTATCTTTATTATGTTTATTGTTAAGTTGTTAAATTTTACACATTGAAAAATGCAATAATACGTTATTTTGAATAAATAACGAGTCTTAATTGTTTAAAACATTGTTGTTGTTTTTTCTTCTTATTGAACAATGATGAGGACTACTTTTTTATGCGGTGAATCACAAGTTCTTATGAAGAATATGTTATTCGGTCTTTGTTTTGATGTTGTCAATATTTTTCATTAAAACACACTGTTTAGGTGATAAAAAGAATCCATCACTCGTTTTTCTTTGGAGAAGATTTCTTAAATTCGTCTCGAAAAAGAGAGTTATTAACCTCGCCAAGAGGCTCGGTTAATAACCGTCTTTTTCTAGACTCATTTAAGAAATCTTGATCTCCAAAGAAAACTCATGATGGATCCTATATTTCTACATATCTTTCAGGATTTTTAAGGACAACGTTACATCTCATGTGCTAGATTAGAGAGATTGCAGCATATGCAAGGGTTCATTTTATTATCTGATACAGATACGATGTGTTTATTTGACCTACAAACTGTATGCTCTTTTTTTTTTAAAAGAATTACCTCATTCTCTGTATTATATGTTTCTGGTATCATAATTGAATTGAGTTGAAAACGATGTAGTAAAAGGAGAAATTCCTCATTAAGAGCAATTTCTCCTGTGTGTCACACTGTTTCCTAAAGTCGTCTACTGCAGATGCATTACATGCGTCTGTATTAGGGAAAGTTGGTATGATGCATATTTATAGTTTACGACAATTGTAAAATTTGGTACAGAGGTCCTGATTGTTTATAAAACCAATTAAAGATATGGAGGCATTCTGAATTTTGAAAACTACCAGTTTTAATCCAATATGCACCTAGGTTACCAATTACCAACAGTTTTCATACCGATTTTGTTTAATTGTCTTTTCTGACTTCAGTTTTACACACATTGTGTACCTGCAAACAACTTCAGAGACATATATATGAGCCGTTTGACGAGAAAACCAACATGTTTGTCTCTGCGTAAAGTATCGACCCGCATCAGCCTAAGCATGCAGTGCAGGCTAACACGGAAACACACTTTTCGCCTCCTGCGGATTTTCTGTTACGGAAATCATTACTCTATACCTCTGTTTCCCTGTGAAGGTATTTGTCTGCCCGGATAAGCCTGCGCGGACTGAACAGGATGATCTTTGTCGATACATTACGCAGAGTCAATATTGTTGGTTTTCTCGTGGAACGGCTCATATAAACACATATGTATATATCGATGGTGGTTTACTAAATTATGTGAGCCGTCACAGCCCACATATATATAGTTAATACGAATCTTGAAAGCAAAGACAAGAATTCGTTCCCAAAATATAATATACCTTTTATTTTCCTTTCTTTATGACGCTAACGATTTTGGAGCATGCTGAATGTAACGCAGTATGAACTCTGAGACCGTACAGTGTTAAACCTATAAGACATAAGCTGCGTTTTCTGATCTGGAAGGTTATCGTTTAAACCGCATTTTTTCCAATAGACTTATCCAAATTTGAAAATGTTTTAATGTTGATTGTTCGCCGTCGAAAATAAGTACAACATGTTGTGTCGCGCTATGTAATACTAGGTTTATTAAGTGCTCTGAAGTGTTTTGAAACAGTCTTTTCAAATTGCCATCATCGGCCATATTAGTTAACCAAGAGAAAAATAAAAGGTAGTTGTAGAGCGCTGAGCCTTATAGTCGTTTCTCTTCGGCGTCGTGGTCACGTTGCACCAAAAATCCCACTTGTGGTATTATATTGCGGACACAGGGTTAATAAGAGAGCTAAAGTTAGTTTGAAATAACGAGTAGATCTAACTTAAAGTAACTTGAAAACCGAACTGCCTTTTCTGAAAACCTCGGACCAATATATAGTCAATCTGCAGACCGATCACGGAAGTTTAACGTCCGGATATCTCAGCTGATTGACAATACGTAGTATTTAATAACAGCATGTCTCTGAGATGAATGGGGAGCCATCGTGCATAGTTCACATTGTTGTTGGCAAAAAGGAATGGTATCAACTCGTACAACGATTGACTGTATAAAGTAAAGTCTGCTTCTCGAAATGATCGGACCAGGGACAAGATTGTTAATTACATTGTCAAGACTAGATTCCAGAATTAAAATTAAGGACTTTCAGTTTTGCGTCTTTTACACCATTGTAAGATCGGTCTTGGATGCACCAAACCGTAATAGGGACTTTATATCAGCACCATGCCTTAATCATGCACACAAACTGAAGAAGTGTGGAGGGAATAGCACTTTCAACACATGAAATGTTCCAGTAAATCCTGACTTATGGTCCATCATGTGTACTCGCAAGATCTTGGCAGCTTTGACAAGGATACTAGCTTCTGAATAGTTGGACGATTACGACATGGCTGCACTAATATCCTTTGAAAGCTAGAAGAATACCCCTTCCCTTCTGATGAGCTTCAAGTTCAGGAATTTCTGCGAACAATTTTTCCTTTAATCTCTAGTGGAGTTGACATTAGGTGTTTTCATTCCTAATTGTTTAAGTCGCTGTTTGTAGAGACGGACTAGATTTACAAGACGGAATCCAGCAGGATTATCACTACTTGCATTTGTCTCCACTATGTAGGTGAGGAGCTCTGAAAACACAAGTGGATATACTTCCCTTTCTTGAGACAGTTCGCTGTCATTCTGAGTTTATTTTGTTAATAAGTGTTGTACAGAGCTGTCAGACAAGAATAATAATACTTCAGCTCTTGTGCAACAACATCTCCTCAACTAAGAACAGCCAGTTCTAAGCTTTCCATCATTTAGGTTTCGGGCACATTCATTTGACCTTTCATCAAGCTGCATTGTCATGATTTGTCGCAGTTTAGATGTTGGATTTTCCTTCTCGCATAAGAAACACATACGACTTTCAATGCTGGTTCTTCTAACCTTGCTTTGTCCATCGTCTGGAGAGATCTTACTACTAGCTGCTCTCTTCCTTGCCCTGCCTAGCTTGGTGTTATTGAACAATAACCTACAGTTCTGGTGATATTTGACATTATTCCGTCTCAATGTGTCTTCAATACCATCACCTTCATCTAATCTGATGGGATCTAAAATAATTGGAAGTTGGTTGATGGCGTGAAAGAGGGGAATGTTTGTTGCGATCATGAAGTAGACATCATTTTCCTTGCTGCAAGAATAGTGAGTTAGTGGCGATATTAGATCTTCACCTTTCTTGTCTGTCTGACAAAGGCAACATTTGTTCTAATCAGTTTGAGATTTGGATTTCAATGGGGTCACACTTGACATCCTGATAATATGTATATGCACAATTTCAATAGATTGCTATAAACCTTTTCAACGGTTTAAGGCCGAGGGATTATCCCTTTACTATCTTAATCTATAAATAAAGCACGTTCAGATTTGGGATACAACTAGGGCATGAACTAACTGCTCTACACCTAGCCCGATCGTTAATTCAGTGTCATTTAAGTCCCGTGCGATCTGTACACCATCCGGTTAACTAATTCACCGTTATCCTTGGCTCGGCTCTCCCGCGCTGGCACATATTGTCAATTCAGGTGCGGCTATCTAACTGGTTCTGCAATTAACACGACTACAGGTAAGTGTATATGGGGCTTGTTAGATAGCATTTAGGACACTAAACTATATTAAAGTGAATATTTAGCTGACACTGAACCCATGCTGAGTTTCACAGCAGTGGTGTCAACAATGCGGCCTGGTTGTGCTTTGACACTCACTCTCTTTCTCCCGTAAATGATAGTGGGAGCTTCAAAAAGGTTTAAATTTTATATATTTGGCTTCTCTGTAAAAGCAAATGTACTATTTGACCCAAGAAACATTAAGATAGAACTACTAAATCTACTTTTATATCAAGAATAAATTTTTTCAGTCGGGATTTGAAAAAAAGGTGGCTAACAGGGAGCAAGAATAAGTGAACCTTCGCCGTGATATAACTGAAATAACGTTGAAAACGGTATAACAATCCCAAATAAAAATCAATATTTTACACGGGCTCTGTGACGTAGAAATGTTCCTGATACGCTCGAACTAAAACATCTGAGTAAATAGTGAAGATTATAACTACATATAGGCCATGCTCACAGTTTGAAACAGTCATAACACTTTCCAACATACCGTGATACGCTTTCAGTCGTTTGAAAACATTGATTTGAGGATTGTGTGCAATATCTCCATTTGCTAGAATGTTTTCAACTTCATCCAATTAGCGTTCCTTCATTTATAGAGAGTTTATATCTTTTGAGTACAGTTTTCAAAGTCGTCTTGCTGCAGATTTGTCTGAAAAAGGGTTCTTCTTCTTCCATGTATTGCCCTCATTCAACATGTTGAATATACTGGCAAGTATAACATGGTTAATTCTGACTCAAATTTCTCCAATAAAAACCATTTAAGTAACTGTTTAAAGATATATAGCATTTGGACATGATTCTTTATTCTAGTGAACGTTACAACGAAGAACAAAAACGTGGCCAATGTGGGGGTCGAACCCACGACAATGGTGTTATTAGCAGAACGCTCTAACCAACTGAGCTAATCGGCCTCACATATCATGGGGAAGATTTATTTTATTTATTGATCTTTCCAAGGGAGGTTACTCTTATTGTAGCTAACATACATTGATTACACTATAAGTTGATAGGCCTCCTAACCAACAATTATTTTAATACATTTAGAAATGTAATGTGTTTTCGCGATATAGCTAGATTCGGAAAACAACTTAGCTCTTACGAAAACAGCTTTTTATATAACTATTAACCCATAAAACCATATTTGTTTCATTAAATATCACTTAAATAACACATGTCAGATGGAATAACAACAAATTAAAACTATTTTATTGGCATAGGCTAAAACGCATAATATGAATTTAGGTGGTACCTATTATCAGGGACATAGATATATCTTATCTACGTTCCTGCTATTATTAACTTTTGTAATCCGTAAAGCATTCTCTGTGATCTGCCGTTAGCCCCTGGCTTGCAGCACTTTTAGTGATTTGATTATAAGTTAATTAGGAGTCCTACCGTCCTAAGCAAAAAAACTAAAACCACCATCTGGTTTAGTATATATAATTATTCAACTTTAAAATATGTCTAAGATTTTAAATTTATGAAATAATTATGACAGGTACAAAAATAATCGACTTGCCCTTGATAAAGTACTTCCAATGAAATTATTCCATAATTCATGGAACTACATTTGTGACAAGTCAAACTATCCTTTCCTATCGTTTCTGTCGTTTACCTTTTGGGTATTTATTCATCATTTGCGTTACGATAATAGAATGACGTCATTTTATAGAAATATGGATTTATAACATCCAGTTAGTCAGTAAAACCTTATCAGTTTTTATTTGAACTCATTTTAAAAACAGACGACGAGTGTTATTACACGCAAATTATCACATATCAAATTACTTGTGTTCGTTCATTTATCGAGTACTTATTATTATATTTAATTATTTCTTCTAGAAGATTTATTTTCCGATATTTTCTTTTCATCCAATCAAAACATAGGAGTATAGTGACTGCATTGAAAAACCCACTCTGGACACAATTTTTGGATACATGGTATACCAAAATGCATACACATTACCTCTTGACGAAGATTATGCTGGTATTATTATGGTAAAATAGGAAATATTGATTTAACAGTAATTGATTGATTTGATTATATGTATTTTAATTTTCTTATAATTTACATAAACTATTTTCTTAATAAAATTCATAAAAGTCTAGTTCGTAGGACAATATATTTTCTTTAGAAATGTAGTTTTCGTAGGCTGATAGGCTTGCTGCACTGTAGTTTCTATGATTGAATGTGTAATGTCTGTTTCTTATAAGAGAAATTTAATACACATAATATAATCAATCATTTAATGTTAAATCAATCGTTCCTATTTTACCGTTATTTAATATTAAAATATTCGTTATTTTTTACCGTCAACAATGAGAAGACATATTTCCTTTTCTCCAGTATAATCTCCGCATTTATATGCGTTTTAGCCTATGACAATCTCGAAGGAAATGAAAGGGGTTTAAATGAACAACACTAGTTGATGTATTCGAGTGTTGTGATAGTATAGCTTGACGAAATCAACCTGATTTCGACCTTTTTATACATATGTATATGTTAACGATTATATGTATTTTCATGAAATATGTGATGTGTTTTATGAACATATATACATTGGAGGTTAATTAATCGAAAGTAATGTTTAATTCATAAACAAATGCGTGATTGCCATACCAATGTTCATCAAGACCATGGTAAAATGTTAGGTTTATCTTGGCTTTAGAATAACCGTATATAGTATATGTTAAGAGCCGTCAGAACTGAAAAATAACATGTAACCCTCGAAAGTAATGCTTTTAATTTTGCAATAGGAAGGACAAAATTATATTTTTTAGGAAATTGAGAGAATTCCTTTATTTAGAGTTTCATCTTTTCCGACAATGATTTCTTAAATCGTTCACGAAAAAGACGTGAAACGTTGTGTGTATCACAGTAATTTAACATACAACAAAACATGCTACATATAGTTTTGAAACAATCAACGCTAAACACATGGAAAAGTGTCTATATACAAATTAAGATAATTGAATATAGTTTACAGCGTTGCCCTAAAATCAGAAATACAATTTTTCCTTTGCCGAAAGGTTTTGAAAAGTACTCCGCTGCAAATAGGCGTGTGATTAAACTGAGCGTTACATGACCACACCTTTATTGAGAGGCTTATTTAGACTTACTGGTGCAATGTCTCCTGCGTTACTGCGGGAATTGTTGGTTATTGAATAGAAATATCTCATCGAGATCAACAGCGTGAAGTTTAATGTAGTTTATGAGATTCTATGATTAATAAAGGGAGCATTGTCGACAACTCTCGCAGTAAGTGGTTTAATTCGTAGAGTAACACTCTTTAAGTATGCGCCGCTATGCGATAACCAAACGTAAAGAATTTTATAATATGTCTTAAATCAGATCAACCTCATTAGCCGTGTAGGTTGATCTGGCTCTGTTCTGTTCCCCAAAAAGTAATAAACGGTTTAAGCGAAACTTGTGTAAATAGTATCCTTTTGGATCCTTTATCACGTGTTGTCTTGGCCTTTTCATAGTGCGGTAAAATGCAAACCCGACCGAGCTCTCTTGGCAATGAAGCTGTGTCTGATGTATGAACGCGCTAGAGCGATGACGTCGTTTTGTACATAAGAGTTACAGTCGTTGTAACCTTAAGATTTAACGTAGGTCGTTGAAACCAAAACTCATTCAAGCTCTCTTGACAGTTAACCTGTGTTTGAAGTATGAACGTGCTAGAGCGATGATGTCGTTTCGTACACATGTATTACAGTCGTTGAGATTTAACCAAGGTCGTTGAAATCAAAACTCGTTCAATCTCTTTACAATAAACCTGTGTTTGAAGTATGAACTAATTACGTTTACAAAAGAAAGTTCTAAGGCGATGACGTCGTTTCATGCAGTCGTTTAATAGTCTCTGTCTTAATCTGTTACATAGGTCTGTAAAACTCGAACCAGTTGATACTTAACCCCGAAACTGTGTATGCCGTATGAGAATTTCCATTTACAAATGTAAGTCTAGAGCGATAACTTCGTTTGATACAAACGCATTAAAGTTACGGTGACCTGGACCTTTCACATAGGTCGGTGGAACATTTGAAAGAGGCGATGATTTCAAACATATATTTTAAGTTTCATTAGAAGCGAAAAATAAATAGATTCGTTAGAGTAATGTGACCTTGACCTTCACCATAGTTCAGTGAAACGCGAACTTGTACACGAGGGAATACTTATAAAAGATGTAAAAGTCTCATAACATATTGTGATACTGACCTGTAGATGTAAACGACAGTATGTGTAGAGAATGATTATTAATAATAGGTACACCAAGCACTGGCCCCTGATACCCAAACTTAACCTAAATCTAGATCTAAATAAAATGCATCTGTATTAAATATGAATATATTTTAACTAGAAATAGCTTTACCATTGCAAATTGCTAAACCTTCTTTGATATGTATAAGTTTGGATAAAATACATGCAATGTATTATAACATGAAATGTTCTTATAACATAGTTTTATAATTACTAGGTTATTGGTGATCAAACTATTTTTTCTTGACAGACAGACGTAGAAAATAACACACCAAATGAAATAATCCTGGAAATTACCCAGAAAATTACCGTGCTATAAGAAAAACAATGTAGTGCATACTGTAGTGGCCTTCGGAAGAAGGTACACAATATCATTTACATCTTTTCTATAAAAACTACAATGATTGGTATAAGATGCGAGGGGCATTAGATGCATTTTTAAGTTATGTACGTATACACCTTTTGTTGGTATTTCCTTTCACAACATGATAAAAATGTCTTACCTTAAAGTTACCTCCGGGTGTAAAAAAGACACACGTCACTCTATTGTGTCATTGTTTGCATCTATTAACTCAATCTCTTTCTTTAAATCGCATAATCAAAATAACAAAATTATTTGCATTACCAGTTTTGGTCTGGTGATTCCGAAGAACATTAATTTACCGAAACGAGAATATCCAGTTTAGTACAACGTTCCAAATAAAATAAAAGGTAAAATAAAGTGGAAATTTTGTGTCGTCATTTTCTTTTTTAGGCTATACAGTTAGCCGGAATTATTTATAGACCAGTGGGTGTTAGCGCGTTATATGCATTGCATAAGATAAATTGTCCTCATAAAAACGACTTCTGGAAATAAAACATAATATCCAAGTTAGCTGCATTGAAATCCAGGAATCAGTGTTTCTCATGGTCGCAATGTAATTACTTTCGGTTATCTTTAGATGCAAAGTTAACTATGAAGACAAATTGAAAACTTTGTGGAAAATGTGCTCATTATGGACTTCTGTTTGATTTGCCACATTGTTTAACAACAAGAACGACAATAAACTACGTACAGTTAGAATAACGTTACCCCTGATATAAATAGATATAGACGACCGTTGACGGAAGTTTTAAATTCTTAGCTTGTGACGTTTTTGAAACAGACTCTTAACCATTTCCTTCATATTTTCTGATAGACAACTGCTGAAAACTAAGACCTGCTGTGGAGAGGCGCGAATTTATATATATTCCTGTTCGCAAATAGTTGACGCTCGGTGTTCTCAATACGTTCTCTCATATAGACCTTTCCAATTCCAAATGTGTAAATGAACTACATATAACGCTATAGATGTTTCCGACTCTTAGAAAAACGAATGAAAAATCAATTTCGTACAAAGTTAAACCCAGTGTGACAAAGAGAGAGATTGCTTATTTAATGCAAGGGTACGAGTTAAGACCCAATATTGCCGTTTTATGTCTAAAATAATTTTTAAAGCGAGATAAAATACATTGCAAAAACAACACATCTAAAAGTGTAGCCTTTTTGAGGACATGATTGATTAAATCGATTTCCAGGATTTGTCAGTGACGAGACAGAGTTATAAGTTTGAATTATACTCATCAGGAACAATTGCAGTTACAGCTTGTGTTTTTGTGTTACCGATAATTATGATGACGCACAAAAGATGTTCCCTAAACGGAGATAAACATTTGGAAGAAACAAATTACAGTTCAATTAAATCCTGATAAACATTACGATGGACACTACGAATAATAAGGTCGTATAGCCTTGAATTTCAATATTGAATACAAGAAGGGATACGCTCATACCCTTTCGAATTGTGGACAACGATATGTTTAATGACGTTAAAACATTTAATGTTTGTACGAAGTCAAGGGTGGAGAAACATGAACAACTTGTAGTAGCACTCTGCATCAAGTTGTTCAAGAGGAAAACAGGTAAATAAACGAAATCGTATAGTAATATATTCATTTATTTAAATAGGTAAACTCTCTCTCTCTCTCTCTCTCTCTCTCTCTCTCTCTCTCTCTCTCTCTCTCTCTCTCTCTCTCTCTCTCTCTCTCTCTCTCTCTCTCTCTCTCTCTCTCTCTCTCTCTCTCTCTCTCTCTCTCTCTCTCTCTCTCTCTCTCTCTCTCTCTCTCTCTCTCTCTCTCTCTCTCTCTCTCTCTCTCTCTCTCTCTCTGACTATAAACATACAATATATACTATAGGGCTTGCGCCGTATACACGTGATCATCATACCCCGTATATGGCTATACCGCTGGCCTCATGTGTATACCTCTAACCTCAATGTGTTACATTCGTCCTCTCTAAATAAATTATCACCGAGAAAATGTGTACAAATAAATAAGTAACACAATGGGCTGACGCAGCCCTACACAGTTGAAGATAACTATAATAAACAGCGCATGTATAAACAAAACACATAATTTGTATATACACAATACAAATAGCCAAACAACACCTTAAAAGTCACAGTCTGCACTTATAAATAAAGGAAATAAAGTATTAATTGTTCAAAAGTTATTTCTGTTTATGAAATTTGTCCGAACCGGATGGTTAAAGCACGGCGTTGATATCGATTGTGTTTAAGGATCTCATTAATGTCACAGTATCTTCTCCAGGAATTTCATTCAATAATCTAACAGGTAAACATTATACACGTGTCTTCTCCATCTCCTTAATTCCATTCACCGAGTCGAAAAGATGGTCATTATCAACGTGATCTCTGTTTCATTGATGCCCCGTCTGTGAAGATAAAGTCCAGTTCTTACTACGTTAATTGGATCCTGTAGAAAAACAATATCCCCACAGGTACGTTCCTAAAACTGCTGATCCCCCGATTTGTTAGCATTTTTCCCGCTCGTTATCACCTTAATGGACCCTAAGCGTTTGTCCATCACCAGGCGGATAACCGCACAGCTCATTATAGTTGTGCCTTGTAAGCATAATCACAACACCTGACTATACGATGATATTATATGATCTTGATGTGATTATAATGTCCACACATGAAGACAACATGAACGTAGTATAGGATTACAATAGATATACGATTCCTTAGATTGCAGCTTAAAGTTGCTCTTATAGAAATTCATAAAAAAAAAAGTAAAATAACAATTGTTTTCCCTTAGAAACCTTTATGAGAACATGTTTGATTCTAATTAGACTGTAGTATGAGAAAGCTTTCATATTTTAATTATTTAAATAAAGTTGTTTTTCCCTGCTCGGTAGGTACCTCTTTAAAGGTTGGTGTCTAATACAAACATTCGGGGGGGGGGGGGGGAATAAAGTGTACACAAGTCAACTGTTATAAAAATAACTCAATTGAAGCACAGATACACAATAAGTGTGTTTATCTAGTGTTAAAGCATTATACAATTATGCTGTGCATGGGATATACATACGTATTGTGTATACAATGTATATGCCTCATTGTACTGAGTGTGTTTTATAACAGTTATGTACATTTTATCTCAACACGGTTTGTATATGACATCCAACCTTTAAATACATTCTGGAATGAAAATGTACATGAACGGCTCCGTTTTTAAAATCCTGAAATCTTGGAGAAAAGTATAATTTGTGAGTGTGGGCTCTTGGGTAACATGTTTGTGGTTAATCCCAAATCCATTCAGCTACTTACTTTTAAAGAAATAGATTTGAACTTTTTTACATGAGTTTTCTTCCCTCTGGATAGAAATGCCACTTTAACTGCTACAAACACAATACAGTTTAAACATAGTTAGTTCTTTTCCGGAACATCATGAGACCCTTTGCTCAAAAACAAACTCGGATACAGGTACTCCCTGTGCCTCCCCAGGGACAGCGCTGAGTCGGTTGACGTTGGGTTCCCGCCATCATCCATTGTTTGGAGTTGAACTTCATTGTGAACGCCTCGTCCCGCCCTTTTGTCATCCATTTACGTAAACAATTTGGCAGGCAGTTAATAAAAACATTACAATTTCTTTTGTAACAATATAAATATACCAATACATCACCATCTCTATGGCAATACCCAAGCTAAGGTAATACCAAGCGTTACACGACGATCTTACTTCAATTTGTCTTTTGCTTGTAAATTCTAACTCTTTAAATAACTTATCGATAGGCAAGTTCTTTATTTCTGATAAAGTCGTGGGAATTTGAATTTCAGAAAAGTTTGCAAAACTTCTACAACATACGGTGCTGCGAGTGTGAAATACTCTATGGATGCAGTGTTTATTGGACATGATACAGTGGTTTCGGAGATATAATTGGTACAGGTAGAGTCCGAAATACCTCGTATTGTTCGTCAAGCCTTATCATTGGTATTGACAGCACACTCATTATTTTCCCCTCTAAAAACACCGTTGTGCTCGTGATGGCTATAACTTTACGGTTGTTCAAATGGTGCGATATGGTATGAGTTTAATGAGAGGGTGGATACCTGTATACGTTTTCATTCTATAACTCAGGTCTATATCTATCTGTGTCTGCATAGATTTCTCTATGTGTACGCATCATTTTAATGACCTGTTGTTTGTATATCGCCACCGTTTCCAATGTAACTCTTTTCAATTGAGGATTTTCCGAATGTTTGAATACCTGACAATAACAAACATAAACTGTTTGCGGAAGGATCTTTATTTTCGATTGCGTGCGAGCATACCTCGGCAAAAGAATTTAGCAATATGTTCTGTATTTTTGTTTCCAAAATTAAAGATGAATTGAATTTGAGCCTACACATGCAGACCTTATAAAAACAGTAATTTTGTTATGTTTGTACAGCGAACTTCCCGATTTCTACATGTGGAAAGTATTTGCCCCGACTTATGGATTCCAGAAGACACATTGCTTCTTTTTCCACATTTCCAAGCATAGTGGCCTGGCTCTCTGCGTTGATAACAGATAACGATTTTTCTGTATAGTCTTTATCTTGCCTGACTGGGGCAAGACTTACTTGCCCGTTGCATTTCCGCGCTCTACAATCTGTAATGAGGTAACCTATCTTGTGATAGTAATTACACTTAATTTTCTGTCGATAGTGTCAAACCTCCATCTGGACGGCTTCATCAACTTGATGATTTTCTCTCGGCGCGTGACCCGTTCGCGATTGAAATCGCCTACGGAGATTCTGTTCTCGCGTAGCTATCGTAACCGCGTTCTGAAAGAGTTGTGAGTTTTCCCTCATTATTTTCATTTTAAGAGAATCTTCCCTGAGCCCATCAATGACATACCCACAAGTTTCCACCTCGCTTTTTGCCTAATTTTCCTCAAAATGCTGAACCGCGTTTTTAACCCACTCATCCCCCCCCCCCCTTAATTTGATCCCAGGTGTGATCAGCATGCTGTTCAAGATATCGTTTTGAAACCACTAACAGGGCTATGCTTGCCTGATATGCTATATATTTAACCCTTTCATTTGGTATTCCAGTTAACGTGGCAAATTTTTCAATTCTTTTAATCCATTCTTTAAATACTTTTGGATTACTACCATCAAACCTTTGAACAACTTTTGCCACGCCTTTAGCCCCCCCCCCCCCCCCCCCCGCCCCATAGTGGTGTTTAAGTGAGTCATGTGTCCATCTATGGACTGAAACAATTCTAAAAACATTTTTTTCTGTCATTTTGCCTTGCCAATTACGTAAAAGGAATAACGAAAGAGTGTTACTTACGGTTCACAGGCAAACGTCTCTGGATGGCTCACGACGGAAACACAATTATCAAAGTGTCCAACACTACATTTCACATCAGGTAAAATTGTCAAAGTGCCCAACACTACTTTTCCCATCATGTCCGACACAACACAACTTCAATTATTCATTGTCACGGCATCAAATAACTTATGTAGCACTCTGGCCAGCTACATCAAATCGTCCACGAGGAACCCACGGGTAAAATAAACGAAATCGTATAGTTATACATTCATTTATTTAAATAGGTAAACTAGAGTCTCATGTTATAAACTATTGTAATTGTAAATGTTTATGAGGGCGTGAAACACTGACTGTTAATACAAAGTCAAGGGGTGGAAAAACATGCACAATTATTGTATGTGTAAATGTTAATGAGAGCGTGAAGCATTGACTGTTAATACAAAGTCAAGGGTGGAGACACATGAACACTTATTGTATTTGTAAATGTTAATGAGGGCGTGAAACATTGACTATTAATACAAAGTTAAGGAGTGGAGACACATGAATAATTATTGTATTTGTAAATGTTAATGAGGGCGTGAAACACTGACTGTTAATACAAAGTCAAGAGGTGGAGAAACATGAACAATTATTGTATTCGTAAATGTTAATGTGGGCGTGAAACATATTAACACATTTCAATTATTTGAATAAAAAGGAACATTGTAAACTCAGTCTGTCTTCAAAACATTTGATGCCATGTACAACTATCATTCGCAAATGCTTTATAATGTTGTGTTAAAAAAAGATACTTTTTGAATCAGGGCGTGAAACATTGAATGTTTATACAAAGTCAAGGGTGGAAAAACATGAACAATTATTGTATTTGTAAATGTTAATGTGGACGTGAAACATTGAATGTTTATACAAAGGCAAGGGTTTAGAAACATGAACAATTATTTTATTTGTAAATGTTAATTAGGGCGTGAAGCAGTTACAGTTAATATAAAGTCAAGGGGTGGAGAAACATGAACTATTACTGTATTTGTAAATGTAAAAGAGGGTGTGAAACATTGACTGTTAATACAAAGTCAAGGGTGGAAACACATGAACAATTTTTGTATTTGTAAATGTTAACGTGGGCGTGAAACATTGAATGTTAATACAAAGGCAAGGGGTGGAGAAACATGAACAATTATTGTATTTGTAAAGGTTAATGAGGGCGTGAAACATTGACTGTTAATACAAAATCAAGAAGTGGACAAACATGAACAATTATTCTATTTGTAAATGTTAATGTGGGTGTGAAACATATTAACACAATTCGATTATTTGAACAAAAAAGTACATTGTAAACTCAGTCTGTCTTCAAAACATGTTATGCCATACACACCCAACATTCGCAAATGATTTATATTGTTGTGTTCAAAAGAGCTAATAATTTAAATAAACATACCCGGACTTTTAGAAAATGAAATTAATATTAATATGAAAATGAAAAAGTTCATGCATTTTGTTGTTTTCGAGTTTTCGGATGGTATTGCTAGACGATATTGACCTTTATGTACAGATGTATATTATTACGATGTGCATGTATTTTCATAAATTTGTATTCCTTTTTTTTCATGAAAATCCACATTCGAGCGGGTAATATACTTATGAGATAGTTAACTCTAGGAATACAATTGCAATAGTAGAGCAGTGTTTTCTCCCTTTAACCATACATTAAACACTACATTGGCTTTAGAATAACCGTCTAAATGATATGTTTAAAGTCGTCTGCTATGAACAAACCTGAAAAGAATGTGACTTGTAACACTTTGACAATCTTAAATTTAATTTTGATAAAGGATTGAAAACACAATATTCTGGAAAAAAAGAAAGTTCCCTTATTGATAGTTTTCGTCTTTTCCCACAATAATTTCTATATTCGTTTGCTGTAAAGGTGTTATACGTCGTGCCTGCAAAGGTAATTGTTGTGTATTTGTTCACTACCACAATTCTCGAGCAGACGCTTTTGAAAACGTTAAGGCAAAAATATGGAACTACCATAATAATACCATATAAAATAATGTCAAATGATTGAAACAAGTAAATAACCTTGCGACACAATGATTTTTGTTTCTCTGTTGAAAGTACATGAACTCATTTGTATGAAATACCGCGCATTGTGGTCAAAGTCCAGTTTGCTCATCATATAAATTACAGAAAATAACCCTATTCCTCATACAGATGGTTCTGATCCATAAGATCCAATTAAACTACAGAACAATGTGTGTATTTCCTGATTTACTTATACTGTGTAGAAACGCGGAACAATCTCTTCCTTGATCGTTTTTCTTGGTTATCAAAATGTTCCCTTATATCGAGAACGTTTATACATTATGATTCAAAAGGTTAAATGAACTAAATTTTACGCTACATGTATAAATATCTCCCACTCTTTCAATAAACCTATTTTCATATGCCCTTCCATATATTTCTCCCAAGACGACTCCGTGCCAATGTAACATTTGACGCTAGTCGAGCCGCGATAGTTCAGTCTGTAACGACTAGGGCTATCAACCCACGTTAGGTGAACGGATCGTTGTGAATCACTTAAACAGCTTTCCAAGCGGTTTTAAACTCCAATAAATCAACTGATTTGACGCGGGTCGAGCCGCGATAGTTCAGCCTGTAACGACTCGGGCTTTCAACCCACGATAGGTAAACGTAGAGCCGTGAATCACTTACACAGCTTTCCAAGCGGTGAAAAACTCCAATAAATCAACTCACATGATGCGTAACGTTTCTTTACAAATCGACGTCTGCAGAAAGAATATGTACACACTTTGTGATACGTCACAGGTATGTATTTTTTTTACAAGTTGTTCGCTACATTAATAAGAATTATGAGCATATTTCCATTTGCCACAATGTTTTCAAAACGTAGTCTGCTGTAGATACGTGATAGTATGTCTGCATGTCTAACGGATTAAACTAGGCGTTTCACACAAACCTATGAGGTTTAATCTGTTCTTTTTCTTAATATGTCTCCTCATTTGTTTGTTGTTTCTAACTGGAATCGTCTCATCAGGACCATCCGCACAGGTTTAAACGTAGTTTTGAAAACAATGTCATGATAGACAACTCTGATAGTAAAGTTCTCTAATTCAAAGAGTAACGTACTTTAAATGAGCGTCGATATGCGAAAGCTAACCGTTTTTCATTTGCGACCTGTGCGGATTCATCCTTGTAGTCTGATCTGGCTCTACAATGTTCGCAAAATAGTCATAGAAGGTATATTATTGTATCAGTATATATTTATAATCTTCAGCATGGATGTGCTGGCAGGTTTATTTCAAAACGTGTAATAATTACGTTAGGATTACTTTTCATGGAGCACCGTTCAAATATAAAAGAAAACAAATCAGTAGATATTTATTTTTATTCACCCGAGTATGATCGTTGTAAAATGGTCTAAATTCAATCAAATAGTGTTTCGTACATTAACCAATTCCCACATCATATGTAAAGAAGAGGGCATTTAACAATTCAAGGCAAAAGATAAGGAAACCCTCTTTTAAAAAAAAGTAATATTATCGAAAGAAATTAAAACGTGTGCCAAAATGATCAAATTTAGTCTTTTGAACAACTTTTTCTTTTGCCACAAGTTTTATGAAAATACTTCTGCTGCAATCGCGTCTTAATGGAAAAAGGTTAAAACATCAAAATAAGAATATTGTTAATTAGACCGCACATGAACCACGCATTAAAGCTCAAGCTTGTATGTGTTTTTAAACGCGCTTTGATTGTATTTATCTTGTGTTATGGCTGCTTACTCACGTTGACCCTTTTCCCCGATTAATAATTTAACTTATTAAACAAAACCCTTTCCCACATAAAGGCGCACTTTGTAGCATCATTTCATTAACCGAGGAATATAATGAATACGTCACACGAACATCTATATGCTGGACCAACGAAGATCCAGATCAACCTGCGCGTCATCGAAGCCTAATCAGAAACGCCCCTGTCAGCGTTTAGTGTCGTAAATATACAGCAGATACAACAACGACAACTAAACCAATTTACATTTGTTTGTTACTACATTCATTTCTAAAACCAGAAAATCGAGTTTTATGTAGCGTGACTGTTTTATTTTCAAATGTCAAATATCATAATAAATAAGAAACGTTTATTTTGGTCTTTCTATACTTCTACAATTTACCTAATAGCATATTTAAGAGACGACTGCTGTAAAAAAAATGTAAACCATTTCTGGAAGAGGAGTTTTGCTAGGCTCCTATTTCGCATCTACGTTGTCTTAAGGTCGTTTACCTAGTGCGATGTTTTTAATATCTTCTCTACAAACAATTGTAAAATCAAGAAATTGTTTGGAAAAACAGAACAATCGCTCGTTTAACATTAGAATACACTGTAAAATGAACAATTCACCAGATACAGATCATTCTGTATACGACTGACGGCATGTGTTTTTAAGATAATGATAATATTTTGTCTGTAATGATTTGTGCATGTATGTTGATGTTATCGGATTCCAAAGTAACCTAGTTAAAAATATTCGGCTTCATGTCGCATACTTTCATAACTACTTCGATCAAATTTCCATACAAGACGTGTATAGGATTTGGGACATAAATTTGTACAAGTAAGACAGCAAAAGATAGGGCAGTGATATCTTTGGTTTTGATAAAGAAATGGATCTCAAACACCCGAAGTATGAAGATTACTTGAAGATGAGATTTGGAAAAGGTCTAAAAGAGACTGTTATATTTCTGTGTAGTGTCTAGGTTCGTTTATTAATTGGCATAGGTTATATTGTGTAACTAATCCGTTCATTTTCTTTTTCCTAGTTGCCTTCAATATTTCAGGACATTAAAAAACACTCAAAAGCGTGTTGTATTTTATTTTCTTGTGTGCATATCCATCCCAATAGGTTGAAGGCGGTTTCCTTATGGATAATGTTTAGTTCAAATGCAACGTGAACTAAGTTTTCAAAAGCATCTTGTTTAAAGACAGGCTTTTTTATTTTTGAATAAAGGACATACTGCAGGAAATACAGGTAAACTCTGGGATCAACAACACTCCAGTCAAACCAGAAATCCCACCTGTTATGCCTAGAACCAGGTGGTGTATTGAACGAACGAAACATTTCGTAATGTAAAGCTGAAGGGACAAAGTTGGCCTGATGGGACAGAAAGGTTAAACATCCAGTTGTGCAGGTTCTCGCGAACTCTGTGTATGGAATGTCTTGTGAACCGAACATCCGTACAAGTTCATTATATGCCTCATTCGAATTCATATGCAGGTCAGTGTTGTATCCACAAACTGAATTAACAAATGACTTCAAAGACGTTTCGCAATTAAGTAAAATCTCTTCACATTGATCATATCTATTACTCTGCAAACAATAGGATGCGACAATCAAATACGCGGAGATAACGTCACAGTCTTTACTTTCTTCTATGCAATACTTAAACGTATCGAACAACATTTTAAGTAGATCCGTGTCATTTGTAGTCAGTATTATACTCGCTACACATTGTGTTATTTGGAGTCGTATGTGAGGAAGAAAGTAGAGTGTTGTTGCTTGTCTTGTTTCACCCTCAGTATGATTCCTAACACAGTCCGTGTGTATCAACAGTGTTTGCATTGAGTGCAATTTTGACAATAAGTGAAGAGCTGATATACTTTTAAACTCTATAAGGCTACGAGATATAATAGACTTTGAATGTCCATAGATAGTTGTGTACTTTAGTAATGCTTGTTCTGGTATATTGCTATGTTTTGATCTCATTACCCGTCGTCCACACCCAAACAACACATCGCACAACATCTTCCCGATGTCATCACATGTCAGTGACCATAGCCATGTACACCACTGTTCTACCATTTCATCAAGAACAACTTGTACCTGTCGTAGAGTACTGCTGTCAAGCCTGTCAAACATGTTTTCATCCGGCATGAAGTAATTCGGACAGTTTTGCATTTTTACCCAGTGTGACAACAACTTGATACACAGAAACGTGCATTGTAAAAGGTTTCTACGAGTCCAGAATCAACAGGGCGTAGTTTCAACTGCATACAACACACATGTCTTACAGTGATACGACGATATCGATCCGGGCACACGTTTTTGTATGATGTTTTTCTTGATAATTTTAAGTAAAATGTAGCATTTGTGCTGCGTAGAGTTAAGACTAGCCATGAGTTCACGTTCCTGGATGGAGAACGACAGTCTCCATTCGATTGGGCCATTTTGACTTGATGGATGATTTTTCCCGAAAAAGAAACACCCGGATTCTTTTAGCATATTTAGTTGTGTATCATTAAGCCGATTGCAGCAGATTACCCTTCTTAACCAGGATTTAGCGATGCTTGGTATGATCTGACATTGATATGCGAAAACAAGGCCTTGATCATGTTTTCCATATATACATGCACGTGTACGTGTCACGGCAGGACCATTGGTATTTCGGAACAGTTCATTACCTTCAGAGATGTTTCGTAAACAAATTCTGTCATTTTCGTCGGTTTCATACCGTCCCTGCGTTATAGTGTCTCTGAAATAAAAGCAAATTTTGTCCATGACTAATTGCAATTTAAAATACCCAGGTTTGGTGGTTTCATCAGCCACCATAAGGTATGATAATCGGTTTTCAGGTGCATCAGAGATCCTCTCTACAACAGGTGTATCAAGGCAAAAAAGTACGTCTGTGTCTGACTCCAGCCCTTTTATTGTTGTACCCTCACAGTCACTTCCAAACACGTAATAAGAGTTTCTTTCGGCAAGACAATAGTTGAATACCATTGTTCTTATTATTCCGATTACTATTGCTGTTTCTCTGTACATGTTCCTCATCTCTTCAGAAGCGCCGATAAAATCTAGAATTTCATAAAGACGGAGAGACAAATTGTGATACTGATAATCCATTTTGCAGAACTTTGTTACCTGAAAATAGAAACGAACTCCTTTGTAGAAAATTACCAAAATCTTAATGATGCCATACACATGTGTTGAAGAGCTTATTTATTGACAAAAGTAAACTTGGCATTGGTCCCTGAGACGCAAACACAACCTTAGTCTACATTTTGATAAAAACTATATTAAAACTATCTATATTAAATTAAATCATATAATACAATTCGCCTTGCTACAGTTATGACCCAGTTTATATTTTGTCTTTTTTTTACTGATCATGTCAAACTGTCAATCCTGGTTTGATAGATATAAATTACATGCAATGCAGTATACACTTATGTCTATTACTCAACGTTGTATACTATCAAACTAATACGTTTTGAGAGACATGCCGACGGACGGACAGACAGACAGACAGATTCGATGTTAAGTTTCATCCAATTCCGATGAAAGTAGTTTGGATTTATTCCCACACTTAAACGGTTTATTTTGTGATACGTAACTGTTTATTGGTGCGAATGGTTTCGGTATTATGAATTTGCATTCGTAACGATCACCGCATATTTACCTATGTTTAGAAACACATGCTGCAAGAACCTATCATGGAGCGGTCGCTTTCACATATATTTAAACTGCTTCATACACACTTCACTTTAAAAGTCAGATGTAGAGGTTAAAGGCCCAGTCTCAAAGTCGGAAAGTCGTTACTAAATAAACACATGGGCAAAAGTTAAACTCCATACATTTTCTCTCATATGTTAACATTCGTCAAATTTCTAGTGTTAGAATACAGACGAGTAGTTTGATGCATCTATCGACAAGCAAACTGGTGTTGTTATGATGTTGATACTGGATTTAAATTATTTCATTACTCCAAAAAGCATGTGATTTTTTCAATCTAAAATAACGACAATATGCATTGGTAAAATGTTTAGAATACAGTGTGAGTGTTTTATCAGTGAAAATTGTCAACGACTTTGTTTATGTCATTTGACAATATCAGTGTCAATATCGGATGTAAGCATCTTCAGACCAGATAACGTTATTCGCTATTATGTTCATTAAAGATTACAACCAAATAATTCAGCTCTCTGCCATGTTATTCAATACCGCCGTGCTACGTGGGATTATTTTAATTAAATGCTTCAACTCACCATATACGGGCTCAAATCACCCTTGAAAGTTATGCACTTAAATTTAATGATGCTTAATATTTTCTAAGGTTTATATTTGAAAATATTCCTCTCTTGATGGGGATATATTGATAATAGAAATACAGTTAAACCACTGCCGTTTATGGCAACATACTAACAGAAGATAATTCTGTCCCTGTGTTAAATATACCACCTTCCAAAACCAAAAACAATGTAATAATGTACAAAAGCGTTTTGCATTTCCAAAACAGAGGGCATACGTGACCCTGAATCAATCACCTGAGTGATAGCTATGTAGCATATGTGTAAATGCTAATACCGGAAACAATTTAATCTAGAGCGTGAAAGAAACTGCTAGTAGTGGACACTGTAAATGAAACTTATAAAATAAAGGACATTTGTTAAGATATTAAACCTTTGACCAGCTTGTAAGAAGACAACCGAAGTAACATTCCAGTGAAATTTGGTTGATATCAGTCCGATGCTTTGGAAGGAGACTGTTAAAAGCTTAAAGTTCATTTTACCCCTATTCTGATGCAGCATGGCAGCTTTCTTTTCAAACAAATCAATATGGCTTGAACAAATTATGTAGAGGGCCACTAAAGGAATATTTCCGCTGAATTACAAATGTATCCTTAAATCAGACAAAAAAGAAAGGAACTATTAAGTTTTGTCATTTTGGCCCTTTTCTGATTACCTGCAATGTGTTTCAATCAATCAATACGGCTTTACAGTTTACAGTTTATGTCTGTTACTTCCTTCCTGGTGCCGCAGCAACAACAGTTGTGTTCATAATTTATATCTTTACACATTTGAAAGAAGACCACAAATTGTTCAAGCAATTAATATGACTTAAACGATTTTCGTAGAGAGTCACTGAAGGAACAAGGTCAAGTTATAATCTTGGAAACAGACAAGATTTTTAAATATTGGGCATTTTACTCAGAAAAAATGGATGGTGTTGTTTCCAAATGAAACATTAACTGGAAAAAAAAATATTGCAGTGTTTTCAAATGTACAAATGATACCTATATACAATGGTGACAGACCAGGGTCCGCGCTGTCGTTCGCGAGTTTCGCCAAATGCGAAAATTATTTTAAACTTTCGAATTTTGTTCATGATTTGCGAAAATAAGTGGCGAAAGCTTTTCCGACTTTTTCGATTCATGACATACACTGACTGTTTCCGTTAATCTCAGATAACACACTACCATTTGATAAAATGACGGGAATCAGTGACCACTTTACGACTTTTTTACGACACCTTTTTTATTTTTATTTTGACAGTTTGTGTATATCACACTTGTTTTATTGTTGTGAAGGGTTAATTCAGCATATTTATCTGACTGACCAACAACTGTGTAAACGATATTGATACTTTGAAAGCCGTAAATAGGATAATTGCAATTATAGATCCATTAAATATATCGGCACAGTTTTTGAAGTCGGTTTAGTCGACCGACACAGGCATTTTAAGATTGAATGACGATGTAAGTTTGTCATTAATTAATTGGAAAAAAATGTTTAATTATGGGTTGGTACAAACAATTAGTGGAGCCATTCTTAAGTGGCGAAAATAAATCGCTCGTAAAACATAAAAGTGGCAATATTATTTTGCAATGTGGCGAAAGAAAAATCCAACCCAGAGCAGGCCCTGCATACCCAAATAATACATAAGATATTACCAACTAATTTATTGCTATATACAATAAAATAAGTAGATACAAACTTATGCAATTTCTGTTTGACGTAAGAGGAAACATTAAACCATGTATTTATTGATTGCGAAAACCTTATATCATTAATCCACATCATTCAATTGCATATCAATGAAATATATCCAAATAAGAGATATCAAATAAAGATATTCTTCTCGGTTGCGATAAGAATGATTTTAAATTGGAAACTCTATTATTAAATGTCAAACGCTATTTATGAAAGTGGGCAGTTGTAAGAAATCTGATTCAAGATCATCTTTAATCTCTATAAAAAATAATACTTAGTGTAAACTGAATTTAACCCTTATCATGATGCAAACAACTCTTAGAATACATCTGCAAACAGTATAGACCAATTTTAGATTGTACATCTGTACAATGTATAATGGGTTTATATGTTTTTTGTTTGAAGAATTAAGCTTTACAAAAGGTCCAAAGAATAAAATGAACAATACAACAATGATGTGATCCGTAAATCAGAGAAAAAAAGTTATAAAAACACAATTCAGCATGAATGGGATTTAAATGAAAAAAAACAACTACTTTTAAAACATTTGTATTTATATATATATATATATATATATATATATATATATATATATAAATATATTCTTATGATAAATTAGCAAAATCTTGATGTAAGGTATGAGAGAGGATGGCCACGACCTATCCATGCCTATGAACGTGGCATATAAAGTTGGGGAAAAACAATCTAATTCAAAGGAGAATTTTTTCAAAAAAATGGCTAAATTCCACCCGTTCTGATGCCACAGCAAGTTGTAGGTAAAAAATAAATATATCGCGCAATTTCCTCAATTGCCACAATATTTCCAAAAGTCGTCTGCTGTAGACGCTTCACAAATTAATGGTCTGTATATGGGTAAGGATTCATATATCAGGTTTATTTGACTGAATATTTCAGAAAAGCATAGTAAACATTGTGACAAAAGGAGATATTGCTCTTCATGAGCAATGTCTCATTTTGCCACAATGTTTTCAAAAGTTGCCTGCTGCAAATACATCTGCAAGTGGAAAAAAATGATTTTAAATTACCACAACCAAATTTACTTTGTAAGAAGGAATATATATTTCTCAACTATTTATGTTACTAGAGGGAACAAACGGTTACAATTAACAAGGGAAATTTATTAGGCGGTTATATGAGTAGAGATACCCTTATCCTTTATTACACTAAAATATGATATTTACACATTCAGAGACTTGTAATTGTATTTAGGTACCTAGGATAAGTGGTTTTGTTTTAACTTATTTGACTTTTTGTTTGCGCAATGAATTGGCAGAATTGGTGTTCTCGGTCATGTACATCACATGCCTTTAAAACTTCATCTGAAACTATGATAGGCTTGCTATCGCAATTCTACCAAAAACTTCTCTAATTCCCAGATTAACGAGTGCCGTTCTACAAACATCAGTTATAATGAATAACAATACATTTGCGAGCAATGTGAATCCATACATGTATCAGTTAGCTCAAGTTAAGTCTGATCTGGTACTGTTTGCCAATAAGGCAAAGCAGGTTTCAAGATAAACGTCTGCAAGCAGTATCCATTCGGATCCTTTAGCAATGATGACCTGACAGGTATTTTACAACACTCGATATAAGTACGTTGAGGTTGGTTGAATATCAAATTGCGTCTGCCTTGAAAACAAATGTCTAATCAAGAAACTTGAAAATGGATTTGTGAACGTTTTTGAAAAAAATATTGGAAAAGGGAAAATCGTTTTATTTGAGAAATATATTATTTTACATAATGTTTCAAAAATTCGACTGCATCAGAGGAGTCCAACATGCATTATTGAACTGATTTCGATAGCCGTCACGATATGCGTATATCTTACACAAGTCTTTAATTAATAGTTTCACTTTGAACTTTAACCTTATGAAACACTGTTACATGTAACTTAACTATTTACCTGATACAGACAATTTCAAAACTACCGCCTGTTTAAACATATAAAATAAATTAGAGCAGCGACTAATTCTAAGCGAACTATCTTACCTAAAACAGTTTTAAATATCTAACCATAATGTTATCAAAGGTGTATCATTCGTTAACCGCACGTCACATACGGTCATTAGTTGTAATTCTTTTCAGTGAAAGCTGCTCCGGATCAATGACGTTCATTTATGATCAACATAACATATTTATGCAAAGTACTTGTGAAACATTTACAATGTGTTACTTTCTGAATTAAGTGTGTTTATTGAATGAATCATTTCAAACACGTGCCCCTTAGCCGGTTATCGAATACATGGCAAATGTATATTTGATTTTGATCAACTGTGTGACCCGGACCAAAACAACTTAATGTTTTGAATTGATACATAACTAATGAAGCCAACTGCTTTCAGAGCCTAATGGGAGCGACATGCAATTAAGACTAGGTGATATGATTTAGACGTATACAGTCCTTCTGGCAATAACCGTTCACTAGAAACGCAAACTGTGCTTGTTTGGGAAGGAGGTGAGCATACAAGAATTTTGTATTGTGTATTGTATCGTGATAAAACTGAGTATATACTGTATATAAACGCTAACTTTTATCCGACGCGATCATCTGTGAAGAAAAACGATTGTTAATTAAGAAACCAATTCCCCCAACATATCTGCAGTAGATGGCATTTAAAACTTCAAAACAAAACATAAGGAAACTAAATTTTAATGAAAGTATTATAATCGAAAGAGTTTAAATTGTTGTGCCAAACGAGACAATTTAGCCTTATGAGCAATTTCTCCGTTTGCCACAATGTTTTCAAAACATATTGGCTGCAGAGGTGCCTAAAAGTGTCTGTTTGTAGGAAAGTTTTACATTAAAAACTAGTTTCAATTTATATCGAAAAGCTGTTCAACCAGTGCTTGAAAAATATTTTGATGTTAAATATAAATTTGGGTTCTCTTCAGGAGAATAACTTGAAAATTAATTAAATGAATTTGTATTTGATGTCTTATTACCATATACAATATGTCCACAGAAAAATGTTGTCTAATTTTAGGTGCTCTAACCATGATCTGATGATTGAACGAGGTAGGTACCTTGGAATAGATAGAGCTTTGAGATTATGTCCTTTGTGTAAAGAATCAAATTTATCTGTAGTTGAAGATGAATACCACCTATTTTTTGATTGTCCTAAATATGAACCATTAAGACTGATTTACTTCAAACCGTATTAGAATCGTTAAAGAAATGAACATATATTAAATAGTATCTTTACATCAAATAGCATAGCCATAATAAGGTCTGTTGCAGAGTATCTCGTTGAAGCATTTCATGATAGAAAGCAATTTTTGGAAAAATAAGGATACATTTAATGAAGTGTAAAGTTGTTTGCCCGACATACATAACCACTTATCAATTTGGTTCTACCACTCACATATTCAACTACTCATCAACCAACCCATTCATTTCACCACCCACCAAAAACAATCTAACTCTCCCCCTCACTCCACACACTTATTCACTCAAAACACTCAAACACCCATACATTCATTCACTCCAACACTCAATAAGCCACACACATACATTCACTCACTCATGCTCTTGATCACCAACACATTCATTAACTACAAGAGTCAATCAACCACACACTCGTTCATTCGCCGTTTTATATTGCCTGAATTATATCATTAAACAATGTATAGCTTACTTGTTTGTTTATAATCATATAACTATTTCAATACTTTAAGAATATATCTCAAAAATTGTTTCTGTAATATATCTCAATAATTGTTTCTTTAATATATCTCAATAATTGTTTCTATAATATATCTCAATAATTGTTTCTGTAAAATATCTCATTCCAATTGTGTCACTCATATTGTATTATTTGTAAATATTAATGTATATGGGCCAGAGGCCTAAATACTTGAATAAAGAAATTGAATTGAATTGAGGTCTTATTACCAAAACATCTTAAGCCTTTTCTAACTGGCCTTCAGATACATCGACAACAGATGACTGTCGAAAACATTGGGACAAAGGGAGCAATTGCTTAACATGAGTAATTTCTTATTTTGCTACAGAGTTTCAACACAATTCAATTATAATGCTATCATTTAAAGAGCTTTTCCATGTTTATCTCGAGACAATTCCAAAGTTGTTCTGCAGGAGAATTGTTGAATTTAGAAAAAGGGTCATTTTGTGCCTGCTTTTAAATATTTTGGGAAGAATATGACATATCTAGAAAACTGCATCGATATATTTGGCATTGTTGTCGGAAGTCGTCTTTATTTCTGACAGTACTCATTTTATAAGATTATAATTGAAGAAGTTTCCTCACGTTCTACATTGTAGAATTGTATGACATTTAACATGTGCTATTTAGATATTTTTTCGCAAAACAAGATTTAATAATATGTTATTTTTTATTACGTAGACACAAGTGTTGTGTTTAACTGTCAACGTTATAATTTGATGCATATAAAGAAATGATATAGAATGAGAATAATTATGTTTGACTTCATCATTAGCCCTTGGTCCCTTCCCCTCAATTTAAAGATATCACAAAGGTGAGGACAAATACGTAGTCAATACTAAATGGAAAAATGGAAAATCTCTATAAATTGAAGTATATACTTGAATAAGAGATAGTGCAAGAGGAAATTGCTCATGATGAGAAATTTCTTTGTTTCTACATTTGTTTTAAAATATTGTCTGCGTGCTCTTAACACATCAAAATGTGTCTGCAAATGGGATATTTATATTATGTGTAGCCAACATGTCAATTTAATATGTGCTACAGAGCAATTTAGTCACTAATGAATAAATTGAATTATTTGAAAAGCACCTTCAAGCTTGGACTACTAGTACGTATGATTAGTCCCAGCTTCAAGTTATGGATAGCTGTAGCATACATGTAAATATAAAAACATTTGAACAGTTTCAACAATTTGGGGATTTGACACATTTAGAATGAGTCATTCCAGTATAAAAAGGAATCAACCAGTTGATATAAGAGAGAGTTGAAATGTTTTCCACATTAACAGTGATAAGTGAAGTACAGTTTAGTTAATTAGATCACACTTTGTTTGTAAGAACCAGAATATTTCATTTCATTTAAGTTTTCGGTAAGTTCACATCGCATCCGTGATAAAACATATTGTCAGCTAGGCAAAATACACCTAAGTCGGGTTTACCGCGACATTCATTAAAGTTACACTACAACAGCGAAAAAGAACGAATCCACTAGACGCCGGTGAAATTTATCTAGAAACAGATATTTCTGTGGTTTAAATCTTTTCATGTCTGCATTTTGCGATGAAAATCGTACTCAAAGTTAACTTTGAATCAAGTTTGTGCAATCATAGACGAAACTTTCAGCGATATTTGCGGGGAAAAAATGCATATATAAATGAAAATGACAGATGATCGAAAACGACAAAAACTACAATGTATTGTATGTATTGTATGTCACTTTAGGGGCTCCGTACGAAATAATAGTTAGTATTCAACACTTTTTTATAATACAAATTTGCGTTGTTTTATTAAGTAAATAAATAAATTAAAATAAATATCTCGAGTCCACCATCAGCCGAGCACCGGTAGCTCAGTCGGTAAAGCCGTGGTCACACCATACGTAGTTGACCGTAGTGGGGAATGACCGTAGTCGGCCGTAGTTGAACGTATGAAACGTAGTTGAACGTGGTTACACGTAGATAACCGTAGTTCAACGTAGTATTGAACGTAGTTTGAACTTATGATTTGCCTGTAGTAAGCACATAATTTTTCAACATGTTCAAAAATTGGTTACGGTTAAGTACGTTGGTGTGACCCTACTGTGACCGTAGTTTGAACGTAGTTGACCTTAGTTAACCGTAAGTGACCCTACTTAACCGTAGTGTGTGTCGTAGTTGACCGTAGTACCTGCCAAAACATATAAACACTACGGTTAACACTACGGTCAACTAGGGCTCTACTAGGGTTGAACTACGTTTGAAGTATGTTCATAGTACGGATAACTAGGGTCAACTAATAAGAAGTGTTTTTTTAAGGAGTTCCTTGACACGTGGTCCCTAGTCTGCCGAATACATTTCAGGGATACCACACATCTTGTTTTTTAGGATTAAATATTTAACTGCATACGTACACAATGGGTGACAGAGTCAATATTGCGAAGTTCCTATGTCAGATAAACCTGGAACTTGTGGGTTTGGCAAGAGATCTTGTGGATTTGGAGGACCTAGGGGAACAGGAAAGGAGGGAGAATAGAAGACAAAGGAGATGGTGGACCAGGGACTGGCTGCTGCGTAGACCCATCCACGGTCAGTATGAGGCTCTGATGGCAGAGCTTCAAGTGGAGGACCCCCAGGCCTTCCAGCAATTTCTGCGTGTAGATGTTGCCACATTCTATGATATCCTGGCCAGGATTGAGGGAAGGATCACCAAGCAGACTACTATTTTAAGGTGCCCCATCTCTCCTGCACTAAAGCTGGCGTTCACCCTCAGGTATCTTGCCACTGGAAACTACTACCGAGACCTCCGGTTCGGCTTAAGGGTAGCCCACAACACCATGTCAGGCCTTATTGTTGATGTGTGTCGGGCTCTGATTGATGTTCTGGAACCAGTGTTTGTCAAGCTTCCCACAGAACCCGAAGAATGGCAGCAGGTAGTTCGGACCTTACAGCAAAAGTGGCAGTTCCCACACACCCTTGGTGCTCTTGATGGTAAGCACATCCGAATCAAGAAGCCACCCCACTCGGATTCTATCTACCACAACTATAAGGGGTTTGACTCCATTGTACTCATGGCCTTGGTGGATGCCCAGTACCGCTTCCTGTGGACACAAATTGGAGACGTCGGCTCTAGTTCGAATGGCCAGATCTGGAACCATTGTGACTTTTGCCAAGCACTGCAGGATGGGGTCCTTGGTGTTCCAGATGCAGACCCGCTGCCAGGGGATGATGTTACCACCCCCTACTACATCATAGGGGATGATGCATTCGCCATGAGGACCTGGCTGATGAAACCTTTCCCTCGACGCGGTTTAGACAATGGCCAGCAGGTCTTTAACTACCGACTGTCCAGAGCACGTCGTGTGGTGGAGAATGCTTTGGGAATACTTGCAAACCGCTTCCGCTGTCTCCTCTCCACCCTCCAGGTCCATGTGGATACTGCAACCCTCGTTATGAGACCGTGTGTCGCCCTCCACAACTACTTGAGCGTGAGCAACCCTGCTGCAGACCAGCATCTTCTGGACCAAGAGGATGCTCAGTACAACGTCGTTGATGGTGCCTGGCGGGCTAATGCCAACATGATGGATCTCACTCAACCACAGAATGGGAACCACGACAGCAGGGAAGCAAAGCTGCAGAGGCTGTACCTTAAGCACTACCTGACGTCACCATCTGGCTCGGTTCCATGGGTTGCCAGTTCTAGGCTGATCGGCATGAGGGAAACGGTCCTGTTAAGTGTCATCATTAAGTACTCTCTGTAAACTCTGTAAAGGGTCCGTTTTAAGGTTTATTGTAAACACTGAATCCTGATGATTATTATTGTGCTCTTCTCCTTGGAAGTCCCAGTAGGAGGGTCGTCGTTTGTACCTCGTGTCTCCTTGGCATCAGTTCCTGGAGTCTCCTGAGACTTGTTCACCCTCTCTGGCTCCTCATTATCTATAACTACATCACCCACTGTACATGTCTTTGCAGTAGTTTTGGACGAAAATCGTTTTTTCCTAGGCGGCATGGCAGAATACGATCGGTAATGTTGTCTCGTCAACTTCCAAAATCACAATGGCAGTAGTTTACCCATACTGCGCAGGCGCAGCCACAACGTTTGACCGTAGCTTAACGCAGTTGACCCAAATTTATCGTAGTTGCGCGTACTTATGACGTAGATGCGCGTACTTATGACGTAGTTTATACGTAGTGTAACGTAGTTACCCGTAGTTAGACGTAGTGATACCCTAGTTAACCCTAGTCACTTTGCTCGTAGTTGAATGTAGTTGACCGTACTTACACGTAGTTAGACTTTCTTTATTTCCTCTTTTTGCCAATTTTGAACCTACTTCTAACGTACTTCAACCTAGTTGACCGTAGTAACGCTACGGCAGACTACGTTTCAAATGAACTACGGTCAACTACGTGCATGAACGTAAGTGTGACCATGGCTTAAGGACGTTGGCTGTCAATCAAGGGGTTGTGAGTTTGAACCCGAGCTCGGCAAACCTTCTTTACGATGTTGGACAAAAACCACTGCGACAAGCGTCATTCGACTTTCACCAATGGGCCAACAGTCGATGTGGAAAAGCAGCCAGTTGCGTGGAAAGTAGATAGTAAATGGATACTCTATTGTGTTCACAAGCTGTATTATAGCAATTTTGACAATTTCAAGAGCCATAATCCAGTCATGCAAGCGCACATCTGGCTGGTTTTCGAAAGGAACCGAGCTCTCATAAATATTTAACTACTATCTGAGTTTAGTTAAGATTAGTCAGTAAATGAAGCCTCTATTGTGTTCACAAGCTCACTTATAGCAATTTTGACAATTTCAAGGGCCATAATCCGGTCTTGCATGGGCGGATCTGGCTGGTTTGCAAAAGGAACCATGCTCTCATGGATACCTAACTACTGTGTAAGTTTGGTGAATATCAGATAGTATATAGAGCCTCTATTGTGTTCACAAGCTGTATTATAGCAATTTTGACAATTTCAAGGGCCATAATCAAGTCTTGCATGGGCGGATCTGGCTGGTTTGCGAAAGGTACCGAGCTCTTATGTATATCTAACTACTGTATAAGTTTGATTGAGATACATTCAAAACTGAAGACTGTTTCGCGTTCACAAGCTCTATTATAGCAATTTTGACAATTCCAAGGGCCATAATCCAGTCTTGCATAGGCGGATCTGGCTGGTTTGCGAAAGGGACCGAGCTCTCATGAATATCTAACTACTATATGAGTTTGATTGAGATACAATCAAAACTAAAGACTTTATCGCGTTCACAAGCAATTATTTACGGACGGACGCACGTCCGCATGGATGCACGGACGCACGGACGACGGACACCACACCACGGCAAAAGCTATTCTGGCCTTTGGCAAGTAGAGCTAATAATATTCCGATGGTTTAAGCATTTGCAGTTTCTTTATTTTGACTCGCATTTTTGTTTTTTTGTTTTATTTACGAAGACAAAACAGTCCCTAGTAGACTTGCAGCAGACTGTTATGTGTCAATATCGAGATAAAAATCACATCAAATTCTCTTTTTAATAGCAATTTCAACTTACTGATGTTATTTTCATGTACATAGAGATGTCTTGCTTTGTGAAGAATGCATTTTATAATGTTTATCCATGTATATCTAAACATGAACTCTTTCTAATCTAACACTGCTGATTAAGTGACTCGCGAATACCAACCACGTAGATCAATCTCCTTTGCAGAGAGCCGTTCTTTACACTTACTTACAAATAGTGAATTATAGGTGATTTAAAATGTTTATTTGGTTCGAAACAAATGAAGAAAAGAACAAACTGAGATAAAACTGGTTTTAATAGAAAAATGACTTTGAACTAACACTCTCTGCCTATAAAGAGAGTGTAAAGAACAACAACTCTGCGAAGAAGAATGTGGGTCACGAATCGGGTCTTTCGTACACAATTATTTCGTTCTTGACAATTTTAAATGTGTCATTAGATTGATCATTCCCTACATGCATTTTGCTTCCGATCTGCATATTGTTATGCATCATTGACACCAGTGCGCTCATCATAATATAATTTTAAAACATGAGTAGTTTGTTATTTTTATTATAAAAAAGAAAGGAAATAATTACAACAAATTAACATTTTGTAGGGTTCAGTTTATGTTCGAAATTACGTTTAAAATTATACAACAATTTCAATGAAATTTAACTTTTTAGCTGATATTATATTTCGAGGGTGCTCTAATTTATAAATATTGGACTACATTTTAACATTTGTCCAAGTATGATATAATTAGGATGCCAAGCTAATATCATTTTGAGAAAAAAGAGAAAACTCATGTCTTCAGCGATTTAACCCTTTTCTCATTGTTTTAAAAGTAGATTGCTGCAAAGGTGTCCACTGTTGACTTAAATAGGGGACAGGTAAAATGACGTGCTATTGCATGCGAATCCTAAATTGTCTGTTTTGTGGTTTTATTGATAAATAATAAAATTCAAATATTCTGACAAACATCTTGAAAAGTGTATGTGATATTCACAAATCTTATAAATATTCCTTAATGAAAGCACTGTATACGTACTAAGACTTATGATTGGCAATATTACTGATGTCCATTACTGTTTATGATCAATAATTAGTTGGCTGTGTGTATGGTCAACCTATCTTGGAAGATTGATCATAAACAATGAAATGCTTCAATTTTATTTCAATGAAGGACTTTCATTTCATTGACAAAAAAGTGCAAGTTATGATACATTTTCACTTGACCCCACCCCTGATGTTCCAATATGCCCCTCAGTTGATAATTGGTGGTTTTTTTTCAACTACTATAATGTTAGTGTTATGCATAACTGCAGTGTGGCTTTCCGGCGACATTGATGCGTTGCATCAACTTTCTCTTGTTGTCTTTATATATAGGTTCCTCTTTATTGTTAATAAAGTGTAATACCGACCAGGTACGGAAAAAAACCGAGCCTTTTCGTCCGTTGTCTTCTTAAGTAATACCGTATCGCAGATGCAAAGAGGACATACATTACTATTCGAGACTTATTTATAACGTAATTGGGGAGACTAAAAAGGAAAAACAGTGTCCAATTCCTGTTTGGAGTCAACCTAACTGTTAACGTGGAAAACTGAAACAGAAACAACCACAAGACAGACAACTTGTAGTATAGGCTTCTTTTTCACTGTCTTCGTTCAGAAATGCTCGGATGGTTTTTGGTGTGAAGATGTACACATCTTTATCAGATCCGTTTACTTTGATCAGCTTTCCCAGTTCGTTCTTCAAGGTCGCAAGTTCGCCAGTTTTAGGACCGTCGTCTTTTAGTATGTCATACAGGAACGTTCTAAAACTGTTTTCAGTTTGCTGAGAGTTCTCTAAAAAGTGTTTAATGGCGCGTTCAACTGGTCCAAGATTTCTGTCGTCCGGTGTTTGACTGTAGTATTCCTGTGTAATAATATTTCATAGAAATATCGCTATAAAATATTTGTTATAACTGTTTTTATGATCATTATTATTAGTAGTAGTAGTATCGTAGTTAATATTATAGTAATAATCATTATTATTATTATTATTATTATTATTATTATTATTAGCTCACCTGGCACGAAGTGCCTTTGAGCTTATGTGATGGTGTGCTATCTGTTGTCCGTCGTCCGTCCGTCAACCTTTTTCTTTGAATTACTTTTTCTTAAGAACTAGACATCCTAGGGTCATGCTATTTGGCCAGGAGGTACCTGGGATAGAGTGCTATAAAGTTTCCTCAAATAAATAACATTGATTTGCTCTCAAGGTCACAAGGATCAAATATATAAAAACCTTTAATCAACTTCTTCTGAATAACCAGGAGGCCCACAGTGACGATATTTTGCCAGTAGATACCTGGCATGAAATGCTATATAGTTTCTTCCAATAAATGACCTTGACCTACTTTCAATGTCACAAGGGTTAAATATATGAAAACCTTTAAACAACTTCCTCTGAATAACCAGGAGACACAGAGTGATGATATTTTGCCGGCAAATGCTATAAAACTTTCTCCAATACTTTTAAGGCCACAAGGGTCAAATATATGAAAATCTTTTAACACTTTCTTCTGAATAAACAGGAGGCCCAGAGTGATTATATTTGACCAGTAAGTACCAGGGGTGTAGTACTATGAAGTTTCTTCAAATTGGATAATATTGGTCTGTAGCATTCTTTCGCACAAGAGACTCAATGTCCAGTACGGGAAACTAGAGAAAACTCATTTAACTCCATTTTCAATACAAATTAAGTAATCTATATAATTTAGTGTGGAGCATTATTCACCATAGAAAACTCCAGATGTGGAATTCTTTGCAAATTAACTTTTCCTTAGAACATTTCCCCACGATTGCTCACATATCCAGGTGAGCGATACAGGCCCTCTGGGCCTCTTGTTATCATTAATATTATTTGTCTTTTCAATGTGTATTTGAGCCAGATTAGAATAATGCGTTAAATGAAGAAATATCTAGCCAAGATTTTTTTCATTCTTTCTTTGTCAGTGTATTTGGAGAGTATACTCACCCTGACGGACTCATAGGAACTCATGAATATTGCCACCAGTAGGTTTAGTACCACGATCGTAAACACGGCTATGTACGCCCCAAAATAGAACCTCGAGAACCAAAACACCCAATCGCCGCCAGTTTTCTTCACTTCGAGAATGTTCATCGTGGTAAACATCTCGTCACCATTGACAACGGCGAACAAAGTTTCTGCCGCCCACATTGGAGTTTGAAACTGGCGAAAGTAGGAAAATAAATTGGCATGATCAATGGACGCTCCGCGAATAATCAGTTGTGAAATAGGAAAGGGTCATACGTCCTTCTTAAATAATTAATTTAAACAAGTGGATAATGTGCGCATTTCCGCTTATTACTTGTAGCTTTAAAATATATTTTAGTCGGACCCCAGTAGGTCAGCCAGTAGCGACGCGGGCTGTCACTCCAGGGTTTGTTATTTCGACTCTAGCTTAGCCAAACATTCTTTCCGGCGTTTGACAAAAGACAATGTACTAACAGTGTATGTGGAAAAGCAGCCGGTCGATTGGTAAAAACGGTTGTATGGAATACTGGTGGGAGAAACCAATGAACACATGCCGTAATAATGACTGCTAACTTATTGAAAACTCAAGGCGGACGTTTCTATCAGGTAAACAGTTATTTTGATTAAATCGACATATGACCTTTACCTTGACATGGTATGGCGCCATGACGACGTATCCACTGGTAAGAAATCCGAGAAACAAAATCAGTACACACAACAAGTAAGCTAAAACATCCAGAATGGCTCGATATATTGTGGCGAACAATAACTGAAATAAAAAGTAACGAAATAACAGACAATTATCTAAAATCTGTTTAGAGAACAATGAATAGTAACACCATAGCTAGTTATCTATTGAAACCTAAATTCACCTTAATCCGATTCGACACACAAAAAGTCTGTATTACCGTTTGAATACAGTTAAAAAGAGTGTGGCACACTGAATACAGTTAAAAAGATTGTGGCACATTGAAAGATTAATCGGTCATGATGAGCGATTTCTCCTTTTTCCAAAATGATTTCTGTGTCAGAAAAGGTATGCAAGGTGAAAACGGTTCATTTGTGCACCAGAATAGTCTGGAAGTGGAATGGGTTGAATCGACTAGCCATCTCATGAAAACGGTCAATTTGTGCCCCAGAGTAAGTCTGCAAGGGGGAAAATGTTATATTGACTAGACACCACATGAAAACAGTCATTGTTTGCCCCTGAATACGTCTGCAATGTGAAAGGGTTACATTGCTAGACACCACATGAAAACAGACAATTTGTGCACCAGATTACGTCTGCAAGTAGAAAGGGTTAAATATACTAGACATCACATGAAAACGGTAATTTTTGCCCCAGAATACGTCTGCAATGTGAAAAGGGTTAAATTTCCTAGACACCACATGAAAACAGACAATTTGTGCACCAGATTACGTCTGTAAGGGGACAATGGTTAAATTGACTAGACACCATATGACCAACGGTCAATGTTTGCACAAGATTCACAACAAACACATATAGCCACATAGATATCCTTGTAACATCACCCAGCCGCCCACCGTGCGACGGCGCTTTGATTTTCATATTAACCCTGGTCTTGGATATATACAAAATAAGTTAAACATTTACCACCTAGAGACAAAATTTGATGCAGAAATCTTTCGAAACATCGTGTCAATGTTTACAACTCAAAATAAATATGCTAGCGATTTTCAATATCATTTCAATTCTTGATATTTTTTTTAAATAATCTGCTTCTTTATTTTTTGTGTATTCAGGGAAGAGGGATAAAAGTTAAAAACTAAAGCACACTTACATTGAACTTGTTATGGAACTTGAGGAACTGAAGCAGTGAGAGCCATGTACCAAAGGAGCCGATGCTCAAAATAACGGCGTACGAATCAAGCGTCTCTATAATCCAAGTGGCATCCTTAGAAATACAATAACACCAACAAATGAACGTGTACCATATAGGGGTAGCGAATTGTATATGCTTGGCATTCATTTTCTGTATTGTATTTACTACTGAATTCATACATGTATTCTAGATCAACAACACATCGCTTCGGATGCGACATCACTCATGTATGGTAAAATTGCAATGCCGTCCCATGCGTGAACGTAGGGAGAATGTTGATACAAGTGGTGCACCAAGAAGCAAAACAATAAACTAGTTTTCCTGTAGTTGTCCTACTGTACCATGTGTGTTAGAAGTTCTAAAGTTCTTCTGTGTTTAATTTACGATAGTCATATTAAAATGCATGATTTAGAAGGATATGAGCATTTATGGGCAATTTATCTTTTTGCCAAACTATTTTCAAACGTTCTCTCCTGCAAAATATATCAAAATGTGTAACTATTAGGGATGTCAACGGTGAACCGCTTAATCGATTAACCGTATGTTTTTCGATTAATCGGTTTGTAATTCAAGTAATCAAGTACTTGAAAATAAATATAATAATAATAATACACAATTGTGTTTCACCTTTTGTTCTTTTCAATTTGTCACACGTAACTTACCAGAGATTAATTATTCTCACCTCGATTGGGAGTGTTGACATTACTGTGAAAACGGCCGCACTCAATTGTATTGATAATCGTTTGTTTGTGTTGTGTCAATCGAATCATTTTGGCTGACCTAACGATTACTTAAAGGACATATTGTTTCTATATAACAAAACCCAGAAGTAAGTGAAAATATTGTATGTCTATGAATTTATCCGGTTGACCAATTAGCCGATTAGTAAATTAAACGATTAACCGGTTATTAATATCGGTAACCGTTGACATCCCTAGTAATTATTTAATGCTAAACGATGAGATACTGAGTTCTATCAGTGAGATATTATCCATATCACCCACACTGTGAGTAATATAGGTATGACGTCATTTCCCTAGTTTCCGGTCATGTTATACTACACACCTTATTAGTCGCCGGGCAGAAGCCCGCGACTTCTATTTTTAATAGGTTTTCGGAAATCACATAGGAGGAAGAGTTATTATTAGAAAAAACCAAATTTAAATGTCTTGAACATATTACAATTGCGTTTGTTTAAAAACACTAAGTTATGACACATCTAAAATGAAATAAATATTCCGATGTTTTAAGTATTACTAGTTTCTTTATTTTGACTCGCATCTCTTTTTTGGGGTTTTATTTACGAAGACAAAACCGTCCCTATGAGACTTGCAGCAAGCAGACTGTTATGTGTCAATATCAAGTAAAAATCACGTCGAATTCTCCTTTAAAATAGCAATCTTAACTTACTGAATGTTATTTTCATGTTCAAAGAGATGTCTTGATTTGTGAGGAATTCATTTTATAATGTTTATCCATGTATATCTAAAATATGAACTGTTTCTAAGCTAAAACTGTTGTTCGCGTGAATCACGAATACCAACTGCGTAGATCAATCTCCTTTGCAAAGAGCGGCTCTTTACACTCACTTACAAATAGTAAATTATAGGTGATTTAAAATGTTTATTTAGTTCGAAACAAATGAAGAAAAGAACAAACCGAGATAAAACTGGTTTTAATTGAAAAATGACTTTGAACGAAGAGTCTCTGCCTATAAAGAGAGTTTCAAGAACGACACCTCAGCGAAGAAGAATGTAGGTCACGAATCGGGTCTTTCGTACAAAATTATTTCGTCCTTGACAATTTTAAATGTGTCATTAAACTCCCTAAAGGCATATTGCTTCCGATCTGCATATTGGTATGCATCATTGACACAAGGGCGCTCATCATAATATAATTTTAAAACATGAGTAGTTTGTTTTTTTAATTATAAAAAAGGAAGGAAAGAATTACAATAAATTAACATGTTGTAGGGCTCAGTTTATGTTCGAAATTAAGTTTAAATTATACAACAATTTCAATGAGATTTAACTGTACAGATATTATATTTCGAAGGTGGTCTTATTTATAAATATTGGACTACATTTCATCATTTGTTAAAGTATGATATAATTAGGATGCCAAGCTAATATCATTTTGAGAAAAAGAGAAAACTCATGTCTTCAGCGATTTAACCCTTATCTCATTGTTTTAAAAGTAGATTGCGGCAAAGGTGTCCAATGTTGACTTTAATAGGGGAAACATAAAATGACGTACTATTGCATACAAATCTTAAATTGTCTGTTTTGTTTTTTATTGATACATGATAACATTCAAATATTCTGACAAACATCTTGAAAAGTGTATGTGGAATTCACAAATCTTATAATTATTCCTTAATGAAAGCACTGTATACATACAAAGACTAAATGATTGTCAAGATTACTCATTTCCATTACTGTGTATGATCAATAATTAGTTGGCTGTGTGTATGGTCAATCTACTTTGGGATGGAGATTGATCATAAACAATGAAAGGCTTCAATTATCATTCACTTCGTTGACAAAACAATGCAAGTTATGATACATTTTCACTTGACCCCGCCCCTGATGTTCCAATATGCCCCTCAGTTGATAACTGTTTATTCAACTACTATAATGTTAGTGTTATGCATAACTGCAGTATGCATTTCCGGCGACATTGATGCATTGCATCAATTTCTCTTGTATATATATATATAAAGAAATACGTAATGGGTATATTATTAGATCAGATACTAGCAACCTTATCTTATCTATACCCATGTATAATTCCGTATTCTGTAAATTTAACAAATCGGACTCATTGTCATTGTCTGACATTGTGTAGTAAACAAATACATTCACACAGATTCGTCCGCGTGTGAACAGGTACGAATACACCAAATAGTTCCATTATTTCATCATCATTTATCATAAGATAAAACGAAAATTGTTTGTTTTGAGTGGATATGGAATATATTTCAACTCGAAGTGATACAATTTTAACATTTTCAATTGTATCACTTCTCGATGAGATATATTTCATATCCATTCAAAACAAACAAATATCCTCTATTTATTAATGGTGTATGAAATTGCATTTTCTTATTAATTACTATAAATTTCAAATAGATGAGACCAAATGGCCGGTATAACCTAGACGTGATTCTTGAAAAGAGTAATTACGTATATATACCTGATTCTTAAATAAAATCCAGTTGGTGGCATACATGGTAAAGCAATCGGAAACAATAGTTATGTAGTCCCAGACTTTAAAGAATCCGAGATATTCGGAGAACGGCAGGTCGTGTTCGTTTTCGTCAACTGGTCTGTAGAATGCATTGTAATTGACTTTCATGTACCGTTTTGTTCTCTATAAAGATACATTGAACGGATATTGTTAAACACAAAAGTAAACTCGCGATAACTGGAACAAGTTACTGGAACAGACCAATTCCGTCCGTCCTCTTCGGCATTTTGAATAGTGTGTTGTGAATTAAGGGTTTGGGGTTAATGTGTTTTTTTGTTTCAAACGAATGCAGACGACCTGGAATATACTACTGCTACTGACTTGCAGAACAACAACAACGCTTGAGCACACGTATCATATGTTTCCAGAATCGTCTGTAAAACAGTATCTATTTTGACTATTAAAAATTGATGCAAAGGTTTTGTTTGAACACCCCTCATATAGGTATACATAATTTGTCAAAAGTATAAGAGGTGTATATGGTGTCATATTTGTTAGTTTAAACATATTTATTTCTAATATTTACACGCAAAATCATTATAGTTACACTACAATTAACTGAATTTCGACGATATATTTGATCTTATAATGTCCCTTTCAAATCATTTACAAATACTTAATGCACACATTTCTTTTTTGTTGGTGTTCATTGGTTCACAGTTAATAGCCTTTTATATGACATATAATATGTAACTCGTTAAGCACCGAATTTCCTAAAGTAGTCCTTTTCATGTTCAAAATAATTGTTAATGGAATAAGAGTTTTGTAATATATTAATACTTAAAAGGTAGTATATGCTGATTTCATGTGAAACAGCTCGTAATGAGCTGACTCACTTAAATCTGCTTATTGAGCAGAAATCTCGATATTCCCCCTATAGATGCTGAAATAGTTCACATACATATTTGTTGTTAAAGCTGCTGAACTCCAAATGGAGATCAAAAGTTTAAATGGTAAAACTTCTGCAAATATTGCTAATAATGACAATAAAGAAATTAATAAATAGTTCAAAACAATTTTTTGCAGTAAATGTACAAACTTTGACTTAGTGGGTATGTCTACCCAGTACAAATGAAGCATACGCGATCAATATTTAGATGTTTATTGTACTGGAATGTGAAATTACTACTCTAATTTGATCTCAGAATTATGATTCTAATAGTTCAAGAACACTTTTAAACAGTGTTTTAAACGTAGACTATACTATCTATAATCTGAAGTTCAGCACCTATAAGATAAACGTTAGTTGCTACATGTACGCTGCAAACGAAGCCACCGGTTCAGTTATGACGAGAGATTAGAGTGTCTTGACCGAGTTTCGAAGACCAGCCCTGGGTTCAATAAAATAAAGCAGAGGTAAGTGGATGACTTGTCGAGGTTGAATATTCAGCCAGACAAAGCAAAAATTAGACAAAATGTTTCAGTTTGTACATCTGATATTTACGACGACAACTCGAAATTATAACTGACAAATGTCAAGTTGACGCCTTCAAAGTTAAACTCGACAACTAGACATGTATATCTCTTCATGGCATTCCATTAAGCAGATGCAAGAAGAACCTTCATTGCCGAACAAGTTTCAATTATTAAAGCTATTTACCATAAAAGTCACCATGCTAAAAACCACCATGAAACAAGTCAATATTAAAGATATACAGCACATTGTCATCACACCACGGCCAAGTGAACTGGATGCTTCTTGTAAATCTGCATCTATAAAAAATGAATGTAAAATATCTGATAAATATATATATATAATGTTACTTGATAACTCCATTTTATAAATCATCTTATTTCGTCTCGACGTAAAGATATAACAAAAGCGTCCGAAGGTCCAAAACAGTCATGATAATACACTGTATACTCGTATTTTCCGTTAACGATACACACTAAAAGGCTGACCATTACCTTCTACGTGATAACCAATGCTCGCACACTCCAATCGGTTTGTTAGAGTCTCTAGATCTACGAGAACTTGTCCATTATTCGTGTCGTCAACAAAGGATATCTGGAAAAAAATTAGTGAAACGCCAAATGTTTAAATGTATGGTGACTGTTTTCTGCCATCCTGTGTTGGCGCTGGCAGGACGCTGCGTCCATCAAACGTGAAATTCCAGATAGATTTAACCTGATTGCGTGACAATTTGCCATTCTGTGGTCTAGGCGTGTTGACGTCTCTGCAAATTGGTGGGGTACCCTCACGCAAAACTCCGGAACAATAAATTCCATGTGAGTCGGGTTGGCGTATCCCTTTGCCGTTCTGGCGTGTTTGCGCCCCTTTGTCAAAATATCAACTAGAGTTGGAAATAATCAGCTACCCAATAAACACATCTTAGATCAGATCCAGGAACTTTTAAAAATGCGGAATACTGGACTTAAATTGATTGTATCAAACACTTATATATAATGACAACCCGGAATACTTGAGTGTCTCAATCCTGACTGATTGGCAGTGTATGCTAGTGTATAAATAGAAAATTTCAAATGAGACAAAGCTGTTATCAAGGGAGATAACAATTTATACAACTGACCATATTTTACTACCCAGCTCAAGTTGAATCACTAGGATAACTAGCTTTTCTTCAGATTTCTTCGGACGTTGCTTCATATCCTGCATTGCGAAATAACAAGCCGCTAACACGGCTGCGTCGGAAAACAATGGAGACATCATTTAATCTGAAGTAGTTCGCTACATAATACCACCACTCTCGTGCTTGTTATAAATTGTCTAAACAGATGTCAGTATTTCCATTACTTTTATTCTTTTGTGCGGTCGCAAGACAAGGACTCTTTTAATATGTGTTTTCCCATAGTTGATCGAGTGCCCTTGTCTTGCCAACTATTCCCATGTCTATGAACTTACCCTTCCTTGAACGTTGAGACATCTAGCCTTGCTTGTCTCGTCATATATGCGAACAGAATGGATGGAAAATGATAGCACTACAGAAAGTAATCTGAAATACAAACACAGTCAATCTGTAAACAACAACGACACGGAAATATACCTTATTCTGGAATAAGATATTCGAAATGACAATCTTAATCCGTGACGGGTATGATGGCTTGATAGAATAAACTTTATCGGAAAGTTTTTTTATTCCAGAGCCGAGAATAAATGTGAAAACCAATCGTTAGGCATTTGCGCCTTGTATAAATAGAAATCAACGAACGAGAACCCAGAAGGAAAATGGTTAACTTGCCGTTTAAATGGTTGTGTTATATTCCAATGTTCGAACTCCCTACTTATATTATAGGTATAGCGAGGATCGCCTGTAACGCTATCTTTGTCCAGCTGTAAACCTTTATCAACAGGCACAGATCTCTCTGTAAAACAAACATGGTTTAGTGTATATCTGTCCTGTGAATTTTTATCAACAGACACAGACATCTCTGTAAAACAATCATGATTATCTGTCCTTTAAACCTGTATAAACGGACACAGACATCTCTGTAAAACAATCATGGTTATCTCTCAAGTAAACCTTTATCAACGGGCACAGACACCTTTGTAAAATAAACATGGTTATCTGTCCTGTAAACCTTTATCAACAGACACAAACATCTCTGTAAAACAAACATGGTTATCTGTAATGTACACCTTTATCAACAGACACAGACATCTCTATAAAACAATCATGGTTATTTTTCCTGTAAACCTTTATCACAGACACAGACATCACTAAACCAATCATGGTTATCTGTCCTGTAAACCTTTATCAACAGACACAGATATCTATGTACAATAATCATGGTTATGTGTCTTATAAACCTTTATCAACAGGCACAGACATTTCTATGAAACAAGCATGGTTATCTGTCCTGTAAACCTTAATTACAGACACAGATATCTCTGTAAAACAATCATGGTTATCTGTATTGTAAACCTTTATCACAAACACAGACATTTCTGTAAAATAAACATGGTTATCCGTCCTGTAAACCTTTATCACAGACACAGACATTTCTGTAAAACAATCATGGTTATCTGTTCTATAAACTTGTATCAACAGACACAGATATCTCTGTTAAACAATCATAATTATCTGCAATGTAATCCTTTATCAACGGACACAGACATCTCTGTTAAACAATCATGGTTATCTGTAATGTAAACCTTTATCAACAGACACAGACATTTCTGTAAAACAAACATTCTGATCTGTCCAGTAAATCTTTATCAACAAACACAGACGTATTTGCTTATTATACTACCATTTAAAGTCGTGTGTTGTAGGAAGTCGTGTGAAGACAGTGGTACAGAATTAGAGCGTCGGTCTCTTGTACCAACGGTCCCGAGTTCGAATCCCGTGATGAGCGGGTTCTGCCTTTGGAATATTTTCACACAAACGGCTCGAGTACTGGTTGAGTATCATGGAAGCATACATCGAGCGTAATTACTATAAGCTTAAAGCTTGTTTCGCAATCGATGTAAAATAAATAAGTTTAATCTAAAGTCGTAGGTTGCAGAGTATGTTGGAAAAGGTTTATTAATAAACAGCAATTAAATTATTGAAGTTGATATGCTAGCAAATAATTGCGAGCACATAAGATCATCGGGAGCAAATAAAACAAAATCTTTTATTAGATTTCTATTGTCTCCGAAAACAAAACTTTGTTGACCACACTTCCAGCAATTTACCATTTATGTATTATACGAATAAAATTTCGTTCCCCTACCCTTTCTGATTCCTCCTCGCTGCCATGTTTTCGTCCACTCAATAAGATGTGAACGGTTTTTGTAAAGGGTCACCAAAGAAATAATTTTAACATATTCTCCCGGAATCAGATCTCAATGATTTAACTTTTGAAAATATTTAGGCAAAAGGAAACATTGCTCATGATGCGCAATTTTTCCGTTTTCCACAATGTTCTCAACTCCATTTAATAATGAAACTTGCATTTATAGACATTTATTTTTGGCATGACGTTTTCGATATCGTCTGCTGTAGATTTATCATATGTGGGGAAAGGATAACTCTTTAAAAAAAAATTTAAAAGACCAGCAAAGAAATATTCTTGTAGAGCTTAGGTTGAAATTGATCCAGTAGTTTAGGAACACAATCATCTTGAAATCTGACAAGCAGACTGAGAGGAGAAGACATTTAAACTGATGGCACTTATCTCCCTTTCTGAATCCACTGCAACCAAAGTCCTTCATATAATTCAAATTTTTGAACACACTTGAGAAAGAATAACACCAATTTAAGATAGAACGCGCCTCTAAAACAATATACGAATTTCCTAACGAATTTTTGCATCACCATAATACAGCATTTGCCCAATAAGATTCTGTCCTTACTGTGTTCGTATCTAAAACAGTTTTGAAACTACGAGACTTCAAAGTATACCACTGACGTCACTTTTGAGACGTCTGTCAAATTTCCCCCGTTAAAACAACGACAGCTGGTCCATTCACGTACATATAATTTTCTTCTTTGTGTCTTACATTTAAACAGAACAAACGCGTCTATAACGTCACTTTTCAGGAAAGCTAAAACAAATGGCGCCTTTTTTTCATTTAAAAAGAATCTGTAAATGTAATATTTGATATTTTGTAATTTAATAATTTATAATGTTATAACAAATCGTTTGATATCAAGAAAAGTATATCTTACCGACTTCGTTTTTTCACAATATCAATTTACTATTCTTTATTCCTTTATATAATATTTGTTTTGTAATGTATTGAACATAATGTCAGGAAATCCTAACCGTTATGTTCATTCTTTATATGATGATGCATTTTACCTTAGTATGGTTTTTACAAATTATAATATTTCTATACACAGAAATGTACATTTTACTAATCTATGTCATTATATTTCAGGTTGGGGTCATGTTACAGGGATGCAAATGCGAAAATACTTTGACTTTTCTACACGAATTAAACGGTGTCTTATTTAAACGACACTTTACCGAACACATCAGGATAACGGATTAACCTTCAATCTGCACGATATTTAGTGACAAGTTCATTGCCTGAAGATGTGTTAAATAATAATTGTTTTTAAAAGTGTTAATACATGGCGATATTGTCACAAGAAAAAATGAATATATTTTCAAAGGATATCATTTTAAGTGTCAATGTTCTTCATTTTCCAGCATTGATATCATTTATTGAAATCTGATTTCTTTATTATATAGAAAGCATCGGATGAAAAACGCCACATTATGTGAGTTATTATTTCAAAAAGATATTATAACATTTGAACACATTATAGCCCATATACTCTTAAATGTCCATCAAGATTAAAATCTGAATATTTGGAATATGATATATTATTTAAATTTACTTCCGACTAAATAACATAACTGTAACAATGACCACTGTGTTGTACCTTGCCGGTACTTTTTACTCCTTTGATCATTTGCTCTTATTTATGCCCATTGGGTTACTAGTTGTTGTCAGTCATATTCATTTCCGTTGAGCGTGCAGCAGTGTGCAGCATGGCACAGATGTTTTCAAGCGGTTTTTTCACCCTTGCCTAATCTTGGCCATTCTCATGGTGTAAGTAAATAAAGTTAAATTGTCTCTTATATGATGAATACCAGTATTTGTTTATTGTACAGATAATTTAGCAGTTTTTTAGGTTCGTTTCAAACGTTTAGCGATTCGTGCCACTGGCGATTCGAACGTACGTTTATGACTGAAATTGAAGTTTTAGACACAGCTGTGTACTAGAATGAAGTTATATTGAGTAATTGATCAGAGTGTTGTGTGGAAATGTTATCAAGGGTTGGATGTAGATATGCAGTGTCAAAATGGCTTAGTCATTTTAATACTGAATATCTATATCACATTTAGTCAATTTAATACAGAATATCTATATCAAATTTAGTCAATTTAATACTGAATATCTATATCACATTTAGTCATTTTAATACTGAATATATAAATCACATTTAGTCATTTTGATACTGAATATCTATATCACATTTAGCCATTTGATTCTTTCGCCTGTTTTATTAGAAATGTGTGATATTTTGTGGTTCTACTCTTTGAGTTGTGAAGTTTGCCAACTCTTTCAAAATAGAACAACATTTGAATATAGATGTAATTTTTTGCTCTGTGTTCACTATGCTTTTTGTATCATTTGCAGTTTTTCACATTTGGAGAAAGATTTAAAAAAAAAAAAAAAAAGCAACTGGTTCAACTTAATCTCTGTTAACTACACAAGCTCTAAGGGAAAGCAATCCCGGCGAGGTCGTGACAACCAGTGTTCCAGCACACACTTAATATATATTTAAAAAACAATATTTAAACATCATAAATGAATAGGTAAAGGGCTGAGATAAACTGATTGTGTGCAAAAACGAAGTCGGTAAGGTATAGTTTTCTTGATATCAAACCATTTGTAATAAAATTCTAAATAAAAAAAATAAAAATCTAAATAAAAAAAAAATCGCTATTTCTAGCATAACGCGACGCCATTTTTCTCCTGAAAAGTGACGTTATAGACGTGATATTCTTTGTAAACGTAAGACACAAAGAAGAAAATGATATGTACGTGAAGGTATTCTTCAGATGCAAATCGTGAAATAATTTCGCAGCATTCAACGTAAAATTGACCAAACTATCAGCTGCTGTTGTTTTAGCGAGAGAAATTTGACAGACGTCTCAAAAGTGACGTCAGTGGTATCTTTGAAGTCTCGTAGTTTCAAAACTGTTTTAATTCGTGAGGAAATTCAAATATTTTTCTTTTAGAGGCGCGTTCTACCTTAACATTCCTGTAGCGTTTGATTGAATTTGATCAAGTGATCAGGGAGGAGATGTTGCTTAAAAGGTAAACGTTAAAGAAAGACGGACAGTTGATTTATTGATTTATTTCATGCTAAATGATGAGATACTGTGTTCTATCAGTTAAATAGTATCCATATTACCCACACTGTGACTACATTTTTTTAACTTATAAAGGAATTTTATCTTTTTGTTCACGAAAACTGATATATAAGATCAAAGACCTAAAATGTAGAAATGTAAATGTACTTAACGTTTACAATATTTCTAAACGAAATTTACGAATTTTATCGATGTGACGTCATTTTCCTAGTAATCGGTCATGTTGTACTACATACGTTATATGAATAAAGAATTCTAACACTATTGAAAATATCATTTCTATAAACAATGAAGGATTTGAGCGTTATCTAAATGCAGTATATCACTCTAAATTTCAACTATTTTTGGCTGTTGAAATTCCCTCCCGCGCATTTTTCATACTAGTGCGCATGCGTTACCACGTTGTGCTTGACATTGTAAGAATGAAGTCACGAGCTTTTGTTTTAAATGCCGTTTGTAAATTTGAATTGTAACGGTGACGTAATTGTTTTAAATGACGTTATTCACGTGCTTTACCAACATTTTTGACGCGGTCGAAAACGTTGTGTTAGAATGAGATAACAAATTGCCCATGGTGAGTAAAAAAAAAAAAATGTTCATCGACTGTTAATATATAACCGATTTCAAAATGTTTTGTTAGTTGAAAAAATCGAATATTTCCAAAACAAATACGACGGGGAGTAAATATGAAATAGCCAACACGTGATTATATCAATGAATGCAAAACGTGATGTCAAAACATAGTTCTCGATGAGATATATCCCATATCCACTAAAAAATAATCCTCTATTTATTGTTTGTTGTTTTACTCCGTTTTAAACAATTTTAGTTATTTCACGGCGTTTCCTGGGTAAGTTACCAGTACTGCTGGTCCTTTTGTCCAGACACCAGCCCGTCATTCATTATGCTAACCCCGCAACCCTGAGCGCCAAAGAGAGCATCAATTACTAGCATTTTAAACGTCATTGGTATGACCCGGTCGCATTCGAGGCAAACGGTCTAACATTATTTACCATTACACAACCAAGGCGGTCGAACGTGATAAAAAAAACGCAACCTGTATCATATTAAAACATCATAACTATTGAATAAAGTTCAAAATCTTGAGAATAAAGAGGAATTGCTCGTCATGGTGAATTATGTTTCCCTTTCTTTGTATTATTTTAAAGATTAGAGGTTATTCTATTCAATGATATAGGATAACGCTTAGAAAATGTACCAATTGAGGATTAAAACTGGATGTTTTACATGGAAATAAAGAAGGAATTTATTTAGTTTATTTTGACCTATATATGGTCTTCCTAGATGCGAGGGCCTTACTTTCTGATTTCTTTTAAAAAAAAAAAACGGTGTCATGTCACGTGGCTCAAAATGGTATCATTATCTGATATTTATTTGAGAAGAAAGTTTAGGGCCCATGCTTCGGTCATTTCAAGATTTAAGGGTGACCATATGATAATGATATCAAAAGTCATCTGTTTCAGAAGCGGTAAACTTCATCTATAATAGTTACAGGGTTGAAATTAATCTCTAAAACAAGGCTCATTATCATTGTTGTTTTCGATTTCACAAAACTACAACTTACCGTATACTTGCAAGCCCTCGGTTTTGTCTAAGTCTATAAAACCCGGAAATTCAAAGTACTTCAAATGAATCGTCATATTGTCCGAATCTTTCCTAACGTAGAAGCCAGTGGCATCAGATTCTGAGTTGTAATACTACAGATTGAAAATAACCAAAATAAAATCTGAAGAATCAAAAACTTTCATTTGAAAACAAGTTTTGTTGTGAAAGCAAATACAAGATAAATATCAAATACAAATCAGTAATCAACTAGATGTACAAAAAACATTTTAACCAACAAGCTGATAAATAACAAGATGAATCAAATATGTATTTGAGAAGAAGTTTGGGCTCCATTGTTCGGTCATCTCAAGATTTACATGTTACCTTTTGGCGGCGCCACACGTGATGATTTCCAAGGTACTTTCCCATTTTACACATTTCTTCCGGGTGTTTTGAATGTCATGCTTTTCAAGCTACAAGTGTGGAGTTTTCATATTGAAGAGTCTAAACCAGTGTTTATAGAATTGGTTAATCGTGAAAGAAAAGGAAAAGAAAGCTTTGAAGTAAAAAAGAAAAAGAAAAAGCTTTGAAGTAAAATAAAAAATATAAATATATTTACAATGACTTTTAAGCTGCGGTCACATCTTAAGGTTACGCACGTAGTTGAGAGTAGTTCATTTGAGCGTAGTTCATCGTAGTGCCACTACGGTCAACTAGGTAGATGTAGGGTGCAGTAGGTTAAGTATAGTATCACTACGTGTCGCTATGGACAACTACGTTGAACTACGTGTGAACTACGTTCGAAGAACGCACAACTATGGTAAACTACGATAAGTAGGGTCAATTAGGGTCAACTACGTTCAAACTAAGGTCACAGTAGGGTCTTGGCATCCAAGCTCATCGTAAATATATTTTGAACATGTTTAAAAAAGGTTGTGTTAATCAAGGCCAAATCATGGGTTTCTTGAAGTTCAAACCACGTTTAGAACGACGTTGAACTACAGTTAACTATGTCTAACTACGTTTACCTACGGTCCACTACGGTCCACTACGGTCAAGTATAGTCATCCCCCACTATGGTCAACTACGTGTGTAACCGTCAGATGTGAATGCATACTTTTAGTACTCTTTTAGCAATTCCCATTTCCAACAATGTTTTTAAACTTCGCTTTCCTTGAAGGCGTTTAATTAGTTTCTGTATGAGAGAAACAAGTTAATAACACGCCTTACCTGAGATACAGCGAATGTTATCCCATCTCTAACTCCCTGAATGTTATACAGAGCAAAGTCTCCTCGAGACGGTGGATATGGCAAACTTTCCCAAGCTGAAACGTTGGATATGTGTTATTTTAAGTGTGACTAGACTTTCGCTGATGTAAACGAGCATGATAGGAATGGGAAAGGTACGAAAAGCCCCTATCTCAAAATAGAGACTTAAACACGAAAGCTGCCATCGAGGAATTCTTAAATAATGATGATCGCGATCCGATTTCAACATTTCACCATCAGTTTGTTATATTTAGGAATTTCTAAAATGTTTTTAAGGCATATTGAGCAATTGTAATAAGTAACTCCTGTATTGTCACAATGTTTTCAACTCTATAAAATACTTGTAATTTCATGTATAGAGATGTTCAATAAGTATGTCTAAATGTTCTATAAGTATGTCTATATGTTTTTAAAGTATTACCCTATGTATTAGACGTTGGAAAAGGTTCATCAGTTTGTGTTTGCAAATCGATTGATCGATTGGCACTTAACGTCGTCTTCATCTATATTTCAATTAAAAACTGCATTCAGTTGACGTACCCATAGGTGTCTTCGATTCCTTAATTCAGAACTCGGTCCAATATCAGTTATAAAACTTCATTCAGTTATTGTACCCATAGGTGTCTTTGATTCCTCAAGCCAGAAATCGGTCCAATATCATTCTCGATCAACGTGGACTTTTATTACTTTGGATGAAGACGAATGACGATGGTCATCATGTCAATTGTCAAGCATCGGACATGATGTTAGCCCTGCCGGGATTTTAAATCATGACCCCTGGATGGACTCCGCTCGTCGTAACAGACTTTCAAGGGTCGATTTCATGAAAACATGTTGACAGTGTTAAACCCGAATACGCCGTTGCCGAATTGTTACCATGGCGGTTACGGAACAGGGTGACCGGGTTCGATCCACGTTTCGCGGAGATCATGGTAGAGTAACAAAGTGCATTGCTTAGTCTATAACTGGTTATGTCGCCGTGATATAACAGGAATATTGTTGAAAAAGGCAAACACCCAATCCAAAAACATTGAAGATGGAAGAAGGACCTCTCGAGTCTACCTTTTCATGCAATGTACATTAGTATTAAATTGGTTAAAGACGAATGGATAGACAACATTACAATTGTCAAGTTTCGAAATGATTGTTGGCCAAGCCGAACGATGAACTCATGATCCCTGGTTGTACTAAATGTACATTTACCCTTTGCTGTACCGATTGAGGCATCAATTTTTATAAATACATGTTGACAGTGTGAAATCCGGAATCCGTTGTCGCGTGAGGGATATTGAACTGGGCGTTCCAGGCTCGATCCACGGTGCGTGGCGATCGTGGTGGAGTGACAAAGGTCATTGCCTTGAGGGTAGAGAGTAGCCTATCCTAGTACTGGTTCTGTCGCCGTTGTATAACTGGAATAATGTTGAAAACGCCCTACCCCTATATCCCAAATGAACAACAAATATGTAGATGAAAGAAGAAACTCACTGGGGTCCCAATTTTGAAGTAAAAGATGATGTAACACAATGTGACCTCTGTTTACAATAGAACTAAAGCTTCGTCTGTCGCTGCCGAAATTAAACATATAAAAGGATAAAGAACATAGCAAACATGTTATTCAACTTTACCCTTTTTCCAAATACATACACTTTCTAATGTCTCTGCAGCAGACAACATTTGAAAACATTGTGACAAAGGAAAAGACTGCATTGATAGAGCTTCCATATTTGCTGACACATGTTTTCACAGATTTGTTGTATGAGGGAAAGCATAAGGCATATACACTGTATTGTTCATATACAAACATTTACATACTGATAAGGACAATTTAATTCTGGGGACAATAATATTAAATTTAATTGAACTCTTTCAGCGCAAATTTCCCCGAAGTACACTCTTCCGTGTTCTAAATCGGCGAACGCCATTTTCCTTGCAATACCAGTAAGCATTTTGGAACATTTTGATAAATAAAATGCAAACAATGCTGATTACCGATTAGACAGCTCGTTACGTACAGACTATCATGCAACTGTTTTGTTTGTAAAACCTCAATATTGCCATTGGGGCTGAAAGGGTTAAGTCCAAAAACATATGTAAAAAATGTTTAATTGAATATGCAATTAATTGTTAAAGATTGAGGGACTGGTAAAGGGTCGCCCATTGTCGTTTAACTGCATATATATAGAGAGTAGCCTAATACTCCTTGTTTACGCAACTGCGACAGACTTTTGAAAACATCGCAGAAAACTTAGAAATTAATTCGACGGAAATGTTCTCCTTTTTAGCAAGGGGCTCGTTAGAGCCAATTGCTATAGTAGGCCAAATCCGAAGACACTCATCGTTTTGAGACTGGGATCTAGACTTTTGTTTTACAATATCTGCATTGAATTACTTCATATCTGGCTTTTTATATCAGCTCTCCGTTTCTGAACACCATCTGGGGTTCAAAGAGATGTCTTATTAGTTGTTGCCTGCTAATACCCATGTTGTATCTTTCGAACAGTCAAATAGTTATTGTCAAAAAATAAAAATGCGGTAACTTGTGGCATATCAACCGGACAATAGATTTAATTCGACATCCCTTACCCGAAAGAAACAACTCGAAATAAATGTTTATGTTAAAATATATGAATTACATGATTAAAAAGTAAAATGTATTTCTACGCTGTGACTTGGTCACGTGCAACATGCATTGACAAATTAAAACAGTGCTTTCTTCAGGTGTCATTCACACACTGAACAAATTAAAGCAGTATGTGCATACTTCCCGCATGTATGATTATGATTGCGATTTCAAAATCGAATTTGAATTGGTGACTTTACATTTGCTGTGTATATTGTCTTTACTAATTAACTCATGAAAGAGAGTGTATGCACTCAAAGTCACGCCTCTTAGTGTAACATATATCTATATAACCCATGTATTCCAAGGGAACTCCAGACGGTGATCAACAGTTTGAAATGTTGAAACTTCTGCAAATATTACTAATCGTGACAACGAAGTAGTAAATAAATAGTCAAAGCTATTTTGGCAGTACATTTTGAAAAACAGTCAATTGAAAGTAATGAATATGTACAAAATTTGGCTTACTGGATATGTATACCCAGTAAAAATTATGCATAATCGATCAATATTTAGATGTTTATTATACTAGAAAGAGAAATTATTTCTCTAATTGTAACCAAGAATTATGATTCTTATATTTCAAGACAACTTTTAAACAGTTTTAAACCTTTGACTAAACTATCTATAATTCGGAGTTCAGCACCTTTAATCTTTGTAGTATTAAATATTCTGCTAAGCTATAGTGTTGTTCCTTCATTTAATGTTGTACACATACACAACAAATTGGCGACGAGATTGGTATTTTGTACCGCTATAAATTATAATGATTATGTTAAGGTATCGGATCTGTAATGCCTTCGGTAAAATTCGCGTTTCACCGTGATCACTCGTAACCTTCCGATATGTATTTCCGCCAGTCGTACAATCGTCCTTAGTAGGTAAATATAGCACAACAAGGTTTTTCCCCATGTGCCGTGATGTCACATCGGTAAACAAACATGGCCGACGATGAAAAAATAAACTTTAGCGGCGAGGTAGCCATAAAAAAGTTAAATACGCATATACCGGACAAGAAAAATGGATTTAATGTTGTTATTAATCATAACCTTTGTGCGGGTAATGTTTGTGAAGCAAACGCATGCACAAACTAAGTGTGAATTATGTTTTTCGACATTTTGATAAGACCGTGAAAATGACAGTTGGAAGGATCGACAAAGATTAGAGGAATTTAATGTGTTGTTGTCCAACCTTCCGTTCTGCAAGATGTGTAGACTTGGCCCAGTACCACTGACGTATCAGGTAGAACACCAAATTAATTAAGAGGGTCAAAATGACATAATTTTCATGCGTTTGCATTGAAATAAGATGCTACATTCTGTAAGGGTCAAAATAGGTTTAAATTCATGGATTGTCAATATTCCCTCATATAGACGATTTTTCATGTAATTAATTCTTTTAATAATGTATTATACTTTGATATACATGTTAAGTGGTGGTATGTTGATGGTGCTCATACAATAGAACAGGTTGGGATTATTTTTTTTTTTTTTGGGGGGGGGGGGGGGGGGTTATAAAAGCGCATGGGGTACCATTTTTATTGATAAAGCATTCTATTTGTGATATATTGAAGCATAATCTTTATTGTTGTATGCAGTGATATTTTTTCACACAAGTAAGTGCCTAGATACAAAATTTAACAAAAGAAAGTGTCCTGTTTACTGATGATATATGTTGAAAAGACTGCCTTTTATTTTGTCACCTATCTTATAAAAAAGCATGTTATGAGAAAACAAGACCTTAAACGTTTTTTTATATTTAAGTATATCTTAAATATAACAATGTATTCAATAATGATATCCTACATTAATGATGAATTGTTATAGTAATAATGCTAAATTACAAAATTGCAGAAACCTTTTTTTAAAAAAGCAGATTTCAGAAGGGGGGTAGGGTGTTCTTTTTTTCCTTTTTTTCTTAATGTATTATATTTTCATTGGTGTTTATTTTAATCAGCAATGTTCTTTTGAAGTAAAAGTGCCCTTTATACATCATTTTTAAGACATGTATGAAAATTAAAGCAATTTTATTGTGTTTAGTTGTTGTACATTTGTTGCCTTCTCAAGGTTTCAGGCATTGAACAACAATAAAATAAATAATTTCCATTATAGACGGTAAAATCTTCTAAAATTTCAGAAATACATGTCTCAATGGATGATAATAGCAAGGGAAACAAATTTAGGCAACATAGTGATATTGACCATTAAAGAATTGAGGATATCGTGGACATTGTAACTTAATGGCTGATCACAATCGGCACAATTAAAGCAGTTTGTGCATACGTTTATAAGGTGTATTATGATTGCAATTTAAAAATTGAATTTGAATTGATGACTTTACATTTGAAGGGGGAGAGTGTTGTTGTATATTGACTTAACAAATGAACTCATGAATAAAAGTGTATCCACTCAAAGCGACGCCTCTTAGTGTAACGTACTTTAATACAACTCATGCATTTCATGGTAATCTTTGAAATATTCTACTAAGCTATTAAGCTGTTCTTTTATTTATTGTTGTAAACATACACAGCACGGCAGTTATGTTTATAATTTCAAATTGCATTCGCATCGTGTTGCAAAATCGCTAGGACGGTATAAATATCAATAAACTTGTGTATCGTGAAAAACACTACAGAGTAAAAAGTACCACTGACCGATCTACAAGTACCTTCAGATTAACAACTTCTACAACCTGCTCATTGAATACTCACACATTATTGAGAATTTGAAAGAATAAAAAAAGTGCATGTATTTGTTCAACTTTGTTATGGTAAAATAACACGTTCAGTTTTGTGTGGCAGTTTTGACTGTGCCTATATATAACCATGCTAGACTGACCCATACTATTTGGATCATTTTGAATTAACGTAGTTTACTGTAAAATAATCTCCAGGCACGAACCATTCATTATTGATCTGACATAGCATAGTGTAAATATTATTTTGTTTATATAATGAGTCATGTTAATTTTAAATGTATTATATAAATCATTTCAAACAAGGTAAAACACGTTTTTTGTTTTGATATTTCAATTAGAATTTCAATATAGTTTTCAGTGTTATGCAGCGTTCTTTTATTTTGATATAGCATGCATTTTGGGTAATGCATCGACGAGTGTGTAAACTATGCAACGACCAGTGTGAAATACCGAAATACCAGTCAAATTAAAAGTGTTTGCGATAGACCCCCATTCTGTGTATACAATAGTGTGCATTCAACTCAAATAGTATTCAATTAACGGGCATAACAAGGTCTTCTTGTGAAGTGTATGTGATTTCAAAATTTGATCGTTCAATCTTTGTCCTAATATATTCCGTGATCTGCAGTTAGCCCCTTGCTGGCAGCACTTTGAGTGCTTTGATTCTATATTGTTTCCTTCTATGTCGTACACTACATAAATCCATTTTAAGAAATTCAAATATAAGCAAAATTAATATAAATCGTATTAATTAAAGAAAACTGCTATGTAAAGCTTCCATAACATAATTATGTACGTGTATTTAATCCGTTCACATGTATCTAATCTGCAGCACACGACTTTGAAAATACCGAGGCATTTAAGCAATTCTTCCTTTTGGCCTAGTGTTTTCAAATGTCGTCTGCTGCAGATGCGTCAAAATTCTTCTGCAAGTGGGAAGGAGTTAACAAAATCAAAACGAAGCTCAGCTCGCATATATACCTGTATGGTAACAAGAACTATTTTGATCAGCTGTATGACGAAAATAACTATGTAAAGAATATTAAAAGAACAGGATCTTCCTCGGAACTGTACCGCAGGGTAGAACAACAATCGAAGCCATTTTCGCAGACGAACAGTTTCGTCTTCTGGAAAATTCGGTAGAGATGTATTCTTGGATACTGTAGTAAAAGAGAATTAATTAGCCGTTTCAAGGAAATATCACATGACCTGATATCTGAAATTATATGTTCAAGTGTCGAATTCTTTTGACATAATTCAACAACATAAAATGTTACATCTCATGAAATGGAAGTGTTATTTTGATAGACTAGTAATCCTTGTCGGAGAAGAAGAAACGAGACTTTTTTCTGGTAATGCTTTCAAAGTACGTCTGAAGCTAAAATGACAGGAGTCATCCGTATCAGGGACGAGTATATCTCTTTAACACATGTATTTATACAAAAAAACATGGAACTAATGCATGTGTACAAAACAACTACAGTGGGCAACCTTCAACTAAGGAATGTATACAAAACAACTAAAGCAGAAAACTTTGAACTAATGTATGTATACAAAACAACTACAGCAGATAACCTTCAACTAATTGTATACAAAAGAACAACACCAGACGACATTGAACTACTTTATGTATACAAAACAACTACACCAGACAACATTGAACTAATGTATATATACAAACAACTACAAAAGACATCCTTGAACTGATGCATGTATTCACAACAACTAAAGCAAACAACCTTGAACTAATGTATGTTTACAAAACAACTTACACCAGACAACCTTGAACTAATGTATGTATACAAAACAACTACAGCAGATAATCTTGAACTAATGTAGGTGTGCAAATAATACAGGCAGGCACCCTTGACCACATGCATGTATGCAAAATAACAACAGCAGACAATATCGAACTAATGTATGTATACAAAGCAACCACAAAAGACAACCTATATAACTAATTGTACACAAAACTATTACAGAATACAACCATGAACTAAAGCATGTATACACAACAACTAAAGCAAACAACCTTGAACTAATTTATGTATACAAAACAACTAAAGCAGACAGCCTTGAACTAATGCATGTATGCACAACAACTAAAGCATACGACCTTGAACCAATGTATGTATACAAAACAACTACAACAGACAATATTGACTAATGGATGTATACAAAACAACTACACCAGACAATATTGAACCAGTGTATGTATACAACACAACTACAACAGACAACCTTGAAACTAATGTATGTATACAAAACAACTACACCAGACAACCTTGAACTAATGTATGTATACAAATTTACTACACCAGAAAACCTTGAACTAATGTATGTATACTACCTAACCTCACCAGATAACCTTGAACTAATGTATGTACATGTATACAAAACAACTACAGCGGACAACCATGAACTAAAGCATGTATACACAACAACTAAAACAAACAACCTTGAACTAATTTATGTATACAAAACAACTAAAGCAGACAGCCTTGAACTAATGCATGTATGCACAACAACTAAAGCATACGACCTTGAACCAATGTATGTATACAAAACAACTACACCAGACAAACTTGAACTAATGTATGTATACAAATGAACTAAAGCAGACAACCTTGAACTAATACATGTAAAGCAAGGGGTTATCTGAAATAATTGTAGGTTTTGTAGTAAAAGCACCACAATTGGCACAAATGAGGTAAAGGACAAACTAAATGAGTTTAGATGTCATGCCAAGCTGGATTTTTTCCCAGAAGCCCATAAAGTGCAAAATTTCAAGATGGTCGCCATTGCAAATAAAAAATCTGTAAATTGTCATATCTTTGTGACTAGTTGACACAAGAACACACATGAGGAGTCTTTGAGTATGTTTTGCAACATAAGCAATCCAGTGAAACCATTATTTAGTAAAAAAAAATGCATATAAAGCAACATACTGGCCAAATTCATGTTTAAATCCAAGATGTCCACCATCCGAAACGAAATATCTGTAAATTGTGATATCTTCGTGAATAGTTGACACAAGAACATAAATGGGGTGTCTTTTGGTATGTTTTCAGACATAAGGAATCCGATGGAACCATTATTTAGTTGATAAAATGCATATAAAGGAACATACTGGCCAAATTCATGTTAAAATCAAAGATGGCCACAATACGAAACGAAAAATCTGTAAATTGTCATAGCGTTGTGAATAGTTGACACAAGAAACGAAATATCTGTAAATTGTCATTTCTTCATGAATAGTTGACACAAGAACATAAATGGGGAGTCTTTTGATATGTTTTTAGACTTGTTTTCAAACATAAGGATTCAAATGGAACCATTGTTTAGTTGATAAAATGCATATAAAGCAACATACTGGCCAAATTCATGTTAAAATCCTAGACGGCTACCATCCGAAACAAAATATCTGTAAATTGTCATATCTTTGAGAATAGTTGACACAAGAGCATAAATGAGGAGTCTTTTGGTATGTTTTCAGACATAAGGGATCCAATGGAACCATCATTAGTACTGGCCAAATTCATGTTAAAATTCAAGATGGCTACCATCATAATTCCTAGTTGCCATCATTGTGGTAGCAGTTCCCACTGCAATGCCAGAGTGATGTACATTTAAGATCAGCCATGACACATTTGCATAAACCCCTACACACTTTTTTGCATCCACATCGCAGCAGTTCATGCCGCTGGAAATGTTCAGCCAGTCATCTTGCATAGCCGAAACAACTTCCCTTCCTATTACATGTACATGTAGCGATGCATCTGGAGGACTCCCGTTAATGCTTCGGCAGGCTGAATGCAGGAACCCTCCAAAAGGTAACAACTGTTTCTTTTGTGGTTAAGTTCGAACTGAAACGACGCTATTGCATGAAGCAAAAAGAAAACTTCGACAGAGTATCTCATGGCATAGCTTTGGTGGAGATTATGCGATACATAGAGAACACGAAATTGAGTGTGAAGGACATAGCACATGTCTTCAAGTTGGTGGATCTTTTACAGCTTTACACCGACCGCCTGGTGGAGTTAGGAGTCGAGATAACTGGACGTATTTATTCCACCGATCTCAAAATCGGATATTGGCATACATGCCAGGGCTTCAAGCAGGATATGTTGCTGAGCTTCAACGATGATTCAGGGCATGCATTACGAGATACATGCTTCGAGGATTGTGATGATGAAGCCATTTGTTTAGCAAAGGCGGCCCGATTAATCCGACGAGATATGATCGGAGTTCGTGCACAATTTGATGGTAGTTCCTTCCCACAGGGTTGCCAAGAAGAACCTGTGCCCAAGTCGCTCGTTGTACTGGTTAGCATGATCTTGGATGGACCAAATATTACGAGTATTGCTCAATTACTGCAGTACAATAGCTCTGTTAGAAGACACGGGGGGTCCAATGGTATACACCACAGTAAAAGCAGGGAGACTCGTGTACCAATATATCTGGGTATGATGATACACGGACATACATGTAAACGAGAACTCATAGACACCTTGTTCCACTTGGGCTTATCAATACCATATGACAGAGTTCTTGACATAGTCATGGATACGGCCATTTCAGCAGCCCAGCAGTATGAATCCGAGAGGGTTGTCTGCCCCCTTATCCTGTGAAATAATCCGTTCACCACAGCTGCTGTTCACAACCTAGACCACAACCCAAGCTCAACAACTGCTCATGGTGCGTTTCATGGCACAGGCAATGCACTCTTCCAAAACACTGAAACAGAATCTGATAGAATCATGCGTCACAAATCAGAAATGCAACCAGATCTACATCTTCGTATCAAACAGATACCACCACTTCCTGAATCATATACATCGCTGACCTTTGTGACAGCAGATAAGGGTCAGATCATCTCTCCGACGCGGAGTACACTGACCAGTGACTGTGAACTTGTCATGGAAGATGAGTAGAAGTGGCAGAGTAATACACGTAGACTCGTAAGTGAAGGGGTCCAGAGTGTTGATTATCCAATATGTTGGGCTGCATTCTAATGAGCAGCAATCACGTGACTTTGAGGTCACTATCGGATCTCCTCTGCCACTTTTCCCGGATGACTCGAAGTCTGTGGCAATGATTCGTCATGCGATGGGTGTCGTACAACGGGCTGTCCGACTCCTGAGTTCTGAACAGGTGCCTGTGTTAACAGTATATCAACCATTGTTTGCAATTGCTAAACCGATTCAGTGGAACTAGCCGAATGATTATGGGTAAGAGAAGTGTGTCATTCTACCAGGTAGCTTACATATGTGAATAGGGTCCTTGACAACTTAACAAAGATTTGCTTGATAGCACTTGGTGGACGAAATATTGCTACACCTGGAACAGCCGAATCATTCCTGAAAACAGCGCATGTCACACGGACGAGACATGCACACCAAGGTACAGCCAGGGCATTATCAATACTGTTGCACAAAGCTTACGATGCACATTCCGCATGCCGTAGCATATATAACTGGCTGAACATTTCAAGCGGCATGATGTATGCCATTGGGCATGGTTACGAGCTAGAGTGCTTCCAATGCCATCTCCTTCATCGAGCCTATCTATGTCAATGGGTAATGGTCGGCTGCCTAGCTTGAGAAAGCTTTTCAAATTATTACTAAGAGTACCATATCAAGCACCGATGTCTGTGCGCTTTGATTTGGGCTGGACAGTTCAGGGGTTTGCTCGAGGGTTCCTGGCACAAGGCACAAAAACTCCAGTCAATAAGGCCATACAAAACCAAGAGGCACATCTGCATTAACAAATCTAGATCCATCGACAACATACCACCAACAGGTGTGGACATGTGTGGGAACATTTTCCAGTTGTTCCATCTCCAGAGACAAACGGTTGGCGAAAGAGTGCGACGCAAGGCTGGCAACCATTCTGGACACTACTGCCAGAAGAGGTGGCCTCATGTTGGCTGAATTTCTCTGATGTGAATGCAAAAAAGGGTGTAGGGGACTATATAAATGTGTCAGAACTGCTCTTAAATGTACATCACTTGGCATTGCAGTGGGAACAGCGACGACAATGATAGCAACTAGAAATTATGATGGTGGCCATCTTGAAGTTTAACATGAAGTTAGCCAGTATGTTGCTTTATATGCATTTTTTCAACTGAATAATGGTTCCAATGGATTCCTTATGTCTGAAAACATACCAAAACACTCCTCATGTATGTTCTTGTGTCAACTATTTACAAAGATATGACAATTTACAGATATTTCATTTGGGATGGCGGCCATCTTGGATTTTACCATGAATTCGGCCAGTATGTTGCTTTATATGCATTGTATCAACTAAATAATGGTTCCCTTGATTTTCTTATGTCTGAAAACATACCAAAAGACTCCTCATTTATGTTCTTGTGTCCACTATTCACAAACATATGACAATTTACAGATGTTTCGTTTCGGATGACGGCCATCTTGGATTTTTGTCACTTCTCGACAAAAATTCAGTTTGGCATAACATCTAAACTCTTTTAGTATGTCCTTAATCTCATGTGTGCAAATGTTGGTGCTTTAACCACAAAACCCACAATTTGTGTGCATATTTACACCTAACCGTCTCACTAGTATACAAAACAACTACTACAACAGACAACATTGAACTAATGTATGTATACAAAACAACTACAACGGGCAACCTTGAACACGTATAAGCATACATTTTGAAAATCTCTATAAATAAAAGGGTAATTATTGAAGGACAAAAATGTGAAGACATTGTCGCAAAACGACGCAATTCATCAATTGAAAGGCTACAGGACAATCGGAAGGCTCTGATGTGGCTGTGCTACGGAAGTAATGATGCAAAAACGCCTCAACTCCACGAAACCCAAACTTTGCTTAAATATTACACGTGTAGTTGTGTTTGCTTGTATAGTGTGTGTATGGTGTTTTACGCTGTTTGAACGAAATGAGTTATATATACGGCGTGGTATGGTTAAGTTATCAGTCCTACTGGTCGATTTATCTTGTCATTAGCCAGTCAGTCGTAATGCTCCCGCCCCTACCGCCAACATTCTGAGCGCCAATACTACCAAGATTTAAATTGTTTCGTATGACCCGGTCTTGGATCGAAATGTTTATTTCCTGGTATACTACAATCAATAAATGATTTTAATGACATAATAACCTGATAAAATTTAAAAAATGGTGACTTGTCATCATTCGTATCATCTTGAAACATGTGTGTAAAGGTAGAGGGTCAGCCTCGGTACGGAAGGTCGCGGGTTCGATCTCCGTCATGGTCATAACAACGACTTTAACCAAATGTGATAATGACTTCCCTCCTTTGCGCTCAGTTGTAATGGGTTAGCATTACGTTTGAATCGCTGGTGACAAGATAAATAGACCAATTGTACTGATAACTTACACAGAAGTCGCCGTTATATAACTGAATAATTATTCATAGCGGTGTAACTAACACAATGCAAACTCATCAGCTCGGAGAATGTTCAATAGTAACAACTATGTCATTTCAGATCGGAGTAGGATGATCGTTTACTTCTTCAGTTTGCCGCAATGATGGCATTGATCTTCGTATGTTTATAATGTTCAAAGCTAAGACGACCAATCGGAACTAATGCTTCACTGTTTTCTTTTTAAACATTTAAGTACTAATGAATGACAAAGTTAAAACAAAATCAAATGAGTTAAGCCTAAATTGAGGAATGTATGGGTCCCAATCGACCTCGAGTTATTGCAGTTGCACTTTAATGTTACCCTTTTCCACATATAGACGCAACATTGACGATTTTGCAGCTTACGACCTTTGAAAATATTCTGGCAAAATGAAAAATTGCTCAAAATCAGCACTTCTGCATTTTGTCACAATGTTTTCAATTTTATTCAATATAATACATTCATTTGAAAGAGAATTTTTTCATGTTTTTGCATACTATATATTTTTCAAAGTCGTGTGCTACAGATTTGGTGTATATTTGAAAGGGGGGTTAAATACCTCCATCATCGCTTTTCGTATGTGATCAAATTCTTACCTCGTACATTGGCTCCTTTCCTTTTTTCAACATCAGTGTGAAGATCAATATCTATATATATAATACAAAACTCTGTATATCAGATCGTGATAGTTGAGGTCGTCCGTAGCAATACGTACACCTTCTAATTTCTCAACAGTGTAAGTTTAGATCAGAATGCAATCTGCTCTGTCTTGTTTTACTCTAGACAGGAGATTTTAGCAAGCTTATGTTAGTAATATGTAAACAGTTGAGATTTGGACGTTGTAAATAAACAGCGGTGTTTCACTCTGCTTTCAATATTTCAGTTACATGTATACGAGTATATCAGTGCTTGGCGTTAATTGTGCTTTCATCTAGTTTATGGTTTTATCATTTTCTACAATGTTATAGCTATATCAAGGCGATATGTGTTTTATTCCGCTTCAAACATGATAAATGTTCTATCACGGCGAAGGGTGTTTGAATAGTTTCAACAGTATTGTAGTTATATGACAGCTAATTGTGTTTTATTCTTATTTCAACAGTTTTATAGTTATATTACCGAATTAATTAAAGATTAATTTGTTTAAAACAGACATACCTTCGGTCATCACAGGGTTGGTGAACTTTGCTGCATCACTTGAAGGTACATCGCCATTCATAGTTAGATCTGTAATACAAATTAGATCAACATCATGCATCATCATCTGCAGCAGCATCAGAATTGTGTTGTTAGTACTTCTTCTATTCCTGTTACAACTACTTTGACTATAACAATAACTATAACTTGTAACTACTATTATTATTAGTAGTAGTAGTAAAAGTAGTAGTAGTAGTAGTATCATCATCATTATTTTGCTTAATTAACAATAACCTGTATGAAACAAGGATATCATTGGGGTCATATATACACAGATTCGTCGTTTTAGAGCTTCAACGTATTTTGTGATCTTTTCAATATATCATCGTTCAGTGAAAGCATAAAATGGATGTGATTTCTGAATACAGAAATTATGATAGGTTTCAAAACAGTTGTATGCATATATCAATGAGCTTTTTATTCTTCCTCAATGTCCATGTGAGGTTCTGATCCCAGGACTTTCAACATGAACATATCCGGAGGATCGAAGTCTTGTTCGTTTGCGAGCTCGATGTTAATGTTAAATCGTATTTCTTGTAAGAACAATGCTTTATGAGGCAACGATCATGGACATTCACAGAGAGCTTTCTTAATAACCGTAATTTACGAAGCTAATAAAAAGAAGGAACAAGGCATATAAGAAAAAGAAAAAAATCTGGAGATACCACCGCATTCAAAGAACTGAAAAGCATAACACAGAGAGAAATTAGAAAGGATACTGGAAGTATATAGAAAATATAGTAACACTAGAAAATGAATCAGACAAAAGTTCAGACTGTATGAAACGGTTCTGGACTTACATCAAGCACAAACGTTCTAATGGGAGCAACATCCCACCACTCAAATAAAGCCGGCTTACTACACGATGGTCCAGTAGACAAAGCAAATATCCTAAATGCACAGTTTCAACAAGCATTCTCTGGAAAAGAAGACCTCAATGAAGCAG
>JASEVX010000003.1:38295447-38402947 GCA_031761405.1 Serripes groenlandicus | reverse complement strand
AGACATCGAAGAAAGTGAATAAAAAATCAGGCAAAGCTTTAGTGCATGTTTTATTCCACTGCATTCGAGAGAAAAAAGCGTTTCTATAGTATATTTCTTTCTCCTACATTCGACCCATGCACTCAATCGTGACGTTTAAGAAATCAATTTGTCGTGCGACATTTTTTGTCTGCGTAAGTCACTTTTCTAAGTTTACATGTTACTTCCGGTTACTTCGCTTTGTTTACATTTTGGCAATATGAAACTAGGTCACAAACTGAGGAAAAAGCGTTTCGACGTTCACGACCGATAAACAGGCTTATATTTGAGACATATTTTCACAAAAAAAAATCTTATTTGTTTCTGTTACCAGTTTATGTTGATACTTATCTATTAAAAGGAGAATTCGACGTGACTTACATAAAAGCAAGCAGGTGCGCGCATTGGTTAACGCACACACAGTAAGTACAGTAGTATATAGTAGCGTGTGCAAAATTTACACATCTATGCGGGCGGTACTCGGTAGTGACGTAATCAACAGTTCTAGGTTAGAAACAGTTCATATTTTAGATATACACGAGTTAACATTATCAAATGAATTCTTCACAAATCAAGACATATTTTTGAACATGAAAATAACATTCAGTAAGTTAACATTACTATTGAAAGTAGAATTTGACGTGATTTTTATTTCAATATATCTCAATATTGACATATAGCAGTTGGTTGCAAGTCTAGCAGGGACCACATTTGTCTTCGTAAATAAGACAAAAACACTTAAATGCAAGTCAACAAAATGAAACTAAAAATACCTAAAACATCGAAATGTTTATTCCATTTTAGATGTGTCATTACTTAGTGTTTTTAAACAAACACAATTGTAATATGTTCAAAACATCTTAATGTGTTTCTTTCCAATAATTATCCCTCCTCCCATGTGATTTCCGAAAAGCTATTAAAAATAGAAGTCGCGGGCTTCTGCCCGGCGACTAATAATACTAATAAAAAAGAATATTGTATCATAGTATTTGGCCTCAAAGACGGTAAGTATTTAAAACCTTTTGGAAATCAAGTAAATTTATAATATGTATGGTTAAAGCTTTATAAATCCTACATATCAATGGTTGTTCAGTTTAATGAAAAGAGTATCCACACGTGTTGCCTTCAGAGCACTAATAAACGATATGATGTTTATATATGGACATGCGATTAAATAAACAAACTGAAACAAGTCTTGCCATATCGAAACTTATCTCTTGACGGATTTGTTTCCCTATATGAAATCAATTTTATAAAACAGAAACTGCAATGTTTAGAAAACTGTGTTGGTATGACAATGAAGTTAATGAATTCAACTGCTTCATTGTTTTGTTGAAAACGTTGAAAACGTTGAAAACGGTTGTAAAAGACTGTGACGAAATTAAAACTGTTTGTAATGAGACATTGAATTTGTATCGATGTTTCCAAATGTTGTCTGCTGCACAAAAAGTGCATCCTTTAACCCTTTCCAGCATACACACAATATGATGCAGGCGACATCACGAAACAGATATAAATAAATGTAAAACATTATTATTGTATAAATGAAAAAATGTGAAACATTGTCTAAAGAGTAGAAAAATTATACTGTGAGCTATTTTTCCTTTTGTCACGATATTTCAATATATTGTCATCTACAAGGGCGTAAACATTTGGCTGTAAGTTGGAAAAGTTTAAATTTGTAATTGAATGAAACGCATTGGCTGCAATTGTAGTTTTTCACAAAAACATTTACGGCAGATATAATTGAACCTCGTATAGCAATTTGGAGTAGTAATTACTTTTCGTAATACAATCAAAAGTGAACATTATTCGAATGTCCTTAAAAGCAAATTTATGCCAGCCTACAACCATTTCCCTCATATAGACGCTTTCTGACGCATCTGCAGCAGACGGATTTTGGAAAACATAGTGACAAGAGAAGAAATTGCTCAAAACGAGCAATTTCTCCTTTGCCACAATGTTTTCCACTTTTAGTCATAGGTTGTCCCGGTGATTCAATTATAGAGATTTTCTATTTGTTGACGTTATATGTTCAAAGTCGTCTGCTGCAGAATTGTAGTATGAGGGAAAAGGTAACACTTAATCCGTTTAAGTACCACTCGCTGAAAGCCAGTTGCGCTTATGCCATGTCATATTGTCTGTCATGTGTCCGTCTGTCCGTTAACTTTTGGCTTCAAGCTACATCTCTGTAACCACTGCACCAATCGCGATGAAACGTTATAGTTATAGTATCCTAATGTTCCATGCATAATTATGGTTGTAATGGCAATCACAAGAAAATACTTTATCTGTCAGGTCCGACAAATTTAAATTTCACCAAGTCTTTTAAGTTATAAGTATATTGTTTTATGTCGCTTTCAACAATAATTCCGTTTTCACGACATTTCCTGGGTAAGTATTTCGTAAAACTGGTCGATTTTTAAGACACGAGCTAGTATGACGTAATGACGTAATGCTTATCCGAACCTTCTAAGTACAAAGGAGAAGAGAAAGCCTTTTCCACCATTTGTAAAGTCTTTGGTATGACCTAGCTGGAGATCGAATCTATCACTACAACACTGAGGCAGTTTGCAAAGATCAAAGAAATATACTTTCTGCATATCTTTCAGGATGTTAAAGGACAACGTTAAATCGCATGTGCTAGAGTAGAGGGATTGCAGCATATGCAAGGGTTCATTTTATTATCTGATACAGATAAGATGTGTTTATTTAACCTGCAAACCGTATGCTGTTGGTTTTTATGCGGGGGATTCAGCTATGCTAAATACCTCCGTATATTTTCATGCCCAGCTTTTTGTAAATTGTTTGTACTGCCCTCTGTTTTTTCAAAATGGATATTTTTTCTTGATTGTCCAGGGATCAGTTAAATACGTTTTACAACTAGCTAAACAGTATGCACATTATACAAAGTAAACGTACACAATGTAAAGTTTTAATCCATGAGGTTGTAAACATAATTTAGAAGTTTAAGTTAGAATTAAGGATGTTAAATGTTTCTTTTAAATATATGAAAAACGAGTAGCTTTAAAGCGGGTAGCTCAAAAACCTTTTGAGAAAATCCCTGAAATGAAAAATACGGAAATACGGCTGTCGTGCATCGTCAACATTTTTCCCTTGTTAACACTCTACAGGCTACATTTTGCATGATCTTCATGAAAGTTTTTCGGAACATTCATCTCCATCAAATCTTGAATAAGTTCGAAACTGGTCCATTTGAGGTCAAAAACTAGGTCAGTAGGTCAAATTGAATGGAAATATTGTTAACACTTTGGAGGCCTTATTTTCAACTTGAGCCTGTTGAAACTTCATCATAATGTTTGTCTTGATGAGGTGTAGTTTTAACATGGGTCATGATGGGTCAAAAGGTAGGTCACTAGGTCAAATTGAAGGAAAAGCTTGTTAACACTCTAGAGGCCGCAATATTCAACGTGAGCATGTTGAAACTGTATCAGAATGTTTGCCTTGATGATATGTAGGTCAAGTTCGAACATGGGTAATGATGAGTCAAAAAGTAGGTCACTAGGTCAAATTGAAAGAAAAGCTTGTTAACACTCTAGAGGCCGCAATTTCTGATTTAGAAGTTAGGTCAGAATGTTTGTATTAATGATATCCAGGTCAAGTTCGAATATGGGTCACATTGGGTCAGAAACTAGTTCACTAGGCCAAATTGAAGGAAAATTTTGTTAACTCTGTAGAAGCATATTTTTTGGCTACAGTAGCTTGAAATTTGGTCAGAATTCTATCTAAATTATATCTAGGTCAAGTTTGAATACAGGTCATGCCGGGTTAAAAACTAGGTCACTAGACCAAATTGAATGAAAATATTGTTAACACTCTGGATACTGCATTTTAAGCTTGAGCATGTTGAAACTTTGTCAGAATGTTTTTCTTTGTGATATTTAGGTCAAGTTCTAACATGGTTCATGTTGGGTCAAAAAATAGGTCACTAGGTCAAATTGAAGGAAAATCTTGTTAACACTCTAGAGCCAACATCCCTCGAATTTTAGTACTTGCAGTACTTTCATTTTAAAAAGAATTGCCTCACTCTCTATAGTATATGTTTCTGGTATCATTATGAGTTGAAAACCTCATTAAGAGCAATTTCTCCTTTGTGTCACACTGTTTCCCAAAGTCGTCTACTGCAAATGCATTACATGCGTCTGTATTAGGGAAAGGTGGAATGATGTATATTTATAGTTTATGTCAATTTTAAATTGTGTCACAGAGATTCTAATTGTCTATACGACCATTTAAAGATATGAAGGCATTCTGAATTTTGAAAACTACCTGTTTTAATCCAATATGGCCGCCATGCACCTAGGTTAACAATTACCAAGAGTTTTCATACCGATTTTGTTTAATTGTCTTTTCTGACTTCCGTTTTAAACACATTTTGTACCTGCAAACAACTTCAGAGACATATACATGAGCTGTTTAACGAGAAAACCAACATGTTTGACTCTGCGTAAAGTATCGACCCGCATCAGCCTAAGCATGCAGTGCAGGCTAACCCGGACGGACACTTTTCGCCTCCTGCGGATTTTCTGTTTCGGAAATCATTACTCTATACCTCTTTTCCCCTAAGACGGAATTTGTCGGCCCGGATTAGCCTACGCGGACTTAACAGGCTGATCTTTGTCGATACATTACGCAGAATCAATACTATTGGTTTTCTCGTGGAACGGCTCATATAAATACACATGTATATGTCGCTGGTGATTTACTAAATTATGTGAGCCGTCAAAGACCACATATATATAGTTAATACGAATCTTGAAAGCAAAGACAAGAATGTGTTCCCGAAATCAAATATATTTTTTGTATTTTCCTTTCTTTATTACGCTAACGGTTTTGGAGCCTGCTCAATGTAACAATATATGAAGTCGGAGACCGTACTGTGCTAAACCTATAAGACATAAGCTGCGTTTTCTGACCGGAAGGTTATCGTTTAAACCGCACTTTTTCCAATAGACTTATCCAAATTTGAAAAAAAATTAATGTTGATTGTTCGCCGTCGAGAATTAGTACAACATGTTGTGTCGCGCCATCACGGTAATACTAGGTTTATTAACCCTTTCCCTCACATAGACGCTTTCTGACGCCTCTGCAGCAGATGGCATTTTGAAAACAGAGTGACAAAAGCAGAAATTGCACAAAACGTGAAAACCATTCAATCATGGAGATTTTCTATGTTTTGACAAAATACGTTCAAAGTCGTCTGCTGCAGAATCGTTGTATGAGGGAAAGGGTTAAGTGCTATGAAGTATTTTGAAACAGTGTTTAAGAATTGCCATCATCGGCCATGTTAGTTGACCAAGAAAAAGAGAAAAATAAAAGGTAATGGCTTACTAAGAGTGGATCGCTTCAGCCGTATAGTTGTTTTCCTTCGGCTTCGTAGTCACGTGACACTGAACAAGTCCACTTGTGGTATTATAACGCGGATTTATAGGTTAAATAAGAGAGACAAAGTTAATTTGAAATAACGAGAAGATCTAGCCTAAAGTAACTTGAAAACCGAACTGTCTTTTCTGAAAACCTCGGACCAATATATAGTCAATCTGCAGACCGATCACGGAAGTGTAACTTCCGGATTTCTCAGCTGATTGACAATACGTAGTGACTTAATAACGTGAATGTTTTAATCTATCCTCTAAATATTGAATACGTATTACAAACCCTTATCTTTGTTTAGTGTTTAAGCTATACGGCCTACTCGAAAAGGGTTGGAAGATTCTATAGTTTACAGGAATCAGCCATGGCCGAGTGGTAAGCGTCGGGGTTTTGGAACCAGGCGTCCTGTGTTCGATCTCCAGTCCCGGCACTGTGGAATGCGCTTGGGCAAAGCATATTTCCAAGCCTATAGTACTGGTGTGTTGACCCAGGGAGCATGAATAAGTGAACTGTCGCCGTGGTATAACTAAAATAATGTTGAAAACGTCATAACAACCCAAATAAAAATCAATATTTTACACGGGTTCTGGGACGTAGAAATGTTCCTGATCCGCTCGAACTAATACATCTGAGTAAACAGTGAAGATTATAACTACATATATGCCCTTCGCACAGTTTGAAACACTCACAACACTTTCCAACATACGGTGATACGCTTTCAGACGCCTTTGTAGCAGAAAACGTTTGAAAACATTGATTTGAGGATTGTGTGCAATATCTCCATTTGCTAGAATGATTTCAACTTCATCCTATGTTCCTTTATTTATACTTTATAGAGAGTTTCTGTCTTTTGAGTACAGTTTTCAAAGTCGTCTTACTGCAGTTTTGTCTGAAAAAAGGTTCTTCTTCTTCTTCCATGTTTTGCCCTCATTCAACATGTTAAATATACTGGCAAGTATAACATGGTTAATTTTGACTCTCAAATTTCTCCAATAAAAAACATATGACAATAACATTAGAAGTTTATGAAAAGAGGTTGCTTAAATCAAAAACTTATAACATATGATTATGTTTCATATGTTTTTTATTGGAGAAATTTGACAGTCCCTGATAAAACACAACAAACATGCATGTTAGAATATATAATTTTTCAATCAGAAATTCACAGCTTTTAATGAAACCTTATCATTATAATAGAAATAAATCCAGAAAATAAGAACTGTCAATCCCGAATTATAACAGGCTGATCTATTACACAAATTTGTGACAATTTTACCTTTTATCACAGCAATGAGCTTGTAAATGAAGTGTTCGTTTAATTTATAAACAATTTCATCAATCTTCCACTTATTGCATTGTTAAACATGTTCCCACATACAATTAATCTGCAGCAGAATTCATTGAAAAAAGTTGAAAACATTGTGAAAAAAGGAGAAATTGTTCATCTTGACCAAGTTCTCCTTTTCCAGAATGTTTTCAAAAATAGCTTTTAAGTGTGAAGGAGTGTGAGTAATTTTTGACAGTATGTTTTTAAGGTAACATCCCATTTCGTCTAATCCCATTTCGTCTACAGTTTTTTGTCCCATTTCGTCTACACCCTTGTCGTCTACTGTCCATACAATGAATATACATAGCTATACGTCTACGGAGATTGCCATTTCATCTTACATTGACATTTCTTAAAACAATTATAAATCTTGGTGTGAAAACTTTAAGCAATTACTGCTTTTATCTTTATTAAGGGGGTCTGAATGGAAATTGATTTTTGAAAAAACTGCTGATCATTTTTTAATTAATGTTAATTAATTTTTGAACAAACTGCTGATCATCTTTTAAAAAAGAAGTTTAAAACTTTAAGCAATTACCTTTGATCTTTATTGTTAATTCTGCAGTTACTTGACACCGTTGTTCTTGTGAATTATTTGCTATTACAAAGTGCTTTAGCCTTTGCAACATTACTAGATTCTTATATATTGTCTTGTATTAAGCATGAAATATGAAATGAGTATTAAAATTTGTTATGAACTTTGTGTTTCTTAGGTTTTACAGCCTTCGAACTTTGTACATAATGTAGACTAAGACTGGCTGAATGCCATGAGTCCCTTAAAGTAATTGCGAAATTCCAATATAATCAGATACAAATTATCAAAAATAGAACGATAAAATAACACAATTTCCAATGAAAAGATGCTCTGGAATGGGTCCACAATGTATGTATAACCCACATATTTTAAACAAAATATGTCCGTCTTATTGAATTAGACTGTCTGTCTCATTAATCTAAGTGTAGACGAAATGGCACCGGGGTGTAAATTGGTTGTAGACGAAATGGGACAAATTGCAAAAAGTGTAGACGAATTGGGATTAGACGAAATGGGATTAAACCGTTTTTAAAAACCATCTGCTGCAGATAAAGGATTATCATTAACTTCTTTGAGGTCTACCATAATTGTCAATTGGAGAGAGTATTGTACAATCCAGATGGGGTCATATGACACTTAGCCACTTGTATATACCACCAGCTGGTCATATGGTATTTACGACCTGCAGTGAACCTCCTTTGATACTTAGAATTTAAATGACATTTCTCAACCATTTCCCACATGCAGACACATTTTTAAAACAGTGTGGCAATTGGCAATTGATCAAAAGTCATAATGGTCAATTTCTTCTATTGTCAGAATGTATCCAACTCAACTTGAAACACATATAGTTTCATGTTGAAAAGAGTTGGAAACATTGTGAAAAAAGGAGAAATTGTTCATCTTGACCAGGTTCTCCTTTTCCACAATGTTTTCAAAAATAGTTTTTAAGTGTGTAGGAGTGTCTTAGTACCCCTTTTACACTTACAACTGTTGTTAAAGGCTCTGCAGCAGACACTGACAGTCTTGAACAATATAGTCAAAAGGAGAAATTGCTTAAAATATGAAAATTTCCACTTTTCCGAAATGTTCTAAACTCTTATTTGATAATTATGTAAACTCTCATTCATATGTAAACTCTCATTCATTGAAATAGTACAAGTGTATGTAAGTGTTTCACTTGCATTCAACGGTTAATTAGATAACAACAATTTAGTTTTGTTTAAAAATGTAAGAAAATGCATTTATAATATTAATATACTGTTCTTCTACTTGATAAGTTTCTATCATACATATTAATGAAGTCAGCACTTTCCCTCATATAGACCCTTTCTGTTGCCTCTGCAGCAGACAGCTTTTTGAAAACATGGCGACAAAGAAGAAATTGCTCAAAACAAGCAATTTCTCCTATTGACACCATGTTTTCAGTTCTATTTAATTATTGAATTAAATTTAAAGGGAGTTTCTAATTTCTTTCGGGTATGTTTTCAAAGTCGTCTGCATCAGATTTGTTTTATGTGAGAAAGGGTTAAAGAAGGGAAAACAGTGATTTTGCAGAAAGATCCTATCTTAAAGTCTAGCCGAAACGTCCAGGAAAAATGTCCTAGGCCGAAAGGTCTGTTCCCAAGAAAAGGTCGAGCCCTGGTAGCTCAGATGGTAGCGATGCGGGCTGTCAATCAAGGGGTTTTGAGTTCAAATCCTGGCTCGGCCAACTTTCTTTCCAACGTTTGACAAAAGTCAATGCTACATGCGTCATTCGTCTTCCATCAATTGGCTTAGTCTATCAGGGAAAACATCCATCCCCGGTAGCGATGCAGGCTGTCAATCCTGGGGTTTTGAGTTCAAATCCTGGCTCGGCCAACTTTCTTTCCAACGTTTGACAAAAGTCAATGCTACATGCGTCATTCGTCTTCCATCAATGGGCTTAGTCTATCAGGGAAAACATCCAGCCCCGGTAGCTCAGTTGGTAGCGATGCAGGCTGTCAATCCATGGGTTTTGAGTTCAAATCCTGGCTCGGCCAACTTTCTTTCCGACGTTTAACAAAAGTCAATGCGACATGCGTCATTCGTCTTCCACCAATGGGCTAAATCAGCCAGTTGCTTGGGAAGATTGTTGTGTGTTGTACTGGTGTGAGAAAACCAGGAAACACATGAGTAGGTGAACTGGCCGCCGTGATATGACTGAGAAAATGTTAAAAACGGCGTTAAACCCCAATCAATCAATCATTCAATCACCAGGAAAGTGTGTTAATGAGACTATCTTTAATTTTATTCTCTGTGAAAACGAGACATCCATTTAAGAGACTGAGTTAACTTTGAGGGACATTGATTGAGAGGATTTTTTTTTTTTTGTACAATAAGATAAAAACATTTTTTCTTGTTTCAGATTAAAGTTTCAACGGTGAGGGAACACATACATATTCAAACTGATAGTATTAAGGAAGGAAAAATGTACACTGCAGTTCCAGTTATTATACCATCGACTACGGTTCCAACAACTTCAACATCATCATCTACGATCACTACTACTGCTACGTCATTGAGCTACTGCCAAACAGTCCTGTCCACGCCTCAGTGTCCGCTTAACCGGTTTGCTGGAGTGACCTCATCACTACCAAAAGTATCTACTATCTGCTCCACCTCAATCCCAATCGTCCCCAAATCCACTATAGAGAGTCAGTCACAGACATATCCTATCCAACCCATGTGTGGGAAAGAAAATGACCAATTCAGTATTCATAAACAGACTCAATATAACCTTATTGTAAGTAGCATTTTATGCTTTTCTGGATAGTTGATTGATTTGGATTTATCGCCGTTTTCAGCATTTTTTCAGTCACATCACGGCGGCCAGTTCACCGACTCATAATTATGTTTCCTAGTTTTGTTTAAAGCATCTGGCTGCTTTTCCACATATACTATAAGGCCCATTGGTGAATGACGCTTTTCACAGTGACCTTTGTCAAACGTTGGAATGAATGTTGGCCGAGCTGGGATTCAAACTCACAACCCCTGGATTGAGATTCCGCGTCGCTACCAATTGAGCTATTGAGCTCGGCTTTCCAGATAGTACCCGTGGCCAGAATTTGAAAACATAATGTGAAAGTGACATATTATTATTTAACCGTTTCTTAGGTACAGACTCATTTGAATGCATATATTTTACATTGAAACTGGTGTCCCGGGTTCGATCCCCAGTCGTGGCACAACGGTCATGGTGGATTGACCTTGGACAAGGCACATTTTCTAGCATAGTACTGTTTTATTACCAAGGGATCATGAATAAGTGAAATGTCGCAGTGATATAACTGAAATAATGTTAAAAACTGCGTGAACCCCCATAGAAGACTTATTTGGTACAAACAATGTTTGTGTATTTTCTTGTCAGGAAATTGTCTGATAAACATTATTCTTCAGGCACTTGGTTAAAATTAAAAGCTCATGTTGTAACAACTCGGACTATCATTCTATTGACTGTATGTTAAAACAGTTCTGTCCATCACTCATGTCAGATGTAATGTATGAATTCTTTATTCTATTGAAGGTTACAACGAAGAAAAAACATATGGCCAATGTGGGGGTCGAACCCACGACATTCGCGTTATTAGCACGACGCTCTAACCAACTGAGCTAATCGGCCGCACACATAACATGGAAGATTTATTTTATTTATTGGATCGTTCCAAGGGAGGTTACTCTTATTGTATACCAACGAATGTAAACAATTTCATTTTATGGGTAAAATGTTTTAAATTTATTTTGTTTTTGCAGGATGTAGATAAATCGAAATGAATTTGCTATAAGCTAACATAGCTAACATACATTGATTACACTATAAGTTGATAGACCTCCTAACCAACAATTGTTTTAATACATTTAGAAATGTAATGTGTTTTCGCGATATAGCTAGATACCGAAAACTTCTTAGCTATTACGAAAACAACTTTTTATATAACTATTAAACCCAAAAAACCATATTTTTTCCATTAAATATCACTTAAATAACACATGTCAGATGGAATAATAACAAATTTTAAATATTTTGTAACGTTATTTTGTATATCGTCCATTCACCTATTTTCGATACGTACCTGTTTTCGATACTTTTTTCTGCACGCGCGTATAAGTTAACATGTAGTTCAATGACGTCACAGTTTGTTTACAATCTACTTCATCCAGTGTTATGTTCGATTTGCTCGAGAAAAAAAAAAAATTCGTCGCAAACAGGTCAGATTTCATTATTTTACAACATTACACAAAAACAGTGTTTTTAACTGTTACTTTTTACCAGTTGCGTAGAAACTGCAATTAATTAAACTTCCTAAATGGAAAAATAAAAAAAATGACATTTACCGTAAAGATTATTTTCTCTGCTGTAGAAGGAAATCACTGTCACACGAGACTATGCAAAAATAAAATGTACAGGGTGTGCCAAAAAGATCGTACCCCTTATATTTTTTTACTTTTTTTTTATGATTTCAACAATCATTAAGCAGTCATTAATTTCAATCAAGTATATAATAGGATTATTTTTTTCTATTTTCAGGCAATACGTATTGCATTTCGTTGGTTTATGTGAAGTTTGCAGGGTGTGACTTCCCATCTTGCAATCACTAGACTCACTTAAAGTATTGCTGCAAGCAGTCTGTAGTCTGCAGACTTGATAAATGTATCTCCCCCTTTCATAACACTGATATTCAAGAATGAACTGTTAATATTGAATAAATTTAGCTTCATACTCAAATTGTAACTGTTTTCTGAAATATCTAGTTCATTAAAATCTTTTGGACTATAACTGTACTTATTTATACTCTTCAGCTTGGAGGTATCGAAAATAGGTCAAGACAACATTCAAAATGGCCACCTACATGTGTTTTCTTTTTATAAAGTATTTTTTTATCAAAATTAAATAGTTATAGGATATATATATTTTAGTGGGTGAGAATGAATTAATCTAAAGTATTTTTGTGTTTTTATTTGTTTATTTGCTTTCTTCTATGTTTAAAAAGCAAATGTCGCTTATGGTATCGAAAACCGGTCAAACCTCGATATATATTTTCGAGAAATATGTATTTCGAGATTGGCATAGGCTAAAACTAGTCTCAATATATCGCCGTTACATATTTCATTGTATCGGATGCGAACAGTCAAAATATAAAATCGCATTTAGAGTACAGAAACCTGGACTAAGGCTAAAACGCATAATATGAGTTTAGGTGCTACCTATTTCGGGTAAACATTTATTTACTTTTGCGATCGGTAAATAATTCCCAGTCAACTGCAGTAAGCCCCTTGCTTGCAGCACGATCAGTTATGTACGTCAATTACGAGTCGTATCGACCTAAGCAAATAAAATAAAATTCATCATCAGGTTAATTTTATATTTAACTTTAAAATATGGCCAAATGTGACAAATAATCAACTTGCCCTTCATAAAGTACTTCAAATGAAACGATTCCATAATTCACAGAACTACATTTGTGACAAGTCAAACTAACTTTTCCAATCATTTCTGTCATTTTCCTTTTGGTTTATATTAAAACCCTTATGAGTTTTTATTTGAACTCGTTTTAGAAATAGACGATGAGTGTTATTAAACGGAAATGATCACACATAAAATTACTTCCTTTATTGAGTACGTATTATCATATTAAAAAATTTCCTCTAGAAGTTTTTTTTGTTTCGATATTTTCTTTTCATCCAATCAAAACGTAGCAGAATCATGACTGCGTCGAAAAATCCACTCTGGACACAATTTTTGGAAAGACGGTTTGGCAAAGTTTTGCAAAGTTCATACACATTACCTATTGATGGGAAACATCGCCGGTTTCGCCATTGATTTGTTTACCCGTATTATCAGGGACGTAGATAAGATCTACGTTCGTGCTGTTATTATCTTTTGTAATCCGTAAATCATTCTCGGAAATCTGCTTTTAGCCCCTTGCTTGCAGCACTATAAGTGATTTGTTAAGTTATTTTTGAGTCCTTAGCACGTCCTAAGCAAAAAAACTAAAAATCATCATCTGGTTTAGCATGTTAATCATTCAACTTTAAAATATGTCTAAGATTTCAAATCCATGAAATAATGATGACAGGTACAAAAATAATCCACTTGCCCTTGATAAATTATTTCCAATGAAATTATTCCATAATTTATGGAACTACATTTGTGACAAGTCAAACTATCCTTTCTATAATTTTTTCCTTTTGGGTATTTATTCATCATTTGCGTTATGATAATAGAATGACTACATTTTATAGAAATTTGGAAAAATCCACTCCGGAGACAATTTTTGGATACATGGACGAATTGGTATACCAAAATGCATACACATTTCCTCTTGACGGGAAAAAAATCGCCATCTTCGCAATCAATTTGTTTACCCATATAAATGCGAAGATTATGCTGATATTTAATTATGGTAAAATAGGTACGAATGATTTAACATTAATTGATTATATTTAAGGAATGGAGAGCTTTTTTTTCGTTTTCATGGGGGTATGAACAAAAAAACCTGATCACTCTCTATGAAATCGAAGCGGTTTCATAGAATGTGTGATCAGGTTTTTTTGTTCATGCCCCCATGAAAACGAAAAAAACGGCTCCATTCCTTATATTTTAGCATTAATATGGCTATTTCAGTGAGTAATAAAACATAATAGTATTTTACAACTTTATTTTCCATAAAACAGCACGTCGCCAATGTTAATTTTTTTTATTCATGAGGTTATGAACAAAATATTTCAGCCAATCACAGACAAGCAAAAGTGATAAACACAAAAAAAACTAAAATATTTGATTATATGTATTATAATTCTCTTATAATGTACATAAAATATTTTCTTAATAAAATTCATGAAAGTCAAGTTCGTAGGAAAAAATATTTTCTTAAGAAATGTTGTCTTAGTAGGCTGATAGGCTTGCTGCACCGTTGCTTCTTGGATTGAATGTGTAATATGTCTGTTTCTTATAAGAGAATAAAAATACACTATTCGTTCTTTTTTTCCATCAACAATGAGATGACATATTTCCGTTTCTCCAGTAAAATCTATGCCAATCTCGAAATACATATTTCTCGATAATAAGTAAAAAAATTGTCACAAAATAGTTTTAATTTGTTGTTATTCCATCTGACATGATGTACGGTGCCCCCGAGTATGTTTTTTTAAAAAGAAACATTTAAATGTATGAAATTTACTTGAACTTTGTTCATTCCGAGACAGCAATAGGCCTGATTAACTTGTCAGATCAGTGAGAGAAAACACTTTTTTTTATCACAGAAATTCAATGAGTGTATAATTTTGAGATTACATAATAGTATCATAATTAATATTCCGTTTCATGTGTATCGTAAATTAACCCTTTACGCACACACAGACTAAAAAATCATCACATGCATCCTGTCATTTTCACACAGTGTTTTCTTCTGTTATTTGCTGCTGTCAAAAAAATGTCTCTACAGAAGGGACTACTAATATTTTATTAGAGAAAAGGATAAATTGTTTCTTTGTGTGTTTGTCTAGCTTTTCTACAAGAATATGGTATACAAGAATGTAAAGAGTTGTCACAGTCTACCCTGTATAAATTGATTCATTGAATAGGAACCAAATGATACTCAACCAAACATCATGCCAAGAAAAGGTGAACCTAAACCAGGGACCTCAAGGAGTAATCAGTCACGAGGAAATACAGGCAAAACAGCTGTGAGTTGTTTGTTCTTAACTGTGTTATCTTTTCCTACGTACAACAAAATCTACAGCAGGCATAATCTAGGCAAACATATGTAAAATCTCTCTTAATGACAGTTTAATTAATGAATCTATAGACATGAAATCCTTGCATGTGGCAACTTTAGGATAATTTGCTCTTTTGGAGCCATTCCACATTTTGGCACATTGTTTTCAATAGAAATCTGCTGCAGAGATGTCACAAAGCGCCTGTATGAGGGAAAAAGTTAACTATTTTTAGCTCACCTGAGCATGAAGTGCTTTTTTTGTGATCACTTACTGTCTGTCTGTTTACATTCACCTACAATCTACTTCTCCTCCTACACCAATGGACCAATTTCAAAAAGGAATTCACAGGAAGGTTCCTAAGGTCGTCCTCTTTCGAATTTGTTCAATGAAATTAATTCAAATGAGAACTTTTGTTGCTGCAGAATCAGAAAAGGGAAAAAAATGCCAAAACATCTTCCTGTCCAAAAGTACAGGCCCGATTTGACAATTATTTTGCACAAATGTTCCTTGGATGAACCCTAACGAGATTATTCAAATAATTCTGATCTGACATGGCCACTAGGGGGCGGGGCTTGTTTTCCTTATATGTGTTAAATCTTTTTGTCAAAAAGTGCAGGCACAATTTCGAAATGATTTGTTGAAAATTTTCCTTGGGTGACCCTCTACCAAGATTGTTGAATTTATTCTGATCCATGAAAAATATAGCCGCCAAGGGGCGGAGCTTGTTTTCCATGTACATGTATATATAGTGAAAACTTACATAATCATCTTGTCAAAAAGTACTGGCCTGATTTTGAAACAATAAGGCAAAAATGTTCCTTTGGTGACCCTCTACCTAGATTGTTCAAATTATTCATATCTGTTGAAAAACATGGTCACGAGGGGGGCAGAGCTTGTTTTCCTTATATGTATATATTTATAGTGAAAACTTCTTGTCCAAAGCTATTGGCCATATTTAAAAATAATTTGGAACAAATCCTTGCGTGACCCGGCCTCTACCAATTTTTTATAAATTGTTCCAAGTTGTTGAAAACCATGGTCGCCACGGGTGGGGCTTGTTTTCCTTATATGTATGTAAAGTGAAAGTTTAAACACTTTTCTTGTACAAAAATATAGGCCTGATTTAAAAATAATGTGGCCCAAATGTTCCATGGATGACCCTCTACCAAGATTATTGAAATTATTACGATCTGTTGATAAATATAACCACACTGGGGCAATGCTTGTTTTCCTTGTATTCATATCGTAAGAACATTGAAAACTGTGACTTCTTTTGAATTAGGTGAGCGATTTAGGACCACCATGGAAAATATATGTTTTCAAAGTCATCTTTTCAGATGAAAGCATAGTGACAAAAAAAGGAATTTTTCATCAAAAGCAATATCAATTTTATTAAAAACTGCAGTATATGTTTGACATGCTTCTTTATATGGAATAGGGTTCAGGTCTGACTTTATATCCAAGTTCGCCAACAAAATTTAGATCTTTTTGAAACATACTGTGTGTAATTCACTTATTTGCAAACAATTAATAGCCAGATCAAACTGTGCATGTTGATCTGGGTCTACACTGTTAGCAAATACTCTGTGTATAGAGGACTGCTTTTATATATGTTATGGCCCAAGCAAACAACGCTTGACTGGGTATACTTAGAGTCATCATAATTATTATTGTTTGTTTGTTTGTTTGTCTGTTGGTTTGCTGGTTGTTAGGTCCATTTGTATGACATTAAAACAACTTTTTTTTTCAATTTTTTAGATATTTTAATGAAACTTGGTACACAATCATATTATCATAAAATGTAAAATTTAATGTGCAACGCATTATATTTTATTAAATTCAGGCATTCTAGAGTCACCTCTGCATGAAATTTGACTTGTTTTATTTTATCAAAGCAGATAACCCTTTCCCACATACATTTATAGACACTTTCAGACGACTTTTAAAAACATTGTGACAAAAGGAGAAATTTCTCCTTTTGCCAAAATGATTTCAACTCTATTTCAATAATGATACCTTCATTTCTAGAGTTTTTATACAACCGTTTCTTAAAAACGGTGCGTATTATGGTATGGTCATGTCCCTCCGTCCGTCTGTTCGGGTTTTCCGCACTTTTTTCTTACATACTTTGAGCTATTGAGCTGAAATTTTGTATAATGCTTTGTAGGGATGTGTCACAGATCAAGTTCATATTTCCTGGGATTTCGTCAATTTTTGAATGAGTTATGCCCCTTTTTGGACTTAGAATATTTGTTTTCCGCTTCTTAGCTCGCCTATTCGAAGAAATAGGGGAGCTTATGTTATCACCTCGGCGTCCGCGTTGGCGTTGGCGTTGGCGTTGGTGTTAGTGTTGGCGTCCGTGTTGCCAGCTTGGTCAAACCTTTGCGTGCAAGGCCTTTTCTCAGACACTGTGTATGCTGTTGCTTTGAAACTTCACACACTTATTCAGGATCATTAGGGGACCTTGTATGGCGTTGGTATCAGAGTTGCCAGGTTAAGATTTGCATGCAAGTATTGAAAATTTGTGATATCTTGCAATAAATAATAGTGTGTGGTTTTATCTGATACTGATACTGTAAGTCTTCGGTATTATGTTCACTATTGGCATACATCGTATATAAACCAATTTACAGATTTAAAAGGCCTGTATGGACTTGGTTAACATTTGCATGGAAGTATTGAAAAGGTGTATTATCTTGCAATAGGTGATACTGTGTGACTTTACCTAATGCTATAACTGTTCTGAAGTAGGCCCTGATAGACGATGGCCCTGATAGGCGAGCTATATTGTCCTCCGACAACTCTTGTTTCTACATGCTTTGATGTATTGAGCTGAAATTATGTATATTGCTTTGTAATCAAGTGTCACAGATCAAGTTCACATTTCCTCAAATTTCTTCAATTTTTGAATGAGTTATGCCCCTTTTTGGACTTAGAATATTGGTTTTCCGCACTTTTTTCCTACATACTTTGAGCTATTGACCTGAAATTTTGTATATGGCTTTTTAATCATGTGTCACAGACCAAGTTCACATTTCCATGGATTTCGTCAATTTTTGAATGAGTTATGCCCCTTTTTGGACTTAGAATATTTGTCAATTTCTGCATGAGTTACAAAGAAGTTCCTGATGGGCGTATTATGTACCGTTTGCGGTACTCTTGTTCCATATCTTGAGTAGAAGTTTTCAAAGTCGTTTGCTGCAGGTTTGTTGTATGTGGGAAACCGTTTTACAGATATTATGTCAGTCTATTTCAATTTGAGCCCGTCTATGAGAACATTTACAAGTTGACTTTTGCGGACAGTATAGATCAAGATCAACATGTGCATTTGTACACTATGATTAAAACTTTCCCTCATACAACAAATCTGCAGCAGACGACTATGAACATATTTTGTCATAAAATAGAAAATATAATTGAATGGATAACATATGACTAAAAGTGGAAAACATTGTGGCAAAAAGAGAAATTGCTCGTCTCGAGCAATTTCTTCTTTTGTCACTATATTTTCCAAAAGCCATCTGCTGCAGAGGCGTCAGAAAACGTCTATATGAGGGAAAGGGTTAAGATCTTCACTGTTTACATCTTACTTACATGAAGTTGTCAGCAGAGTCTGTCAAAAGCTCCACTATACAGAAATGCCAACTTGTACCTTTTCCTCATATAATATTTGTTGTTATTTAGAAAACTGGTACAGCTGGTACTAAACAGAGCAGATCTGGTTCCATCAAATCTGGTCTAACAGGACTCACAGAAGAAGATGATGATGATGAGCTACAAACGCTGGGTACCGAGGTAAATACGTTTAATAATTGAATAAAGTTGAAAACATTGTGTCAAAGAGGGAAATTGCCAATTATGACCAATTTAACCTTTGCCTCAATGTTTTCAAAAGCTGAAATTAATCTAAGTACTCAGGCCATATATGGTGAGACAGTCCTGTAGCCACCTTGGCAATTGAATAAAGTTCTAACAGGTTTTGGTAATTTCTTTTCTTTATTTTCTTTTCTTTCCATTAATCATTACCATCAATCGTAAAACTGAAAGGCATAATTAACAACTGATCACAAAATAATCAATACATCAAATACACAATGATACAGAGAGCTGCAAACCATACCAAATTCAAGTCCATACCATACTTAACGTTACAATGTCACAGTATCATACCTTATCTAAGATTATGTTATTTTATATAATTTGGTTTAACATGTACACGTTTAAGTTTGCAGTACACTGGGAGAGAGAGAGAGAGTAATATTGTCATATCTTTCTATCTAAATGCTTCACAAATAAACTGCATCTATTAATATTGCTTGTCAAACATTTCTTTGGTTTTATTGCATTGTTATCAAAAACAGCAATTTCATCTCTGAGTCCCTTATAAATGCATTCATGCAGAAACTACTAAGAGTTAAGCTACATGAATACATTAAAAGTACTAAGATACAAGTTTTAAAAACCTTGTTCCTTTCCCAAGGTGCTTAAGATTTTTCCATCGTTCGTTGTCCTTCCTTTGTCTTACAAAATACAATGCAAAAGACTACTGAGCATGCGCAAGGCGCTCGAGTTTAAAGTGCAGTTTAAAGTGCGGAACATTGCATCTAAAAAGTTCCCAAATGGCAAAACTAATTGACATGTATGCATATTACTTTAACATCTACAGGTATTTGCCTCAAATTAAATATATAGCTTAACATATTTAGTTCTTTTCCATCATACATAAACCACAAGAATGGCAATAAAATGAAATTCTGAAAATTATCATAAAATATAAGGAATAAGGGAGCTAAACCTGTCCAAACATAAAGCAAATTTAACAGTGATTATCTCCCTTTGACCATCATCTAAATGCATTAGCAAATGACATTTACAAGTCCCCTAACCCTTCCCCACATATAGACACTTTCTGATGTTTATGCAGCGGACAAACTTTGGAAGCATTGTGACAAAAGGACAAATTGCTCATTATGAGCAATTTCTCCTTTGGCTACAATGTTTTCAACTTTATTCAGTAAATATACCTTCATCTATAGAGATTTTCCATGTTTTTGCTATGATAAAGATGTTTTCAAATTAATCTGTTGCAGAATTATTGTATGTGGGAAAGGGTTAACAATATGAAAATTGAGAGTTGACTGCTTCAAAAGGGTTGAGCGGCAATCGCTGAATCGACTATTAAAAATCATTTAAACTGAACTGATCGCCGGGATATAGCTGAAATACCCTTGGCAAAGATAAGTATCGTTCAAATTTTTTATATGCAACATTGTGAGAAAAGGAGAATTGTGCATACTAAATGCAATTTCTTCGTTTTGTATCACCGGCTTAGCATGTATACACATAGGGAGCACTTCTAAATTGTCTTCAAAGTCTTTAAAAAGGTAGTAATGGCTGCCCTCTGGGTTGGGTGGTTAGCATTTCGACTGACTGGCTGGTGTCAGGATAAATGGACCATCAGTACTGGTAACTTGCCCAGGAAACACTGTGATATAACTGAAAAATTGTTGCAAGTGGCGTAAAACACCAAACAATTAATCAATCAATCGTTATTGTCATTCCGTGATATACTTTTACTAACTGATTAATAGGAAGATGACACAAAGTTAACCCTTTGCCTTATATAGACGCTTTCTGACGCCTCTGCAGCAGACAGCTTTTTGAAAACATTGTGACAAAAGAAGAAATTGCTCAAAACAAGCAATTTCTTCTTTTGCCACAATGTTTTACACTTTTTAGTCATAGGTAATCCTTTCAATTATAGAGATTTTCTATTTTTTGACAAAATATGTTCAAAGTCGTCTGTTACAGAAGGGAAAGGGTTAAACTGTTGTACTATAGAGATGCCGTTTTGAGAGGGTTGGCCTGTCTAGTAATTTTCACTTTCCAGTTATCAGTGGTTGTGCCAAGGGCCAGTTATAAGCCTCCTGCCGGTTATTTCAATCCCCACATGAAGAGGTTTGAGAAATACCTGGAAGAGACCGATGTTCAGAACCAGTTCAGAAAACTTCTTCATGTTTTATTGGGTAGACCCGAATTTCCATACAACCCGTATCCCGGATTTTATATCCGACTGAGGCTGTTACAAGAAAAGTATGTATGGAGTACTCATTAACCCTTAACCCTTTCCCACATACACCAAAGCTGCAGCAAAACTTCAAAAACATCTCGGCAAAATCATGGAAAATCTTAGTTGAATGTATTTATAATCATTTAATAAAGTTCAAATCATTGTGGGCAAAGGGGAAGATGCTCATGATGAACAATTTCTCCTTTTGCCAAAATGTTTTCAAAAGGAGTCTGCTGTAGATGTGTAAAAATGATTCTGAATGTGGTTAAGGGTTGAAGTAAAATCAATTGTTTAAGAAAACAAGAAAACACTCTGGGGAAAAAAAATCTTACAATGAGATTTGTTTACTTTTCCCACTACATTTAAAGAGATTGTATGTTACAAAATGTGGTATTTTAAAGGAAGTGTTAATTATTTTTTTGAATTACATTTAAACTTGTCTTAAGTAGCCACCCTGGTTGAGAGTTAAAATTTGTTTGCTTAAATAAATAAGAAAATGTTGTTTTGGTAAATGTTTCAGTGGCTGCTTAACCCTTTCCCTCATTTAGACGCTTTCTGATGCTGCTGCAGCAGACAGCTTTTTGAAAACGTAGTGACAAAAGAAGAAATTTCTCAAAACGAGCAATTTCTACTTTTGCCACAATGTTTTCCACTTTTTGTCGTAGGTTATCCATTGAATTTAAGAGATTTTCTATTTTTTGACAAAATATGTTCAAAGTTGTCTGCTGTAGAATCGTCTAATGAGGGAAAGGGTTAACAGAGGTGAATGTTGGAAATGGTAACATTGCATTGATCAGAATTATCCAATTGTCGTCAAATATTTTCTTATCTTCATGCACATACCTAGAATAGGATCCAGGGGCTCATGGTCCTCTTGTTTGGGGTTTCTAGCTGTCTTCAACATTTCAGTCATATCAGGATGACAATAAACTTATTCATGATCCCAATTTAACTTGCCACATCTTCGCATTATGTAATTATGGAAATGTAATGGGCAAAAGTACCCTTGTCTGTTGAAGATAGCCTACCTGTATTGGGCTTGAAAAAGTGGCTTGTCTTAGGGCACTTAGTTTTCAATGACATTTGCTGCAAATTTGTTGTATGTGGGAAAGGATTAAACTCCATCAAGACAGCAGTGAGCAGGGATCGATCCCCAGACAGAAGGTCTGAGATCCCCTATGCATGCCCTCACTGAGGGCCCCTCAGTCATGATGAATTCCTACAAATACTGTTGAAGCAGACTTCTTTTGGACAACAATGTTGGACAACAGAAAAAATAAAAAAAAGATACATTGGATTACTTGCAGATCCTCCTCTTTCCACTTTGTTTTCTTACATTGTGATAAGAAACTCATGCAGAATTTATAAATGAATATACATTATATTATCCCTTTACCACAAACAAATCTACAGCAGACCACTTTGAAACCTTCTTAGCAAAAATATAACTTTTTGTATGTAAATTATTCATAATGTAATGTATTATTGAAAAGAGTTGAAATCATTGTAGCAAAAAGTGCATTTCTTTTTTATCTGCAATGTTTTCAAAAGTCTTTTACTGCATGTGCATCAAAATGCATCTGCAATTGGGAAAGGTATACTTTAAATTAACCTTGTTTCAGTTTCCATTTAGAAGGGTCTTCAAGAGGGAAGATATTGTCTTCAATTGGTAAGTATGTGAATATGATATATGTTAAAACATGCTTGTTGGTAACCGGGCCCCAATTTCGCCAACCATACTTTTTGCTTAGTAATACTTTAAAGAGCTGATTTCATTGTTTTTGTTTTCCTGAAAAAAAAGCCAAAAGTTGTCATTTCTTTACACATAATGTTACTTTTGTTAGTCATAAAGGTCACTATTTATGTCAAATTTGTCATTTACTTCAAAACATTTCACAATTAATTTTTTACAAAATATTAGGGAACCAAAAATGATGAAATATGCTTTTAAGCGTTTAAGAATTAATAAGCGCTAACTAAGGTTGGTGTAATTGGACGTCGGGCTTGTATGATCAAACACCGTCTTGGCCATTCATTCTGTTCAATTATTGACAGAAGTCATTGTGATGATAATTGATGATAAAATTATTGAATAGAAGTGAAAATATAGTGGCAAGATCAATTTCTCCTTTTGTCACAATGTTTTCGTAAGTCGCCTTCTGCAGATGCATCAGATCGTGTATGATATTGGGAAAGGGTAAAAGCGTCTAGGGCTGATGGTATTTGGAAAATTGATAATAAAAGGTGGAATAACTATTGTTAAGCTAGTTTTGAATTGTGTTTTACGTTGCTTTCAACATAATTCAGTTACATCATGTGCTTCCTTGGTAATTTACTACCGGTATGTTTTAACCCTTCCCTCATATAGACGCTTTCTGACGCCTCTGCAGCAGATAGCTTTTTAAAAACATAGTGACAAAAGAAGAAATTGCACAAAACGTGTAATTTCTCCTTTTGTCACAATGTTTACACTTTTAGTTATCCATTCAATTATGGAGATTTTATATGTTTTGACAAAATATGTTCAAAGTCATCTGCTGCAGAATTGTTGTATGAGGGCAAGGGTTAAACTGACACTGATGCATCAGTCATATTGCATTTTTTTTTATTTTTTTTTCAATAACCCATGAAGCTTTCTGAAATGAAACTGGAAAAATCCATGGGGGCCGCCATTTTGGATATGGATAAGTTGAGCAGAAAAACACGGATTGAAAATTATTGTCGTCTTTTTAATCATTTTTTTTTAAATCGATATTTAAGATCATTAAAGTGCTGTGTTGTGGAACCTGACGTCATTTCCGTTACACTTCATCTTGGCGTAACGTCAATGGAGCGACGTCGCAAAAGAAAGTGGGATCAACATGAAAGACCCCAAATTCCTATACATGAGCTATTGACTCACTCATTCAAAGTATAATTATTTATCAAACATTGTGGCAAAAGGATAACTTTCTCATAAGAAGCAATTGTTCTTGTGGCGACAATCTTTTCCTAAATCGTCTGTTGCATAGGCCTCAGAAACCGTCTCTTATAGGGAAAGGGTTTAGCAGAAATGTGACTGGTTGAAAAAGGCAGTCTCCAGGTGGCATCAGAAAAGGGCTGATCTATTTGCTTCTTTACCATAATGCAGGTGATCGATTAAGGATCATCTTGGCCCTCATGTTTTAACCTCGTTCATTATAAATGTTTTCCTTCATTTTCTGAAAGTCTTTACTTTATTATTTTCTGTTCGTAATAATCGAATTCCAAATATGTTTTGATAATGCAAGAAACATGACATTAACATTATTATTGTCTAGTCAATTACTTATAAATCCTTTTCTTATGGCCAAAGTATGTTCTTTAATGTTTAGCTCGCCAGTACGAAGTACAGGAGAGCTTATGTGTTACCCCCGGCGGCGTCGGCGGTGGCGTAGACACCTAGGTTTAAGGTTTGGGTTTAAGGTTTGTGTTTAAGGTTTTCATTTGGGTTTTAAGGGTTTATACCTTTAGCAACCATTTGTCATCCATCTACGCACACCACTACACCCGTCCTGACCCTGGGTCAAGGTCAAGGTCATTTCTACTTGGTTCAGTTACAAGGTTTAAGGTTTGCGTTTAACGTTTAACATGTCACTCTGCATTCACTATTATGACATTGATTGCTTTCATATTTAGTTTATACATTTACAAACTATTGGTCATCCATCTACGCACACCACTACACCCGTCCTGACCCTGGGTCAAGGTCATTTCTACTTGGTTCAGTTACAAGGTTTAAGGTTTGCGTTTAACGTTTAACATGTCACTCTGCAGTCACTATTATGACATTGATTGGTTTCATATTTAGTTGTTACCCCCGGCGTCGGCGGCGTCGGCGGTGGCGTAGACACCTAGGTTTAAGGTTTGGGTTTAAGGTTTGTGTTTAAGGTTTTCATTTGGGTTTTAAGGGTTTATACCTTTAGCAACCATTTGTCATCCATCTACGCACACCACTACACCCGTCCTGACTCAGGGTCAAGGTCAAGGTCATTTCTACTTGGTTCTACTTGGTTCAGTTACAAGGTTTAAGGTTTGCGTTTAACGTTTAACATATCACTCTGCATTCACTATTATGACATTGATTGCTTTCATATTTAGTTTATACATTTAGGAACTATTGGTCATCCATCTACACACACCACTACACCCGTTCTGACCCTGGGTCAAGGTCAAGGTCATTTCTACTTGGTTCAGTTACAAGGTTTAAGGTTTGCGTTTAACGTTTAACATATCACTCTGCAGTCACTATTATGACATTGATTGGTTTCATATTTAGTTTATACATTTAGGAACTATTGGTCATCCATCTGCGCACACCACTACACCCGTCCTGCGTTCGATACCCGGTTGCGGCGACATTCTTTCGGGCGATGTTTTCCATTGCCTCTCACCTCTGATCTATGTGAGAAAGTAGTCAGTGGCTTCGAAAGAATGTTGTGTAAGTACTGGTGTGGGAAAGCCAGGAAAACATGGGTAGGTGCACTGACCGCCGTGATATGACCAAAGCTGTTGAAAGCGGCGTTAAACTCCAAACAAACAAACAAACAAACACCCGTCCTGCACCTGGGTCAAGGTCAAGGTCATTTCTACTTGGTTCAGTTACAAGGTTTAAGGTTTGCGTTTAACGTTTAACATATCACTCTGCATTCACTATTATGACATTGATTGCTTTCATATTTAGTTTATACATTTAGGAACTATTGGTCCATCTACGCACCCCACTACACCCGTCCTGACCCTGGGTCAAGGTCAAGGTCATTTCTACTTGGTTCTGTTATATGGTTTAAGGTTTCTGTTTAACATATCACTCTGCATGCATTATTATGACATTGATTGCTTTCATATTTAATTTATACGTTTATGAACTATTGGTAATCAATCTACGCACACCACTACACACTTCCTGACCCTGTGTCAAGGTCAAGGTCATTTCTACTTGGTTCTGTTACAAGGTTTAAGGTTTGCGTTTAACGTTTAACATATCACTCTGCATTCACTATTATGACATTGATTGCTTTCATATTCAGTTTATACATTTAGGAACTATTGGTCATCCATCTACGCATACCACTACACCCGTCCTGACCCTGGGTCAAGGTCAAGGTCATTTCTACTTGGTTCAGTTACAAGGTTTAAGGTTTGCGTTTAACGTTTAACATGTCACTCTGCAGTCACTATTATGACATTGATTGGTTTCATATTTAGTTTATACATTTACAAACTATTGGTCATCCACTACACTCGTCCTGACCATGGGGTCAAGGTCAAGGTCAAGATCATCTTAGTTACACTTTGTTTTGAGGCAAAAAATATGGAATTCTGTGCCTTATATATATATATATATATATATATATATATATATATATAAAATATTTAATCTTGTGACTTTTCAATACCCTGCATATACATTTTTTTATGGAGAACAAATCTAAATACCACTTTATAAACAGCACCCCTAGGCGAGCTCCATTGTCATCTGACAATTCTTGTTGTTTATAATTATCTTGCGTTTTTTTGTAAATAGGTAGCACCTATAGATATATTATCAATGACAGAAAAGGAGAAGTTGCAAATAATAATTTTGTTCAACTCTGTATCATAATTTGACACCCTGAGCCATCCCGCAAGAAAACCAACATTATGTGTAAAGGATCGACCCAGATCAGCCTAAGCATGCCGCGCAGGCTAATCCGGACAGACACTTTATGCCTCCTGTTGATTTTTGATTTCAGGAATCAATACTCTATACCTTTATCCCCCTGTGATGGAATGTGTCGACCCAGATTAGCCTGAACGGACCGGGCAGGCTGATCGGGTTCGATAGATTTTGAAGAGACCATAACGTTGGTTTTCTTGTGAAACGGCTCATATGTACAATGTATTGCGTTCTTTTATTTATATGTTTTCAAAGCAGACAATTTAAAATGTATAACATTATGTAAGTAATAAACCCATTTCAACAATAATCAAATCTATAGCAGACGACTTTGGAAACATCTCAACAAAAACATCTATAGATATAAATACAGAATAGAGCTGAAATCATTGTAGCAAAAGGAGAAATTTCTTCATGAACAATTTCCTCTTTTGCCACATTTTCAAAAATTGCTGTAAATGCATCGATGTGTCTGCTAGTTAGGAAGGGTAAATGACTTTCTCGTTTGTTTTATAATTAGAAAATCCCGTCAAAGATACTTATATTCAGAACTTATATACCCTTCGTGATCATGAGACAGTATGGGGATTGAGTAGCGTATTACGAGTCATCAATCCAGTCAAGTTACAGAAATACCACTGGCTTGTTGACGACATCACACCACGCTTGGACGAGCTGTACGCACAAGAAGGATATTCAGTACGTTTTAGTTGATGATTTAAAACCTTTTCAATGCTGAATTGAGTCAATTCTAGGAATATCAAAATGAAAATGTTGAGATTAGCAGCCAACAGTTTAACCCTTTCCCTCATATAGACGCTTTCTGACGCCTCTGCAGCAGACAGCTTTTTGAAAACATAGTGACAAAAGAAGAAATTGCACAAAAAGTGCAATTCCTCCTTTTGTTACAATGTTTTCCACTTTTTGTCAAAGGTTATCCATTCAATTATGGAGATTTTCTATGTTTTGACAAAATACGTTCAAAGTCGTCTGCTGCAGAATCGTCATATGAGGGAAAGGGTTAATGCCTGATCAGACAAAACGTATGTGTCGATTGACCTTGCTGTATTCTGATGACACAGGTTTTATATATTAACCCTTTCCCACATACGACAATTCTGCAGCAGACGGCTTCGAAAACATATGGCAAAAATGTGTAAATATCTCCATAAATTAGAGTTTAATTATTAAATAGAGTTGAAAACACTGTGGCAAAAGAAGAAATTGCTCGTTTTGAGCAATTTCTCCTTTTGTCACAATGTTTTCAAAAGTCGTCTGCTGCAAATGAGTCATAATGCGTCTGCAAGTGGGAAAGGGTTAACCCTTTCCGAGATATGATACTTTCGAAGTCATCTGCTCCTATAATGTCTTAGCAATGTAATGGGACATTTGATAATTTGGAAGTTTAATTTTGATACAGATTTGAAAACATTGCTGAAAAAGGAGAAATTGCTCAACGTCCATGATGTCTTCAGAAATTGTCTGTTAATTGCAAAGATCATCTGCTTGTGGAAGACCCAAATCCATATGTTACATCTTCTAGGTCTGTTTTAACCCATTCCCTCATACAACAAGTTTTAACAGCAGACAACTTTAAAAACGTATGGGCTGAAAAAAAATCGCAATAAAGAAAAATATTTAATGAAATGAATAAAGTTTGAAAACATTTTTGCAAGAGAAGAAATCGCACATTGTGAACGGTTTCTCATTTTACCACAATGTTTTAAATTTATTGGCATCAGATGCGTCAAAATGTGTCTGCATGTGGGAAAGGGTAAGGTTAAATAGGTATTTATGGGAATACTTTGTTGCCTAATGACATCTAGTATTATAACCCTTTCCCTCATATAGACGCTTTCTGACGCCTCTGCAGCAGACGGCGTTTTGAAAACATAGTGACAAAAGAAGAAATTGCACAAAACGTGCAATATCTCCTTTTGCCACAATGTTTTCCACTTTTTGTCATAGGTTATCCATTCAATTATGGAGATTTTCTATGTCTTGACAAAATATGTTCAAAGTCGTCTGCTGCAGAATTGTCATATGAGGGAAAGGGATAACTTAGCAGAAGAGTTTATGGAATTGTTTTTCTTACAGAGGACCACTTACATACATTCAAACCAGTGCTGTCCTATGATAATAGAATAGTTTTCAAGTATCTAATTGTGATCAATTTAAGAAGTACATTGCCAATTTTTAGCTAGACTATTCCGAAAATATGAGAGTTATTCTTCTCACCCATGCCTTGGCGTCGACGTCACACCTTGGTTTAGGTTTTGCATGCCATAGCTCACCATAGCTCAGTAACTACATGATGTATTGCATTTAAACTTTCTACAATGCTTCCCAACTATGTAAATAATTCAGTTAGATACATTGTAACTCTATCGTGCATTTAATATGAATTGTGGCCCTTTTTTTATGCCCCCCCGGAATCTCCGATTCGGGGGGCATATAGTTTTTGGCCTGTCTGTCTGTTGGTCTGCACGTCTGTCTGTCTGTCTGTCTGCACAAAAAAACTTTAACCTTGACCACTACTTTTGAACCATAACAGGTACGGCTACCATATTTCACATGTGTATTCCTTGTGACATGACCTTTCTGTCAGTACCAACATTTTTGACCTTGCGACCTTGACCTTTGACCTAGATGTAGTTTTTGGCCTGTCTGCACGAAAAAAACTTTAACCTTGACCACTTCTTTTGAACCATAACAGGTACGGCTACCATATTTCACATATGTATTCCTTGTGACATTACCTTTCTGTCAGTACCAAAATGTTTGACCTTGCGACCTTGACCTTTGACCTAGATGTTGCCATTCTCGAAAAAAACTTTAACCTTGGCCATTACTTTTGAACCATAACAGGTACGGCTACCATATTTCACATGTTTATTCCTTGTGACATGACCTTTCTGTCAGTACCAACATTTTTGACCTTGCGACCTTGACCTTTGACCTAGATGTTGCCATTCTCGAAAAAAACTTTAACCTTGGCCATTACTTTTGAACCATAACAGATACGGCTACCATATTTCACATGTGTATTCCTTGTGACTTGACCTTTCTGTCAGTACCAACATTTTTGACCTTGCGACCTTGACCTTTGACCTAGATGTTGCCATTCTCAATTTTTTTTTAACCTTCCCCACTACTTTTGAACCATAACAGGTAAGGCTACCATATTTCACATGTGTATACCTTGTGACATGACCTTTCTGTCAGTACCAAAATTTTTTACCTTGCGACCTTGACCTTTGACCTAGATGTTGCCATTCTCGAAAAAAACTTTAACCTTGACCACTACTTTTGAACCATAACAGGTACGGCTACCATATTTCACATGTGTATTCCTTGTGACATGACCTTTCTGTCAGTACCAACATTTTTGACCTGGCGACCTTGACCTTTGACCTAGATGTTGCCATTGGGGGGCATCAGTGTTTCACAAACACATCTTGTTTACTTAGAAATTCTGGTTAAAGTTTTGTGTGCAACTACATTATAACAGTCCATATCTCAGTAACGACTTGATGCATTCCATTGAAACTTTATACAACCCTTCCCAACTATCACACCTATTTAAATTATTAAGTTAGATAACTATATCCTACATTTAATGCAAGTTATGGCCCTTTTTTTACCTAGAAATTCTGGTTAAAGTTTTGCGTGCAACTACATGAAGAGTCAATATCTTCGTAACTACTTCATACATTGTATTGAAAGTGAATACTATCAAGTTAGATAACTATATCCTGCATATAATGCAAATTATCAACCTGTAAGAAATTCTGGTTATTGATTTGCATGCAACTACATTAGCATCTATACACTAGTAACTAATAAGCCATGGAATGTTACGGACAGCTCTTGGTTTTTTTCTAGATTATGGTACGTACATTTCTATGTTGGCTAGGTAGATATCATTTACGATAGCAGGAATATTTGTGAATATGATGAATTTGCTTGAATTTTGCTAATATAATTCAACAGTACATAATGCATCTTGATAGGTTCACAGAAGATGTAACTACAACTCTTATGCATAAAGCCCGCGATCTGCATGTGACAAAGCAGAGCTTTAGATAAGGGGTGTTTTTCATGTTCTAAAATCTATACTTGACGCTCAAACCCTATGTTGTGGGTACTCAAAAGAATTGTCTCAGTGAGACGATTATTTTGAGTACCCATAACATATGGTTTGGTCATAAGAGAAATGACAAGTTTACTCCTCTTATATAGTCCTCTGGGAAAGGGATGAACGACAACCATGTTATATTACAGAATCAGGTGATGGTGGCCATGGTGGGACCCTGTGTATTTGATGGATCTCTCTACACAGATGCTTACTTGGTACAGTTAAGACTGGAGTATCTCGTGTCTGGGTCAGATGTGCAACAGGTGATTATTTTGATACCGTAATGAAATATCACGCATACAACAAAATAGGCAGCAGAAGACTGAAAACATTGTGGGAACAAATTAAAATTCTTTATGAATGAAATTTTGATTATCAAATAATAACAAATTATTGTGAACAATTTCTCCTTTTGCCACTATTTTTAAAACTATTCCACTACAGATGTGTCAGGATGTGTCTGGGTGTAGAAGATCATAAAATTACAATACTCTTCAATCTCTTAAAGTTTTATGATATTTCAACACAATAGTTGTTATTGTTAAGTATGTCATATAACCTGATTTTATTTGAATAGATCATTTTGAAATATAATTTTAAATATAATTTGAAATATTTTCTCAATCACTCAATTAAGTGCAGCAGTGATATGCCTTAATTGGATCCTTGTCCAAGCATTCTGAATCAAAATCTACCTCAAATCTACCTCAAATCTTAAAATTCCTGTACAAGTTTAACCTTCCCACATACAGATGCTTTCTGAAACCTCAGCAGCAGAAGACTTTTGAAAAGAATTGAGGCAGTAGGAGTAGAAATTGGTCATGTTGTTTATTATATTTAGTATAACCCTTTATTACAAATAAATGAAGACGCATACTTGCCTCGGCGTTGGCAAATATTGAGTGTGCTGGCTTTTGGACAGCTCTTACTGTGTAGATCTTTTTAAAGTTGTCTGCTGCAGATTTTCCATATTCTGTCCAAATGTTTTCAAAGTCTTCAGCTGCCAAACTGTTTTATGAGTGTAAAAGTTTTAAGATAAAAGTAACTTTTTTTTCCCACAGGGTATTTCAATCTTTGTGAACAATGTGATGAATGACATTGACCAGATGTTCAGAAGTCCATATCACTTTCTACTGGGGGTAAAGGTACCGTCTGCGAGTGTCATCAACCCAGAAATCTGGGTGCAACATTACTGGGACCCAGAGAGAATCCAGTCAGACAAGGTTTGGGTTTTAAAGCTTTCACATGTTATCGGAAGTCATATATATTAGAATCGTTTAAGCTCACCGGAGCATAATGTGGTCAACATGAGTTATTGTGATCACCCTGTGTCTGGCCTCTGTCGTCATGTAGCTGATGTCGTTTGTAGTGTGTCATCAACAATTTCCTAAAGCAACCTCTACTCTAACACCACAGGGTCTATTGCAGCAAAAAATTAATGAATTGAGTTATCGAATTATCTTCATAACATTGGATGCTGTGTCGTCAGAAAGGAGGGAGGGGGGGGGGGGGGGGGGGGGGGGGGGTAATTGACTCAACTTTAAAATTCTTCTCCTGAATCTGCAGGTCTGATTTCAAGAGTTTTTGGCAGAATTGTTTCTCAGGTGATCCTCTACACAATTTGTTCAATTGAAAAACATGGCCAGTATGCGGCATCAAAAAGGGGGTTAAATGATAAAACTTAATAACATTGTCATTTGGCAGAAATGTTCCATGAGTGATCCTCAACAGACATTGTTCAAGCCATATTGATTTGTTAAAATACATGCCCACCAGGTGGCAACATAAAAGGGATAAAATGGCAGGACTAAACAAATCTTTTTATACAGTGATGAATGACATTGACTAGATCCTCAGAAGTCCACATCACTTTCTATTCGAGGTAAAGGTACCATCTGCGAGTGTCATCAACCCAGAAATCTGGGTGCAACATTACTGGGACCCAGAGAGGATCTAGTCAGACAAGCTTTAATTGTTATTATCATATATGCAGAGATTTTCTGATGCCTATGCAGAAGACAGCTTGAAATCATTGTGGCAAATGGATAAATTGTTCATTATGAGCAATTTCTCCATTTCCCACCATGTTTTCTACTCTATTCTGAAATTGTAGTTTCTTTTAGAGAGTGTTTCCATATTTTCCTTCAGACTTTTTTCCGTGTTTAACGGAAGAGGGTGCACCTCAGGTGCGGGAGATCGTGGCTAAGATCCCAGCCAGGTCATGCCAAAGACTTTGAATAAGGTAGTAATGCCTTTCACTCCCTGGATCTCAGGATTGTGAGGTTAGCGGATTGTGAGGTTAGCATTACAACTGACTCGCTATTGTCAAGATGAATGGACTAATATTACTGGTAACTTACCATGAAATGGAGTGATATAATTAAACATGTGTTGAAAGAGGCTTCAAACACCATGCTAGGAATCCTCTGTGGTCGAGTGGTTAGCGTCGGGGATTTGAAACTGGCTGTCCCGGGTTCGATCCCCATTCGCAGCACTACCGTCATGGTGGAGTGCCCTTGGGCAAGGCACATTTTCTAGCCTAGTACTGGTTTGTTTACCCAGGGATCATGAATAAGTGAGCTGTTGCCGTAATATAACTGAAATAATGTTGAAATTGGCGTAAAACCCCAATAAAACAAACAAATCAAACACCATGCTAACAAACACATTTTAATGCAACAACCTTTTGATTTCAGGAAAATTTTCTTCAGAAAATGAGTGATGCTGTCATTGGAAATAAGTACATTTATGCAGAGGTAATTAATCAACCCTTTCCCTTCTACCAAAAAATTACGGCATATGACTTTAAAATATTCTAGAATAAATATTGAAAAATGTGAGAACTGAAACATTGTGGTAAAACTAGAAATTTCTCATAATCAGTAATTTCTCCTTTTGCCAGATGCTTTAAATTGTGTCTGTATGTGGGTAAGGGTTACATGTATTATATAAGTTTCTTTACAGGAGCATAATGTGGTCAACAAGCAGGTTTGTTCAATATTTGTGCAAAAGGCAAGAATAATATTTTAAATATTTATGAGACTATTGGTCCAATTTGAAAAAATATTACTCCACTGAAATATTCATATTAGTGAATATCATATCTTAGTGCCTTTGTAATTGAAATGTTGCTGTTCGGTGGTTTTAAATTTGGGAGCTAATTGCCTCTTTATGCAAAACGTTAATGATAGCAAAAGTAATCTGCTACAGAGGTATCAAAAGTATATTGTATCATACATAGAATAAAACAGAATATATATTTATTAACTTATACAACATACATGTATCTTGTCATACAAAGAATATTTATAAATAAATTAAAGAAGATCAAACACGGTTACATCAAACATAAACATTTAGGAAGAGTTTTCTTTTTTCTGATACCATATACTACATATAGGCTGAACAATTTGGTTTCGTATATAACTACGATTATATGCATGGTGAACATGTATAGAATAATGGATATATATCACAATTCCTACATTTTTTTGCCAACGATGCATCATTAGCTAGTAGTAGTACTGGAAGTTGATGAAAGAAGTTTGGTGAATTTAAACATATTTGAACAGGTGATAGATATAGTACTTAAATTTAACTTGGATATCAGAATAGAAACTACATTTGCAAATAAAATAGAACTTGTCTTCAATGTTTCCTGTTTCACATGAAATACATGTAGAATGTTAATTTCATTGTATTTTTGTTTACAGTGTATTTTCCTGTTAGATCCAAGTTACGTATCCTATGTAAAGGGAGAGAAGCAATACGGATTTAATTTTATTGAAGTGGTACAGGAATTGAAGGAAGAAGGGTAAGATCTTTCATGAATACTGTTCAGTTTATTTAAGCCCTTACCAGCTTACAAAATTTCTGCAACAGATGATTTTAACCCCCCTTTCCCACATACAGCAAATTTGCAGAAGACAACTTTAACCCTTACCCACATACAACAAAACTGCAGAAGATGACTTTGAAAACATTTAGAGAAACACAATTAGAAATCTTTTCAAATGAAAAAAATTATAATTGAGTAGAGTTGAAAATAATGTTGCAAATTGAGAAACTGCTCATTATGAGTAATTTCTTCTATTGCCAGAATGTTTTCATCTCTATTTACCAATAATACTTTCATTTATAGAGATTTTCAATATATAGTTCTTTATTTTAACAAAATTGTCTGTTGCAGATTTGTTGTATGTGGAAAAGGGATTTTAGAAATGCAACACACAATCCTTTAAACACTCTAGTTTCACAGATGTGTTATTTACCTTTATAATTAGTTATCCCTTTCCCAAATACTTCATATCTGCAGCAGATGCATTTGAAAGCATGAACAGAAATATTCTGGAAGATCTCTTTAACCCTTTCCCACAAATCTGCAGCAGACGAATTTAAAATCTTCTAGGCAAAAGCACAAAAAATCTCTATAAATGAAGGGAGATTTACCGAATAAAAGATTGAAAACATTTTGGCAAAAGGAGAAATTTAGCAATTTCTCCTTTTGTCACATTGTTTTTAAAAGACGTCTACTATAGAGGCATCAGAAAACGTTAATGAGGGAAAGGTATAAATGAAAGTATAATGAAATTGAATGGTGTTTATCATGGTTATTTTATGTAATTGAACAAAGAACTGTCATATCATAAATAATGTTTTTCTAAGGATTGAGAAATGCTATGTTTGTAATTTGTTTAATATTTTTCCTCAATGTTTTTCGAAATTCATCGTCTGCTAATCTGTTAATAAGGGAAATTAAATTATTGAAAATATTTTAATACACTATTTCAAAAGGAGAAATTGCTCTTCTTCAGCAATTTTTCCTTTCACCACAATGACTTCAGAAGTCGTCTGCTGCAGAGACTTGCATTTGTTAAAGGATAAGATGATTTGGAAATTGATAACAATGTTATCAAGAATATATGGTTATGTACATAACACTTTGATGTATTTAGGAAAAGGAATGGTGTAGTGCCAGTTCACAAGTCGTAAGTACATTCGCACTGTAAGACGACATGGTATAAGGTCAATTTATGTGATTTACAGTGCTATACGGTTATTTGAACTCATAGAAATTTGCACAGACTCCATTGCATTTTACAAGTTTAAGAATTGTAGGAATTATAGCTAATTCTCATTTGGAAAACATTGTATCATATGGAAAAGATAAAATATAAATTTCATCAAGAATTCAACCATTTTGGTAAAAGCTAACTAGCTAACTTTTCTCTGAAAGTTGTCTTGCTGCAAATGTATCAAAATTGTCTGCATCTTGAAAGGGATTAAGAGAATATGTTTTACAGCACTTGCACATTGTGTTTTTTGGTTGAAAGTATGCACCTTCTCTTGAGTGTGTTTACACTTATTTTTGGTTCAGACGGAAAATACAAAAGACTATAAGTGGTAGTATTTGCTTTTCCTCCTTGGCGCCAAAGGTTGTGGGTTTAGCAGGTTAAATGGACCAGTGACGGGTACCAAGAAAACCCTGGGATATAACTGGAAAATTATTGAAGGCAGCATAAAACACCATATAAACAAACAAACGTTACTTTGTTTTATTTGTATAAACTTTTGAATACATAATGGCAAAAGGAAGGAAAAATTTCTTATGTTGAGCAATTTCTCCTTTTCTACTATTTATTCAGCTAGTATACTGTCATTGGTAGAGATTTTCATTAGTTTTGCCAAGGTGTTTTCAAAGTTGTCCGCTGCTGAATTATTTAATGTTTGTGGGAAAGGGGTAGATTAATAGTGAATATTTTACATTTGGTTCTTTATTCCACTACTAAACCGTATGATGTTGGTACTTTTTTTAAGTACTACAATAAAGGGTTGAATAGCTTATTTACCCTTTCCCACATATAAACTTATCTGCAGCAAAAGACTGAAAACTCATGGTTAAAAATATGGTAAACCTCTATATACATATCAATGTTTAATGAATTGAATAGCATTAAAAAAAAAAAATATTGAAACTAAAAGTATGGTTGCTATAGACAGGGAATTGCTATTTAACCCTTTCCCTCATATAGACCCTTTCTGACACCTCTGCAGCAGACAGCTTTTATAAAGCATAGTGACAAAAGAAGAAATTGCTCAAAACGAGCAATTTCTCCTTTTCCCACAATGTTTTCCACTTGTAGCTATAAATTATCCATTCAATTACAAAGATTTTCTATTTTTTGATAAAATATGTTCAAAGTCGTCTGTTGCAGAATTGTCATATGAGGGAAAGGGTTAAAGGTGGTCTTTAACACAGGTTTGACTGAATGTTGCAAAAGCTTAATTAATTGAATATCTGTGAAGAAATCTAGATTTCACTTGAAAGATTTAAGAGATACGTGGTTAGGGGTATAAGGCATCATAATGTGAATGAAATACTGTTTAAAATGGAATTTAATCCCAAACAATGATTCAAGTAATTTTTTAGACAAGAAAAATTATTGGTGTATTTTGACAGGAACATTTATTGTTTTATTTTTTTTTCAGTCTGTCAAGTTTCTGTGAATTCCCAATGGCATCTCTACACGAAGGTATATTTTTCAACCGTGCCCAAGCTGAAGCGTATGTCTCCATATTTCAAGTGCAAATGAACGATTTTGAATATGGCGAAGCACAGGAAGCTGGAGAAGGTATTGTAGTAACCAAGCTGTTTATGTTGCTCATGATAAGAAATTTCACCTTTTGCCACAATGATTTGTTGTATGAGGGATTAACATCTCGGAGGCACATCACACTATTTCTATTAAAAACACATGGAGAAAGGAGAAATTTCTCAAAATTAGACAGGTCTTATCATTTCGGCATTTATGTCATTAGGTTTTTTTTTTAACCCTTCCCCACTTGCAGACACAATGTGAGGCTTCTGCAGCAGACAACTTTGAAAACTATTAAGGCAGAAGGAGAATGAACAGAATAAACTAGTTTTATAATTACCACAAATTTGCTGCAGACGACTTTGAAAACATTGAGGTAAAATGAAATTATTCGCGTTAGATAGAGTTTAAGACATTGTGGCAAGAAGATGTTGCTTATTTTGAGCAATGTCTTATTTTGTCACAATAATTTCAAAAGTCGTCTTCTGTAGATGTATCAAAATATGCAGATAAAACTAGATTTTTTGAAATAGTTGCCTTATCAGGATATAATTTACTCAATAAATCCACAGAAAAGCATCTTTCAAACATTTTTATCTGGTCTGTTTTTTTGTGTTTTTCGTAGAAAAAACATTGAGCTATTGTAATACCCTTGGCAGTGGTGTCATTGTCACCTGCGTCGTCACAAAACTTTAACCTTACCTCATAACTCAAAAATCGTTCAACAATTTCAAATGAAACTTGGTACACATGTCTATAGCAAGTCTCATGACTCTTACTTTAAAAAACAGACGAACATTGGTGTTTTCTTTGTGGCGCTCTTGTTTTACTTATAATGATGAATTGTTGATATATGAATCGGATGATTTCACACTGTCCCCCATACAACAAAACTGCATCTGGAGACTTTGAAAACATCCGGGTGAAAATTTGAAAAATCTATATACATGTAAATGAATGTGTTGTTACTGAATAGAGTTGAATATATTGTGGCAAAAGTAGAAATTTCATCAAAGTATTCTAAATGTGTCTTCTGCAGATATGTAAAAATATGTCTGCATGAAGGAAAGTGTTTAAAAACTCAAGGAAAGATTGTTATCTGACTATTTATGTTATATTGATGGCTTTCAATGCATTGCTCAAATGTTGTAGTCAACACTTTCTCTCATACGACAATTCTGCAGCAGACGACTTTGAACATATTTTGTCAAAAAATAGAAAATCTCTATAATTGAATGGATAACCTATGACTAAAAGTGGAAAACATTGTGACAAAAGGAGAAATTGCTCGTTTTGAGCAATTTCTTCTTTTGTCACTATGTTTTCAAAAAGCCGTCTGCTGCAGAGGTGTCAAAAAGTGTCTATATGAGGGAAAAGGTTAAGTAATAAGGATTTCTTTTCTGATTTTCAGGTGCTCCCCCAAGGAGTCCTGGGATTGCTTCCCCTCAGCCTGGCCCCTCTTCTCAAGTCCCTCCCCCCCAAGTCCCGCCCCATACCTCAAGGGCAAATACAGCTCGTGGCGAAAATAGGAGGTTCTCAACAAGTCAACAAAAAGATGCGGGAAATGTTCGGAAACATCTAAATAAGAAAATGGAGAAGATAAAACCACAGAAGGTTAGAATTGATGGCTTCCGATTTGGAGATGAGAAATCCACAGGTGCTTATGCATGGCAAATAACAACTCCAATCAAGTAGGTTTTTGTTATGATTTATTCTTTAACCTTTATCCTCATACATCTCCGCAGCAGACAACTTTTGAAAATATTGTGACAAAAGGATAAATTGCCCCTATTGCCACAATGTTTTCAACTCTATTCAGATATGATAATTTAATTGACTGAGATTGCCATATTTTTTTGTCAAGATATTTTCCAAACCGTATGCTGCAGATTTGTTGTCTTTGGAAAAGGGTTTTAAAGTGACTCTGTAACAGATGATTTTAAAAACATTGTGCAAAATTGATAAAGTGTTCAAAATGAGCCATTTCTTCTTTTCTTCTTTTCTCACAATACTTTCACTTCTACATCAGAATAGTACATTAAATTTTCTTGATGTTATTTTCTGTGTAAATTGAACTGTTCCTGTCACATGACTGATCAGTGATAGGTCAGTACCCAAGCTATATTTCATTATGAAATGATCTTGTTATGTATTTATCATGTGACATTTCAATTTACGTTGACTAGATACAAACTGACCTTAACCCTTTCCCACATACAATGAATCTTCAGCAGACGACTTTGAAAATATCAAGTAAAAAATATAGTAAATCTCTACAAATGATTGTATGATTATTGAATAGAGTTGAAATCATTGTGGCAAATGGGGTAATTTCTCATTATGAGCAATTTCTCCTTTTGACAGAATGATTTCAAGAGTCGTCTGCTGCTAAGGCGTCAGAAAGCGGCTTTATGTGGGAAAGGGTTCATTAACAAAACTATTACACTTATGGAAAAAAAACCTGTCTGCACATTCATGCTAAAGGGTCTAGATGGAAGCCGCATTACAGATTGATTGATTATTTGTTTGTTGTTTTACGCAGCTTTCAACATGTTTTTAGCTCGACTATTCGAAGAATATGAGAGCTTTACTACTCGCCCCGGCGTCGGCGTCGGCGTCCGGTTAAAGTTTTAGGGCAAGTTGGCATTTTCATTCATAATTATTTGTGCTAGGGCTTTCATATTTGGAATATAGTTACATCTTATACCTTTCTTCACATTGAATGCTGAAGATGCTGAGTTTGACCTTCTTTTTGGGGTAAAAAACATGATTTTGTGTGGTTAAAGTTTTAGGGCAAGTTGGAATTTTATTTTAAATTTTATTTTTTCTCAATAAGTACTTGTGCTAGGGCTTTCATATTTGGAATATAATTACATATAATACCTTTCTTCACATTGAATGCTGAAGATGTTTAGTTTGACCTTCTTTTTGGGGTAAAAAACATGATTTTGGATGGTTAAAGTTTTAGGGCAAGTTGGAATTTTATTTTAATTTTTAATTTTTCTCAATAATTACTTGTGCTAGGGATTTCATATTTGGAATTTAATTACATATAATACCTTTTTTCACATTGAATGCTAAAGATGCTGAGTTTGACGTTCTTTTTGGGGTAAAAAACATGATTTTGGGTGGTTAAAGTTTTAGGGCAAGTTGGAATTTTATTTTAATTTTTAATTTTTCTCAATAAGTACTTGTGCTAGGGCTTTCATATTTGGAATTTTATTACATATAATACCTTTCTTCACATTGAAAGCTGAAGATGTTGAGTTTGACCTTCTTTTTGGGGTAAAAAACATGATTTTGGATGGTTAAAGTTTTAGGGCAAGTTGGAATTTTATTTTAATTTTCAATTTTTCTCAATAAGTACTTGTGCTAGGGATTTCATATTTGGAATTTAATTACATATAATACCTTTCTTCACATTGAATGCTGAAGATGATGAGTATGACCTTCTTTTTGGGGGAAAAAACATGATTTTGGGTGGTTAAAGTTTTAGGGCAAGTTGGAATTTTATTTTAATTTTTAATTTTTCTCAATAAGTACTTGTGCTAGGGCTTTCATATTTGGAATATAATTACATCTAATACCTTTCATTCATGATTTTTAACTTTAATATGGAGTTATTGCCCTTGATTGACTTTTAAATGTATGTATCTATTCAGTTGCTTTTACATATAGAGTATATATAATTTAAAAGTACTTAAGTGCAATATAATGAAATAGTGCTTTATGTGAATAAGAGGCATATAGTCGAGCGCGCTGTCCTCCGACAGCTCTTGTTAGATATATCACAGCAATATCTGGGTACGTTACGAGTACAACTGGTCTGTTTATTATGACACCAGCCAGTCTGTCCTAATGCTAACCCTGCAACCCCGAGCTACAAGGAAGGCAGCCATTACTACCCTTTCTATAAGTCATCGGTATGACCTGGCCTGCAATCAAACTGATTTATTGAGCAGGCTGATCTGAATCTTCACTTATATAGCAAATGTTTTATGGCTTGTTTTTCTTGAATTCTCGTTTATATAATGTAGATTGACTCTTGGGAAACAGTTATAGCTACATAGTTTTGCCAGGTCTCCAAACAGCTAACTTGCTTAACCCTTTCCCACATAAAAAAAAAATTCAAGCAGAAGACTCTCTATTAATTTGTAAGTGCAAGTAAAAATATTGAATAGAGCCAAAAACATTTTGGCAAAAGGAGAAATTGCTCGTTATAATCAATTTGTCCTTTTGCCACAAAGTTTTCAAAAGCTGTTGGCTACAGATACGTCATAATGAGTCTGCAAGTGGGAAAGTGGGAAAGTAATTATGTGCAAGTGTTGATAGCAATGGAGAAAAGCAAACACATCAAGTGTCTTTTGTTGTTTTTCCTGCCTCCTTCATCTATTTGTCAATCATACTATCATTACCTGAACTATTGGAAGGTGAAACATGTGTTCCTTTGAACACTTTTGTAAACATTAAGTGTTTTACCCATTCCTACTTGCAGACACATTTTAACGTATCAGCAGCAGAAGACTTTTGAACAGTTTGTGAATAGGAGAAATTACTCAAAATGTGTAATTTTCCTTTGTTACAATTGTATCTTTTTTATTAAATAATTGGTCATTCATTTATAAAGAGTTTCCAAATGTTTTCAAAGTCTTCTGCTGCAGATTATGTACAAGGGTCGAAAACAATGCAGAAAAGCAAACACATCAAGTTTTATTTGTTGTATCGCCTGCCTTGATTTCTTTTTCATCCATCTGTCTGTCTGTCTGTCTGTCTGTCTGTCTATCATGCTTTCACTTACTGACTTATCCTTAGGAGACACATGTGTTCCTTCAAACATAATTGTAACTTGTTATTGTTTAATTTCTCATAACTTTTTATTCAATTGTAGGAACATTTTACAGTAAGTTTTGTGCAATGATTGAATTTTGCATGGTTAAATGATTAGTTTTCAATTAATGTTTTAAATGTGATATTTCAGGGAGTTTATGTTTGTGTTGAATGTTTTTGTATTTATGAAGAGAATAATATAAATAACTGTGATAACCTTTACAGACAACTTCATTGCTTTTGCACTTTCATGTGTTTTGGAAAAGAAAATGGACTTTTTGCATGTTATGAGCAATTTCTTCTTTTCTAACAATGTTTTCAGCTCTATATCGAAATTCTAATGCTAAGTTGGACAATGTTGAAGTATTTTCCTTATATTAGATGTTGACAAAGCCTATGACACTAAAAAAATGCTGTATCAGATCAAATGTGTCTCTTTAAATCCAAATAAAACGTTGTGTTAACATTTTCCCACATGTAGGTACATTTTAATGCATCTGCAGTGAGTGAATTTTGAAAAAAGTATGGCAAGAGAAGTCATTGCTCATTATAGTCATTGCTCGTAATGAGCAATATCATCTTTTATAAGAATGTTTTCAACTATGTTCAATAATAATAATTTCATTAATTGAAATTCTTCATGTTTTTGCTTGCCTTGATGTTTTCAAAATTCGCCTCCTGCATCTTTGTTGTATGTGGGATATGGTTAAAGTATATTACAATAGAATTTGAAATATTGACATGCAAAAGATGTCTTAATATCCAGTATATGTACTTTCTAAATCATATATAAGTTTGGATTTATTAACTTTTAACATGGCTTGGCACTTTATTGCCGTTGACAATGTGATCATTTTGTGATGGTTAAATGAGTAGAATTAAAAAATTGTAACTTTTAGTTTGTGAATTAAAATTAACAATAACCATAAGTGACTGCCTCAGACTAAAAATATATGATAGATTTGTTGAATTATTGTCTTGAATGTTTAACCATTTCAAACTTGCAGACACATTCTGGAGTATCTGCTGCAGGTGGCTTTTGAAAATATTGTGGCGAAAGGAGAAATTGCTCATTATGAGTGATTCCTCCATTTGCCACAATTTTTTCGACTCTATTCAATTGTTTTATAGTTTCAATTATAGAGATTTTCCACACTTTTGCTTTTGATATTTTTAAAGTTTTCTGCTACAGATTTGTCATATGTTAATAAGTTGGGCAGACAACATTGAATACATACCTGAAGAAAATTGGAAACTTCCTTTAAATGAAAGTACAATAATTGAATCGAGTTGAAAACATGGTGACAAAAGGAGAAATTGCTCATCTTGAGCAATTTCTTATTTTGTCGCCATGTTTTCAAAATCTATATGCTGCAGAGGCTTCAGAAAGCGTTTCTGTGAGGGAATGGGTTAAGTTTAAGCTTTTCCGTGATGATACAAATGATTTTTGACACATCTGCAGGAGATGGCTTATGGAAACAAAAGGTGAAATTGCTATTAATGAGCAATTTCTCTCATTCCAATCATGGTTTCTATTCTGTCTCGGAAGTTCACTTTCATTTGTAAGCCTAAATGTATCATACATTCATTGGGTAATATGGCTAAGCTGTAAATTGTCTTACTTCAAATTTGTTGCTTTTTAAACAATGCTAAAGTTAAATGTGTGTGAAACGGGTATTGGTAGCTTTGTCTTTCCTGTTTGTGTGAGTGCTAAAACCTGATGTACTACAGCAAAATTTGTATGTCTTGGTGTCTGGTTCCATAAAGGTGTTTTAGATAGTATTCATAGTTAAATTTCTTGGTTCTCTTGTACAGAGTATAAAGAAATTTGTATGGACATATGCAACCACATTTGGATTTTTTTTTAACAAAGTTGTAATCTTGATTTTAAGTTAGATTATAGGATTCATAGTGAATTAGTTCCATTCAAAAACTTCACATGTATCTTATTGATTTCAACAACATTTAATCAGTAGGAAAGCAAGGTAGAAAACTTCAAGCTGATTGATTGTTTATGTTTTAATTAATATTTAGATCAGCTGGTATTGTGTGTCCAAGTTATAATTTGCATAACCTTATCCCTTCACCACATACAAAAAATCTACAGCTTTAAAAACAAATTGGTAAAAATCTGAAAAATCTGAAAAATCTGAAAAATGAGAAAGGATAATTATTGAGAAGAGTTGAAAACATTTTGGCAAAAAAAGAAATCGCTTATTATGAGCTATTTCTCTGTTTGTCAAAATATGTTCAAAAGTTGACTGAGCACTGCAGATGTGTCAGAAGGCGACTGTATGTGGAAAAGGGTTAAGGAAATGATATCAGAGATACTTGATAGAGTTTTCTTTTCCTTTCATAATATTTTCACGCTCAAACCTGACTATTTTATACATTGACCCGTCAAACCTGTGTTACAAGACCACCCATGGGAAGTGAACAATCTGGTCTTTGTTCACAGATTGTCTTTAGTTTCAGGGTCATTTATCCCTTTCCCTCATATAGACACTTTCTGACGCCTCTGCAGCAGACGGCCTTTTGAAAACATAGTGACAAAAGAAGAAATTGCTCAGAGCGAGCATTTTCTCCTTTTGACACAATGTTTTCCACTTTTAGTCATAGGTTATCCATTCAATTATAGAGATTTTCTATGTTTTAACAAAATACATTCAAAGTCGTCTGCTGCAGATTTGTCGTAGGAGGGAAAGGGTTATACAGAAAATTAGTAATTGGACCATTTAAAGTAATGTTGCTATAGACAGGGAATTGCTATTCCAAGGTGGTCTTTAGAACAGGTTTGACTGTATTTTATTCCAATTCTCTAGGGCCCATTACCAGAAGAAAGTGGCGAGCCACTGGCGTACTGTAGAAGTTCCAGATATTGTATACTGTATCATAATGCTGGTCCTGATGGACAGGTAAACATATAATTATATTTAACTCTTTCACATGTACAAAGACTTAAACCTTACCTCATATCTCAAAAACCATTCAACATTTTTAAATGACACTTGGTACACATGTTCCTTATAACAATATGCAAGTCTTTACCAAGTCACATATCTCTGGTTTCAATAACTATTCAGTAATTACCTTTTTTTTTACTTAGAAAAATGCAGATGAGCATTGGCGTTCTCTTGCGGCACTCTTGTTTTTTAAATCATTATGTCAAAAGAAGATATTCCTCACAATGAGCAATGAAATAAAAGAACAACTTCATGTTTTTGCTCTGATATTTGAAACTTTGTCTGTTGCAAAATTTTCTATTTGTCGTAAAGTGTTAATTAACTCTTTCCCACATATAAACGGTGCAGCAGACAACTTTTGAAAACATTGTAGCAAATGAAGAAATTGCTCAAAATGACATCTCCTAAACCACTGTATAGATTTTAACTAAACTTGCTAGGATTGATCCGTTGGTGATCCTCTTTCATAGTTGTTCAAAGAAATAATTCCATGCAGAACTCTGCTTGCCATGGCAACTGAAAGGAATCTTTTTTTTTTAAATTTGAATATCTTCTTGTCTAAAACAGAAAGGCCTAAGGCTTAGATATTTGGTGTGTAGCATTGTCAAGTGGGCCTCTACAAAGATTGTTCCAATTATGCCCCTAGGGTAAAAATTGGCCCCACCTCTGGGGTCACATGTTTGACATAAAATAGAGGAAAAAACTCTGAAAATCTTCCTGTCTGAAACAGAAAGGCCTAGAGCTTAGATATTTACTGTGTAGTATTGTCTAGTGGTCCTCTACAAAAAATAAATAAAAATAAGGCTCCTGGGGTCCAAGTAGGCAATGCCTCGAGAGACACCTGTTTTACATAGAGATATATAGGGAAAAACTTTGAAAATCTTCTTATCCAAAACAGAAAGGCCTAGAGCTTAGATATGTGTTGTGTAGCATTGTCTAGTGATCTTCTACAAGGATTGTTCAAAGATTGTTACATAGGGTATGTTTTTTTAGCTCTGTGACAGTGGAGCTAGACTGGTCTCTCTTGTATTAGCTTACCTGAAGTCATTATTGTGGTTGACATGATAAATTACATTACATAACTCAGGTGAGCGATCCAGGGCCATCATGGCTCTCTTGTTTATTAATTTAATGCCAATACAATGCAGTATCCATTGGACACAAACAAGTGAAGCATAAATTTTAACCTCAATAACAGAGACCACCTGTCTCAAGCGACCACTTTCAGCATTTCTCGTGCTTCTGCACACTAAAGAGTGCACTCTGATCTGACTCTTAAATATGAGCTGGTACATGTATTTCTCAAACTGCAACAAGCATCATTCATCTTCCACCGATGAGCCAAATGTTTATGTGGAAAACAGCTAAGTTGCTTGGAAAAACTTTTCTGTGGAGTTCTGGTGTGAGAAAGCCAGAAAAAACATTGATAGGTGAACTGGCCGCCATGATATGACAGAAATATTGTTGAAATGGCGTTAAACCCTAATCAATCAATGATTCAATCTCTTTGTTATTTATACAGGGGATCATATGAGGATGAGATACTGGTAGAGATTTACAAGTTACTTCATGGTACAGTGGGACGTCTACATTTGTTACTGGAACATAATAAAAGTTTGAGAGCTGTTATACAGGCTATCTCTAATGTAAGTGAACATTGATAAGCAATATCCATTTTACTATTATGCCTGCATAGAATATGAAAAATTAAAAATTATAGTAGTACATGTAGTTACCTAGTATAGATTTTCTCTTATGGATATGATTCAAAGAGATAAAAGATATGCAGACTTTTCCTTTAACCACAATCTTTTCAACTCTTTTCAATAATTACACATTGGTTTATAGGTTTACCATATTTTTGCCATGATGTTTTCAAAGTTTATTTAGATATCTGACCTGTCAAATTAATATTTAATTAATCACGTTGGATAAACAGTGGTGCAGAGGTAGAGTGTCTGCCTTTCATACCAAATGTCCTGAGTTCAAATTATGTGATGAAGTTGTTCAACACAAAAGGCTCATGTACTGGTTAAGTCTCCAGGAGGCAGACATAGAAAATGATAAATATAAGCTGAAAGCAATCAGTGTAAAAGAAATAAGTTTCAACAAAATTGATATTTACAGACATCAGACTACATGATCATTAAGAACCTACTTGGAGTATACAGACAGAATGTGAAGGATGTGTTCTTAAACCCTTTGTAAGTATGCATATTTATATGAATTATATGGTGTTTTAAGCAGCTTTCAACAAGTATTATTCCCTTATCAGGTGTTGCCATTATCAGGAATATTAACCCTTTCCAAAATGCTTATTTACTCATCTGCTGCATGTAGCAAAAGGAGAAATTGTTCATAATGAGCACTTTCTAATTATCCCCTTGCGACGAGGTTATTGTGGCGCTATAGGGATCTGCCTGTATGTATGTTAGTCTTTGTCCCAACAACATCATCACTCAATGACTTTCTTATCTGTTGAAACTTCACACATCAAAGGTCAAGGTCACAGAGACTTTATGACTGTTCTAATGACGTCATTGGTCTAGCAACTTCATTTCTCTTCTGATTTTTATGAAACTTAATACATATATTCACAAGCATCGTCTCTTGAATGAGTTTGCATTTCACTGACAAAGGTCAAGGTCATAGTGAATGTAATTCATCTGTACAAAACAACCTCATTGTTCTAGTACTTTCATTTTGGAAGGAATTCTTTGAGACAATATACACAGGTTTAGTATTGAGAGAGCTAATAAGGGTTTGCCTTTGATCCACCTAAATCAATGATCAAGGCCACAGTTAAAATAATATGACTTTGCGAAACAACTTCATTGCTCTTGCAATTTCATTTGTGGACGAAAATTCCTTCATACTTCAAACCCTTTTTCACTGTCAAGAGATCTTTGACGGGTTCTTGTTTTTATTTTGAATTGATACAATTTCATTCAATAAATTTGTTTTCATTTTTAAAGATTTTAAATATTTTTTGCATAGATGTTTTCACAATCATCTACAGTCATGTGGGATCTTTTTAATTGTTTTTATTTACATATTAGACTAGAGAGAAGTGAAGACCATGTGACAATAGGTCAGTCAATTAGTGCCAAAGTGGAAGACATGATTACAGCAGAGGAGATGGACTTCGGATCTGCATCACATTTACAATTTGTAGGTCAACTTCTGAAAGCATGATTTTAATATCATTTACCTGATACAAGATCTTTGGAGTCATTAGCTTTGAAAATATCTAAGGAAAATAATTATTTCTGATACAATGTTTAACCTTTCCCACATTCATATGGTTTCCTACGCCTCTGCAGAAGACAACAGGTAGTCAAATTATAACCAGACCTAAACTTCGCAGCAGTAGCAAATGCTTGAATACAGGTCTCTCAGATTGACATTTGCATCAACCAATCAAATCGTTGCCTAAGGAATCGTTAGGTATCAACAGGGGAGATAACCCATTTAAATAAACGAGACAGAGTAGCTGTGATGGTTGAGTGTTCTGATTATATATGAGCTGTCAATCCAGGGGTTGAGAGTTTGAACCCAAGCTCGGCAAAATTCTTTCCGATATTTGACAAAAGTCACTGTGACAAGCAACATTTGTCCTCCACCAATGGGCTTACAGTCTCTGAGGAAAAGCAGCCAGTAACTTGGAAACAATTTTGTGTGGTGTGAGAAAGCCAGGAACATATGAGTAGGTGAACTGTCTGCTGCGATATGACAGATTTTGTTGTTGAAAAAGGCGTTTAAACATAATTAGATTCAGATCAATCAACTTTTAAACAGTGTCGTTAGATCCAATATATGCACAGCAAATTGTTTTTTGTCTGGTTTTAATGAGAATGCTGTGTTGTCAATCCATCGTTTTTCCATTCTGTCATAATCATCTCTATTTTGGCAGCACATGTAGATAACTCATTGATCATTGTAAAACAGTTGAATCATGACAAGATATGAGTCAAGATTTCATTTAGTTCCAGTTTGATTTTTCCATTGAACTTGGAGCTTTCCCACTCAGTCATGCATATGCATTTTGACCAGCAGCCATAGACAACTTTTGTGGCAAAAGGGGATTTTCTCAAAATATTGGTCCCATTTGGAGAATTCTAAGTATTGCCCTTGACATTATCCGTTTCTCACTAAGCCTTGCAGATGCATTTTGATCAGTGGCCAAAGATTACTTTTGAGAACATTGTGACAAAAGAAGAAATTGCTCATAATGACTAATTTCACCTTTTACTACAATATTTTCAACGCTTAACAATAAGTACACTTTCATTTATAGAGATTTTTTTCATAATTTTTATTAGATGTTATGAAAATGGTCTGCTGCAGAACTTTGGTATGTGGGAAAGGGTTAAAAAACAATGATTTCAGGGTTTCCAATGCTTTTCTTTGCAGTGCATGCAAATATTTCATTGTCCCATCTCTTGTTTTATTTTTGACAGACACTGCGAGGTTTAAAGAATATCAACATGTATTTGATTCCTTTAATGATGGAGGTAGCGGAAGATACTTTGTCTAAGAGTCCAGAAATCACTGTAAGTAGATTCTTTAATCTTTTTCAACATGCATCAAATCTGCACCAGACGACTTTGAAATGTCTTGGCAAAAATGTGACAAATCTCAATATATGAAAGTTTATTTTCAAAAGTCATCTGCTGCAGAGGCATCTGAAAGCGTCTGCATGTGGGAAAGGAAAGGGTTTCTTTTTCCACATGCAACAAATCTGCAATGAACTGCTTTGAAAATATATTTACAACAATATGAAAAATGTCTATAATGTATATTGAATATAGTTAAAAACTTGGTGGCAAGAGTAGAAATTGTACATGATGAGCAATTTCTCATTTTGCCAAAATGTTTTCAAAAGTTGTTTGCTGCAGATGCATCAAAATATGTCTTGATGGGGAAAATGGTTAATCATTTCCTATAAACAGATTATATTGACCCCATATTCAGCTGACCACTTTAAAAATTGTTCAATGTTTGCAATTTCTCCTTTTTTAGCAAAGTTTTCAAAATAACCCTATCAAATTTCTTGAATGTAAACGTTGGATTTTTCTGATTACGAATCTTTTAAAAAATCTGAATAAATGTGTAAATAAGATTTAGGTGTAATGTAGATTTTGTAGATACATGTATTTTGGATAAAGATGTTAAGAACATAGTATGCAGGAGAATTTATTGTTTCAGATAAAGTCTTGTTTATCCTTTCCCAATTACAATTTATTGTTTCAGATAAAGTCTTGTTAATCCTTTCCCAATTACAACAAATCTGCAGCAGACGACTTTGAAAACATCTGGGTAAAAACAAGGAAAATCTCTATAAATGACAAGTGTATTTAATGACACAGGTTGAAAACACTTTTTGTCACAATGTTTTCAGAAGTCATCTACTGCAGGGGTGTCAGAAAGCGTCTGTATGTGGGAAAGGTTTAATAGGGCTCAACACTACAACCTCTTCATTTCAGAATGTAATTGATATGTTTGCACAAACATTTGAAGAGGAAAATCCAAGACCAAAAACAAGATACAAAAAGAGAGTTACAACATCTTTTAAGGTAAATGTTCAAACCTTCATATTTAACACATACCCATTTTCAGGCACTTTCTGATGCCTCTGTAGCAGACAGCTTTTGAAAACTAATTGACAAAAGAAATTGCTAAAAAAGAAATAGCGGGATTACAATTTGGGATCATCCTATACACTTGGCACAAGAACTGGTTGAGTATTCAGGAAACGGACAACGAAAATAACTAGTATTAACCCTTTCCCACATACATATATCCCTCTACACTAGACAACATTTAAAAATATTGAAAAAGATTATGAGCATTTTCTCTTTTTACCACAACATTTTCAACTCTATTCAATGATTATACATGTACTTCATTTATAGAGGTTTAGCACATTTTTACCCTGATGTTTTCGAAATCATCTGCTACAGATTTGTCCTTCATTTAATTGTGAATCCAAATTATTGATTGTAACTTTTCTATGCTGATAAAACATGGTATCACACAAAAGGCTAACAAATATAAAATGTATTTTATGCCGAATAGAAAATACTTAATGATATAGATTAAAAACACTGTTTTCTTATACATTCATGCAATTCAATAGGCTCATACATTGACACCAAATCTGCAATTATGTTGACACGCACTTTCTTTCATATTACAAAATGTTTCGCAACAGAGGTTAACCTTTTCGCTGCCAAAGGCAATTAAAGGCTTTTGCAAACAATTCAGATTCAGGAAATACAGCTCGTCACGAGCATTGTGTCAAGCAACCTCTCCTGAAATCCGCAAAGTTTGCCACTTAGACATTAAATTTTACCAAATTTCCTGTTGGACGAAAAATGGCGTGGTCCAATTTGGAAGAGTCGTCTTTGAGAAATTTGGCATTGAAAGAGTGAATGATCTATTTATAGGCTGGGGAGGGTGAGGAGTCCTTGGATGTTACTAAACATGGTGTTGAAGATGAACATATCAAACGACATGAGACCTCAGGTACATGTATATGCCTTTTTATCACTTTCTCTTGATATGCTAAATGTTTTATCCATTTTCAACATAAAGATGCTTTCTAATGCTTCTACAGCAGACAACTTTTGAAAACATTTTTACAAAAGCAGTATTTCTCATAATGAGAAATTTTCGGTTGACCAAAAATGTATTCAACTCTATTCAATAATTTATAATTTTATTTACAAAGATTGTCTGTATTATATCCAAAACTTTTTCTATTTCCTCTGCTGCGGATTTGTTGGGAAATTATTAAATGAATTCTTTAGAGCTGTATATTAATTACGCTAACTTACCTACTGTGCAGAGGCGTCTGAAAGAGTCTATATGTGGGAAAGGGTTAAACATTGGAATATTGACATACACTTGATTGGATGTGGCAAACTTAGTATGTTTCCAATCAAATTGCAGAGCAAGAGTTTTGATTTATAAGAAGCTGTCAGCCAAGGGTAATTATTGGAATGTAATAAATTAATCACCCTTGGCTGGCTGGCAAAGATGATGTCTCCATTGCATTTTTTTTCAAAATATTCTTCTATGAAAATAACCCCATAACTTTACTGTATTAGATAAATATAATAATAAGGGTTTATTACCTGATATTTATACATAGAAGCATGTGGCTTCAATTGATAATCTGTTGACTCTGTCCCTTATGCAACACATCTGCAACAGATGAGTTTGTGGGAAAGAGTTAAAAATAGAAGGAAACAAATCAGATAAGAATTACAACAGTAAGAAGTATTATACCATCATCTCACAGTCATAATTACTCATAAACAGTGTATTGATGTTGACATGATATTTCTTACATGTATGTTATGATATTCCTTCATGTACCCGGTATGTTATAATATTTCTTTCATGTATGTTATGATATTCCTTACATGTATGTTATAATATTTCTTTCATGTATGTTATGAAATTCCTTACATGTATGTTATAATATTTCTTACATGTATGCTATGATATTATTTACATGTATGTTATATATTTCTTTCATGTATGTTATGATATTTCTTACATGTATGTTATGATATTTCTTACATGTATGCTGTGATATTATTTACATGTATGTTATGATATTTCTTACATGTATGCTGTGATATTTCTTACATGTATGCTGTAATATTATTTACATGTATGTTATGATATTTCTTACATGTATGCTGTGATATTTCTTACATGTATGCTGTGATATTTCTTACATCTATGTTTTGATATTTCTTACTTGTATGCTTTGATATTTCTTACAGTGTTGAACGTTAAGACATGTGTAAGTAAAGACATGTCTCCTCAAGCCATGGTGAAGGAAAATGTACTGATGAAGGTATGTGTTCATGGCATTTATACATTTGAGCAGTGCTTTAGGAAGACATTAGGAATACATTATAGTATTTATAAAACGCCTGCAAATCTATGCTACATTTTGTATTTTCAAACTGCTTGTCTGATAGTTTTTAGCTCCTCTGTTTTTCGAAAAAAGCCTGGGTATTGTGATACCCTTGGAGTTGTCATCAGTGCCTGTGTCATCACAAAACTTTAATCTTACCTCATTACTCAAAAGACGTTAAACATTTTCATATGAAACTTGGTACACATGTTCCTAGGAACAATATGCATGTCTATACCAAGTCACATAACTCTGGCTTTAATAATTATACACTAATCCTCCTTTTTTAAGTTAGAAAAAAACAGACGAGCATTGGCATTTGCTCTACAGCACTCTTGTTTTTAAATTTCTGAAACTTATTTTAGGACAGTGCAGCAGCAGACTACACTGCACAAGTGCCATAAGATTTGGTTTTTCTGGAGCCAGCTAATTGTTCTGAATAATTCCTTGAGAGGTTCAAGTCCCTACAAGATTATTAACTCTTTCCTGCATGGAGACACTTCTGCAACAGAAACATTTGAACAAACTCCATTCAAACAAAATATAAATCTTCAGTACTACCTTTTCCTTCATACAACTAATCAGCAGCAGACGACTGTTAACCCTTTCCCTCATATGACAATTCTGCAGCAGACGACTTTGAACATATTTTGTCAACTAATGGAAAATCTCTATAATTGAATGGATAACCTATGACTAAAAGTGGAAAACATTGTGACAAAAGGAGAAATTGCACGTTTTGTGCAATTTCTTCTTTTGTTACTATGTTTTCAAAAAGGCGTCAGAAAGCGTTTATATGAGGGAAAGGGTTAAAACATATAGACAAAAATGTTGAAGACCTCTATTAGTGAAAGTATAAACTTCTTGAATGGAGTTGTTAACTTTTTTTGTTTATCATTTTAGTACATGTTGGACTGTAGATTTGATGAGATGTGGCAAGAATATCTGATAGACCTAGCAGGTGGGGACATATTTCCCCCAAACCCTTATCCTCGACTCATATCCTCAGTCAGGAAATGCGCGCAAAGGTTTGTTTCTTTTAATAGTGTTTTATGCCACTTTCAACTGTATTTCAATTATATCACTGCGCTTCCTGTCATCATATCATTGCCAAAGATGGTGGTGGCTTACCAGATGCATAATTTTGTCCTGAAGTTAAATGGAGAGATTTACATTTTGCTAGGGGGATTGGGGTTCCTTATAGGGAGATTTGGTAATTTTGGTAGGGGCATAGGGGTCATGAATAGGGTGATTTAGAAGTTTTGGTAGGGAGATTGGTGTCCTAGTAGGGAGATTTGGTAATTTTTGTAAGGGGATAGAGGTCATGAATAGGGTGATTTAGAAGTTTTGGTAGGGAGATTGCGGTTCTAAGTAGGGTGATTTGGACATTTTTGTAGGGAGATTGAGGTTCTATATAGGTTGTTTTGGAAATTTTGGTAAGGGGATTGAGGTTCTAAATAGGTTGTTTTGGAAATTCTGGTAAGGGGATTGGGGTCCTAAATAGTCTTTTTTGGAAATTTTGGTAAGGTGATTGGGGTCCTAAATAGGTTGTTTTGGACATTTTGGTAAGGGGATTGGGGTTCTAAATAGGTTGTTTTGGACATTTTGGTAAGGGGATTGGGGTCCTAAATAAGTTGTTTTGGAAATTTTGGTAAGGGGATTGAGGTTCTAAATAGGTTGTTTTGGAAATTTTGGTAAGGGGATTAGGGTCCGAAATAGGTTGTTTTGGAAATTTTGGTAAGGGGATTGGTGTCTTTAATAGGTTGTTTTGCAAATTTTGGTAAGGGGTTTGTGGTTCTAAATATGGTGATTTGGATATTTTGGTAGGGAGATTGGGGTCCTGAGTAGGGTGATTTGGACATTTATGTACCGAGATTGGGGTCCTAAATAGGGATATTTGGATATTTTTGTAGGGAGGTTGGGGTTCTAAATAGGGTGATTTGGCCGTTTTGGTAGGGAGATTGGGGTCCCTAATAGGTAGATTTTGAACATTTATGTAGGGAGAAAGGGGTTCTAAAAAGGGTAATTTTGACGTTTTGGTAGTGAGATTGGGGTCCCAAATAGGGTGATTTGGACGTTTTGTTGGGGTGATAGGGTTCCTAAAAAGGGTGATTTGGACGTTTTGGTAGTTAGATTGGGGTCCCAAATAGGGGGATGTAGACATTTTGGTAGGGAGATAGGGGTCCTAAATAGGGTGATTTGGACGTTTTTATGCGGAGATTGGGGTTCTAAATATTCTGTCCTTCTCACTGGGACTTATTGTTAGGAAAAACATATGTTATTTCCAACGCTCTTGTTGTATTACATACTATCATTTAACCCTTTCCCACATAGAGACACTTTTTGATGCCTGTGCAGCAGGGGGCTTTTAACACCATATTGCGGCAAAATGAATTTCTTTTCATAATGAGCAATTTCTCCATTATAATGTTTTCAACTTTTTTCAATTAATAAACTTTGATTTTTTAAAAAAATCTGTATTATTGCTTATATATATTATTTAAAGATGTCTGCTGCAGATTTTTTGTATGTGTGAAAGGGTTGATATACAGGTCCAATGTGATGGATCAATATATTGGAATTGGCATTTTTTTCAGAATGGACCTGTTTTACGAGAAAGCGTCAGTTATCACAGAGAAGATGTTCAACCTAGAAGCAAAGATCGAGGATCCTGAGAACTTTGTCTATCATATCCCTGGTATTGAAGCTCATGGTAAGTGTCTTACTTTCAATGTACATAATTCTTAATTCCAAGAAAATTTAACCCTTTCTCAAATACAGACGTGTTCTGACGCCTATTCAAAAGACAACATCGGAAAACATTGTGGCAAAAGGAGAAATTGCTCATAATGAACAATATCCCCGTTTGTCACAATGTTTTCAACTTTGTTTGATAATAGTTCTTTCATTAATATAGAGATTCCATATTTTGACTGAAAGTCTTTAAAGTCGTCTGCTACAGATTTGTTGTATGTGGGAAAGGTTAAACTTCCCCATATGCAGATGCATTTTGATACATTTACATCAGAAGACTTCAGAAAACGGGTTTGCAAAAGGTGAATTGCTCATGATGAATGAACAACAACTTCTCCTTTTGGCTCAATATTTTCAACTCTTTACAATGACTACATGTATATATTTGCCTTGGTGTTTTCATAGTTGTTTATTGCAGATTTTTGTATGTGGGAAAGGGTTGAATAATAACATTGTTTTAAACTCTTCCGAAGTGAACAGGTTAGTATGCATTAAAAGCTTGATTTTGACAGAGTGATTATTAGAAGCAGAGAATTTGCTCAATATGTACCATTTTTCCATTTCCCACATTTAATCACAATTTCTCCTTTTCACAATGTTTTCAAATCTAGTCAATAATTGTATGTTTATTTATAGTTTTATGTACCATATTTATTTCCAAGAATATTGTCTGCTGCAGATTTGTTGTGTTTGAGATAGGTTTTTTCTTTTTAAGGTTGTGTGACAGCTCTGATGATGTTAGATACAGGCACCTATCTGCCCCTCTCACAATTGATATCAAGTTTTCAACAGAAGACCTACATACAAAAAAAAGGATCCTACCGCGTGGGTATCTGTATGGCCCTTAATGGCCCTGGTATATGGTACGGTAGGATGCAGCCCTACCTCAATGAGATAGAGCTACATGAACATTACTATATACAAGGTCCGTCTGGATGCCAGGGGGAAGCTATACAACTTTGTGCTGTGATGGGTAAGTGGATGATAACATAACACTTATTAAAACAAATTGTTTCAAGAAGCTTGAAGTTGTTTAAATCTTTTTCCTTTATGTTCTGATGACTTTTGACACATCTGCTCGTCAACAGACAACTTTTGGAATTAATTTTGGGAAAATGCTGTTACTCTTGCAGTTTTCTAAGTTGCCGTCTCAAAAGCTGCTTCATAAGGTTAATCTTGTTAAGAATGAAAGAAGTAGACGCTACTCACCTGCATGTGTTTCTGTAGACTTTAAAAGATCTTTAATGAGGCAAACCCTTCAACCCTTTGTAGACTTATGATGAGTTATTCTTCCTTTACCCACAATGTTCTCTGTACTTTCAACACTACGCCACTTGCAGACTTATGTTGATGCATCTGCAGCCAAACATATTGTGACAAAAGGAGAAGATGCTCATCATAAGTAATCACTTTTACTTCTTCTGATGATCATTCATTTTTTCGACTTAATTTGTGATCAACATTGTTTAATTTTCAGGGATTCAATTCAATCATGAAAAACTTACAATAACAATGGCCAGATAAATAATGATTGTATTATAATTCCCTACTTATACAGATAGATAATGAAAATAGAACAACTAGGAACATAACTTAAGCTTTCCTATGTTATGTTCCAGAAGACAACCTCATGATAGACACGATTACCAAGGTCAGACTTGGAACACTTACAACAACAATACAATCATTATTTATTTGTAAATAGAGGCTAAATAAATAATGATTGTATCGTAATAACATAGTTATACATGTACATACAGATAAGGAAAGAAGAACATAACTAGGAACATTACTTTATCTTTTCTGTTTTATGTTACAGTATACAACCACATGATGAACATGATTACCAATTCAAACTTGCAACACTTACAATTACTATACAATAATTATGTATTTGTAAATTGAGGCCAAATAAATAATTATTGTATTGTAGTTACATACTTAAACATATAGGTAATGAAAATTATTCTAGCTTTCCTATCTTTTGTTCTAGTACACAACCACCTGATAGACATGATTTCCAAGTCCCCATGGCCCGTGATGGGCGTGTACTTTGGTTCCCCGTCCCCAGACCACTGGACAAAAGATGACATTCTGACCAAGAAAAAAGGATTCCTTACACAGTTTGCTACAATAGCTGCCATGAAACAACCCATCTATTCTAAGGTGTGTCTTTAAAGTGGCATCAGAAAGCCAACATATGTGGGAAAGTACCCTCCATACTTGGGACTCAGGATTGCTGGATTAGCATTAGGACTGACTAGCTGGTGTCTGGATAAATAGACCCTTAGAACTGGTATCTTTACCAGGAAATGCCATGATATAACGGAACAATTATTGAAAGCGACTTAAAACTTGTATGAATTTTTAGCTAGATCACCTAACACAATCGAGCATTATCACCCCTTGACAGGTGTATATTGTGCAATTCTGGCACTCTTTTTAGCTCACCAGAGCACATAGTGCTCAAGGTGAGTTATTGTGATCGCCTTTTGTCCGTCGTCCGTCGTTCGTCGTTCGTCGTCCGTCGTCAACATTTGCTTGTTACTACACTAGAGGCAACATTTTGCATCCAATCTTTATAAAAGTTTATCAGAACATATATCTCGATCAACTCTAGGCCAAGTTCGAAACTGGGTCATGTGGGGTCAAAAGCTAGGTCACTAGGTCAAATTTAAGGAAAATCTTGTTAACACTCCTGAAGCCGCATTTTTAGGTTGAGCATGTTGACACTTTGTCAGAATGTTTGTCTTAGTAATATCTAGGCCAAGTTCGAAAATAGGTCATGTCGGGTCAAAAGCTAGGTCACTAGGTCAAATTTAAGGAAAATCTTGTTAACACTCCTGAAGCCGCATTTTTGGCTTGAGCATGTTGACACTTTGTCAGAATGTTTGTCTTAGTGATATCTAGGCCAAGTTCGAAAAAAGCTAGGTCACTAGGTCAAATTTAAGGAAAATCTTGTTAGCACTCTGGAAGCCACATTTTAAACTTGACCATGTTGAAACTTTGTCGGAAAGTTTGTCTTTTGACATCTAGGCCAAGTTCGAATATGGGTCATGTCCGGTCAAAAACTAGGTCACTAGGCCAAATTTAAGGGAAATCTTGTTAACACTCTTGAAGCCGCATTTTAAACTTGAGCATGTTGAAACTTTATCAGAAAGTTTGTCCTGATGATATCTAGGCCAAGTTCGAATATGGGTCATGTCATGTCAAAAACTAGGTCACTAGACCAAATTTAAGGGAAATCTTGTTAACACTCTGGAAGCCACATGTTTGGCTTGAGCATGAGAGAGTTATGTCTAAAATAGCCCATTCTCAGGTGAGCGATTCCAGGGCCTCATGGCCCTCTTGTTTATATTCAGCTGCAGAGGTTTTCAAATAGTCTCTTATCAGAAAATGGATTGATTTACCTAGCATAACATTATTGGAGGGTAATATAATGTATTTATTGTATACTTTGATATTGTTCCTTCTATTTTCCATTTGGTAAAAGGATTTAATATCAGTTGATATTGCACAGGTTGATATTGCACTCAGATCTTTTTCACGTAATGCTAAGGACGGAACTATTTCCATACACTAATGTTACAAAGCGCTCTCATCCAACCTTTCATGATTTAGAGACCAGCTAACTTCTACTTCTACTTTGTTACTGTCAGGGCTTAGTGCATCGCAGACAAGTGAAGCCATCAACATGGTTAAAACAACTACATGTAATTAGGCATATTTACAAATATAAATGAATTAAAAAACATCTGTGTTGTTTAGGCTGTGTATCAATGTAGACGGGACTTGAATCAGTTTACAGATGTGATCTGCGCAAGGTTCGACTCTCTGATAGTCCTAGGAAAAAGCTGTTCTTATACGGTTCATAGTACATTGTTTGGTACATCTTTTATAGATGACACGTAGTGAAATATTGATAGACATACACAAAACCCAATCTGGTCTATTTATAGCACTAGCTGCGCTTGTAAATAACTACGTCGTTTCTGACGTAATAATGTGACGTGCTACATCAATAATATTGGTTGATTGTTGTTTTGATTGTCGTTGACAATCTATTATAAGTATATCAACAAATAAAGAGGGATTCATAACTGCTAGGATGAATAAGCAAATGATTGTTTTAAAGGTAGGTCTTCAGATTTGTTTTGTTATCCTCGATGTGAAGTTTATCAACGCAGTAGCCTTTATATGTATATAAAAGATGTGTGTTCGCTTTACTGAATATACTGCAAGGTCAAAAGGCCCTTTTAAAGGGGCATCTAAATCGTAATAAAAAAACAAATATCCAGGCTTAAATACAAGAATAAGAGAATACACAAGTTCTTAATGGAAAACACTGTTAGAAAAGGCGTTACACATGTTATCGACGATTCACATTTCGAGTCGACAACAATGGCGGTTCGTAAATTATGTTTTTCACAACCTTAGCAACCATCGTAAAGGAGAGAATAATTGCGCGATGGACAAAAAAAAGACAAATTTTGAATAGCCAATATCAAATTATACAATAAAAAGGTTATTGCATGATTATGGGAATCTATTGTGTTGGGACTCGTTCCTTCGGCGGAGTTCTGCCCTCGCAAGCTCGGGCAACTCAGCCGAAGGAACTCGTCCAACACAATATTTTCCCATATTGATGCAATAACCTATAATATTTTATTTCTGTTTGTTTCAGGCTTATGTTACAATAGAGTCCTGGAGATATGTGACATTGGTTAAGCATTTTAAACTTCACTTTCTGGAGGAAGGGGTGGAGTAAGTTAATCTGAACCTTTTAAAGTTCAATTCTATTGGATTTGACAGTAAAACATGTATACATGTATTTGTTTTTGTCAATGCTTATTGTCAGAGTTTAAGCAGACATCTTATGAAAACATCGTGACAAAAGAAGAAATTGCTCAAAATGAGCAATTTTCCCTTTTGTCACATGATTTTCAACTATTTTCAGTATATACCCTCATTATAGGGATTTTCTTTATTTGTTTCCACATGTTTCCAAAGTTGTCTGCTGCAGATTTGTTGTAAGTGGAAATGGGTTAAGAGAGATACTTTAACAGCTTCCTTGAATTCAACATATCTGGCGCAGCGGCAACTTTCAAAATATCAAGGTTAAGTCTCTATAATTGAAAGTATGAGCATTGAATAAGAAAACATTGAGGCAAAAGAAATTATTTATTATGAGCATTTATCCTTTGTCCTCAATGTGTTTCAAAGGTTGTCTTCTGCAGATATGGCAAAATGTGGGAAAGAGTGTAAAGAACCCATTTGATATGCAAATTTCAATTCAAATGAAAAATATCACCCAAAAATACAAGAATATCTATATCTACTCTTCTTTCTTTCAACATTAAGTTCAACATAAAGTTCAACATAAAGTTTTTACCTAGAAGACATATAAAATTGGTCACAATGATATTGTCAAATGTCCATAAGAAAATAATTTTGGAGTTTTCCCCCTATATGCTTTTTTTTTTATGTCGTGCCATTTTCTCACTTTTAAAAAAAATCTAACTTTTGCAGGCAACAAGTGTTCTGTTGAACACACTTGTTTTAACCCTTTCCCTCATATGACAATTTTGCAGCAGACGACTTTGAACTCATTTTGTCAAAAAATTAAAAATCTCTATTATTGAGTGGATAAGCTATGACTAAAAGTGGAAAACATTGTGGCAAAAAGGAGAAATTGCACGTTTTGAGCAATTTCTTCTTTTGTCACTATGTTTTCAAAAAGCTGTCTGCTGCAGAGGCATCAGAAAGCGTCTATATGAGGGAAAGGGTTAACTTTTATGTTTTTGTTATGTTTCAGGCCAGAGCTGTTCTATCCAGATGATCCATCATCATTTTACAAATCTGTCTTTTTATCTAAAGATAGGGTAAGCAGAACACTTAACCTTTTGACCTTTTGCCTCAAACAGAGGCTTTCTGACACCTCTGCAGCAGACAACTGTTAAAAGACAGTGTGGCAAAATGAGGGATTTTCTACTTTTGCCACAATGTTTTAAATTCTTTTCAATAATTATATTTTGATTTAGATAGATTTTTCTTATTTTGCCTTGATGTTTTCAATGCTGTAGATTTTTTGGATTTCGGGGAGAGTAATCTCTTTAGTTGACCCTCTTCCACACAAAAGAAATCTGCAGCAGATGACTTTGAAAACATCTAAACAAAAAGGATAGAAAATCTCTATAAATGAAAAAAAAAAAAAAAAAAAAAAAAAATAGATTGGAAATCAAAGTACCAAAGTAACAGACATAAAAGAAAATGAGCTGCCACATCTGGTGCTCTAAGGTCTGAATGTATTGGCGTACAGTCAAAGACTCATGTGAGGCTGTGTATATGCATGCACTCACCATAATATTCACAGTGTGCATGTTTGCTATATAAACATACACAAATATTCTGACCAAAAAAGGAATCAATATAACTTTAGATGATACCAAACTGGATAGTCAAAAAGACCCTCAGATCACAAGATGCAGGTAATATAAATGTATATATGTAAATATTATTAGAAATGTGTTTTTATGCCCCCCCGGAATCTCGGAATCTCCGATTCGGGGGGCATATAGTTTTTGGTCTGTCTGTCTGTCTGCACGTTGGTCTGCACGTCTGTCTGTCTGTCTGCACAAAAAAAACTTTAACCTTGACCACTACTTTTGAACCATAACAGGTACGGCTACCATATTTCACATGTGTATTTCTTGTGACATGACCTTTCTGTCAGTACCAAAATTTTTGACCTTGCGACCTTGACCTGTGACCTAGATGTAGTTTTTGGCCTGTCTGCACGAAAAAAACTTTAACCTTGACCACTACTTTTGAACCATAACAGGTACGGCTACCATATTTCACATGTGTATTCCTTGTGACATTACCTTTCTGTCAGTACCAAAATGTTTGACCTTGCGACCTTGACCGTTGACCTAGATGTTGCCATTCTCAAAAAAAACTTTAACCTTGGCCATTACTTTTGAACCATAACAGGTACGGCTACCATATTTCACATGTGTATTCCTTGTGACAAGACCTTTCTGTCAGTACCAACATTTTTGACCTTGACCTTTGACCTAGATGTTGCCATTCTCGAAAAAAACTTTAACCTTGGCCATTACTTTTGAACCATAACAGATACGGCTACCATATTTCACATGTGTATTCCTTGTGACATGACCTTTCTGTCAGTACCAACATTTTTGACATTGCGACCTTGACCTTTGACCTAGATGTAGTTTTTGGCCTGTCTGCACGAAAAAAACTTTAACCTTGACCACTACTTTTGAACCATAACAGGTACGGCTACCATATTTCACATGTGTATTCCTTGTGACATTACCTTTCTGTCAGTACCAAAATGTTTGACCTTGCGACCTTGACCTTTGACCTAGATGTTGCCATTCTCAAAAAAAACTTTAACCTTGGCCATTACTTTTGAACCATAACAGGTACGGCTACCATATTTCACATGTGTATTCCTTGTGACATGACCTTTCTGTCAGTACCAACATTTTTGACCTTGACCTTTGACCTAGATGTTGCCATTCTCGAAAAAAACTTTAACCTTGGCCATTACTTTTGAACCATAACAGATACGGCTACCATATTTCACATGTGTATTCCTTGTGACATGACCTTTCTGTCAGTACCAACATTTTTGACATTGCGACCTTGACCTTTGACCTAGATGTAGTTTTTGGCCTGTCTGCACGAAAAAAACTTTAACCTTGACCACTACTTTTGAACCATAACAGGTACGGCTACCATATTTCACATGTGTATTCCTTGTGACATTACCTTTCTGTCAGTACCAAAATGTTTGACCTTGCGACCTTGACCTTTGACCTAGATGTTGCCATTCTCGAAAAAAACTTTAACCTTGGCCATTACTTTTGAACCATAACAGGTACAGCTACCATATTACACATGTGTATTCCTTGTGACATGACCTTTCTGTCAGTACCAACATTTTTGACCTTGCGACCTTGACCTTTGACCTAGATGTTGCCATTCTCGAAAAAAACTTTAACCTTGACCACTTCTTTTGAACCATAACAGGTACGGCTACCATATTTCACATGTGTATTCCTTGTGACATGACCTTTCTGTCAGTACCAACAATTGGGGGGCATCAGTGTTTCACAAACACATCTTGTTTTTACATGTATTACGTTTTGAAATATTGGAAACAGAACATTTTAGTATTACTTGTATTTGCAGAGATCTATTTAGCCCTTTCCTGTATTTAAAACAAATTGATTTTGAGAACATCTAGGCAAAAATATAGAAAATCTCTATCAATAAAAGTTTGATTATTCTATAGGCTTGAAAACATTGTGGCAAAACTCATTTGCTGCAGAAGTGTCAAAATGCATCTGCATGTTGGACGGAGTAAATGACCTATGGAAAAGATTTGTTTAAGTTGATTTTTAAAGCTAAATTGATGTATAGAATATTTTTTATGATTTACAGGCTGCCTTTCACTACCAGAATTACGGCCCACCTCAGGGGGGAGATCCAATGAGCATGGCTAATGTACGATCACTGTGTGGTACCCTGGATAAGAAAATGTTCGAATCCGAGAGGAAAAGTGATTGGATGAATTTTTACAGGAATCTCCTGCTGCGAGATTTGATTTCACAGGTATCTTTGAATATTTAATTGTCTTAACAGCTTGCCCATTTGTGTTTTCAGAAGTTGAAATTGTACATGACATGCAATAAACAAGAGCAATTGATCCTTTTTGGCCGGATTGCTCTAGCAATTCCGGTCTATAGATTGGCGATGTCCGTCCGTCTGTCCGTCAACATTTTGGTTAAAGTTTCAGGTTGAGGCAAAATCTCAGCACTGGAAAGGGTTACAAACTTGAAACTTTGCCTGAAGGTAACCAGTAACAAGTTCTATTGATTTCTATGGTTACTTTGACCTTGACCTTGGTTTGTCAATTTTCAAGGTCAAATTGCCGACAATCCGGCCTTACTGTCTTCAGCAGTTTCTTGTTTCCATAAATGTTATCAAAAGTTCTAGATAAAATCATTATTTGACACTCTAACCCTAAGTTATTGGTACTTAAAAAATTCAGCTCAGAGAACTTATACCTTTGAGAACCTACAACATATTGTTTTGTTAGATAATGAGACAAATATTCAGAAGAAAGTACCTTAATACTCCCCCTTCATATAGTTCCATTAATTGGATCAATTGGTGAAGATAAAAACATTTTCAACAGTATTTCATTTATGTCACTGTGGCCATTTCACCTGACATGTTTTTCATTGCTTTCTCACACCAGTACTCCAAACAACATTTTTCCTAGGAAACTGACCACCTTCCTACATAGACGATTCAGCCAAGTGACAGAAGTAAAATAAATCTAGTCACAATGAATTTTATCAATTATCAGAAAGAATGAATGTTTGAGCAGGGATTTGAACTCACAACCCCTGGAATGATAGCTGTTAGTGATCTATCGCGGCTCGACCCCTTTATATAGACCTATGTTCTTGCATATAACTTCAGGATCAGAGTCATATTGCAGACTGTTGGAGAATGTTACATTGTATGGCTGGACAAGTAGAATATGTTACAAGTTGGTATTTATTTACATTATGATTTAAATAACATGACTCTTTAAAAGATAACATAACAAACCAGTGTTTTAACTGGATCCGCTTTAAAACGGAGAGTTTTATAGAGGAGTGCCAGTGTATATTATTTTACCTTGCAAACATAAAACATACAAAATATAACATATCAAACAGGGCAGTATGTCATTGTTACTTAGAAATATAACATAATATTTTATATTATTACAATCTCATTGAAGCCAAAACAAAATACTTTGCTGCGCGTATATTGGATCAGAAAAGTCACACATAAAAAGTTGTCTTGAATCTATTTTCTGTTCAATGAAATCACATGATTCAGCCAATGCTCGGTTCTCCTATCAAAATGGTTATTATACCATTGTGACACTTGGCCATCACAGCATTTCTATCTCATTTATGTTTATGGGTTATCTCCCCTATTGGTACCTTACAATTTTGTAGCTGAAAATTTGATTGAATGACGCAAATGTCAATCTGAGAAGACCTGTAATAGGCAGTCATCATATCCTTAGGAATTTTTGCTATTGGTCAGGTCTGGTTTCTAATGATAATGCTTGTTTATGTATATTGTATATAGGTATGATGGAAGTTTTACAGGACTTGGTTATCACATGTTTGCAATCTGGTGACCCATTAAACAAACAAAGTCGACAGGGCTCTCGTCAGAGTACATCCAACAAGAAAAAGGTACTGTTGTACTTGGTTATCACATGTTTAGTTATACGCCTATGTGTTGTAGTGGTAGAGAGTCCACCTCAGGTTAAGGAGGTTGCAGTTTTTGATTCCAAGCTGGGTAATACCAAAAACGGTACATGTAATAATAGCTTTTCCTGCATAGCGCTCATGATTGTTAGGTTAGCATAACAACTAACTTGCTAATGTCTGGATAAATGAATCATTAGTACTGGTAAATTACCAAGGAAGGGGTGATATAACCGAGACATTGGTAAAAGCAGTGTAAAACACCATACATACAAACAGTCTTAAGTTCTGAAGAAAGAAAAGAATAGGTGGATAAGGATCTATGTGAATTTTTTTTTTAGAAAAAGTAGAAATGTTGGAAAACGAAATAATGCAGATTATTCTTTATCTTGAACTGTTTTTAACCCTTCCCAATATACAAACAATCTGAAGCAGATCACTTCCAAATCATCTTTGCAAAAATATGGAATATCTCTATAAATGAAATTATCGTTATTGCATTGTATTGAACAAGGAGCAAAAGAAGCATGATGACCAATTTCTCTTGTTTGCCACAATGTTTTCAAAAGTTGTCTGCTGCAGATGTATCAGAATGGCATTCTATTTAGGAAACAGTCAACAAAGTCACACTCAAATTTCTTAGTGAACAATTATGTCCACAATAAGGCTGTAAAAGTGTTGAATCTGATCACTACTAACACAAATTTAGAGAACATGAGGGTCTTTTCATGATATGGTTCAAATAATGTTGCACTGAATTAACATTATCCTACATATACATCTTAGTAAAAAAAAATATGGCTAATCAATATCAATGAAAATATATTTATTCATCATAGTTTTTAACCCTTTCCCACTTATAGACACGTTTTGACGCATCTGCAGCAGACGACTATTCAATGTTGTCATCTGCAAAACAATTGTATGTGGGAAAGGGTTAAACTACTATGGCACAATGTTTTCAGAAGGTGTCTACTGCAGATGCATCTTATGTATCAGGTTGTGGATAATCGTTGATCTTCTCTTTTGTTTCCTAAGAATCCAGTCGAAGAGAGCATACTCACGAAGATGGTGATAGCCTTCTATCAAAAACTGATGTATGTCTGTGAGGCCCGACTGACTATGGCAGCCAAATCACTGACCGATTTCATAGAGAACAAACTTAAATCAGCCCTTGAGTTTGATCCTGAATCCGGGCAGCCTTACCTTGCCATTGAAGATCAGGTGAGAAATGTGTTTCAATAATAGTATTACGAGAAGTGCCCTGGGAAAATCAGCATTTGGCTATCAATCCAGGGGTTGCACGTTCAAACCTGGCTTGGCAATTCCTTCCCTTCGACCCTTAACAAAAGTCAATGTGACTAGCATCATTCATCTTCTTTTAATGGGTTTAGTAGTCATTGTAGATATCCAGTTACCTTGGAAGAACATTGTGTGGAGTAAAGATGCGAGATAACCAGTAAACACAAGTTATGTGAATTGACCAGTAAACACAAGTTATGTGAATTGACAAGTAAACACAAGTTAGGTGAACTGGCCAGTAAACACAAGTTAGGTGAACTGACCAGAAAACACAAGTTATGTGAATTGACCAGTAAACAAAAGTTAGGTGAACTGGCCAGTAAACACAAATTAGGTGAAATGACCAGTAAACACAAGTTAGGTGAACTGACCAATAAACACAAGTTAAGTGAACTAACCAGAAAACACAAGTTAGGTGAACTGACCAGTAAACACAAGTTAGGTGAACTGACCAGTAAACACAAGTTAAGTGAACTGACCAGTAAACACAAGTTAGGTGATCTGACCAGTAAACACAAGTTAAGTGAACTGACCAGTAAACACAAGTTAGGTGAACTGACCAGTAAACACAAATTAGGTGAACTGACCAGTAAACACAAGTTAGGTGAACTGACCAGTAAACACAAGTTAAGTGAACTGAAAAGTAAACACAAGTTAGGTGAACTGGCTAACTTTAAATCCTGATCTGTAATGATTTTGGTTTATCATGGACATTTTATGATGGATGATACAGTTCTTATTTACTTTTGAACTTTTGATACAGAGATTTTATCCCAAGGAATAATAAAATATGTATAACAAATAAATGTATCATTAAATTAAATTAATGTCCTTTCATGAAGCTGGTATACTATTTGATAAAAGTAGCTGTTTAAACAATGTTTTCATGTTGCAAATATAATTTCCATAACAAAAATGGTGATGTTTAAGTGTTATATATGACATAATTTTTGACATTTCATGTTGGCAACTGATATCATCTCATGGGCGATCTTTCCTATTGTATGTGAAATATTTAATTTCTTATCTCGGTATAATACTATAAATATTTGTAATATATGTAATATGATTATTTAACTCTTTTCCAGACAATTTTTAGACTGGAAGAAATGAAGAGCATTATGAAGATATTTCAAGACACACTAAGTGGTGATGTTAAGAATGTTTTACAAAATGTCACACTCAACTATCGACCCCCGAGACGATACAGTCCCCAGGGTGATAGCAAGCTGCCCCTGTCATCCGCCAGAAATAAAGGTCATTACAGGTCAAGGTAAATATTGTAACAAATTCCTTCATTTTCTTTACTATTTTTGATGGATATAAAATATTTAATATGAATTTTGTTGCATATCTTTAATAAAAATGAAGAAATGTTTTATTAAGCAGGGTGACATATGTGAATGACTTTTCCATGGTCTGTCTGTTTGTCATACTATCATTTACAGACTTATTGACACGCAACACATGTTTTCTTTCCAACACTCTTGTCGTGTCATACCCAAGACTTTAAATATGGTCGTAATGCGTTTCCCTTACTGAGGAAACATTGTGATATAACTAAAAAAGTGTTGAAAGTGGCATAAAATACTATACAATCAAGCCTTTTATGAACTGATTAAAGAGTTTACTCCTTACATTTACTTGTTTAGCCATATTGAATATGTATAATGTGAATATGAGTTAATCCTTTCCCACATAGATTAAATCTTCACCCAATGATAAATTTGTCTGTGGAAAAATATTGAAAAATTAATAAAGGTATAATATAAGAATAGATTAGTTAACGTTGTTGGAAAAGGAGAATTTGCTTGTTCTGTGAAATTTCTTCTTAACCAACAAAGTTTTCAACAGTCATCTGTTGCAGACATCCAGAATCAAGACCAAAATGTGTTGATTTGAAGCATCTACACTATTCACAGTTACTTTGTTTTGTTTGGAAAACATTTAGACAAAAGGAGAATTTTTCCCATAATGAGATATTTTTCCGTTTGACAAAATGTTTTCAACTCTATGCAAGAGATAACCCTTTCCCTCATATAGACGCTTTCTGACGCCTCTGCAGCAGACGGCTTTTTGAAAACATAGTGACAAAAGAAGTAATTGCTCAAAACGAGCAGTTTTCCTTTTGCCACAATGTTTTCCACTTTTAGTCATAGATTATCCATTCAATTATAGAGATTTTCCATTTTTTGACAAAATGTGTTCAAAGTCGTCTGCTGCAGAATTGTTGTATGAGGGGAAGGGTTAAACATTTAGTTTTAGAGATTTGCCATAGTTAAGTCTTCATGTATTCAAAGTTATCTGCTGCAAATTTCTTGCATGTAGGGAAGAGTTTAAAAACTCTGAATGAAAATTGAAATCTGTGATCTTTGTTACTAATGTGTAGTTTTGTTTTTGCCTCCACAGGGGTCAGCTGTCCAGAGATCCGTATCTAGACTTGCCTGATACAGTGAGAACTTCCTCCCGACCAACGAGTGTCATGTCTAACATTCTCAATAATCCTGATCATTACAGGGGAAAACATACAAACAAAATGATCATGAAATAGAATGTAGAGAGATTTATATAATACAGTGAGAACTTCCTCCCGACCAACGAGTGTCATGTCTAACATTCTCAATAATCCTGATCATTACAGGGGAAAACATACAAACAAAATGATCATGAAATAGAGCGTAGCATGATTTATATAATACAGTGAGAACTTCCTCCCGAACAACAAGTGTCATGTCTAACATTCTGAATAATCCTGATCATTACAGGGGAAAAAATGCAAACAAAATGATCATGAAATAGAATCTAGCGAGATTTATATAATACAGTGAGAACTTCCTCCTGACCAATGAATGTCACGTCTAACATTCTGAACTATCCTCATACAGGGGCAAAAATTCAAACAAAATGATCATCATGAAGAGCAATTTGTCCTTTTCCCTCAATGTTTTCAAATGTTCTCTGCTTTGAAAGCATCCACTTCATTTCTGACCCTGGCATGTCAAAGGTCAGATTTTACTCTTTTTTTTCTCAGTAAAATTGACTTTTTAATTGCCAGGGTTAACCCTTTCCCACATGCAGATACATTTTGACCACTCTTCAGCTGGTGAATTATTCAACTCTTTTCAATAATTATACTTTGAGTTGTAGAGATTTTTTCATATTTTTGCCTAGATGATTTCAAAGTCATCTGCTGCAGTTTAGTTGAATGAGGAAATGGATTAAAAAAGGTTGTTTTGATTGATTGATTGGGGTTAAACGACGTTTTCAACATTGTTTCAGTCATATCACGGCAGCCAGTTCACCTACTCTTATGTTTCCTGGTTTTTTCACACCAGTACCCCCACACAACATACTCTAATAGCAACTGGCTGCTTTTCCACATAGACTGTTAGCACATTGGTGAGCTGGCTAGCGGCTTCACCTTTGGAGCTGGAGATAATGGGTTGGTTCCCAGTGAGGTCACATCGGAGACTTTAAAAATGCTAGAATGACTTTGTTCCTTTGCACTGTTGGTGAAATAGCATAACGACTGATGCATCAGTGTCGGGATAAAAAAAAAATTAGTACTGATATTGCTGGCGAATTACACTGAACACGCTGTTATATCACTTAAATATTGTTGAAAATGGTTTCAAACATCATCAAAGTTACTGACATATTGGTAAAACCATGCCTCAACATTTTAAATATCAAACCTTCTACTTTAGTTTATCTATATTCTAAAGCAAAAGGCAATCCATAATTGTACCCATAGTATTTAAGTTGCGTTCTCTGGTCAACTACGTATTTGAACTTTGAATATTTGTTTTCATAATGGTAATCATCCCCCCCCCCCCCCCCTTTTTTTTTTAATCAATGGACAATTTAATTGTCTTTCATTTTATTCAGTGATTTAACTATTGCTTTATCGAAGTGGAAACATGCTTGCAATTTGTGATATTGTTAAATATATGTATGTACCTTTGTTTCTACAATGGTCATATGTTTTTTCTTTCCGTCCATCATTATTTATTTATAGAATTGTTATGTAGCATAATACATCATATCACAACTTGTCCCTTAAGCGGCCATTTCACCAAGGATTGTTTTGATCCCGATAGTACGCGATCCTTTTTTTGGTCGATCGGCCGCATTTTTGCGAAAATAGTCTGGAACCTGCGAGCACTGTCGAGCACTACCCTATACCTTCGGGGGAAGATCTGGCGCGATCGCCTCAGTCCTCCTAGGGTCGGGTACCGAAAAATTGATCGGCTACTGTTTTTAAACATGTTGAAAAACAGCAGCCGATCAAAAACGTCGGCCCTTGGTCGTCCGAGTGTCCCCTGAAGGTCCCCTTGTCTCGCCCGCCCTCTGGAGCATTCGTATAGCATCTGCCGCTCTCTACCGAGGGTCGTGCCTCTGCCGTGTACTTGCGCATACTTTCGCATACTTGCGCCCCGGGAACGTGTCGATCGCGCGAGGAACGTCCGTGATTCGTCCCCCCGCCATTGTCCATTGGTCGGGACTCAATCGGGTCAAAACAGTGGACGATTGGAGGCGATTCAGGACGACAATCGGCCAATCAAAAAAATTGATTCATCGGGGACAATCTGGTCCAGATCGGGCCGATTGGAAAAAACAATCCTTGGTGAAATGGCCCTATTAGCCACATACAACAAACATTCAGCAATCTCTACTTTGAAAACATGCAGGATAAAGTATGTAGAATCGAAAAAAGAATTTATGATTATTGAATAGAGCTGAAAATGTTATGAGACAAAACAAAGTTGCTCATTATGATCAATTACTCCATTATCAAAGATGTTTTCAAAGTTCATTCGACATGCAAATGTATCAAAATGAATTTACACGTGGGAAAGTGTAAATTCATTATTACATTCATAGTTTATTCATCTACTCACGTTTTTGTTGTCAATCTAGATTTGTATTTTTATATTTATTATTTTTGCATTTAGAATGCATTAAAACGATTCTATTTATTGGTATAGTATTTTGTTCGTTGAAATTATTTGACCAGTTTTGTGAGAGGAATCGGCCGTTGCCAAATGGTAAACGTATAGGATTTGGAACAGGGCATCCCTGGTTCGATCCATGCTCAAGCCCCTCATGGTTGAGAGTCCGAGGGCAAGGTATATTTCCTAGTGGTCATGAATGAGTTAACTGTCGCCATGACATAACTGAAATACTGTTGAAAACAGAATAAAGCCCTAAATAAACAAATATTGACATATTTTATCTTTTACTCTTCTGATATGTCTATAATCGATTGAAAAAAATTAAACAAGAATTCCTATGTGAAGTCTGTCTTGACACGGAGAAACATAGGCATCCATAATGCTTTCACGTAGAGGTTGTGGGTTCGATCTCTGATGGGGTCATACCAAAGACTTTAAATCGTAGTAATGGCTTTCTGTCCTTGATGCTCAGCATTTCTGGTTTCGCTGGTGTCAGGATAAATGGACCAGTAGTACTGTTAGCTTACCCAGCAAATTCCTTAATATGATTGAAAGAAATTAAAATTCACTTCCTGACAGGTTGATAGACTTACTATACATGCGTTCCTCCGAACACTCTTGTTTTAAATGTATACTGGGCACGCAACTCAGAAAATGCAAGAACATTTAAAAACAGAAATCATGAATTGATCCATATTTATTTATTTTGGTTGATTGATTGTTTGGGGCTTTACGCCTCTTTCAACAATTGGTCAGTTATATCACGGCGTTTCCTGGGTAAGTTACAAGTACTACTAGTCGATTTATCCTGACACCAGTCGTAATGCTAACCCCGCAACCCTGAGCGCCAAGGAAGGCAGCCATTACTACCATTTATAAAGTATTTGGTATGACCCGACCGGGGATCTAACCCGCACCATCGAGGCGGTTATTTATTTTGGAAATCGACAGAATATTAGTTGACACCAAACTAGTGTATACATGTCAATACAATACTTTTGAGCCACGTCTGTCGATTTGGGGCATTTTAAAAACCTTTCCCACATGCAACAAATCGGCAGAAGACGACTTAGAAAACATCTACGCAAAACTATGAAGATTATCTATAAATGAACATTTTTTGAAGGTGATTATTATGTAATAATCTTCTTCCTATGGGATTGCACACTGACCCAAATGGAATATGCCCTATAACATTTAATTATACAGGAACTTTTTTATACATACGCTAATCAATCTAGTGCGATGAATTCCAAGTAAAATCTACCTAATAGTCTTTTCATTTACAATCAGTTGAATGAAGAATATAGAGTTTATACTTTATTTTCAAACTGAAAATGTATTTGCGTCTTTTAAAGTGAATTTTATTTTAAGAAATACAAATATTTCTGCAGTAAACATTACTATGTATATTCTTACGCGCCACGCTTTTGTGAACAACACCGATACACCGGATCAGATATACATTACACGAACTAGGTCAATTCGAGGACATACAGTGTCGTAGGGTAGTTTCCCCAAAATATGCTAATCTATCCTTAATTACGACTTTCAGTTATATTCTTTATATTTCCTCTAGTATATTCATTTATAGGTTTTTACATCATTTATATATATTATATATGTATATATATATTTACTAATTGAAACGTTGTGGGGAAAAAGGAAAAAATCCCTCTCAGATATTTTCAAAATCGTCTGCTGCATTTGGAGTCCTGGGATAAATTTCTTGTGTTTTGTCACAATGTTGTCAATAGTTGTGTGCTAGGGAGAAGTGTTGGTTATCTGGTAATTCACGAATGGTGTGTTCTCCCGAACGACTACTCGACTAAATATGTATAAGGGGATTAGGGGTGCATTCTAAGTGGTAAATTACAGAATGATTATATAAAACGGATTGATTGATTAGGCTTTAACGCCGTTTTCATCAATTGTTCAGTCATATCACTGCGGCCAGTTCACCTATGTGTTGTCTGGCTTTCTCACACAAGTAATCCACACAACATTCTTTCCAAGCAACTGGCTTCTTTTCCAAATAGACTGTTAGCCCATTGGTGAAAGATGAATGACGCTTGTCACATTGACGGAAAGAATGATGGCCGAGCTTCGATTCGAACTTACAACTGCTGGATTGACAGCCCGCGTCGCTACCGACTGATTTACCGTGGGGAAGTTGAAAGATGTGGAAATCACTTTTCCTGAATTGGTATGGTAAAATCGAACTCATGCATACTAGATAAGTACCCTAACATGTTGCCTCTTTAGATATTGTAGCTCTTGAAAAAAAATGTTGTTGGAAAAGAAGCCTTTGGTTTTAATATGCATCGGGTGGTTTTTTTTTTTAACAATTCGTTTCAATCAATCAGATTTTATCCGAATATCTAATTGTTTAAAATTGTAAAATATTTGGAAGTGTTTGAATCCACGCTTGACTCGTAATACACATCAAATAAAATTATTTCTATAAAAATCTGATCATCGTGAGATGTCATGATATTATTTAGATTTTACAACACTTTCTTAATGTTCTTGTTATGTGAGAATTGATTTAAATTGAGGGCACACTTATACTTAATTAAGCTTTCATGCAAGGAGAAAACATTACGTTCTACGTTGTATCCTCATTCAGACACAGTTTATCGAACATTGTTGCAAATGTAAAATTAATTCATGTTTTCATATTTTCATTCATAGCACTTGTATACGTTCATTCATAGCATTTGTTCGCTTGTGAAAAGCAAATTTGAAAGACAGTGGCTATCATAGATTTTTTATGACGAGCAAGTTCTCCTATTGTTACAATGTTTTAACTATATATTTATGTTCTCACTTTTGTAATGTTTAATATGAAATGTACTTGCTCTTCAAATTTGGAAGAAATAAAGAATATCTATCTATATATCTTTTTCCTTATACAGACGCATAGAAAGATAGCATTAGCTATTGACGGATATGACTGAATTTTATTCTTTCCTGTACATTTCTGTCTAAATATGAAAAAATGCTTTCTATATTTTTTACAAAGATTTCTTTCTATATATTTTACCAAAAATATATTTTGTTTCAATGCAATTTCTAAATGAATTGTATGTATGCAATACTCCTCACTTCTTGACAGTGTTTGCTAACTATTGTGAATATAATATAATGTTCAGCTGTCAACAATTTTGAAGTTTTTATTCTATCTTTATTTTTGTATTCTACTGATGAAGGCGTTCTTCAGAAATTATATAGTATAACCGTATTAACTAAACAACAAGTGTTTGTGTTTTTTATTTGTTTGATTTATTCTTTTTATACAAGTTTACCTATCCGAAACTGCAGCAAAATAAAGAAGTTTTAAAGACTTAAATTCTTTCATTCATTTATTTTCCAACATATTTGCTCTCGTTTGTTCCTATCCATATATCCTAGCCATGATCTGTTCATATCTTGCATACAATTCATTATCCCATCTGCACCTGGCTGACATCACTCTAAAATCACCTTCCATCAGTACTTTCAGTACTTTGATTTTAATAAATTTAAAACATAATGGCGAAAAGAGAACTTTCTCATTATGAATACCTTCTCCTTTTTTCACAATGTTTTCAAATATCGTCTACTGCAGATGCTTCAGATAGTGTCTGTATGTGAGAAATGGCCAATGACACTCGACTTTGACAGCATTAAAACTAATATCGGCATACAACTGGTGGAGCTACACATCAAGGTTTTCGTCAGAAGGTGCATTCAGGTATGTATAATACAATATTTAGAGTCTCGAGACTGCGGATGGACGTGTTTACCTGAGTCTTCACTGTACGCAGATGCATTAACCCTTTCCAACATACAGACGCTTTCTGACACCTCTAGCAGACGACTTTGTGAGAAATTTCTCAAAATGTTATCAAAAACCGTCTGCAAAAGATGCGTCAAAAGGTCTATATGTGGGTAAATGTTATTTAGATTTGCCTCATGGATTGGTATGCAGAGTTTCAATTTATGCTTGCATACTCTGTAGGACAGGGTAGCACTTAGAAATCACTTCTCCGTATGTGTACCCGTCTGTCTGTCGGATTTGATTATAGTTGTTATATCCATTGGTTATTGAATGACTACAACTAGGCGATTATTTGAACGTTAATTACGCCTAGCAGCACCGAAACAGATACTCCATACTGATTTTATTAAAGTTGCACTTTTATAGCAATTCATAAAAATAAGTAAAATAACAATTGCTTTCCCTTATAAACCTGTATGAGGACATGTTTGATTCTTATTAGACTGTAGTATGCAAAAGCTTTCATATTTTCATTATTTAAGTATAACAGTTTTCCCCGGTAGGTACCGATTAAGAAATTGTGAGAAATAACGGGAACTAAATTATACCTCTTTAAAGGTTGGTGTCCAATACAAACATTATAGGGGGGATAAAATGTACACAAGTCAACGGTTATAAAACATTACTCAGTTCATTGAAGCACAGATACACAATAAGTATGTTTATCTAGTTAAAGCATTATACAATTATGTTGTGAATGGGATAGATGATTTCAGATTTCGGATTTGTCACAGAAAACAAACATTTTCTTATTTCCTAATATTGAAGATCCTGATCATACTGCATAAGTACATACTGATCAGAATCTTCACTATTATGAAATAAGAGAATGTTATTTTCTTGTTACATACCGTAAATCATCTTCTAAACAGTATAATTAGTTTAGCACTAGTTAACATTTACTCGACCGCCTCGATGATGTTGTGGTAGAGCGTCGACCTCGGGTGCGGGCGGTCACAGGATTGATCCCTGGCCGGGTCATACCACATTAAAATTGGTAGTAATGGCTGCCTTCCGTGGCGCTGAGGGTTGCATGGATAGCATTACAACTGACTGGCTGATGTCAAGATAAATGGACCAGTAGGACTGGTACCTTACCCAGGAAACTCGGTGATATAACATAAAACATGTCCAAAGTGGCGTTTAACACCAAACAATGAACATTTGCTTATTGTGTAACTTAAGATGAGTTCAGGTGTGTCACAGAAAACTTTGGAAATAAGATAATGTTAGTTGTCTGTGACTTACCAAATCATCTTTTTTCCATGAACAGCATTTATATTACATTTAAAAGCACTAGATAATCATTCTTATTGTGTATACATTGTATATGCCTCATTGAACTGAGTGTGTTTTTATAACAGTTATGTACATTTTATTCTCACCACGGTTTGTATATGACACCCAAACTTTTAATACATTCCGGAATTAAAATGTACATAAATTAAGCGGCTCCGTTTTTAAAATCCTGAAATCTTGGAGAAAAGTATAATTCGTGAGTGTGTGCTCTTGTGTAACATGTTCGTGGTTAATCCCAAACCTATTCAGAAACAAATTAACGCTTTCCGGCATGCACAGGGGCGTAGCTTGCTTAATATAGGCCGTGGCCTACACTTTCTTCAGACAAATAGAAAACAATTAAAAATGCCAAAACTGCAATAAAAACTAAAGACATATAGGGGCGAAAGGGGCTAAACTATAGAATTTCAACAAAATATGACTTTAATTTTTTTCCGGCCGAACCCCTCTAGATATGGCCTACACATTTATGTCAGTCAAGCTACGCCCCTGATGCAGACGCACGCCCCGATTTATGGGCAATCTATACATATGAAAGTTAGTGAAGATTATGATTAATTTCTCCTTTTGACAATGTTTTCAATATGTATCTGCTGCAGGAGCGTCAGATACATATTGAAATTCCTTCAAATCCCTTGATGCTCTAAAGTCGCCTGCTGTTTATTTCTTGCATTTGGGCAAGAGTTAAATCATGGACCTCTAAATGCACTGTATATAAATAACTGTGACGATATAGCTTGTATGACTAAAAATAGTAACATCATCGCTATTTATAGAAATGAACTATTTTAAGATGTAGAAAAATCCCTGCCCTTTGTTCATTATCAAATTATATAAACATGTACATTACCAGGACAAATATAAAAACATTAGAAATGTGTGGGAGCTTTGCGCTATATATAGATCTAGGTTAAGAACTATTAACGTAAATCGATTTGGCAATATTCTTTACACACGGTAAATGATCGCTACAGTATGTATAACATAATATAGTGTGGGATATTTCGTTGATATTTATTTTGAATAATATGATGATTCGTTAGTACGAAGTAGACACAGAAAATACACTGTGTCGATCTTATATATCCTGATAAAATACAGGTCATTTGGTAATATTCTAACAGGTATGTTAAAATCTCTCTATCTCTCTCTCTCTCTCTCTCTCTCTCTCTCTCTCTCTCATCGAGATAGGCCTATTCTAGTTTATGCATGGAGTGATTTAAAACTATATTTTTACCACATTATGACGCATAGTTCCACTGTAGCTGATAATGAACAGTCTTTCCTTATGTCACAATGTTTTTTAGCTGTATTCAGTAAACTTACATCGGCAGACGACTTTTTATAGCAATGTAGCTCATTATTATCAGATTCTCCTTATGTCACAATGTTTTCAGCTCTATTCAGTAAACATACTGAGTCAGACGACTTTTGAAACAATGTGACTCATAATGAACACTTCTGATTTCAAAATAATTCAATTTAATGAGAATCCCCACACCTTAATTTGCCTAGATGTTTTCAAAGTCTCCTTCTGTATAATTGTTGTATGTGGGAAACGATTATTTAAAAAAAAAATAGAGTGCCAGTGGCTACAATAACAAACAATTTTTTTTATTATCAGGAATGGCGGGAAAGGTTCACAAAATTGGTGACGTAGATAAACCTGGGGCGAGAGCAGTGCGAATCGTACACATTTCAGACACTCACATGAGACACGATGACTATTTATCCCGGATACCAACCGGGGATATTCTCGTACACTCTGGTGATTTCTCGGCGCTGACTTATGGCAGATATTTTGGAAATAAAAACAGAGACAGAAACCGCGTCATCGCGGAAATGGACACATTTTTCGAGAAGCTACCATTTAAACACAAAATATTTGTTGCTGGAAATCATGAAATCAGTTTTACCAGAAGATCTAAAGAATACGTGATGTCGCATCTGAAGCACGTGACTTATCTACAAGACAGTTCAGTGAACGTTGAGGGTATTTCATTCTATGGATCTCCTTGGAACACTAAACGATGGACCTCATATGCAAGGGGATTCGCAAAGCCAAGTAAAGATATCACAGCGGAATGGGATTTGATTCCAAGCGAAACTGATATATTAGTAACACATCTGCCGCCAGAGGGCATTATGGACTTGGCAACAAGGAAGTTCCAGTGGTTAGACATTTTTAAATTGGATAATATGTGTACGATATGTTGGAAAGAACACCCGAGTTTTGAACATTGGGGAAGTACGCATCTAAAAGAGACCATTTTAGGACGAGTCAGGTACTATTTATTTCTCTCATCTCAAGACCTTGGATTAAGACAATCTACCGCCTCGGTGTTGTTGTTGTAAAGCGTCTACATCGGGTGCGGGAGGTCGTGGATTCGATCGTCGGTGGTCGGGTCATACAATAGACGTTAAAATGGTAGTAGTGGCTGCCCTCCTTGGCGCTCAGGGTTGCGGGGTTAGCATAACGACTGACGTGCTTGTGTCAGGATAAATGGACCAGTAGTACTGGTAACTAACCCAGGAAACACCGTAATATAACTAGAAAACATGTTGAAAGCGGCGTTAAACACCAATCAATCAATCAATTAAGACAATCTGTTCAGTCTTGTTCGTTTGGCAATCTTTTTATATTTGAGCGCCATCTGGCAAATTTAAGTCTTATCGTCCCTCGTTTCGCTACCAACGGATATGGTAGAATAAATACCAGTGGGTCCAAGATTCTAAAATTGTCGTCCGAAGTTATACACATCTTGGTTATTGCTACTGTTTTCAGATTTATTTAGACCTACATTTTGTTATTTTATTCATAATGTACACAGAGCTCTAGATAGGGGGCATTTTCATGTTCTAAACTCCTTATTTGACAATCAAATTCGATGTTGTGGGTACTCAAAAGAATCATCTCAGTCAGCCGATTCTTTTAAGTACACACAACAAAGGATTTGGTTGAGTAATAAGAGAAGTGTTGTCGAGAACAGACCTGTTCACTCCCTCTTATCTAGTCCTCTGATGTACGAGTATTCTCATCAAATCATCTCTGTCCAGTATTTATTTAACTATGTGTGTTTCTTAACTCTTTGCCACAAACGACCAATCTGCAGAAGATGTCTTTGAAAACATCTTTGAAAAAAATAGGGTAAGTTTACACCAATCTGACTAAAGTACACAATCTGACCAAATGTATGCGTAGCGTTAATAGGAGATGATTGTAATGAGATTGAGTTTACACGTGTTATTGTTGAAAGTTTTTAGGAAATCATTAGCAATTTCATTTATTGTTGCCACAATGTTTTCAAACATAGCCTACTAAATGTACAGAGGAACCAGAAAGCATCTTTTTATTGGGTTTGGGTTAAAGCAAATAACAATGTTGATAACAAATATTTATGCATCATGATAATATACATCTGCTCATATAGGTCAGTATCAGGTTAATATTGACCAGCAATACATATTCTTGATACTCAACTGCTGACATTAGTATAAACAATGCGGCGTCTGTAGCAGTTTGGTAGCTGACGATTTGTAACGGTTCGTAACAGAGGTGAAAAAAATGTTATTTAATTGGTGGATTGGTTACCGTTTGCTATCGGCTTTTTTCTATTGAACGCAGGGCAGACGTACTATAGGATACTTGCTATTTTGAGAAAACAATCCAATAACAAATATAAAGTGTCTATTTCGTACATGTATGTATATTTCCTCGAGGTTTAGTTCTATAGTTTCAGTTGTGTCATTGAAGTGGTCACATTAAGGATAAAAAGAACAGTGCCAGTATATGCACCTGACATAGATATGCAATGTTTACTTTTATTTTCATAACGAGTAGATGTTTCAGAACACCATCTATGTTTTGCTTACGAATGATTCAGAACAGTTTGCATCTTATTCACTAGCTATGTTGGTTTGTATAGTGTTTTAAGCCGCTTTCAACACTTTTGTCAGTAGGACGAGTGCCTTTCTTAGATAATTTACCAGTGCTACTGGTTCAATAATGCAGGAGTCATCGAATCAGCGTTAATGCTAACCGATTCCAACTCGATTCAAAAATGATACTTTCTTTTATGTATATATTTCCTATAATTTTACCTACATCATATTTTCAAAGTCGTTTGCTGCTGATTAGCTGTATGTATGTGGGAAAGGATTAAATGGGCAGACATCACAGTTATAAGTAATACAGAATGGAATATACTGCATGTTTCATACGGTGTTCTATTATACCGGAGTTTAGATTAGGCTAAAACCAAAATAAAAACAGAAATGCAAGAAGATATTAAGTAAATGCGGTGTTTGAGAAACGGTAGCGACGAGGGCTGTCACTACAGGGGTTGTAAAATCAAACACAGCTCGACCAACTTTCTTCTCGACGTTTCTTTGAAGTCAATGCGACAAGCGTAACTCATGTTCCACCAATGGGCTAACATTCTGTTTGGGAAGGCAGCACATTGCTTGGAAATACTGTTGTGAGGAGTATTTGTGAATACACAGGAAATACATGATCGGTTCTCGTGTGACATTGCTCTTTTAGTTGCGGGTCAAAACCTACTGACGAAGCTATATATGATTGACCATGTCTATGAATCAAATTATATTGTTTCAGACCTAAGCTCAACATGTTTGGCTATGCCCATGCATCCATATCTATTGTTTCAGACCGAAGCTTCAGATGTTTAGCCATGTCCATGAATCCATTTATATTGTTTCAGACCTAAGCTCAACATGTTTGGCCATGTCTATGCATCTATTTCTTTTGTTTCAGACCAAGCTCAACATGTTTTGCAATGTCCATGAATCCATTCCTATTGTTTCAGACCGAAGCTCCAGATGTTTATCCATGTCCATGAATCCATTTCTATTGTTTCAGACATAAGCTCAACATGTTTGGCCATGTCTATGCATCTATTTCTATTGTTTCAGACCAAGCTCAACATGTCCATGAATCCATATTTATTGTTTCAGACCAAGCTCCAGATGTTTAGCCATGTCCATGAATCCATTTATATTGTTGCAGACCGAACCTCGAGATGTTTAACCATGTCAATGAATCAATTTATATTGTTTCAGACCGAAGCTACATATGTTTAGCCATGTCAATGAATACATTTCTATTGTTTCAGACCTAAACTTCATATATTTAGCCACGTCAATAAATCAATTTATATTGTTTTAGACCGAAACTCAACATGTTGAACCATGTCAATGAATCCATTTCTATTGTTTCAAAGCGAAACTCCACATGTGTGAACCTGTACATGAATCCATTTCTATTGTTTAAAACCGAAGCTGAAATTCCACATGTTTGACCATGTACATTAATCCATTTCTATTGTTTCAATCCAAGCTCCATATGTTTAGCCATGTCAATGAATCAATTTATATTGTTTCAGACCGAAACTGTGCATGTTTAGCCATGTCAATGAATCCATTTCTATTGTTTCAGACTGAAGCTCCACATGTTCGGACATGTCCAAGAATCTATTTTTCTTGTTTCTAACCAAGGCGCCACATAAAATTTGTTGGTGTATAGGTACTGGACTGATTAAAGTAACTTTAACTCCATGTATGATTTTGTTATTTCAGACCAAAGCTCCATATGTTTGGCCATGTCCATGAATCAACTGGTGTAGAGGTGGTCGATGGAATAACATTTTCCAACGCTGCAATGAAGCTGACGGAGACGATCAACGTCTTTGATTATTATATATAAACCAAGGTGCACTATGGACATGGAACTCAATCAATATGTTTAATATCATATCAATGTTATTATGCAAATGGCACATATCGCTGTGATGTTACTTTTTTTGTTTCACTTTGTTCGAGAATTGTTTCAAAATAACGTTAACTAAGGCAATGGCAGGCGGGGTTTGTTAAACATTATACTAAATGTTACACATATCAAATTCTCTCTTTGAAACTTTGATCTAACCAATCTGTTTGCTGATTTCCGTATACAGTCTTATATTTCCCCCGATAAAGACGACGTTGGACCCCTTTGTTTTTAGGAGTCAACCTTCGGTCTTTGGAGGACCGTCTTTTCGGTGTAGGGGGAAGAGCGTCAACATCGAAAGTAGGAGAGAAATGGTGTATTCGGATTTACCTTACAAGCCGAGCACTCGGGCGTATGCTAGTTAAAATCATGAATTTTAGTGATGGAATCGGCAATTCGTTGGAGTCAATCTAACAAAAATGAAGAAACTATGTCACAATCACTAATTCCACTGAAATTCCTATCTTGTACCCAGAATTTGGTGAAACTAATCATCCACAGCATACAATGTGATGAAGCCAACTCCAGAAAACCAACACCTTAGTCTCGTTTTCGCTACCTTCTTACGAGGAGAGAAGGAGATATATGTGAACGCTGGGCTCGGGAAATGAAACGAAGAAAACAATAGATCAACGAAAATAGTTTACATTTATTCACATAGGCATACACAACAGTGGCCCAGATGTACATCACCGATGTAAAATTGAATTCTGAACCGTTGAAAAATTACTCCTTGCACCATTTTAACAGGTATTAACGGTCAGATTCAGTTTACAACGTTCAAAAGCGATCACTTTCCGGTGTTACTTTTGGACGGAGTCAAAATTGAATGTAAATACTGTACATTAATTGCTTGTGTATCGCTCTATATGCTATATTTCGTTCATACTCACGTTGTTTACACCGGTTGCAAAACAAGTTTTTAAATCACGCTCGAACTTAACCTAACCGAAGCTGTACCACTGCACCACTGTTTCATATGCAATTTCATCGAACATCTGCCCAATTGCTACGAATTGTTCCCTAATGTATTTTTTGTTAATACTAGGTGTATAAACACCGCCAAGAAACATGATGTCACAGGAAAGCATAGCTGCCCTATGTATGTGGGTTTGATAGTATACGCAACGTTTTACTAACGTCAACGCCCACGACTAGGCGAGACTATGAAGTCTTCTGGTACATAATGTCGGTGAGTTTAGCGACAAAATTGGTCATAAATAGATTGAAACGATATGTTTAATGTAAAAATCACTCTCTTGTATTTGCTTAACGTCCATTCTCTGCAATAAATCACATTTTTCATCCTTACATAGTGTTACTTCTAAAGATAACTTTTCAAATTAGTTGGTTAACATTTCAAAGTCCATAAAAGTTTATGTTCTTTTTTTTTTTCTTTGGGGGGGGGGGCATTTATGCAACGCCAAAGTTAATGGATGCTCCAAAGTCTTTCCCTGTTGTGACGTCCGTTGCCTTAACAGCCAACTCAGTCCCTCCATAAATCATTGTTACATTGACTCTTCTCGATAATTGGCCGGTCGTATCGGGCATGTCAACGTTTATTTCTCCCAGCTTTTTGCACCCTTTATCTGTTGTGTATTTGGGATTTTTCGATGGGGATGAAAATATTGGCAATGTCATAGCTGTTTGGTCGTAAAAAGTTGGAAAATATTCTTGGGAGGGTTGTTTTTCATTTAGAACTACAGACTGACCTTTGCTGACATGGACACTAAATATATCCTTACATTTATCTTTTCCCTTATCTTTATTAGTCCATCGTTTTGCCTGGTCGTGTACTTTCTCGTCAAAATTACTGTTGGTTCTAATACCGTATGTCTCCTTGCTGATGCGACTTTTGAAAATGAAAGGATCATGTCCATACAATACCGCACCATAAAGCACTGATCGGAACGGTGACGTTGGAACACAACTCTGAATATTTGGAAACTGCTCTCTAAGCCTTAGCCGTACTTTTTCAACGACAATTGGCGACTCAGCAAAACCTCCTACAAGTATCAAAGTACTTATACCTTGAGCACTCGCGATCTCCATGGTATCGATTATCGGTGTTAAGATTCTCTGCACTGTTGTGTCGAAGAGATTAACACGAATGTAATCCGACCTAAACTGAAATTCTCCCTGCTCTGTTTTAAAGTAAGAACTCGCCTCTACTGTTTCTCTCAGCGTGATTTCTCCTCTGTTTAATTTGTCGCGCATAACTAACGGAAGTGGAAGAGAAATAAATTCATGTTTCTCTCCAGAACGACCAATAGCAACTTTCCGTCTCTCAAACTCGTTTTCTAGCTCTTAGAAGCGCTTTTGCATTCTTTCCACAAAATGTTGTCATCCAAATCTTTCCCTCTATTACATCTGTACATGTCTGGAAGAACGCATTGTTAATATCCTGTCCACCGACCATGTCGCCATTTCCCGGACAAAGTTCTTTCAGTAACCCTCCCGGTAATACTTCAGTGACAGAAATATCAGCAGTGCCCCCTGTGAATTATATAGACTCATTATAGAGATGATAAATGGAAATTATTATACATGTACAGAACTAAACATATTGCTTGCTGGCACCGATATAGAGCATGGCCGGGTCGGAGCATTCGCGCTGGCTGCTCACAACACAATTCTTATCTTGATATTCCTAGAATAGGCGTTGAATCCTTTAAAATACAAAGCTGGACAAATCCATTTCATAAAATTGACACAGTTTAATGCATGGAGATATTTAACCGCTAAATTAGAAGCTACTCACATATAGATACATATACAAAAGGTCCATTGTAAGTACATTAAAATACACTCATAACAATTAAACATTGATATACTCATCGATTCTCAACAAAACAACTGTCATGTCTATGGAATATACAATTCTATTATTTCCTTTTGGTGCGTTATCATATCAAACAGTTTTAGAGCAACATGTTTAACATACTTTAATATGGACACGTGGTAATCATCCATCGTCACCGACACAATAACATTTACTTACCTCCTAAATCTACTGTTACAAACTTGTCTCCCACTTGACCAAAGCTGTTCATTGATGCTCTTTGTTGGGAAGGTAAATGTAAACAGGATATTGCTGCAGCTTCAGGCTCTAATGCTAGAAGAAGGTGTGTTTTCTTTATGCCACTCTAAAAAAATCAAGAAAACCGAGACAGGGGGTTGTCAAATGTCTAAAGAAATACCACAATGTCATTTGAACGATACTTCGATATTCGCTGCAGTAGCTTAGGATGATTATGGTACGTAACACATCCATTTTCCTCGATGTTTGCACAGATTGAATTTGGTTTCTATAGCTGTTACAGTGCAGGGCATATAGCCCAAACAGTGTTTAATCATAAATGGAGTCACATGACAATGTGTCAGTGATATCATTTTGGTATGAGATTAGCATATCAAAGAACCATGTGTGCAGCAAACTTGAAAACTCTAGGTTAAAGCGAAAGAAATGTGGCGAAAAAGACGTTTTCTTCAATCAGGTTATAGGTGAAATTCGGGCCACAACACACTCTTTTACGAAGATGCATCTTCATAACATTGATAACTTTTGGTGCGAAATATTGGTTGAGATATGTCCCCGACAAGCTTTTTCTTAAAATGGGTCAGAGTTTAAGATCTGAATATTCATACCGAATTTGGTAAATCTGGGTGCGATACCATTTCCGATATGGCTCAGACAAGTTTTTTTTTAAATTGGGTTAGAGGTCAAGGTTATATCAACCTAATGTGTTCCGCACCCTCTTCCGAAACTGCATGTACATACCAAATGGTTAGTGAATGTTCAATAACATAAACATATGATGCAGAATTGCTCTTACAAGATTAAGAGTATCTAGTCACAGACTTGAAATAGAAATGGGTAGATGGCACAAAGCTTAATTCTACAGAATGAATAATATAAACCAATCAAAGATTAATGTGTTGTAAAATGCTTTTTAGAACTTTTTTTTTTTTCTGACAAAAAAAGTGTATCTGTTTAATCAATTTAATTGAATGGATATATGGTGACAGCTACACAATGACTTCATTAGAATGATTAAAGTGTTTTATGGTTTGTAAACTTCGTTTGTTGACAATTCGAAAGCTCGCAACTTGTTAGGAAATGTCAAAGCGTCATGAGTGTCTAGACTTATGGATGCATAATAATTCAGAAATATATCATTATATTAAATAATCTAACTTAATACTAAATAAATAAATATCATGTTAACAAAGTTTATATACTTAACTACAAGAAACTGCTACTTTTAACCAAAGTTCCTCTAGAAGAAAAAGAAAATAATAAAACTTGACTATTTAGTTGTTTCTTTCGCATGTAAATTAAATACATACAACACAGGTATGCTACAAGTTAACCCTTTCGCATATAAAGACGCATTTTTACGCTATATCAAACGACTTTTGAAAACATTGTGATAAAAGAAGGCATTGCTTATGGAGAGCTGGTATGAACGTGTGTTCATCTCTTAGCTTATTTAAACAGGTTAAGACTATATTTGAAATGTCCTTTTACTTGTTAACAATTGTAAATGTAAAGCATAGAAATATTTTATCAAAACTATGCTTATCGTCACATCATATAAATATAGAGACTGGGAGACACAGAGGCATTCCGAGATGTGATCGAATTTGTGAAATGTGCACAAATGAAGACATTGAAGACGAATACCATTTCATTTTCAAATGTGATAAATACGGGACATTAAGACACCATTATATCCCTCGATACTACTAAACGAGACGAAGCATGTTTATATTTATTAAGCTTATCCAATGTGAGAATGTTAAAACTTTAAATAACCTAGCAAGATATGTGATATGTACTAAGAACATAAACACTCTTAAATCACCACTCTCGTATTAATTTCAATACGTTGACGTTATAGTTGTTTGAGTTTGATTGTTTGCGTGAGTGCGTGCGAGTTTTTTCATTGTTAGCTCCTCCGGCTAAAAGCCGGTCGATGTAATGTCATGGCGAATTGTCCACCGTGCGTCAGTGCGTTAACGTTTGGCTTCAAACGACTTATTCTCTATAACAATTGGAAAAAGAAACGTCATAGATAGCATCCTCTTATTGTCCTCTTCTCAATTCTTACATTTCTGTTTTATCTATGAATAACTCTGATTTCCATGGCAAGGGAAAAAAAGTCTCCTCGCACACTGGTTAACCAATTTTCAAATAAGATTGTAGAAATGTTCGTTGGGTGACTCCCTATCGGTTTCCTTCGAGCACAGTTGATTGGTCATAATCATGTCCGCCAGGGGGCTCGGCTGTTTTGCATTGTATTGCTATAGTGAAAATTTAAAATCTATGTGGCTGTAGTGAAAACTTGCCATTAGAAAGCATATGGCTGATTTTCAAAAATGTTGGTGAAATTTTCATTTGGTGCCCCCTTACAAGATTTCTCCATGTCATTTTCATTGGTCGAAAACATAACCGCTAGGGGGCGGGACTGTTTTGCGTTATATGGCAATAGTGATTTAATTTGTTACCGTATGCCAGTGGAGCGATACTGGCCCTGTTTGGCCTCTCGTTGTTAGATTGGTTTTTTAATTGTTCACAAATACTTCATAAATAAAGTACTTCAACATATCAAACAGGTTTTGGAGTCAGTCATTTGATATTCATTTAGCTCACCTGAGCTCGAAGTGATAAAGGTGAGTTATTGTGATAGCCTTTGTCCGTCGTCCGTCATCATCTTTTCCTAAGTAACCGTCGGGGCAATTAGGATGAAATTTAATAGCAAGCATCTTCTGATTGTCAACACCAAAATTCCTTCAAATATTCTGGATCTATGCAGTATGCCTTATATGGCTATTTTAAAAACCTTTAGTTAAGGCAGAGCTACAGATAATTTTTTGAATCAAATAGTTTTCACTACAAGTTTTTTCGAGCAATTAGTTTTTTTATACAGCCAAAAGGTATCAATTAGTTTTTTCTATTTTTCAAATCCTGAAAGTCAGATTTTATTATTTTATAATCATGTCAATAATTGAACAGTTTTCTGATAAAACTTACCTGTTTTCCCTAAGTGACCTTTCTGTATGACATTAGCTTTAGCTTTTGATTTTATTTTTGTGTTCCAACTTTTAAAAAACTGTAAATTGTGTAACTGTCAACTGTTAAACTTTTAACTTTCTATATACATGTAATGTAAGTCTTAGTCACTTATTTTAACAAACTTTTTTTGCCCTTGGTTTGTATACCTGGCAAAGTCTGGCTTTCCTCCTTTTTTTCTTACTCAACCATAACTGAACAGCTTTGATGGGATTGAAAGTTGAAATGTCCTGCTTGCTCATGGTAATGGATATCAGTGTGTCTAGATTTTCTGATTTAATAGATGCCCTGTATTTATTCTTAAGGCGATTCTGTGTGCTAAAACTCCTTTCGCACTCCACACTGGTTATTGAGAAGCACAATGCTATCTTGCATAGCTTCACAAATTCTGTCAAGTCTGGATGCATTAAGATGACCCTCTTACAAAGATTCTGGAGTGAATAGTTCTTATATGAACCAAGCAACATGCCCTTCATACTTGGCCACTGCTGTGTGAGATTTGTCCTGTCCAACAGTTTCTGCACCACTTTTGTTTCTTCATTCATCCCTTCAACCTGAAGATCTCCATGTACTATTTTCACCTCTTTGTCTTCTCCATACATCAGGCCAACTTTCTCCAAAGAGTCTAGTGTTTCTGCTTCACTTGATACACTACACACTGAAGGTTCAAGCACCAAACTTAAATCTCTGAACATTTCACTGTCCTGTTTTCTCAGTCTTTGTTTGATATTTTTATGTACTTTAGTCAAATACTCTATCCTCAAAGATGAAAAATCCTTGTCACTTTTCTCACAAAACCTTAAAAGTTTTTCCCCATCCAGATAGGCAAATCTTTTGGAATCTTCATCCTTTATTTCAATACATTGTTTCATTGCTTTCAGATATTGACCATCACTAGACTCTAAGTGATTAAGTTGTCCCAGTGTACCATCAAGCAGTGGTTGTATCTGGCTAAAGCACAAATTTTGTTGTTGTAATTGCTGGCTGAAAATGCCTAAACACACATGCACATCTAGCATCAGGGAAACGAGCAGCACTGTTTTATAGTCAGAAAAATATTTAAAGAGACCTTTTGCTGAAGAGGACTCTTCTGCAAAGCTTGAAAGGGTAGCCAGGATGGAACTATATGACTCAAAAACAGCCTGAACTGCATGTTTCAATCCTAGCCACCTCACACTATAGGGTTCTTTTATAGTCAGTTCTGGTTCTCCTAACACTGTCTGCATTTCTTTCAGCCGCTCCACTCGATTACTTGAGTTACTCATAAAATGGTACAGACCACTGAACATTTCCTTAAACTTATCAAGGGTTTTGTTTTTCTTCATAGAATCACTTACGGCAAGGTTAAGTCTATGTGCAATACAATGTGTCTGTAACATAAATGGAGACACTTTGGACCGTAGCTGCACACCAACACCTGTTTTTTTGCCCATCATGACTGCAGCACCATCTGTGGCCAAAGAAACAATCCTACCTAGATCAAGTCCCTGTGCTTCTAGAAATGACATCACTTCTTGAACTATAGTGTGAGCCTTCCCATTTTTAATGTGTATATTTCCTAGAAATTTTGTCATAGGTTCTCCAGACTTTACAAATCTTACACAAATTGACAAGTGTTTCTGTACAGTTAAGTCAGTACTCTCATCAAGCATTATAGAATACACACCTGACTCCAAAAGATCTGCCACTAAGTCTCTTTGAAACACAGTCTTAATGCATCCTTGAATTTCTGACACTGTATCCCAACTTAGATTGTTATACTTTATTTGGACACCATTTAGTCTTTGAAGTTCAAGCAATTTATTTACCTTCCCAGATGGCATCTCCTCACATGCTGCACAAAAAACAGTCCTGAACAGTTTAATGTCATCATCATCCACATTTATCTGTTCACCAGAATCTTCCTCCTCACAGGCGGCAGACGCAACAGCACGAGAAAAAACCATTTTCTTTTCAGCTTCATTGTGCTCAGCACTTTTATTATGCTTTACAATTGTGTCTCTTTGGATGTTACACGACCCACCTCTAGCCCAAACTGTAGCAACATTACCCGAGATACAAATATTACATTTCAAACGAGTTTCAACCCCTGATCCTTCGACTTGCAGCCAGTGAAAATCCCTTTTCCATGAAACAAACTGTTTTTCAGAAACGGAATCGCCCCGATGCTTCTCAGTTCGTTTTTCCGCTCTCGCAATCACCGTCGATACTATTTCACCTATAATACCCTCGGCGACTTCATTTGCCGATGGCTCCTTTCTGGTAACAAACCCTAGAATGCTTGGCAAGTTCAAGTTTTCACATTTGCGAACTCGGCCTCGCTTAGCAGTCGACATTTTTACACCGGAAGTATGTTTTTTATATACACACCGGATGGGTGATTGTGGAAAAAAAGGCAATCCGTGAAAATCGCTTTCACCGGAAGTTGATTCTCGAGAACGAAAATTACGAAACTCAGATAGTTTGTAGGTTTTCCAGGGCTTAATTGTAAATGTTTTAAATACGATACTTTGTCCTATTACTAAGCTTAGTTTGACTACGACCTACATTTCATTGCAATTCGTTTTTTGATTTTTCAATTAGTTTTTAAACGATGTAATTTTAATTTCAATTCGTTTTTCTTGAAAATGAATTCGTTAAAACGATAAAACGAACCTTATCTATTACTCTGGTTAAGGTCACATTGATCCTAACTTTAAACAAAGTGTTGCCGTTCATTAACTACAAATTCGTATGACCTGTCATATGCTACACACTTCATACTCTGACTACCATGAGATCGACACCTGTATTTGACTGCCCTGTCATGACTATTTTATGAGCCACTTTCTTGGCATGGCCACTTTACCTACTATGACCGTTTATTTCAATGATCGAACACGTATAAGGGCTTTTTTCGGTATATTGCTGATTAAACTCCGTGTAGCCCCGTACATTCGAACCCGTGGATGCTGTCCTTACAAAAAAAGTGAAGCTCAGTGAACAGTGTTGCGCATTCTATTGCTTGCTACCAAAAGACGACACCAAGAACACTTTCGCTATTCCCGCTACATTATACATATTCTGGTCGGTATCCCCTATCGTTTAATTAAAAAACCTTTTCTCTTCGAATTTATTTAAAGATGGAAGTTGTGGTGTTCATCATTTGCTCTTTCGGGTATAGTATTGCGACTGATAAACTGTCAGGACAAATGCGAGGCAGTTGCTATAATAACTTAGAAGTAACAAGAATTTAAATTCAGCATCTACAACAACAACAACAAAATAACCATCATTGGTGCTGTCATCGCTATCTAACAATTTAAGGTGAAATCATACCTTTGAAATAACGTCGTTTTTGACGTCAAAACGTACGTTTTTGCGACAATGACAGTGTTCTTAAAGAAATCACCATAACTTCCTCATTTCAATTTGGATTTCGGATAAAATTAACTTTTAACTAAAGAGAATACAATAACCTGTGTGATGATATCAATTATATACATCTGTCATGACAATTAACGTAACATAAGACGACTTGAAATAGAAATTTCGGTAGAATATTTGAACAGTAATTTGATTATTTCTAATTTATTTGAAATTCGCCCGAGAGATTTTTTTTAAAATAAAATGTAACATAGAATAACTTTTCGTTTAATATTTGCCAAACTTTCAAGAATATCTTTTGAGTCGATTTTTAATAAACCACAGTGCAGTTAAACCTCTTTCGCGCGTCGTAACGTACATTGCGGAATTAAACATTTGAGACGCATCAAGGTTAATTAAAATGAACACTTATTTTTTCCTAATTTCATTCTAAATTTAAGCTATCCCCTAAAGAATAATGGTAGGTAGTATACATGTGTTTTTATTTAAAGAATTAAAGTAATTACGGTCGTTAATAATTTAACAAAAAACAACAAAATAATATTTGGATTTGTCATATGTATAAACTGACTAATTACTTCCCTGTTCAACTGTTGTCCTATATATGAAATATAATTATCACAAATATTATATATCATCCTTGGTTTTTTGTATCGTATTTGAGATAACGGTTTAGAAGAAAAAGTGTTTATTGTGAAGGAACCGAATGAGTAAAGGCTGTTTGAACCAGTATCAAGAGGTCGGAGTCAGCATCTGTAACAACAACATAATCACCAGCATCATTGTTGTCGTCAACACCATCTGCTTTTTAACCGTTTCATGGTAACAAGGGATGTTTATGTTAGTAAAAGCCGATTCAAAATGTAACAAGAGGCCGGATTCAGCATCTACAACAACAACAAATTACTGTCGTTAATGTAGCCATCAGAAATATGTCATTCGATCGGTTTTACATATGTAAGTTCATAGGTAATGAAAGCTTTTCAATTTAGATATGGTTTGTAATGGTAATATACAATGTTCAAATAAGTTGTTAATATAAATGTTGTGTTGTCTTTACATTTTATGTACTGATATAATTTTCCTTTATTTTTGTGTATGTGTCATACTTGTGTCAATATGCCCATTGCATATATTGGACATACCATACTATATTATGTTATATTATGTTGTATCATATTATATCATATTGTATTATATTATATTATCTTGTGTTATATTTAGGATATCGTGATTAATTATATATTTCCATTCGAGCACTTTTGTTATGACTTAAAGGGATACAACTTAGGGGGGAACTATATTCTGTTCATACATGATGTTGCTTTCCTTTATAAAATCATTGTATGCTATTCTATAGTTACTCCCTATTGTATTCGATTTGGAAATATTAACGCATTTTCTCAACTAACAAAACATTTTTTAATCAGTTTTATTAACAGTCTATGAACATTTTATTATTATTATACGTTTTTTCAAATTTTCATATACTCATCATGGGCAATTTTTAACTGTCTCATGCTAACACAACGTTTTTGATCGGTTAACAGTATGCTGTTACATGGCACGCGCGTCTAAAACGTTGGTCATGCACGTGCATGACGTCATTTAAAACAATAATGTCACCGTTATAATTCAACTTTCCAAACGGCATTTGCAACGTTGTATTAAAAATACGCGGGAGGGAATTTCAACAGCAAAAAATAGTTTCGGAAGTTTAAAGTGATATACTGTATGATAGATCACGTTCAAGTCCCTCTTTGCGTAAAGAAGAGAAATTGTCAATAGTGTTAGAATAAATTGTATTGCATGGTAGGCGTGTATATAAACATGTGATGAGGATATGATATTAGGTTTAAAAAACACATTATCTGTCTATGACGCGACACTGTACCTCTTTCGAATGTATGTACTTGTAAATGTGCATCACTTGCTATGTCATTTGTAATGTTTAGTTGTGTATTTTGTTTTTCTCAATGGTCATGTGGCCTATTGAACTTATATTTGAAATATACTTCTTTATCACATGACAATGCTTGTATCCGATATAATATTCCCATTACGTATTTCTTTATATGTAATGTGTGTAATATAACATGACCGAATCACTATGTTTGTATTCATTCGCGAATGATTACAAAATGGCGGAGAACGTGTATCCGATAAACACAAACGTCACGATAGATCGACGAGGTAAAGGGAACATTATCGGTCATAAAAAAATGTGATTAGTTAATAGTTTATTAAGTATAACATTTTGGGACTATTTTCTGACCGCGAAAACCCGATTTTCTTATTGTGTTTAGTCATGTGATAAAAAGAATCTGACATTCGTTGTCATTTCATAATGCCAAAGGCTCGCTTAATAACAAATTTCTTGAATTCGTTTAATAAAACTTTATATGAAATGTCAACTCTTATCAGATCCTATATACATATTAAATTATATAAAAAAGTAGTAATGTTAAACACTCGATTTAGTAAGAAAAAGACAGAAATAGCCTCATTTGATTGACAGCAATGAACAAATAGGCAACTGCACATTTGACTTATTAAGAAACAAGGAAATTTATAGAAGAACGCATTGTCGGACACCCACGGTTTTTGACTCTGCTATGCTCCAACATCACCGAGGGATTTTCTTACTGTCGTTCCGCAGTTTTGACAGAACAAAATAGAGTACACATAAACAAATAAACACATGAACACGAAATGACGCTTAAATTTCCGATACTCTTCAAAGTGGCGACGCATAAAAAATGACTGTGCCCACAGATCAAAAATGTGCGTTCTGTTTATCGACTTTAAAAACTGAACATTACCGAAGATTTTAATCAAAATGCAGCAAGGAGCAGTACGATTTCCTATTTACTGTTCTTAATATCAGAAACGATGGAGCGTCATGTCACAGGGAGATAAAAAAAAAATGCAGCAAGTCCGGGGCTCGAACCTGAGACCTTTTGCTTTTAGAGAGAGTACTCTACCGAGCTCAGTTGATAACGACGCTGGCTGTCAATACAAAATGACAAAAGTAAATGTGACAAGCGTCATTCGTCTTTCACGAATGGGCTAACAGTCTATGTGGGAAAAGCAGCAAGTTGATTGGAAAGAATGTTGTGTGAAGTACTGGTGTGAATAAGCCAGGGAACACAAAGGTGAACTGGCCGCCCTGATATGACTGAACAATTGTAGAAAAGGCGTTAACCATTATCAATCAAACTCTACAGACTAAGATTAACGGACCGCTTACATGTTATCTGTCCAATTGTGTACAAATAACATGAACTATTGCGTAACACAAATTTTTCTCCACTCTTAAAACACATATGTTCCTCTTATCAATGCACGAACTGTACCTTTCTAGAAATCAGACAACTTGTCAATTTTAAATACTTCACACGCCAAGGTCGAGTCAATATTCAGATGAGGTCACCTTTTTTAAGTGACCCAATATTAGTTTTACTAAGATGGATCTGATTGGCTGTTTGATGCAGTACAAAATTATACTGCATCCAATCAGAAACAATATTGGCTAGCTGTCAACACGGCGAAATGGCAGTGTACAGTCCAACGGCTGATGATGGTGAATAGCGGAGTCAACAACCGTGGGTATCCAACGATGAGAAATACGTGATAGTGGTACTTTAGAACGGATGAGCCATGAGAGCACAGCAATATATTTTGATATCGACGTAAAACACCATCCAATAAACTAATAAATAATTTTTAGATGTAGACAGGTTTAGAATTTAGTGAATATTTGGTATTGATTTATTTCCTCCTTAATTTGAATGTATCCACCCTGGCCGATTGGTTAGCGCCGGATGCGATCCCCAGTTGTATCAGTCATAGGGGAGTGCTACTGAGTAAGGCAAATTTCCCTAGCCTAGTACGGATGTGTTTACACAAGGATCATGAATCAGTGAACTGTCGCCGTGATTTAACAGAAATGTCCACAATACAACAAAAAATATTTATCGTTTTCTGTTTGCAAATTGTATAATTTTCCGCCAAATCTTAAAAGGGGTCTCGAAATGCCGCGAACATATGATAACATTTAAGATATTGATTTTTACCTTAAACAGAAAGAACAAAACTATACCTCTTCTGCACACGTTCGCATGAAAGCTTTGGCCGTGTCTGACCATATCTGTGGTACAGTGATGACCCACAGTATCTTAATCTTATCCTTGTCCTCAGTCTTCTGTAGTTGATGCTCGATAAAATGGTCTTTTAACGCTTTTATGAATTTAGTCATCACCTCTTTTATTGGAAATTGGCGGCCAAAGTGGTCTTCAACTTGACATTCTGTTGGTTTCGGAAATATCTGTGGATTAAATTTTAAAAACTTTTGAAGTGAAGAACATCAATCAAAGACAGTTTATAACAGGAGAAGGCTTCAATTTTTAAGTCTCTTCTCAAAGTACCAATATGATGTTCAGATGGATTTACTTCACCGCGCATGTAAGATGTTTTTTATAGGTAGATTACTTATGAATGGTTTTAACAATGGACGTACTTTGTATAATCTGTACAGAATTATTTTGAATCCCTTGAAAAATAACCAGTTGTCGTTTACAGTTTCTGGATTCTTGTCACATTCGTTAGAAAATATATTTTCAGCTTCATTTGATTTTCCAAACGATTCTATGTCCTTATCTTTGTTCAACAGCAAACAGGTTTTTGTTTTATGGAGCTGAAAATATACACAAATATTTGGAAACATTAAGGAGTATTTTAAACACATATCTCACTTTATTCATTGTTGCAACTGGTCCCTTGATTTGTTCAAGTAAATCCTATTTCAGTCCCATAAAATCCAATGTTTTACGCAATTACATTCATATGAATCTCTACATATATCTGTTAATATATAACTTATACCACGGAAATGAAATCATTTTCAAAATGCTCGAATGCAATTTGTTGACTTTGTAAACTGTTAATTTTGATGTGTGAAAAACACAAGTTTGAACAAAAAATGGAAAAGGTCAATAACCCACCATGCACAGCGCCAGTTCTGCTTTAAAAATAAACCACTAAATACATCAGATACTTAGATTTTCCCGTAAAAACTGTTTACCTCACCACTTCCATTGATATTCTAATCAGTTTCTTTAAATGTATTCATATGTGTGTCTTAATAAGCATAAACACATGCTTTTTTCTGAAAATATATTATGTTTTACTCAAACTCCACCGGAAATCTAAATATCAAACGTGATTTGGCTCTTTTTTCTTTCCAACGAAATTGAGTTACGGATCAGCCACTAATCTGCAATATAGCTTTAATCTGGGTTAGTAAAATAGCAGAAGCGAACAATTCAGAATTGAAGCACCAAAACCAATATTGATCAGGAAAAACTGATATTCAATCGAAATCTAGACATGTTTTCAAATCTTGACGTAAACATAATGTTATAGTCTAACATAATGATACGGTTTTGTAATGGTCTGTCTAGGATAGCAGCACGGTACCTAAAGTTCAGCAGGTACATAATTGACTGCATCTCTGACAGTGTAATACTTTCCTTTTGGGGAATCAAGGTAATTAACTTGACTTATTATCTCAGCTTCCTATCAGAATCCTTACTTGAAAAAATACAGAGTCATGTTCGAATGCCAAGAAGACACAGACTGTACGCATGTAATCTATCGGTACATGGTATAACTTATTGGCAGGAAAAGCATTGTGTTAAGAAGTTGCACTTTCGGATGCCGCTTCCAAAGGAGTTGTCCATACAAACGGGGAATGGTATTTCCAATATTCCTGACAAATGGGCATACCTGTATTTTAAGCATTGCTACTTGGTCGTCGTAAAAAGAAACGAGAACAAATACAAGTTGATCTTGTTAGATGTCTGGTGTATCAGTAGTGTGACATGTTTATGAAGTAAATAGCAAATATTATGCTAGCAATACAGATCCACATCTTCAAATGTGTGGTGATAAAGGGTTATTTAATAGAAAAAACACAATTTAAGTTGAGCAACTCTCGAATAAAGTTAGAAGGAAGATGAACTATTATGGGATTAAAATAGGTATGAGGCTACTCTGGATCTTCCTGTAAAAAATACGAAAGATGTGTCCCATGTCTGTTTGCAACAAAAGTCACGAACTACGAAATATATGTACCTGCAATGCTCCTGAACCCCAATTAGTATTGAACTCAACATTACTCCTGTTGTTATCAAAGTCATCCTTCCACTGCCAGGCATATCCAGAATACGTGCTGCCGACATCAATGGCAACTAGTAATTCTGGCCTCCGTAGGCTGAACTACAATTGTAAACAGAAACAAGAAATGAGCCGTTCCACGAGAAAACCAACATTGTGGTTTCTGCATAAAGTATCGACCCGGATCAGACTAAGCATGCCGCGCAGGCTTACCCGGACAGACATTTTCGCCTCCTGTGGATTTTATGTTTCAGGAATAATTAATACATCTATTCTATCCCTTCCCCCCCCCCCCCCACCCCCTAGACTGAATGTGCCGGCCCGGATTAGCTTGCGAAGGCTAAGCTGGGTCGATACTTAACGCAAAGTCGTAATGTTGGTTTTCTCGTGGAACGATTCAAATAAACATTTAAGGAGCTCGTCTTTGAAAACAGGTATTAATTTGCTTTTGTCAGAAGTGTAGACCAAAATCAGCTTTTGTATCTACAGTCTTATCAAGATCTACACTATTCTATACACTAGATTCACGTAACACACGTTTTTTAGCGGCTTCTGTCAATTAAGTTGATCGTATATTGGGTTTAACGTCATTTTGAACATGGCCTTGTCTAAGTTGAGACAACTTGTGGCTAGACCCTTTTGCCTATATATTCTGTTACTTTTGTACTACTGTATGTTTGTAATTTGTACATGTATTTTGGCAATACAATATGCTTAAAGTATTTTCAAAAATAATTCAGTCACATCACGGCGGCCAATCCATCTAACAATGTGTTTCCTGCCTTTTTCCTACCAGTACTTCACACAAGTCTTTCAAAGCAACTGGATGCTTTCCACATATACTCTTAGCCCATTGGTGGAAGACGTGGGAAATTTCGCTAGGCGATCTGGGGTTCGAACTTTGAACCACTGGATGGACAGTAGCTTGTGGAGGGAGTACTGTAATTGCCTCGTGAAAGACATGTGTCAAAGCCTTGTTCTGATTGGCCATCCAAGAATAGTGTATAAACTCGGAGTGTGCTATCGATATTCTGAATAGTGTACCACTTCATATGCAGACGTATGGTAAAACTTCAGCAGACGGCTTCTGCTAACGTTTAAAATATGCACCAATAGTTATTATTTAATTGTGGCAAATATTGTCTATAATTTTCTGTAAGTGTACTGCGGATCTGTTGTTTGCGGAAAGGGTTAAGCAGAAATGAAGTCATACTAATAACACAAAACGAAAATGATAATAATACAAAATGAGTAACTTACAAGTTCCATGGTTGGTCGTTATTCAAGAGTCGAGGATCATTCATGCCAAAAGCAAGTTTGATCTCGATGGAAATCTGAAGTTCACAATATTAGTGACAACATCTTGTGTAACTGATTCGCACGTACATGTACAGAACTAATATATTTATCTGACAAACTAGGTCGTATCGTTATCATTGAATATAATGGTAATTAATATCCTGTCCTTTTTTCCGAGCTTCAGAAAACATTGATTAAAAAGGAGATAAAGATGCTGCTCGCATTGAACAGTGTTTAAAGGACCTGGTCCCGTTTGGGTGAAGATATTAGTTATATTATCATTTTCTGTTTCGCTGGTTATTAAGACAGACTCTACACTATAACTATAACACATAGTCCATGATGTTGGTTTTCTCGTGGAACGGCTCATATATAATTGTCTATAAACGAGCTGAATGAAAACTGTTAAACCAAATGATGTAGCTGAACATGGCCATCTGAAAGCGAACAAAACAATTCCGGTAAAGGTAAATCATCATTTGACCGGGCATCGAGGATAGTGAGGCGACTGATTATATCTGTGATGATCGGAACACTTTTATCATGTTTTCGTCAGATGTCAACTAATTGATAAATCAAAGTGCAGAGGTTGATAATGATAAACAGATAACTGGAGCTGAATGTATTAAATGAGCCGTTCCACGGGAAACCCAACATTATGGACTCTGCGTAATGTATCAATCAGATAAGCCTGCAAAATCCGCGAAGGTTAATCCTGGCCGACACATTCCGTCTCGGGTATACATTAATGATTTATGAAACAGAAAATTCACAGGAGGGAAAAAGTGTCTGTCCGGGTTGGCCTGCGCGGCATGCTTAGCCTGATCCGGGTCGATACTTTACGCAGAGTCAACAATGTTGGTTTTCTCATGGAACGGCTCATTTGTCTAAGAGACTTATTTCTTTTGGGCGTAAAGTAAGAAGCATTTGAAATCGACGTTTCCTTTAGTTGTTTCGTTGAAATATGTGTTTTCTATTTATAAGATGCTTTTGCACTTACCTGCATCCATTGAGAGACACGGATTTGCCAGATCCGTTCTTTGGTGGTGGTCATTATTGACGAATTCATAGGCTAGCGAAATTTGCGGAAAGCAAACTTATTCGTAAAAGTTTACCCGATCAGGACAAAGATGTATATCATTATGACGTGTATGTATGTTCAATATATTAGTTTTTTGACGTTATGTCAAAGAGGCGTTCTCAGGGAAACATGTGGATGGATATATGTTGTTCCCATGTTTCAACCCCAAAGTGCAACTTTTTATGAACCGTTGTAGTCTAAACGTATGTATATTACATCGATTGTATATCGACGTATGAGCCGTCCCGCGAGAAAACCAACATTGGGGAAAGTATCGACCCGGATCAACCCAAGCATGCCGCGCAGGTTTACCCGAATAGATACTTTTCGCCTCCTGTGGATTTTCTGTAACAGGACTCAATACTCAATACCTCTATCCCCCTGAGTCGATATGTGTCGGTCCGAATCAGTCTGTGCGGACTGTGCAGGCTGACATGGGTCGATACATTACGCATAGGCCATAATGTTGGTTTTCTCGCGGGACGGCTCTCATATTAATTAGTCCCAATCGATGTTTTTTTACTTGATACTCATTCAGTACTGGCGCCTGCATGTGAATGTGGGAATATCCGGTTACTTCTGGATCATGAGGCAGTTGTAAGTTGCAGAAAACGCGAAAAGGCTCATATAAATTGAATCGTTGTGAACTGGCGTGTGGTAGAAATGGAATACACGTTTGGTAGTATGTGGACATTTCTGTTTTTTTAAGCAATGTTATCTGAATCAAAATTATTTTAATCACTTTGACTATTAACTAAGCGTTAGTTTTACTCCATATATGTGTGCACGCATTGCAGTGAAGTCTTGACAAAATCAAAATGATACCGTCTTTCTTGATGTTGTTCTATATCCAATATTAATAGATAGACGATAAACCAGGGATAATTTTAACAATTTGGACACACTAAGACTCAAATTACAAATAAACCGCAAAGTCTGTGTCGCTCCGTGATTGACATATTTCAATAGGAGGTATATGGAACATTCAATGTTGTTGTTCGCATGAATGAGTAATTAATTTTGCAAGAATAAAAGTATGTACTTGTAAACAGTCTGCATAGATTACCAACGAATGAAAAGTTAAAGTGTCTTCGCAAAAACGCAACCATGACCTTTGAAACATTGTTAGAAAAGGAGAAAGTGTTTATTTCGAAGATGCTTTATTCTCCTCGTTATTCATGCATTCAAAGGTCGTCTGTGTAAAGAAAGTAATATTAACGTAAACGTCTTAGATAATGGCAACTTAGTGGCCTTATTTGTCTGAAAGAGACATTCTAATTCGTTTCATGTTAGAATTTTCATTTCCAATTAGCTTGTAGTAATCTTTGAAAACATACATGCAAAATTATGGAGATAAACGATGATGTTTTGGTATTTAAAAAAAACGCCAAAATGACAGCTGGAAAACCAAATAACTTTAACAATGCTCTTATCAGTGATCCTCGGATGACTCAACAGAAACGTGCCTTTAAAGATCTTCACTGTTCACATATAAACTTGATAAGCCTGTTAAACGTTCCTGTCAACTTGTATATATTCCGATAAGGCGAGGTAGATTTCAGGATTTATCAACATATGCCGTTTAGCAAAACCAACTTCTCAAATGTTCGGGATCAGTTATTTCAAGACACGTGGCAATACCAATGGATGAGTTAAATCAACCATAGGTCGATATGTGAACTTTACATATGTGTATCAACAAATGTTATTATATTTCACTGCAATTTCACAAATCTTCTAAGACCGCCCGCTGGTGTCTGTCAATGGTCAGGCAGGTTGATGGATCGATCCCAGGCAGGATTATGTCAAATAGTTAAAAATGGTTGTAATGGCTTGACCTCCTTTTCGCTCAGGGTTATGGGGTTAGCATTTCGACTTACTGGCCGGTGTAAGGATAAATGGACCAGTAGAACAGTAACCCAGAAAAATCCGTTATATAACTAAGGCGGCGTAAAACACATAACAAACAAATATTTCCAACAGTGTTTCATTTATAAAACGATGAAAGTACTAAGAGAATCTACTAACGAGTCAATTGTCAAACGATATTTGAATGACATTGACATTTGGGCTAGAGTCTGTAACACTTCTACGTACATGAACAACCTTTTTACTAGAGGCTGTAACATTAATATGGACATGTTCTTCTTTCAAATTGGAAACTTGAAAAAACGAAATGCACATGCAGGGATTAAACGGCGTATAATTAATAATGAATATATAACCACGTTATCATGAAATAATATTTTTCACAAAGGTCAGGATCAGGTAAACATTAACGCATAATAGGTGTGCTTGTCGCAAATGTGGCTTGCGTTAATAATCAAATACCCCGATTCCGTGTCTCTTAATCGATGCATTTGGCATTTAACCATATATTAAAGTAATTATGATAGGCAAGTTCAATGACATCCTAAAAAGTAAAACGGAACAGATACTAGATTGAGAAATAATGAAAGCAAATGTCGATTTCAAATGTCTCTACTTTAAGTCGACAGTGCCCAAAAGAAATAAGTCCCTTAGACAAATACATTCAGCTTCAATTAAATACTTATTATTAACAACCTCTGCACTCTGGTTTATCAATAAGTTGACATCTGGAGCAAAAAATGATAAAAGTGTTCCTTTCTTCACAGACTTACACAGTCGCTTCCATATCCTTGATGCCCAGTCAATTGCCGATTTTCTTTTACTGGAAATGTATGGTTCGCTTACAGATGTCTTCGTAGTACCGTCATGTTTAGCTATATCATTTGACTTAACAAATTTAGCATTTCTTTCGGGTAAAACTGTATCCGTTGGCATGCACCCATCGCGACAATCATCATTCAAATCGTGTAATAGACAGGTTTTCAGCATATACGTCGTAAGAAAGCTCTTGATATAGTCATCGCTTATTTCTTCATCATATATCTGTGGCATATACAATGTATCCCGTAAGGCTTTAAGCAGAATGAAGCCTTTACGAGCAGCTTCGGGTGCCCGTCGTATTATACTGGATTCTAACTGAGCAACATCAATTCGGAAATACTGCTGCCAATTTTTGACATAGCGTTCGTCCGGTGTTTTAATCACGACCGCAAAGGATGTAATTTCCAACATGTGGAGGGTGCTCGCATACAATTCATTCTTTATATTAATTTGTTTCGGCGTCCATTCTGGAAACACCAACCGTGGAACAATGTCAACCTCAACCAATAGATCCTTATATACATGGCCAACCCATCGAAAGGCGAGATTGTCGATTGAGCCTTTATCAATCCTCAAATACTTTCTGCAATACAATTGACCCATCAGTTGAGAGTTTTGAGAAATGAGGACTTCATTGATAGCCAAATACAACGATCGTACGAGCTTTCTACCATCGAGAGTATCCTCTTTCGTCACAAAATCGGCGAATTTAGTACCTTTAAATTCCTGTTTAAGGCGTAATCGAACGAATTCTGGTGGAAATTCATCAGACTCTTCTGCGAAAAATGCCTCACTAAAGCGATGAAGATTCCAACTGAAGTCAAACTCATCGGGACAACATATTTTTGTGCCTTCACTGCGACTCCCGGCTAAGGTTATGTCGCAGGATAGGTATGGCTCTACCTTGGACACTTGTTCTGCTGTCTTTCTCATTACTTCATAAATGCAAGATGCGATACTCTCGTTTTCTACTGTGTTATTTATCAAACCCATATCTTGTGTGTCAAGGACCAGTTTTGTGTACCCCGATAACGATTGTTGGTGAAGGGTCAGATGGCTTTTCCATTCTATCAAAGAAATGTTTCTATTTCTATGATAAATCGTTTGTAGCAAAGGGCAATCGAGATAAAACTCATCCTTTTCAGGACACTCTTCGTCATTGTCAGCATTTATTTCTGTGACGTCATTTTCATCTGTTCCGTCTTCTCCTACAGATGTTGAATCGCCATTAGATTCCCTGTCTGTTCCCGATTCATCAATGTTTTCATCTGATGTAAACGTTTCGTCTGTTAAATCTGTTTTGTCGTCGTTGTAATTGACACCGGTGATACTTAAATCCACAAAAGACCCATTGCTTCCAATTTCCATTTCAGAATCATGTTGGTCTCCTGAAGCAACTTCTTTTAGAATAAAGCCGTCAAGGACAGTTCCCTCGAAGTCGACTTCTTCCATTTCTTCGAGTGTCTTTTCTTTTTCTGTATCATGGGCTTTAGCTGGTGTTTGTTCATCTTTCATTGAAAGAGACAACAATCTGTTTAGATGCTGTAGCGAAACGTTAAACCGAATTGGATAAATACCGCGGTGGTAATAGATTCCAAGAGGCTCGTACAAACAGGCAAATTTAAATAGAACTGCAAGATCAGCGGGGGTCCGCCCAGTACCGTCGGAAATGTGTCGACAATTTTCAAGAAGCAACCGTTTTACTGCACCTAGCTCTATGAAAGATACAGCCCAGTGCAGCGGTGTTGATCCATAGTGGTCCGTTATATCCAAATCCACTGACACTGACGATTCTTTCATGTGATCAATAATCAAGCCCAAGACATGTGTGTCAAGTGTTGCTCTGTGTAATGCAGTCTCTCCAGTTCTAGTTTTCAAGTATGCGTTAGCGCCAAGACGAAGTAAAGTTTCTATCGCAGGTATATTTCTTTGTCTGACAGCGTAATGCAGTGGAGTAAACAAATCTTGATCGACTTCATTTACAGCAACTCCGTTGCATACAAGGACTTCAACAACACCAGCTATGTTTTCCGATGGTTGTTTATCGGCCACTACGTCTGAATAATCTGTAACAACTCCAGGATGAACAGAGAGATGCAGTGGATTCATACCACATTGATCTTGATGGTTGACGATAGCTTCGTGTGCGACCATGACTTGTATTGCTTCTTTGCACGTTTCATTCGAAGCACTTACGTAATGAATTGGCATTCTGCCCAAGTAATCAACACTGTTTATCTTGCAACCTTCTCTGAGTATCAATTTCATTATTTTTACGAACTCGGGTCTATTTGGATGTGATCCTAAACTGTGCAAGGGGGTTTGTAAGTTGTTATCTCGCACGGTGGTATTGCATCCACTATTAACAAGGAATTCTACTGCTTCAAGGCAGCACGAGGCAGCGGCTGCATGAAGTGCAGTTTGTCCAAGGAAGTCTCTGCAATTTACGGACACATTTCTACTCACTAGATATTGTAAGAAATTCCGACAATTATGCTCCTCCTCAGAACCAATAAAACAGCTTTCGTGGATGACGGATACCAAATGAAGCAAAGATCGGCCGTTTTTGTCCTTTTGGTGAAAATCATTGCAGCGTGTAAGGAAGGCAAATATAATCGAATAACGTATTTTAAAGTTGTTGAATTCATTGTTTTCAAATAACTTCATCAACGGCGATTTTCCAGATTTATTTTTGAAATTTGCGTCTGCTCCGTTCTTGAACAATATTTCAATTAAACTGTCTTCGCAATCAAACATAGCACCAAACAGAGGGGTTTCCCCGTCTTTGTCTGGTAAATTGACCTTAGCCCCATTGGTCAATAAACATTCCACCATTGGACGACTATTCGCTATCACAGATGAGTGGAGGGCGGTCATTCCTCCATTGATGTGGTCATCGTATACACAGTTTGGATCCACGCCATTGCAAATAAGGTGGTTAACCTTTTTAACGTCTTTACGTCTTACAGCCAGAAAGAACTGTCTTTGTAACTCGGGTTGGTCAAAACTTGAAGATGAAGAAGGCCGTTCGGTTTTCGCATTATCCATTATCTTTCAAGTGCAATGTGCTTGAGTCTAATCTGAAATTATTTATACAATTATGGAATTACAACATCAGCTATTCAAAACGTGCACAATACAAATTGATAACAGTTTAGCCTCGTTATAAATGCATTCGAGATAGTTCAACAAAGGCAGGATAAAGTCCCGATATCTAATTAGTAGACCACCTGTAACAATCAACCATTACGTGTTCTGTGTTATTCAAATGAAAATGTCCAAAAACCTTCTCACCTGTATTACCAGGTACCGTCAACCCGTTAACTTAAAACAAATATGCAGCAGACGTCTAAAAATAACC
>JASEVX010000003.1:38271808-38295247 GCA_031761405.1 Serripes groenlandicus | reverse complement strand
CAATATGACTTAATTTGTCAGATATAAACATTCGTCTTTACTGTTAGGCACATCTAAGTATTCAAACAAGATGTTTAATAAAATTGTGAACTTTGGATTCCAATCTTAAGTAGGTTTGTTTTGGGCATGACCGATCGTCGACTCTTGAATAGCGACCAACCATGGAACGTGTAAGTTACTTAAAGGTTTTTGATTAACCCTTTCTCACATATTAAATATACATGTATGTAGTACATTTTGACACAAAAACCAATGAAATACAAATTATTGGAGAAAAATGAAAACGTTTTCAGTAGTCGCCTGCTTATTTTACGTCAAAATATGTCTGTCTGCATATTGGTAAGGACTAAGTACGGCGTATAAATATCAAATGGGCACAGAGATGTTATATGCAAACTACACAAGAACCGATTTGGGTGACGAAAAACATGGATCAGAAAATCGATGGCATACTCTTAATTTTATCTAGTGAACAATTTCTTCTGAGGATATATATCATCGTTAATTGTTATTCCTTGTCATTTCAAGTATGATTTATATTGAGATAAACGATGATATATTTGGTGTTTTGCGACAGTATGTAAATCATATCACTGTAACAGTGCTCTAATGAATGATCCTATGATAACTAATCATAAACGGGCGTTTCCAGAGGGCACTACACCATTCCCACCTCGAGCTGAATAGAACCTAGAACACCAATGCTCAACATAAAAGGTACAACTTTGCATCAGCAACATTCTGCTCGGTGTTATCAAAATCCAAACAAGTTTAAAGAAGCGTTTACAAACTTAAATGGTGTAAATGATATCAGACATTGCACTGGCCGATTTGGATATGCACTGTTCACAACATGCATCAATGTCCTTTTCGCAAGAATGAGCTCCTTTGATGTAAACGTCTTGTTTCTCTTTACGATTGTAGCTGACCCTAAAGAAGCCAGCATTGGTAGTTGCCATTGACGTCGGCAGCACGTATTCTGGTTATGCCTGGCAATGGAGGGATGACTTTGATAACAACAGGAGTAACGTTGAGTTCAATACTAATTGGGGTTCAGGAGCTTTGCAGGTACATTGAACGTTATTTTTGTTCCAAACAAATATGGGGTCACATAAAAACGGGGTTCGGGTATTTTGCGAACAGGAAAGAATGTTCTATGCGTGTATCACATTAGTTTACTAGTTATAAATATTCGTCTTCAATTAAGGGCATTTTTCTATTAAGTCATATTAGGTTACGTCAACTGACATGAAATTACGTACAGTAGGGTAACTAACAGATAATGATTCACTTAAATGTAATTTTTTTATAGGACTGAAGTAGCCTATTCTTGACCAAATTCAAGGACCAGTTGTAAAAAGGAATTAAGCTAGATACGTGTTTTAAATACTCGTTTTGTTCCTTAATATTTGTATTAATTTGCAGCTTCATAAAACAAAAACATGCTTACTGTTGGACAAAAATAGGGACATAGACTCATTTGGACACCAAGCTGAAGAGAGATTTTGCAACGAAATTGACAAGGATCCAAAAACCGTCCACGACAACTGGTTCTTGTTCAAGGGGTTCAAAACCATTCTCTACAGAATATGCGAAGTAGGTTCATTGTTAAAACAATTCATTCGTAGTCTAAACATATATTACATGTGCAGTGAAGCAAAACTCTTCAAGCAAGCGATATTCTATCTTCACAGATCTTTCTCCTGCTGTAATTCATTTGGGTACGGACTCTTTTAAACTTGAAACAATTTCCTGTTAGAAATAGACGTTGATTGATTCACTTAACCTTAAAAGCTTTCAATACTCACCCACAGAACCATTCGAAACCAACAGAATGTAAAATTGAGGATCGCTTTGGCAAGCAGTTTCCAATGAAAGAGGTGATGACTAAATTCATAAAAGCGCTAAAAGACCATTTTATGGATCATCAACTACAACAGAGGTCTGTTGACATGGATAAGATACTGTGGGTCATCACTGTACCTCAGATATGGTCAGACACGGTCAAAGCATTCATGCGAACGTGTGCAGAAGAGGTATAATTCATTTTGCTGTTTTCTTTACCTAAACAATCTTCAATATCTGAAACTCTATAAAACGTTTTGTGCATACTGTTAACCTCATTTTGAGACCCTTTTGCCTGCGTTGCGATAGCTCAATCGGTTATGAAAAAGGATACCAATCCAGTGGTCATCGATTCGTATCCAGGCTCCGCCATTTATTCTGTCTGATGAGTGACAAATGTCAATATTACTTGCATCAATCCTCTTTCGTCAAACGGCTAAATAGTCTCAATAGTAATCATGCTCTTCCTGCTGCGCAGTAAGCTCTGCTTTATTCAGCTCCTTATTCACATGTTCATCAAAACTAACGTGTTTACCACAAAACTGATTAAATGGCAGATGGTGATAACGACAACATTGTTGATGGTGTTGTTTTTGTTGTAGATGCTAACTTCGACCTCTTGTTACTTATTGGATCATCTATTACTTATTAAGTTCCCTAATTGTTAACAGAACTAACATTTGTTTACCATTTAACGATTCAAATGGAGATATTGATTAAACCATCAATGATTGTGATAATATTAAAGATGCTGACTATAACTTCTTGTTACTTATTCAATCAACTGCAACTTATTTGGTTACTTATTGTTATTTTCAACTTAACATCCTTTGCTATCATAAAATGATTCAAAAGGCAGAAATTGATGACGAAAACTTCTTGTTTCTTCTTTAAAAACGCGTTACTTAATCAGTCAGCTGTTACTTATCGAAATGTCTTGCTTTTTTCTTGACAAAAGTTAATCTATCCTCGCAAGAGCAAGGGACGTACATAACAACTTTCTCCTTCAAAGTATTTCGAAAACCCGTGGCCGGGCTATAATCCAATTTAATTGCGAAGTTAAATAAAGCACATACCTCATGTCCAACAGTGCAAATTCAGATACACTTCATATAGTAAACATGTAGTTAGACAAGCCCATTGAAATCACTGATTGGTTGACATTTAACGTTTTGTACAATTGAGCTTGAGGCAAATCGTTTATCACAAAAGAACTGAATACAAATAACAGGCATAGAAAGACATTTCTGACATCCTGGATCTTTGGTCAAGACATCGCTTCTTTTTATTCGACAAAATAAAACAAAACATATTTGATGTTTTAACCCAAGGGATAACCTCTATTAAGTGTATTACTTTCAGACGATAAATGTGTTTCTTCAAATACCCTGGTATTAATTATTTATACAGACACAAAATATCAATTGTTAACCTTTATGAATACTGTTCGATGCTAGTTAATACATTTTCTTTTAAGAGTGGCATAAAGAAGAAACGTCTTCTACTGGCTCTGGAGCCTGAAGCTGCAGCACTCTACTGTTTACATTTACCTTCCCAACAAAGAGCATCAATGAACAACTTCGGTCAAGTGGGTGATAAGTTTGTAACAGTAGATTTAGGAGGTACGTAATTTCTAAAATGTTGCCTGAAGATGATAACCAAACCTTCAACGAACAAATGTGTCATAAATAATGCTTCAATATTGTCTGTGTATACATGCTAAGACGGAAATATGCTTATAAGAAACATGGGACATCGCTTTAATAATTTCAGACAGCGCCGACATTTTCTGGAAAAGTCATTAAATTACATAGAATTAACGGAATCAACTGTTCCACACACATTTCTTTTTGCTCATTGTGATTTCATGAATATATCAATGTTTAATTGTTATGAGTACATCTTAATGTACGGACTGTTTCAATGTGTATCATTGTGTGTTTGCCCTTCCAGTTAGCACTTAGTATTAATACATGTGTAACGTGCCGGGCTAAAGACGCAGAAGATCCCTTCAGCGAAAAGTATACTCAACCCTGAAGGGGTCCACTTGCCTTATATATCTAACCCTACGACCATCACTTCGAACCGGTGATGCTAATTTGCATATTCGTTACAATACTTCCCACTCCGAGAAGACTCGTCCCGAGTCTTGGCCTGGGAAACCCATGGGTAAGGCAACTCCAATATGGCAGTTGTCCTCATCCCACCGCTGCCACCAATGTAACGTGCCGGGCTAAAGACGCAGAAGATCCCTTCAGCGAAAAGTATACTCAACCCTGAAGGGGTCCACTTGCCTTATATATCTAACCCTACGACCATCACTTCGAACCGGTGATGCTAATTTGCATATTCGTTACACATGCATTAAGTCATGTCGATGCTGAGTTTTTTAATGGATTTAGTCCAACTTAGCAGTTTGGAAGAGTCCATATATAAAGCTAGGAATATCAAGATAAACATGTTGAGTTAATCAGTCAACTGGGTAGAGCCTGGTCAGACGGCGGGGATGCGCTGGCGGAGCATTGCTCCGTACTATTGAGATAGGCTTAACCAAATTGGTACCAGAAGCCAAAAATTGAATATGTCTTTGAAACCAAGTACATATATAATCATTTATATGATCATTTCTACCATATATCTACATATTTCACAGGGGGGACTGCTGATATTTCTGTTACTGAAGTTTTACCGGAAGGGTTTCTGAAAGAACTGTGTCCTGGAAATGGAGACCTGGTCGGTGGACAGGATATCAACAATACCTTCTTCCAGACATGCACCGATGTCATTGAGGGAAATGCTTGGCATGACACCTTTTGTGGAAAGAATGCAGAGGCACTTCTAGAGCTAGAAGATGAGTTCGAGAGAAAAAAAGTTAAAATTGGTTGTTCTGGGGAGAAAGATGAATATATTTCTCTCACTCTCCCTTATGAAATTCAAAACAAATTAGAGAGAGGAGAAATCACTTTGAAAAAAAACGTAGAGGCGAGTCGTTACTTTAAAGTAGAGCGAGGCAAATTCAAGTTAAAGTCAGAGTATATTCGTGAAACACTTTTCGACACAGCAGTGCAGAGTATCTTAACGACAATAACCGATACCATGAAGAACGAGAGTGCTCTCGGTATAAGCACTTTGGTTCTTGTAGGAGGATTTGCTGAGTCGCCAATTGTCGTTGAAAGAGTACGAAAAAGAATTGGAGAGCAGTTTCCAAATATTCAGATTTGTGTCCCAACGTCGCCATTCCGATCTGTTTTATATGGTGCGGTATTGTATGGACATGATCCTTTCATTTTCAAAAGTCGCATCAGCAAGGAGACATATGGTATACAAATCAATTGTGATTTTAACGAAAAGGTGCACAACGAGTCAAAGCGTTGGACTAACAAAGATACCGGAACAGATAAATGTAAGGATATATTTAGTGTCCATGTCAGTAAAGGTCAGTCTGTAGTCCTGAATGAAAACCAACCCTCCCATGACTATTTTCCTATATTCTACGACCAAAAATGTATTACACTCCCAATATTTTCATCCCCATTGAAAAAACCTACATACATAACAGATGAAGGGTGCACACAACTGGGAGTAATAAAGGTTGACATGCCCGATACGACCGGCCAATTTTCGAGAAAGGTCAATGTAACAATGATTTATGGAGGTACTGAGTTGGCTGTTACCGCAACGGACGTCACCACAGAGAACGAATTTGTAGCATCTATTAATTTTGATGTTGCGTAAATAACAGTTTTTCCAAATCAAAAGTTATCAATATTAACTTTATGATTTAATGATTTAAGGTTTAGGCCTATAAATAACGATGGGTATTGACAACATAGATGTGATTTAATGTATTGAAAGAGTATTCAACCATACCAAAAGAGAATATTTTATATCGAATACATTGTATCAATCATACTCTTTACTAGTATAAAAAATGTTACAAGTCGAGATGTGTTGCTTATTATTATGCTCGTGTCACACTGTCCCGAAATTGACACCAAAATTCCATACGAATATGTAATTTTGAATGTCGTGCGAAGATGGCCACGAACTTGATTAACTGGCAATTGAGTGCCGAAGCAAGTACGATGCCTACAGAAGGTCACACGATGGCAACGGAGTCAAACACGAAAGCAACACGAAGTTGTGAAGTTGTATTAGGAAGGTCACACGAAGGCCACACGAAGGCTACACAAAGTGAGTTATTTTGATCGCCTTTTGTCCGTCGTGCGTCAACATATTCTCCTCCACAGAAAGCATCCTCATAATGTCCTCCAAAGAATTCCTTCAGAATTTTTGAAAACATGCCGAATTCTGGTTTCCATAGCAACCAAACGAAAACCACTTAAACAAGCGGGGCTATTTTGCCTTAAATGACTTAAGTGAAAACTAAAAAAATCTTCTTCTCCAAAAGTGTCGGGCCGGTTTTCAAATAATTTTGCAGAAATGTTCCTTGGATGACCCACTTTCAGAATCGTTCATGCCATGTTGATGAGTTGAAAAACAATGCCACAACTGACCGGGTCTAATTTGCCTTATACGGCTATAGTGAAAACTTCAAGCCATGTTGAGTGGTTGAAAACAATGGCCGCCAGGGGGCAGGGCTTATATAGATAAAGGCGAAAATCATGAAAGCGATCCCGGGCAATAACTGGGAAAAAGAACAAGTATTTTCAATAAATATTTCTAAAACAAAATTCATATCTCCATTCACATTTTGTAAGATACAATGTGTAAAAATAATGTGTTCGTCATCACAATGTTAGTTTCTTTTTATACATTTTACTGCAACTGCTTTGTGGGAATAGTTACAGGATCATCGTATCCTGCCATGGTACTGAACCAGCCTTTGAAGTGAAGTAGTGACCCAGGTATCTTCTTATTTGCCGTCCATCCTGGGTTCCAGTGTTCCGTGCCGTCTCATGGTAAACATCCAGAAGTACTTTGTCATTTCTCCATGATCCTGGGATGACATTCTGGTTCTGATCCTCCAAGTCTAGCAGGTTATTGGTGGTGGCTGGATATCTCAGTCTGATGAGATTTTGAAGAATCATACAAGTTGTGATGACTTTTTCTGCATGTCTCTGGTCTCTGACTCATGGTCTTCAGCAAAACCCGGAATTTGTGTGTTAGAATACCATAGGCATTCTCAACTACACGCCTGGCTCTTGATAGTCTGTAATTAAATATTCTCTCATGATGCTCCATGTTTCTGATGGAAAACGGGTTCATCAAACGCGTGTTGATCCCAAACGCATTGTCCCCTACTATGTAGTATGGCACAGGAACGTCATCACCAGGTAAATACTTCTCTTCAGGGATATTGAATGTGTTGTTCGGACTCTCAGTGCCTTCCTTGAGTTCTGACCCATTATAGGTACTGGCATCGTTGCTGGAACCATCAGAGCCGACATCAATCCAGGGAAACTTGTTGTCTGCGTCGACCAGGGCCATGAGAACAAAATCGAGAAGAAGCCCTTGTAGTTTTTGTACACAGAGCCAGTATTCCAAGGAGAGGTGATCGCCACATGTTTGCCATCCAGAGCACCACAGCAGTGTGGAAATTGCCATCTCTTCTCAAACTGCTCAGCAATGGCAGTCCACTCTTCAGTTGTAGTAGGACACTGGATCACCTCAGCAGCAAAAAGAGAATTGGAAAATGAAAACGTGGTGAAAAATGGAGAAAATGGTCTCTTACAATGTTTTCAAAAGTTGTTTGCTGCAGAGGCGTCAGAAAGTGTCTTTATGTGGGAAAGGGTTCCACTTAAGCGTTTATTATAATACCGAAGATAAGTCCCGATCCAAAGATCTATGCTTTCCTGTGACAGCACTCGTCTCAGCAATGTTTTCAATATTGGTCTGCTTCTTAAAACTTCTTAAAACGTCACCAGGGAAAAAAAGAGGTATTAAACCAAATAACTGTTTGTTGTTTGGGTTTTCCAATTTGAAATATTAGTCAGACCATGAGACCTGAATTCGGTCATGTCAACGCAGTATCTGATATGATAATCTCAATGTTAAGTTCACTAGACATTTTGAAGTACCATTTGTGTGTTATAGTGAAGAAAACATTTTGGGAATAGGACACTTTGTCTTTTGTTTTCAATCACATCAAGTCGACAGTACACTGATCGATAATTAATAGGAGAATAACAAGTACTTATTTGAGTTTACGAGTTTAGCCGAATATTTCCGATTAACAATATATGTATGTGAATTATATTGCGGACACACTAAAACACGCTGCACTCCGGTCCTTCGTCAATGCTCGTGGTTGGTTTATACTGCAACACTTGGTAATACGAACATTCACGATTCTACCTATTTTAGAATCCAGTGGTTCGAATGATGTGGTTCGTTGTACGTGATCGTTTTTTTTTTCACAATACGCATTGCAGAAAATGGGAACATTCTCATATAAAACAATCAAAGCAGTAAGGCGGCACATATTTAAACAAAAGAATACACTTTTGATATTTTGATATTATGTTTGACCTGTCTCTTTTCCCGCGATGTCATCTCAATCAAACTGTTTTTAAAATGTCTTCAATAATTTACGAATCTAAGAAATATCGGGTCGTTTAGCGTTTGTTATACTCCATATTCGTGTGCACGCTTTGCGGATAGCGCTGTCAAAACCAATGAGATACCCAATTTCACATCGGTTGTAATTGCATACAGTTTAAACAAAAGATAAATCAAAATGCGTCTGCATGTGGGAAGGGGATACCTTATGTTGCCGTCTGGTAAAACTGCGTGTTTGTCACAGGAAAACATGAAGCTAAGCTTATCAATTTGCAATCTTACAGTAGGTAAATCTATTTGTTCTAGTAATGTTCCAGTGTTTATTTGTGTCAGTTTTGCCTGTGTGGCGCTCTATATGCAATCTTTAGATAATACATTATTTTCTTTTAACTTCGCTTGCCAAGAAAACTTTCACATTCTCGCTCGATGTCTATTTCATTGAACCCTAACAAGTATTCGCGTCGTTCGTGTTTAAAATCCAAAATGCAGAACCTGATCATCACGAATTGCCCAAACAAACTATTGATTCATAAAAACAATAGCCATGTATTCATTTCTATTTCTTTTATCATCTCACAATTTCAGAAATTTGTTTTTCGACTACGATTTTCAGCTTTTTGCCCCCAAAAGATCACATTTCGCAAAGTCGGATTTTTGAAGACTTTGAAGTCACGGGCATTACACAATTGATGACATTTATTAAACTCTTTTTGGAACAATACTGAATTTAACTGGATTCACACATATTCCCTAACATCAGCGCCTCGTCCAAATATGCATATCTGCATTGTACTCATCCAATATCATTCCGTGTTGTAATCAGTGTTAAATAACCTACAAGCAACTTTTGAAAACAAGATGGAAAAGGATAATTTGATTATTATCTTCAAAATATTGTATTTTCCTCTGAAGAATATTATCATTGCAGACAGCACTATAGTCACTTCCTATATTATCGCCGGTACTTGATCATCACAGGAACTAGATTAATTCTGGTACTTGATTATCACGGATACTGATCATCATTGGTACTTGGTTAACGATGGTATTTGATCATCAAAGGTACTAGTTATCGCTGGTACTTGATTATCGCGGATACTAATTATCGCTGGTACTTGATTATCGCGGATACTGATTATCGCTGGTACTTAGTTATTGCGGATACTGATTATCGCTGGTACTTAGTTATCGCGGATACTTAGTATCACTGGTACTTGATTATCGCTGGTACTTAGTTATTACGCGTACTTGATCATCACGCGTACTTGGTTAATGTTTATCGCAGGTTCTCGATTATCTCTGATACGTGTTTATCACGGTTGCTGGATTATCGCAGGTACTAGATTATCGCTGGTATTCGATTATCGTGTGTATTAGATTATCGTGGACACATTGTGTACTGGAAATCTAATAATCCGATGAGTTCATGTTTTAAATGCAGAGTTGAAACACACACACACAGACCTCGCACGCGCTGACTAGGTAAAGAGGTTATTCCCCTGACCGTATACGTATAAAAAGAAGTCAACCTCGATCCCCCCCCCCCCCCGCTAAATACCTACATGTAGATACAGACGGCATCCCCAGCAATACCTATATAATGAAGTTATTCCCCCCCCCCCCCTTATACCTAGATAAAGAGATCATTTCCTAACATAATACCTAGATAATATGTCAACCATATACCTCAATACTTTGATAAAGAGGTCATTTCTTTCTTTCCCCCACCCCCACCCCCCATACCTTAACAAAGAAATCAATCCCTCATGTAATACCTAGATAAAGAGGTCATTCCTAATACCTTGATAAGGAGGTAATTTAAAACAAAACAACTATCCCAGCCTGATGTTTCACAAAGAAACAACAATTATCACAGTATTACGGTTAAAAACAACACTTATCACAGACTGATGTTACACAAAAACAATGATATTTACTGATATTTAAAAACAACTACAACTAAAACCGGCTGATTTTTAAAAACAACAACACTTATCAGAGTATGATGTTTCACATAAATATAAATTATCACAGACTGGTGCTTCACATATGCAACTATTTTCACAAGTTGATATGTAAAACAACAACAATTATCGCAGGCTGATTTTTCACACACAAGACCATCGATTGTTACAGTGTGATGTTTCACACATTATTAAGAACAACAATTATCCGTCTGGTGATTCAAGATCCATCAATTATCACAGACAGAAGTTTGACATAAACAACAACAATTATCCCAGTCTCATGTTTCACAAGGAACAGCAAGTTTCACAGTCTTTGTTTAAAAGCCCAGAACAACTACCAAAGTCTGATAGTTATCACGGTCTTATGTTACACACACGCAACACCATCGATTATAACAGTCTGTTGTTTCACACACAAAAATACCGAATATAACAGTCTGTTGTTTCACACACAAAAATACCGAATATAACAGTCTGATGTTTCACACACACACACACACACACACACACACACACACACACACACACACACACAAAAATACCGATTATAAAAGGCTGATGTTTCACACACAAGATCATCAATTACAATGTATAACAGTCTTATGTTTCACACACAAACATACCGATTATAAAAGGCTGATGTTTCACACACAAGACCATCAATTATAACAGTCTTATGTTTCACACACAAACATACCAATAATAACAGTCTGATGTTTCACACACAAAACGTCATCTGACATTAATCAGAATTACATGCTCTGAAAAACATATGGAGTGAAGGATCGATCTGTCGTTTCAATACATCGTTTTATACGTTGCAGGAAAGGGGTGCATTGCTCGATGTTTGGGTTTTTTAAAAAGTCGATTCCTGAAAATTTCAGTTTAAGTCTTCTGATTTAGGGGAAAGGTTATTGTTTGTGACCAGTGAACAGAGAAGTCGTACCAAACTGCTTATCCGCGAGGTGATCTGTGAATATGTTTTAACCGTTGACTCGAGAATGCATCAATATGTACTCGAAGAAAGGTTGGTACGGTACGTTCATGAAGATTCGTGTAACCTATAGTTATGGCGGTTCAGGACCACGTATTTTTTTACTCCATAAGCCTTCCCAACATACAGACGCTTCCTGACAACTCTGCGGCGGACGACTTTTGAAAGAATTATGACAAAAAGACGAATTGCTCAAAACTACTTTTTTTATTTTGCCAAAATATGTTTAACTTTTTCCAGTTATTTTAGCTACCTTTATAGAAAGTTTGCCTGTTTTTGGTTATTTGTTTTAAAAGTTGTCTGCTGTATATTTCTTGTATGGAAAGGGATCTCACTAAGAGTCAAAACCATCATACTACTGGACCGTAAATAAACTACTTGATTACGATTGCAAAGGTAACGCATGGATCTGTTTTTGATTGCAGTGGAACTAATGATATATTCGAGTGTCCGAGTTGATTTCATTTTCAGAAAAGTAGGGCTGCGAATGTATATCTGTTGTATACACTTTCCAAAATACGTTTTTTCATTTGCAGGACTTAAACGTACAAAGTCCGGGATTTAAATGGGCTAGTAATTGTTTATGCCAGTATGCCCAAAGGTTGGTAAGGTGGTACCTCATTAAGTTTTGACATTTCGAAACTTCTCAAGAACATAGGTCGTGTTTTTTATAGACACATCTGCAGCGGGTGACTTTGACAACACTGTGACAAAAGAAGAAATTGCTCAAGATCAGCAAAGTTTTACTTGTGTCACCCTGTTTTCAACTCTATTGACTAGTTATACTTTCATGAATAACAAGAGTCCATACGTTTGCATATAGTCATGTTCGCAGTCGTTTTCTGTAGATTTGTTGTTTGTGGGGATAGGGGTAAAATCAATATATTATTGAAAGCTTCGTTGTACGTATATTGGATCTGAGGATACTGCATTAACAGTCGTTTAAAATCGACCCTATACAGTGAGATTGTCATTCAAATTCCACAATAGGACCGCCTCAAGACAGAGCGTCCGCCTCGGTAGCGGGCGGTCACGCATTCGAACACCGGCTAGGTTTTTACCATAAATTTAATGAATGGTAATTATGGCTTTTCCTCCCTGGCTTTCAAGTTCAGGGTTGTATGGTTAGCATTGTGACTGACTGGCTGGTGTCAGGATTAACGGACCAGTAGAACCGGTGAATTACCCAGAAAACCTTGGGATATAACTGAAAAATGGTTGAAGGCATCTCACGATATCAACGCTCAGCCATCAACGCTTATCTTTCTCGTTTATCTATATAAGTATACTTGTCTATTATTATAACCTAACCATTTTGTAGGCGACAATTTGATTTGCTGATGCAAAGGTTTATCTGATACGACCTGTAGCAGGCAGTTATCAGATCGAATCGAGCCCTTGCTACTGCAAGTTTGAGATCGAGTTATATTTAGAAAGAATCACTGTCCTGGTCAGACTGCGCAGATTAATCTAATTCTTTGCCGGTCGTTAAGTCCCGAAGATCGGGTTTTCGCATTACGTTGTCCCTATGGATATTCAATTATGTGTACAATTTCTCCTTTTGCCACAATCTTTTTAATTCTTTTGAACCGGGTGGTCAATGATCTGAATTCTAATTTCGATAGTCGGGTCCGTTTTGATATGGCAAATGTTGAGCCACTAGCCAGTTCTTTAATTGTACCGAATGCCTGCCTGCATGATTCCATTTAAGAAAGCTGGACTTCTGGAAGTAAACGTGGTAAACTGTCGCTTAAGTCGGAATTGGCTGGCCCTAACAATGTGTGTAGTCGCGCAGCGATATCACAGTCAGTTATTACGGTAATATCAGTCCAGGAGTCAGGCATTCATTCCTTTCGTCATTCGTCTTCCACCAATGGGCTCAATAAATAGTTTACGTGAGACGGTTGCCTAGAAAGAGTTGTGTGTGAAGTACTGGTGCCAGACAGCCAGGTCACAACGTTAAGTGATCTTGGACCCGTAATATAACTAAAGTACCGTTGAAAACGGTGTTTAACTCCAATCAATATGTTCAAAGGTGTGACACTTTTATAAAACAGACAGTTTACTATAAGAAACGTTATGACCGGTTGTTCATCTTTGACAACTTCATCTGTGTATAGTAGTGAAATGTTTTAACGAGCTATGGGCTAACAGTATTGTGAAAAAGCAGCCAGTTGCTTGGAAAGTATGTGTGGAGTACTGGTGTGGGAGAACCAGATGAACTGTGCTACCTACCTTTCTTGTATTTTTCATAGTCGGTCTTCGTGTTATGTGGTCCAAATTCACCAAGTAAGCATTTACGAGTCGGGGTGGTATACATATTGACTTAGATTTGCCAAACCATGAACAGCACGGACAATAAGACGAGACACCATTGTATGTAACTCGGCGAATATGTGTATTAGTACACATTATAGTAACGTCCGTCTCAATTGAATTGACGCTTGATGAATCAATAACATGGTCAGTTTACTATGACGTCGCGAATCATAACGACAATACACAGTTCTAAGATATACACTGATTACCTCCCTTGTCGTCCATTAATATTATGCGAAGAATACGAAACACAAAGGATTTTGCGTTCGCCAACCATATTTCGTGTACATTGGGTTTTTTATATAAGCTTTTTTTATTTAATGATACATGTATAAAATTTGAGCCAGTGTATGAGAAAAGGTACACGCTGGAATTTCTGAGCAGTGTAGATCATCTTGTCCACCCGCTCAGTTTTATAAAAATCTACACACGTTTATAGAATCTTCAAACAAGTCTGTATTAGTACTATGTGTAAAGAGTATATCTTGATCAGACTTTGCTGATGCACGGATTGATCTTAACCTATACTGATCACAAAAACCGACTTGTATCTGTTCTCATGTACAGGCTCGTTTGTTCTTTAGCCGACAGGGAACGTAAATATTGTAGTTCCGGTACCTATGCAAGATAATCGTGGTTACGGTATTTTACTCACCCAATCAGGTTATATATTCATCAAATTCGTAACGTGAAATAGTGTCCAACACTGCAGCTCTACTTTGACTTAATATATTATAGAAAGCTCTGTAATAATGATACACTTATAGAATCCTGTTAACCGTCCACTTTATAGCAATACGACAACTCGACAATAGGCCTCTTAGTCCTCCTTATCATGTTGAATTTTTGACCTCGACATATCGAGGGCTTGGTGTGAAACAGTTGTAACTAAAAACCTATTGTGAAAACCCTTGTTTAGGGGCAATTTTGACCCTTTTGTAAACAATGCAAATTAAGGTGCCATTGCTCAGAACGAGCAATGGCACCTAAATTTCCATTGTTTACCAAGAAAAATGATTTAACACTTATAAAGACTTTATAGCGAGGTGATTAACCTTTGTAAAAAATTACCAATTTTAGTTACAACCGTTTCACGCCAAGCCCTCGATATATAGTTCAATGTAGACTGACATTGTTAGGCATTAACCTTTTCACACATATAACAAATCTGCAGGAGACGACTTTGAAAACATGTTGGGAAATTATGTGGGATATATCTGGAAATAAAAAAGAAATGAATTAACAGAGGCGAAAACATTGCGGCAAAAGATGAATTGGCTCATCATAAGCATGTTTTTCCTTTTGCAACTCTGTTTTCAAAATTTCATATCTTACATATGCTTCAGAATGCGTCTACAAGTGGAAAAGGGTTAATCAAGCGACAGTGCATATAATACGGCTAACTGTTCAACATAATATATCTAATTTATAAATTCATGTTTGATGTTGTTTGCCCAATGGCTGATAACAATTATTTGAGTTGAGTTGTATAACTAGATCAATTACATCTTAAGTCGTGCATTAGGTTTACGTAATGCTAAGTGTAAAACTATTGGAGGAATACTATTTGATGTTTGTCTCTATCGTCTGGCCTGTTATTAACTACAGTGCTCCTCTATGGAGGTATCGACCATACTCTTGTATAGAAGCAGTACATAACAGAATAAATACACACCCACTGATGGATTGACAGGAGAAATGGGTTGGAAACCCGTCAATAGTCCGACAATGGAAATGCATTTCCTTAATATGGTCAAAGCTATCAAGTATGGATCCAATACGGATAAATGCAAACAATAAAGCATCTAGCTATTGCCGTAACTGGTACTTTAATATCAATAGTTATTTTGATGAGAATGATATTTCTATGTACACTAACCTATCATACTCTGTATTTCGTTCTTTTGCAAAAGATGTTGAAGCAAAAACTTATGTTTGTTATATCAATAACTGGTCATTACGTATAAACAATATTGTAGGCTCCTCTGGTCGTGAACGAAATAAACTGCAAACGTATAAGCTATTCAAATCTGATTTTCAAACAGAAGAATATTGTAATATGATCTTACCGCCGAGACACCGTTCTGCCTTCTGCAAATTCCGACTTGGGGTTGGTTGCCCCAATTCGGATTGAAACTGACAGATACGAAGGTTTACCTAAGGAATCTAGGTCCTGTTCGTGTTACTAACTCTATAGTAAATGAAAAGCATGTTATGTTAAATTGCCCAGTATACGATGATTTTAGACGCGATCTTTTCTATGTTTATAATGTCAATTTTATATTTATGTCGGATAATAATAAATACTGCTTTCTGTTTTCAAATGTAGATTTGTTAGGATTTTGTGCCAAAACCTGCTTTAATATTTTACAAAGACGCCAAATATTATTAACTAGATAACACCTTTTATATCAATAGATTTTGTTTTTGATTATTCTGTATGTAAACACATGTGTGTGTGTGTGTGTGTGTGTGTGTGTGTGTGTGTGTGTGTGTGTGTGTGTGTGTGTGTGTGTGTGTGTGTGTGTGTGTGTTGTGTGTGTGTGTGTGTGTGTGTGTGTGTGTGTGTGTGTGTGTGTGTGTGTGTGTGTGTGTGTGTGTGTGTGTGTGTGTGTGTGTGTGTGTGTGTATATATTTATATTTATGTGCACCGTTTTAATGCAATGTAGGAAATTATGTTTTTATTAATTCCTCATCTCTTATAACTCTATTTCGGAGTGGCATTGTACTTTTATGTTGTATTGTATATTTCATATTGTAAATGTTATATTGTACAATGATGATATGTAAATAAAGATTATTACTTACTCTTAAGGATAAAGGAAAAAATAATACAAACAAATACAACACAAATATTTTATTGCGATAAACAAACAATTGAATTATAGCAAAAGTTAAAATCTGAGAAATTGCGTTTTACAGAAGAACATGTACATATATATTCAACAACGTGACAATTAGGGGGAAAACATGACTTTTTTCAATTTAGCATTGTATATAAATTTGATTCATTTTTAACAAAAGTTGTAGACTTATAGGAGAATACTTTAGTGAATGTTTAGATGGTAAAGTATAGAAATATCGTTTGAAGTTGAAACACACACTGACGTAGCATTCATGAAATGTCCTCAAACTGAAAATACCAATCGTTTTTCCAAAGCATTAGTCCGATTGTTTATTTATTTCGATTGAGCGGAGCTCTGAGCAAACAAGTTATCAGGTTTAAACGACCAGTGTAAATACAGATAAGCCAGCACATCCGCGCAGTTTGATCTGCCACTACACCACTGTACGCCGACTATTCTTATCAAGATTCACAAAACGTCTGTAAAACTGGATTCATGTATAGCATGTATACGCAGGAAGGTCTTTTTTAAAGTTGATTGTCCTCGAACCTCGCACAATCGTTCTGTAAATATTTGCATTTTGGCGAATATGGTGTGTAGGGATGGAACGAAAACGACTAACTGCCGGATATCGCTAGTCTGGACCGTTGTCTCCCTAGTCGTTATTTACCGTAACGATGATATATGGTCCGGCATTCCGAATGTCCATTAACTTGTTCGCAACGATATGCGCGTCCACAAGGCGGGGAAGAGAGCGACGACCTTTTAAATATCATGTATGGAGTCGACCCTTGTTGTTCTATCAGAGCGGTGACGTCGTCATTAAAAAAAACATCGAGATGACCACGAACACGTACAGCACGATGGCGAACGACTTCATGTTTATTTTCGTCGACGATGTTTCTGAAATTAAAAAGAAATAACAATGTATCATGTTAGCTTAGAATGTTCACGGACCCCAGACGGAATATGTGAACAGTAAAGATCTTGATACACAGGCTGATCTGGTTCTACACTGGTCATAAACACCAATGTGTATATATTCGCACGGACATGGTCAATTATACATTCTATTTCATGATTTTACATTTTTAAGAGTTGATCTTATCTCATACTATCAACAAACTGACATAAAATGAAATCTGCATAAAGTAATGACCATTTAATTGATTAATTTATTCGAGATTATGGCATTCTAAACATCAGTTTTCTAAACTTCTCACTCCTTTTCCACATAGACCGGTAGCCTATCTGTGGAAGACAAATGTCGCCTGTTGCATTGACTTTCGTCAAACGTCAGATAGAATGTAGATCGAGCTGGTGTTCGACCTTACAAGTCCTGCATTGACAGCGCGCTTTGCTACCGACTGAGCTACTGTGGCTCGACTGGTAACGCCGTTCGATATCAATTAATGCATAGCCATTGATTAATTCTGATGATTGACAAAAACCATTGTGATATCGCGCCATTCATTGGTTTTATATAGAATCAAAGTACTGAAAGTACAAAAGGTAGAATTGTGATCGGTTAAGAGCAGATGCAGAAGTGCATATAGTAATAGTTATCTAAAGAAATCCTACGACGACAGACAAGTTATGATGCATCAGGCCAGAATGAAATATTTCCAAGATCATAAATTCTTGTTGGTCATTTGAAAATTAATTGACATAAACTCCAAATATATCATTCGGTCCACATTATACTTTTTTAGTTATCATAGTACCCAATAGCTCTACGGAAATCCCACCAGGAACATTCACGACAATACAGTGTTTTCCTATTTATTAAATGTACTGAACCAACAGATGCATTCAGAGTATGCAATATATTAATACAATCTATTAATGTTTCCATCTCCAAAACAGAGGACAAGCGTGGCCCTGAACCGATCACCTGAGTGATAGCTATGTAGCATATGTGTAACTGCTAATATCGGAAATGTTTTAATCAGGAGCGTGAATGAAACTGCTAGGAATGGACATTGTAAATGAAACTTATCAACTATAAAAGACATTTGTTATGATATTAAATCTTTGAACAGTGTGTAAGAGGACCACCAAAGTATTATTCCCGTGAAGTTTGGTTAATATCAGTCCAATGGTTTGGGAGGAGATTTTGTTTAAAGCAAAAAGTTCATTTTATCCCTATTCTGATGCAGCATGGAAGCTATATTTTCAAACCAATCAAAATGGCTTGAACAAATAACAAATGTATCCTAAAATCAGACAAGACAAAATCTTAAATAGAAAAGGAACTAGTAAGTTTTGTCATTTTCCCTATTTTCTGATGCCATCTGGCTGCCATGTTTTTCAACCAATCAATACGGCTTAAGCAAATCTTGTAGAGGGTCACTCAAGAAACAATTGTGCTAAACTATTTTTGTACTGCCGTCGCTATTTATTAGGGAAAATTCCGCCCTTTCTGATGCCGCAGCAAGCAAGTTCTCTGTAGAAAATAAATATAAATTGCAATTTCTTCATATGCCACAATATTTCCAAAAGTCGTCTGCTGCAGAGGGTCTGTATGTCGGTAAGGGTTGATGTCTCGGGTTTATTTTTCTTTATGTCTCCGTTTGCCACAATGTTTTCAAAAGGTGTCTGCAGCAAATATATCTGCAAGTGGAAAAAATGCTATTCAAATAACACAAGCAAATCTACTTTGTCAGAAGGAATATTACTATTTGTGTGACTAGGGGGAACAAAGGGTTACAATTAACAAAGGATAATTTGTTCAGGCGGTCGTACAAACTAGGGGTGGAAGGGGATGGGGGGTGGGGGGGGGGGGGGGGGGCGTAGTGATAAACTTATCTTTTATTACACTTAAATACAAGAGAAAGTTGATGCAACGCATCAATGTCGCCGGATATCCATAGTGCAGTTTATGCATAACACTAACATTATAGTAGTTGAATAAACAGTTATCAACTGAGGGGCATATTGGAACATCAGGGGTGGGGTCAAGTGAAAATGTATCATAACTTGCATTGTTTTGTCAACGAAGTGAATGATAATTGAAGCCTTTCATTGTTTATGATCAATCTCCATTCCAAAGTAGGTTGACCATACACACAACCAACTAATTATTGAGCATAAACAGTAATGGAAATGAGTAATCTTGCCAATCATTAGTCTTAGTATGTATACAGTGCTTTCAATAAGGAATAATTATAAGATTTGTGAATTCCACATACACTTTTCAAGATGTTTGTCAGAATATTTGAATTTTATTATTTTTCAATAAAACCACAAAACATACAATTTAGGATTTGCATGCAATATCACGTCATTTTACCTTTCCTCTATTAAAGTCAACAGTGGACACCTTTGTAGCAATCTACTTTTTAAAACAATGAGATGAGGGTTAAATCGCTGAAGACATGAGTTTTCTCTTTTTCCCAAAATGATATTAGCTTGGCATCCTAATTATATCATACTTTAACAAATGTTGGAATGTAGTCCAATATTTATAAATTAGACCACCTTCGAAATATAATATCAACTAAACAGTTAAATCTCATTGAAATTGTTGTATAATTTAAACTTAATTTCGAACATAAACTGAGCCCTACAACATGTTAATTTATTTTAATTCTTTCCTTCTTTTTTTATTATGAAAATAACAAACTACTCATGTTTTAAAATTATATTATGATGAGCGCCCTTGTGTCAATGATGCATAACAATATGCAGATCGGAAGCAATATGCCTTGAGGAAATTAAATGACACATTTAAAATTGTCAAGGACGAACTAATTTTGTACGAAAGACCCGATTCTTTCTTATTCGCAGAGGTGTCGTTCTTGAAACTCTCTTTATAGGCAGAGAGTGTTCGTTCGAAGTAATTTTTCTATTAAAAATTGTTCTTTTCTTCATTTGTTTCGAACCAAATAAACATTTTAAATCACCTATGATTTACTATTTGTAAGTGAGTGTAAAAAGCGGCTCTCTGCAAAGGAGATTGATCTACGCAGTTGGTATTCGCGAGTATGTAAACAAATTAGACTGTGCGACGTAAAGGTTTGTAGTTATCGCCTTTTGATTACATGTAGTATATAGTGTAAAATAAAGTATACCAGTCTAGCTAATAGGGACTGTTTTGTCTTCGTAAATAAAACAAAAAAACATAAATGCGAGTCAAAATAAAGAAACTGAAAATACCTAAAACATCGGAATATTTATTTCATTTTAGATGTTTTATTACTTAGTGTTTTTAAACAAACACAATTGTAATATGTTCAAGACATCTAAATGTGTTTCTTTCTAATAATAATCCCCCCCTCCCATGTCATTTCCGAAAACCTATTAAAAATAGAAGTCGCGGGCTTCTGCCCGGCGACTAATGATACACATTCAGAGACTTGTTATTTTATTTGGTTACCTAGAATAAGTGGAATTTATTTGACTTATTTGACTTTTGCTTGCATTCGTAATTCAGTAAAGATATTTGTTTGCACTATTTTTTTGGCGTACTGATATGATACAAATCGTGTTCTCAGTCACGTGACTTCAAAATCTCACTTGTAACTATGGTAGCCTTTCTAGCGCAATTCTACCAATAACAAATAGTCTGTGTCCGAAGGTAGCGAGAAAGCCAAGAAGGGAAACAAATGGTTTGATAAAATTGTCGACATGATATAACAGAAATAAGTGAAAACGGCAATTAACTGCATGAAATAACTGTCGAAAAAGGTATTCAACAGCATGTAATAACTAAAAACGGCGATTAACTGCATGATGACTGTTAAAAACGGCGTTTACACTGCATTATATAACTGAAAACGGCGTTGAACTGGATGGAATTACTGAAATAGCATTCAACTGCTTGAAAGAACTGTTGAAAACGGCATTAAACTGCGTTAAAGAACTGTTGAAAACGGCATTAAACTGCGTTAAATAACTGTTGAAAACGTCGTTAATATGCATGCAATAACGCAAAACGGCGGTTAATTGGGTGAAACAATTGTTGAAAACGACATTAAACTGCATAAACTATCTGAAGATGGCGTTGAACTGGATGAAATGACTGAAAAGGGCATTAAATTTTGTGAAAAACTGTTAATAACATTTTGGTCCTTTTTAACTTTGAATATAGTCATACCAAATTTCCCTCCATAGACGTTAGTATTACACACATGCATGCATGCAGGCACGTACGTGCTCACACACATTTGAAAACAGTATAACAAGAATTGTGATTGCTCGTTTGAACTGTTTTTTGAACTGTTTCCGCTCCGCCAGTGAATTTTGCCTCGGCAACTGCCCTCAAAGTTAACAGGAATTTCTCAGAATCGTGTATTCCTTAAAATGATACGATTAACCAATCGAAAAGTAGTACCGATGTTTTCAACGCTTATCTCAATTAAGATATATTTCTACTGAGCAGAAACGCGCAAGCAATTGTATATATATAGTATAATTTTAGTGCTAATAAGCAGCTGAAAATAAAATTAAAATATTTACATATAATTTGATTGCTCAGTTCGAAACAGTTGTTACTGTTTGGTGAGAAGACATGCAGTTACAACTGTTAAAGTCTAAAAAGATGTGTAAATAGCATATTTATGTGTAATAAAAGATAAGGATATCACTACGCACCCACCCCCAGTGTGTACGACCGCCTAAACAAATTACCCTTTGTAAATTGTAACCCTTTGTTTCATCTAGTAAAAGAAAAAGTTATATTCCTTCTGAGATTTGTTTTTGATATGTGAATAGCATTTTCTTTTCACTTGCAGATGCATTTGCTGCAGACAACTTTAGAAAGCATTGTGTCAAAAGGAGACATAAAAAGCAATATATCCTTTGCCACAATGTTTTGTTTTCTATGCTATTCTGAACTATTCATAAAAATAAACCGAAGATATCAAACCTTACCCACATACAGACCCTTTGCCACCTCTGCAGCAGATAACTTTTGGAAATATTGTGGCAAATGAAGAAATTGCGCGGTATTTTTATATTCTACAGAGAATTTGCTGCGGCATCAGAAAGCGTGAAATTTACCCATTTTTTAAAAAAATATTCTACTCTGATTTAGCTTGTCTGATACCAATATAATGTTATCATCGGATAACTCTTTACACATATAATCATATTGTTTGGTTGTTAAATCACGCTTGCGTTTGAAGCCTAGTTAATTGCCTAGAATGTTTTTAAATTAGTCTGCTGCATATTCGTTGTATATGGGAAAGGGTAAAAATAAACCTTATTTTGTTCACGGATGCACAGCGACGGGGGCAAAATGACAAAACTTTAAAGCTGTTCTCTTCAAAAGTATTTTCTGATTTCAGGCCTCCGTACATCGTCCATTCAAATCCTCTTTTCTGACGTAACTAGGTGGCCCTCATCAAAAATTGTTCAAAAAATTAAATGTTATCAAGAACTTTGATTGCTGCAGCATCAGAAAGAGGGAAACCCCTTTACGAATTCCAAGATAATTCGATTTGATTCAAGCCATATTAATTGGTTGTAAAAACACGATAGCCAGGTGGCATCAGAGAAGGGGCAAAATGACAATATTTTAAATTACATTCTTATGAAAGTGCTTTTCTGATGTTAAGATAAATTGGTAGAAGTGTTCGCTTAGTGACCCTTTACACAATTGATTCATGTTTCGCATGATGTTTCAATAAGTTTAAACCTTAACTAAATACCACCTTGTATTTTGCCACAACACCTATATTTGCTGGCTCAGTCAGTAGTGAATCGGGCTGTAAATTCAGGGGTTTGAGGTCGAATCCCAGCGTGGCCAACATTCTTTCGGACAATTGACAAAGTCAATGCGACACCGCATAATTTGTCTTCCACCAATGGAATTACGGTATAAATGAAAACACAGCTATTGCCTTGGAATAACTTGTGATTAAGCCAGAAAACATGGGTAGATGAAGTGGCAGCTGTGAATTGACTATATATTTTAAAAGAGCGTCAAACCCCCCAATTAATT
>JASEVX010000003.1:38214481-38271608 GCA_031761405.1 Serripes groenlandicus | reverse complement strand
CTATGTGTACGCATCATTTTAATGACCTGTTGTTTGTATATCGCCACCGTTTCCAATGTAACTCTTTTCAATGAGGATTTTCCGAATGTTTGAATACCTGACAATAACAAACATAAACTGTTTGCGGAAGGATCTTTATTTTCGATTGCGTGCGAGCATACCTCGGCAAAAGAATTTAGCAATATGTTCTGTATTTTTGTTTCCAAAATTAAAGATGAATTGAATTTGAGCCTACACATGCAGACCTTATAAAAACAGTAATTTTGTTATGTTTGTACAGCGAACTTCCCGATTTCTACATGTGGAAAGTATTTGCCCCGACTTATGGATTCCAGAAGACACATTGCTTCTTTTTCCACATTTCCAAGCATAGTGGCCTGGCTCTCGGCGTTGATAACAGATAACGATTTTTCTGTATATTCTTTATCTTGCCTGACTGGGGCAAGACTTACTTGCCCGTTGCATTTCCGCGCTCTACAATCTGTAATGAGGTAACCTATCTTGTGATAGTAATTACACTTAATTTTCTGTCGATAGTGTCAAACCTCCATCTGGACGGCTTCATCAACTTGATGATTTTCTCTCGGCGCGTGACCCGTTCGCGATTGAAATCGCCTACGGAGATTCTGTTCTCGCGTAGCTATCGTAACCGCGTTCTGAAAGAGTTGTGAGTTTTCCCTCATTATTTTCATTTTAAGAGAATCTTCCCTGAGCCCATCAATGACATACCCACAAGTTTCCACCTCGTTTTTGCCTAATTTTCCTCAGAATGCTGAACCGCGTTTTTAACCCACTCATCCCCCCCCCCCCTTAATTTGATCCCAGGTGTGATCAGCATGCTGTTCAAGATATCGTTTTGAAACCACTAACAGGGCTATGCTTGCCTGATATGCTATATATTTAACCCTTTCATTTGGTATTCCAGTTAACGTGGCAAATTTTTCAATTCTTTTAATCCATTCTTTAAATACTTTTGGATTACTACCATCAAACCTTTGAACAACTTTTGCCACGCCTTTAGCCCCCCCCCCCCCCCCCCCCCCCCCCCCACAATTATTGTATTCGTAAATGTTAATGTGGGCGTGAAACATATTAACACATTTCAATTATTTGAATAAAAAGGAACATTGTAAACTCAGTCTGTCTTCAAAACATTTGATGCCATGTACAACTATCATTCGCAAATGCTTTATAATGTTGTGTTCAAAAAAGATACTTTTGAATCAGGGCGTGAAACATTGAATGTTTATACAAAGTCAAGGGTGGAAAAACATGAACAATCATTGTATTTGTAAATGTTAATGTGGACGTGAAACATTGAATGTTTATACAAAGGCAAGGGTTTAGAAACATGAACAATTATTTTATTTGTAAATGTTAATTAGGGCGTGAAGCAGTTACAGTTAATATAAAGTCAAGGGGTGGAGAAACATGAACTATTACTGTATTTGTAAATGTAAAAGAGGGTGTGAAACATTGACTGTTAATACAAAGTCAAGGGTGGAAACACATGAACAATTTTTGTATTTGTAAATGTTAACGTGGGCGTGAAACATTGAATGTTAATACAAAGGCAAGGGGTGGAGAAACATGAACAAATATTGTATTTGTAAATGTTAATGAGGGCGTGAAAGATTGACTGTTAATACAAAATCAAGAAGTGGACAAACATGAACAATTATTCTATTTGTAAATGTTAATGTGGGTGTGAAACATATTAACACAATTCGATTATTTGAACAAAAAAGTACATTGTAAACTCAGTCTGTCTTCAAAACATGTTATGCCATACACATCCAACATTCGCAAATGATTTATATTGTTGTGTTCAAAAGAGCTAATAATTTAAATAAACATACCCGGACTTTTAGAAAATGAAATTAATATTAATATGAAAATGAAAAAGGTTCATGCATTTTGTTGTTTTCGAGTTTTCGGATGGTATTGCTAGACGATATTGACCTTTATGTACAGATGTATATTATTACGATGTGCATGTATTTTCATAAATTTGTCTTCCTTTTTTTTCATGAAAATCCACATTCGAGCGGGTAATATACTTATGAGATAGTTAACTCTAGGAATACAATTGCAATAGTAGAGCAGTGTTTTCTCCCTTTAACCATACATTTAACACTACATTGGCTTTAGAATAACCGTCTAAATGATATGTTTAAAGTCGTCTGCTATGAACAAACCTGAAAAGAATGTGACTTGTAACACTTTGACAATCTTAAATTTAATTTTGATAAAGGATTGAAAACACAATATTCTGGAAAAAAAAGAAAGTTCCCTTATTGATAGTTTTCGTCTTTTCCCACAATAATTTCTATATTCGTTTGCTGTAAAGGTGTTATACGTCGTGCCTGCAAAGGTAATTGTTGTGTATTTGTTCACTACCACAATTCCCGAGCAGACGCTTTTGAAAACGTTAAGGCAAAAATATGGAACTACCATAATAATACCATATAAAATAATGTCAAATGATTGAAACAAGTAAATAACCTTGCGACACAATGATTTTTGTTTCTCTGTTGGAAGTACATGAACTCATTTGTATGAAATACGGCGCATTGTGGGCAAAGTCCAGTTTGCTCATCATATAAATTACAGAAAATAACCCTATTCCTCATACCGATGTTTCTGATCACATAAGATCCAATTAAACTACAGAACAATGTGTGTATTTCCGGATTTACTTATACTGTGTAGAAACGCGGAACAATCTCTTCCTTGATCGTAATTCTTGGTTATCAAAATGTTCCCTTATATCGAGAACGTTTATACATTATGATTCAAAAGGTTAAATGAACTAAATTTTACGCTACATGTATAAATATCTCCCACTCTTTCAATAAACCTATTTTCATATGCCCTTCCATATATTTCTCCAAAGACGACTCCGTGCCTATGTAACATTTGACGCTAGTCGAGCCGCGATAGTTCAGTCTGTAACGACTAGGGCTATCAACCCACGTTAGGTGAACGGATCGTTGTGAATCACTTAAACAGCTTTCCAAGCGGTTTTAAACTCCAATAAATCAACTGATTTGACGCGGGTCGAGCCGCGATAGTTCAGCCTGTAACGACTCGGGCTTTCAACCCACGATAGGTAAACGTAGAGCCGTGAATCACTTAAACAGCTTTCCAAGCGGTGAAAAACTCCAATAAATCAACTCACATGATGCGTAACGTTTCTTTACAAATCGACGTCTGCAGAAAGAATATGTACACACTTTGTGATACGGCACAGTAGTTCGCTACATTAATAAGAATTATGAGCATATTTCCATTTGCCACAATGTTTTCAAAACGTAGTCTGCTGTAGATACGTGATAGTGTGTCTGCATGTCTAACGGATTAAACTAGGCGTTTCACACAAACCTATGAGGTTTAATCTGTTATTTTTCTTAATATGTCTCCTCGTTTGTTTGTTGTTTCTAACTGGAATCGTCTCATCAGGACCATCCGCACAGGTTTATACGTAGTTTTGAAAACAATGTCATGATAGACAACTCTGATAGTAAAGTTCTCTAATTCAAAGAGTAACGTACTTTAAATGAGCGTCGATATGCGAAAGCGAACCGTTTTTCATTTGCGACCTGTGCGGATTCATCCTTGTGGTTTGATCTGGATCTACAATGTTCGCAAAATAGTCATAGAAGGTATATTATTTTATCAGTATATATTTATAATCTTCAGCATGGATGTGCTGGCAGGTTTATTTCAAAACGTGTAATAATTACGTTAGGGTTACTTTTCATGGAGCACCGTTCAAATATAAAAGAAAAAAAATCAGTAGATATTTATTTTTATTCACCCGAGTATGATCGTTGTAAAATGGTCTAAATTCAATCAAATAGTGTTTCGTACATTAACCAATTCCCACATCATATGTAAAGAAGAGGGCATTTAACAATTCAAGGCAAAAGATAAGGAAACCCTCTTTTAAAAAAAAGTAATATTATCGAAAGAAATTAAAACGTGTGCCAAAATGATCAAATTTAGTCTTTTGAACAACTTTTTCTTTTGCCACAAGTTTTATGAAAATACTTCTGCTGCAATCGCGTCTTAATGGAAAAAGGTTAAAACATCAAAATAAGAATATTGTTAATTAGACCGCACATGAACCACGCATTAAAGCTCAAGCTTGTATGTGTTTTTAAACGCGCTTTGATTGTATTTCTCTTGTGTTATGGCTGCTTACTCACGTTGACCCTTTTCCCCGATTAATAATTTAACTTATTAAACAAACCCCTTTCCCACATAAAGGCGCACTTTGTAGCATCATTTCATTAACCGAGGAATATAATGAATACGTCACACGAACATCTATATGCTGGACAAACGAAGATCCAGATCAACCTGCGCGTCATCGAAGCCTAATCAGAAACGCCCCTGTCAGCGTCTAGTGTCGTAAATATACAGCAGATACAACAACGACAACTAAACCAATTTACATTTGTTTGTTACAACATTCATTTCTAAAACAAGAAAATCGAGTTTTATGTAGCGTGACTGTTTTATTTTCAAATGTCAAATATCATAATAAATAAGAAACGTTTATTTTGGTCTTTCTATACTTCTACAATTTACCTAATAGCATATTTAAGAGACGACTGCTGTAAAAAAAAATGTAAACCATTTCTGGAAGAGGAGTTTTGCTAGGCTCCTATTTCGCATCTACGTTGTCTTAAGGTCGTTTACCTAGTGCGATGTTTTTAATATCTTCTCTACAAACAATTGTAAAATCAAGAAATTGTTTGGAAAAACAGAACAATCGCTCGTTTAACATTAGAATACACTGTAAAATGAACAATTCACCAGATACAGATCATTCTGTATACGACTGACGGCATGTGTTTTTAAGATAATGATAATATTTTGTCTGTAATGATTTGTGCATGTATGTTGATGTTATCGGATTCCAAAGTAACCTAGTTAAAAATATTCGGCTTCATGTCGCATACTTTCATAACTACTTCGATCAAATTTCCATACAAGACGTGTATAGGATTTGGGACATAAATTTGTACAAGTAAGACAGCAAAAGACAGGGCAGTGATATCTTTGGTTTTGATAAAGAAATGGATCTCAAACACCCGAAGTATGAAGATTACTTGAAGATGAGAATTGGAAAAGGTCTAAAAGAGACTGTTATATTTCTGTGTAGTGTCTAGGTTCGTTTATTAATTGGCATAGGTTATATTGTGTAACTAATCCGTTCATTTTCTTTTTCCTAGTTGCCTTCAATATTTCAGGACATTAAAAAACACTCAAAAGCGTGTTGTATTTTATTTTCTTGTGTGCATATCCATCCCAATAGGTTGAAGGCGGTTTCCTTATGGCCAATGTTTAGTTCAAATGCAACGTGAACTAAGTTCTCAAAAGCATCTTGTTTAAAGACAGGCTTTTTTTATTTTTGAATAAAGGACATACTGCAGGAAATACAGGTAAACTCTGGGATCAACAACAATCCAGTCAAACCAGAAATCCCACCTGTTATGCCTAGAACCAGGTGGTGTATTGAACGAACGAAACATTTCGTAATGTAAAGCTGAAGGGACAAGGTTGGCCTGATGGGACAGAAAGGTTAAACATCCAGTTGTGCAGGTTCTCGCGAACTCTGTGTATGGAATGTCTTGTGAACCGAACATCCGTACAAGTTCATTATATGCCTCATTCGAATTCATATGCAGGTCAGTGTTGCATCCACAAACTGAAATAACAAATGACTTCAAAGACATTTCGCATTTAAGTAAAATCTCTTCACATTGATCATATCTATCACTCTGCAAACAATAGGATGCGACAATCAAATACACGGAGATAACGTCACAGTCTTTACTTTCTTCTATGCAATACTTAAACTTATCGAACAACATTTTAAGTAGATCCGTGTCATTTGTAGTCAGTATTATACTCGCTACACATTGTGCTATTTGGAGTCGTATGTGAGGAAGAAAGTAGCGTGTTGCTTGTCTTGTTTCACCCTCAGTATGATTCCTAACACAGTCCGTGTGTATCAACAGTGTTTGCATTGAGTGCAATTTTGACAATAAGTGAAGAGCTGATATACTTTTAAACTCTATAAGGCTACGAGATATAATAGACTTTGAATGTCCATAGATAGTTGTGTACTTTAGTAATGCTTGTTCTGGTATATTGCTATGTTTTGATCTCATTACCCGTCGTCCACACCCAAACAACACATCGCACAACACCTTCCCGATGTCATCACATGTCAGTGACCATAGCCATGTACACCACTGTTCTACCATTTCATCAAGAACAACTTGTACCTGTCGTAGAGTACTGCTGTCAAGCCTGTCAAACATGTTTTCAACCGGCATGAAGTAATTCGGACAGTTTTGCATTTTTACCCAGTGTGACAACAACTTGATACACAGAAACGTGCATTGTAAAAGGTTTCTACGAGTCCAGAATCAAAAGGGCGTAGTTTCAACTGCATACAACACACATGTCTTACAGTGATACGACGATATCGATCCGGGCACACGTTTTTGTATGATGTTTTTCTTGATAATTTTAAGTAAAATGTAGCATTTGTGCTGCGTAGAGTTAAGACTAGCCATGAGTTCACGTTCCTGGATGGAGAACGACAGTCTCCATTCGATTGGGCCATTTTGACTTGATGGATGATTTTTCCCGACAAAGAAACACCCGGATTCTTTTAGCATATTTAGTTGTGTATCATTAAGCCGATTGCAGCAGATTACCCTTCTTAACCAGGATTTAGCGATGCTTGGTATGATCTGACATTGATATGCGAAAACAAGGTCTTGATCATGTTTTCCATATATACATGCACGTGTACGTGTCACGGCAGGACCATTGGTATTTCGGAACAGTTCATTACCTTCAGAGATGTTTCGTAAACAAATTCTGTCATTTTCGTCGGTTTCATACCGTCCCTGCGTTATAGTGTCTCTGAAATAAAAGCAAATTTTGTCCATGACTAATTGCAATTTAAAATACCTAGGTTTGGTGGTTTCATCAGCCACCATAAGGTATGATAATCCGTTTTCAGGTGCATCAGAGATCCTCTCTACAACAGGTGTATCAAGGCAAAAAAGTACGTCTGTGTCTGACTCCAGCCCTTTTATTGTTGTACCCTCACAGTCACTTCCAAACACGTAATAAGAGTTTCTTTCGGCAAGACAATAGTTGAATACCATTGTTCTTATTATTCCGATTACTATTGATTTTCTCTGTACATGTCCCTCATCTCTTCAGAAGCGCCGATAAAATCTAGAATTTCATAAAGACGGAGAGACAAATTGTGATACTGATAATCCATTTTGCAGAACTGTGTTACCTGAAAATAGAAACGAACTCCTTTGTAGAAAATTACCAAAATCTTAATGATGTCATACACATGTGTTGAAGAGCTTATTTATTGACAAAAGTAAACTTGGCATTGGTCCCTGAGACGCAAACACAACCTTAGTCTACATTTTGATAAAAACTATATTAAAACTATCTATATCAAATTAAATCATATAATACAATTCGCCTTGCTACAGTTATGACCCAGTTTATATTTTGTCTTTTTTTTTACTGATCATGTCAAACTGTCAATCCTGGTTTGATAGATATAAATTACATGCAATGCAGTATACACTTATGTCTATTACTCAACGTTGTATACTATCAAACTAATACGTTTTGAGAGACATGCCGACGGACGGACAGACAGACAGACAGACAGATTCGATGTTAAGTTTCATCCAATTCCGATGAAAGTAGTTTGGATTTATTCCCACACTTAAACGGTTTATTTTGTGATACGTAACTGTTTATTGGTGCGAATGGTTTCGGTATTATGAATTTGCATTCGTAACGATCACCGCATATTTACCTATGTTTAGAAACACATGCTGCAAGAACCTATCATGGAGCGGTCGCTTTCACATATATTTAAACTGCTTCATACACACTTCACTTTAAAAGTCAGATGTAGAGGTTAAAGGCCCAGTCTCAAAGTCGGAAAGTCATTACCAAATAAACACATGGGCAAAAGTTAAACTCCATACATTTTCTCTCATATGTTAACATTCGTCAAATTTCTAGTGTTAGAATACAGACGAGTAGTTTGGTGCATCTATCGACAAGCAAACTGGTGTTGTTATGATGTTGATACTGGATTTAAATTATTTCATTACTCCAAAAAGCATGTGATTTTTTCAATCTAAAATAACGACAATATGCATTGGTAAAATGTTTAGAATACAGTGTGAGTGTTTTATCAGTGAAAATTGTCAACGACTTTGTTTATGTCATTTGACAATATCAGTGTCAATATCGGATGTAAGCATCTTCAGACCAGATAACGTTATTCGCTATTATGTTCATTAAAGATTACAACCAAATAATTCAGCTCTCTGCCATGTTATTCAATACCGCCGTGCTACGTGGGATTATTTTAATTAAATGCTTCAACTCACCATATACGGGCTCAAATCACCCTTGAAAGTTATGCACTTAAATTTAATGATGCTTAATATTTTCTAAGGTTTATATTTGAAAATATTCCTCTCTTGATGGGGATATATTGATAATAGAAATACAGTTAAACCACTGCCGTTTATGGCAACATACTAGAAGATAATTCTGTCCCTGTGTTAAATATACCACCTTCCAACGTGTGTCCATGTAGTGTTACTTGTAGTTCATTGTTCTGTATTAATGTGCTTGTTAATTTATCTATATCAAAATAGGTCATACAATATATGTATAACTTATCTATAGGTTGGAGTCGAAATTGATGTTCATCTTTTGTTTCACTGACCATGCCACATTGCTAATCCGTAATTAGTGTGCAATGCAATATATTCTGAAATGTTCATATGACAACGTTATATGCTTTCTAAGTGATTGCTTGATCACGCTATTACGGGGCCATGGTTAGCTTTAACTCTTTCCGAAGAAAAGCTTTAGTATTACGATATTTAATGTGTAAATGTAGCGATGCGTAACAGTTACTTTTCATCAAATACAATGGTTAAACCCATACAATCATCGTGAAAAACTGTTCAAAGCGGAATACAACACAACCAACCAAAGTGAAGGCAACTGGGACACCTTTTTGACGGACACGATCTATAGGATAAACGTTTAGATCAAACGATTACAGTTGAATTTATTCTGAATATATCAATCGGTCAACATAGTACCTTTTTTAATTATCATGTTACCCAATAGCTGTACGGAAATCCCACCGAGAATATTCATGACAGTACAGTGTCTTCCTATGTATTGACTGTACTGAACCAACTGATGCATTCAGAGTACTGTATGCAATATATTAATACAATCTATTAATGTTTACAATGATAAAAGTAAACGTAGAAGTGTAATCTACCAAAACAGTAGTGTTTTGAATGTTCTTCATCTCCAGTGTTATACTTTATGTTTAGTGTCTGTTAAACGAAATTGATTGCAAGCTTCTATTTTGACAGAAAATGTGTATAAACATGCACAGATTAATATAAATAGGCCTAAACCAAAAACAATGTAATAATGTACAAAAGCGTTTTGCATTTCCAAAACAGAGGGCATACGTGACCCTCAATCAATCACCTGAGTGATAGCTATGTAGCATATGTGTAAATGCTAATACCAGAAACAATTTAATCTAGAGCGTGAAAGAAACTGCTAGTAGTGGACACTGTAAATGAAACTTATAAAATAAAGGACATTTGTTAAGATATTAAACCTTTGACCAGCTTGTAAGAAGACAACCGAAGTAACATTCCAGTGAAATTTGGTTGATATCAGTCCGATGGTTTGGAAGGAGACTGTTAAAAGCTTAAAGTTCATTTTACCCCTATTCTGATGCAGCATGGCAGCTTTCTTTTCAAACAAATCAATATGGCTTGAACAAATTATGTAGAGGGCCACTAAAAGAATATTTCCGCTAAATTACAAATGTATCCTTAAATCAGACAAAAAAGAAAGGAACTATTAAGTTTTGTCATTTTGGCCCTTTTCTGATTACCTGCAATGTGTTTCAATCAATCAATACGGCTTTACAGTTTACAGTTTATGTCTGTTACTTCCTTCCTGCTGCCGCAGCAACAACAGTTGTGTTCATAATTTATATCTTTACACATTTGAAAGAAGACCACAAATTGTTCAAGCAATTAATATGACTTAAACGATTTTCGTAGAGAGTCACTGAAGGAACAAGGTCAAGTTATAATCTTGGAAACAGACAAGATTTTTAAATATTGGGCATTTTACTCAGAAAAAATGGATGGTGTTGTTTCCAAATGAAACATTAACTGGAAAAAAAAATATTGCAGTGTTTTCAAATGTACAAATGATACCTATATACAATGGTGACAGACCAGGGTCCGCGCTGTCGTTCGCGAGTTTCGCCAAATGCGAAAATTATTTTAAACTTTCGAATTTTGTTCATGATTTGCGAAAATAAGTGGCGAAAGCTTTTTCGACTTTTTCGATTCATGACATACACTGACTGTTTCCGTTAATCTCAGATAACACACTACCATTTGATAAAATGACGGGAATCAGTGACCACTTTACGACTTTTTTACGACACCTTTTTTATTTTTATTTTGACAGTTTGTGTATATCACACTTGTTTTATTGTTGTGAAGGGTTAATTCAGCATATTTATCTGACTGACCAACAACTGTGTAAACGATATTGATACTTTGAAAGCCGTAAATAGGATAATTGCAATTATAGATCCATTAAATATATCGGCACAGTTTTTGAAGTCGGTTTAGTCGACCGACACAGGCATTTTAAGATTGAATGACGATGTAAGTTTGTCATTAATTAATTGGAAATAAATGTTTAATTATGGGTTGGTACAAACAATTAGTGGAGTCATTCTTAAGTGGCGAAAATAAATCGCTCGTAAAACATAAAAGTGGCAATATTATTTTGCAATGTGGCGAAAGAAAAATCCAACCCAGAGCAGGCCCTGCATACCCAAATAATACATAAGATATTACCAACTAATTTATTGCTATATACAATAAAATAAGTAGATACAAACTTATGCAATTTCTGTTTGACGTAAGAGGAAACATTAAACCATGTATTTATTGATTGCGAAAACCTTATATCATTAATCCACATCATTCAATTGCATATCAATGAAATATATCCAAATAAGAGATATCAAATAATGATATTCTTCTCAGTTGCGATAAGAATGATTTTAAATTGGAAACTCTATTATTAAATGTCAAACGCTATTTATGAAAGTGGGCAGTTGTAAGAAATCTGATTCAAGATCATCTTTAATCTCTATAAAAAATAATACTTAGTGTAAACTGAATTTAACCCTTATCATGATGCAAACAACTCTTAGAATACATCTGCAAACAGTATAGACCAATTTTAGATTGTACATCTGTACAATGTATAATGGGTTTATATAGTTTTTGTTTGAAGAATTAAGCTTTACAAAAGGTCCAAAGAATAAAATGAACAATACAACAATGATGTGATCCGTAAATCAGAGAAAAAAAGTTATAAAAACACAATTCAGCATGAATGGGATTTAAATGAAAAAAAACAACTACTTTTTTTTCATTTAAATCCCTCTTCATGAGCAATGTCTCATTTTGCCACAATGTTTTCAAAAGTTGCCTGCTGCAAATACATCTGCAAGTGGAAAAAAATGATTTTAAATTACCACAACCAAATTTACTTTGTAAGAAGGAATATATATTTCTCAACTATTTATGTTACTAGAGGGAACAAACGGTTACAATTAACAAGGGAAATTTATTAGGCGTTTATATGAGTAGAGATACCCTTATCCTTTATTACACTAAAATATGATATTTACACATTCAGAGACTTGTAATTGTATTTAGGTACCTAGGATAAGTGGTTTTGTTTTAACTTATTTGACTTTTTGTTTGCGCAATGAATTGGTAGAATTGGTGTTCTCACTCATGTACATCACATGCCTTTAAAACTTCATCTGAAACTATGATAGGCTTGCTATCGCAATTCTACCAAAAACTTCTCTAATTCCCAGATTAACGAGTGCCGTTCTACGAACATCAGTTATAATGAATAACAATACATTTGCGAGCAATGTGAATCCATACATGTATCAGTTAGCTCAAGTTAAGTCTGATCTGGTACTGTTTGCCAATAAGGCAAAGCAGGTTTCAAGATAAACGTCTGCAAGCAGAATCCATTCGGATCCTTTAGCAATGATGACCTGGCAGGTATTTTACAACACTCGATATAAGTACGTTGAGGTTGGTTGAATATGAAATTGCGTCTGCCTTGAAAACAAATGTCTAATCAAGAAACTTGAAAATGGATTTGTGAACGTTTTTGAAAAACATATTGGAAAAGGGAAAATTGTTTTATTTGAGAAATATATTATTTTACATAATATTTCAGAAATTCGACTGCATCAGAGGAGTCCAACATGCATTATTGAACTGATTTCGATAGCCGTCACGATATGCGTATATCTTACACAAGTCTTTAATTAATATTTTCACTTTGAACTTTAACCTTATGAAACACTGTTACATGTAACTTAACTATTTACCTGATACAGACAATTTCAAAACTACCGCCTGTTTAAACATATAAAATAAATTAGAGCAGCGACTAATTCTAAGCGAACTATCTTACCTAAAACAGTTTTAAATATCTAACCATAATGTTATCAAAGGTGTATCATTCGTTAACCGCACGTCACATACGGTCATTAGTTGTAGTTCTTTTCAGTGAAAGCTGCTCCGGGTCAATGACGTTCATTTATGATCAACATAACATATTTATGCAAAGTACTTGTGAAACATTTACAATGTGTTACTTTCTGAATTAAGTGTGTTTATTGAATGAATAATTTCAAACACGTGCCCCTTAGCCGGTTATCGAATACATGGCAAATGTATATTTGATTTTGATCAACTGTGTGACCCGGACCAAAACAACTTAATGTTTTGAATTGATACATAACTAATGAAGCCAACTGCTTTCAGAGCCTAATGGGAGCGACATGCAATTAAAACTAGGTGATATGATTTAGACGTATACAGTCCTTCTGGCAATAACCGTTCACTAGAAACGCAAACTGTGCTTGTTTGGGAAGGAGGTGAGCATACAAGAATTTTGTATTGTGTATTGTATCGTGATAAAACTGAGTATATACTGTATATAAACGCTAACTTTTATCCGACGCGATCATCTGTGAAAAAAACGATTGTTAATTAGGAAACCAATTCCCCCAACATATCTGCAGTAGATGGCTTTTAAAACTTCAAAACAAAACATAAGGAAACTAAATTTTAATGAAAGTATTATAATCGAAAGAGTTTAAATTGTTGTGCCAAACGAGACAATTTAGCCTTATGAGCAATTTCTCCGTTTGCCACAATGTTTTCAAAACATATTGGCTGCAGAGGTGCCTAAAAGTGTCTGTTTGTAGGAAAGTTTTACATTAAAAACTAGTTTCAATTTATATCGAAAAGCTGTTCAACCAGTGCTTGAAAAATATTTTGATGTTAAATATAAATTTGGGTTCTCTTCAGGAGAATAACTTGAAAATTAATTAAATGCATTTGTATTTGATGTCTTATTACCATATACAATATGTCCACAGAAAAATGTTGTCTAATTTTAGGTGTTCTAACCATGATCTGATGATTGAACGAGGTAGGCACCTTGGAATAGATAGAGCTTTGAGATTATGTCCTTTGTGTAAAGAATCAAATTTATCTGTAGTTGAAGATGAATACCACCTATTTTTTGATTGTCCTAAATATGAACCATTAAGACTGATTTACTTCAAACCGTATTAGAATCGTTATAGAAATGAACATATATTAAATAGTATCTTTACATCAAATAGCATAGCCATAATAAGGTCTGTTGCAGAGTATCTCGTTGAAGCATTTCATGATAGAAAGCAATTTTTGGAAAAATAAGGATACATTTAATGAAGTGTAAAGTTGTTTGCCCGACATACATAACCACTTATCAATTTGGTTCTACCACTCACATATTCAACTACTCATCAACCAACCCATTCATTTCACCACCCACCAAAAACAATCTAACTCTCCCCCTCACTCCACACACTTATTCACTCAAAACACTCAAACACCCATACATTCATTCACTCCAACACTCAATAAGCCACACACATACATTCACTCACTCATGCTCTTGATCACCAACACATTCATTAACTACAAGAGTCAATCAACCACACACTCGTTCATTCGCCGTTTTATATTGCCTGAATTATATCATTAAACAATGTATAGCTTACTTGTTTGTTTATAATCATATAACTATTTCAATACTTTAAGAATATATCTCAAAAATTGTTTCTGTAATATATCTCAATAATTGTTTCTTTAATATATCTCAATAATTGTTTCTATAATATATCTCAATAATTGTTTCTGTAAAATATCTCATTCCAATTGTGTCACTCATATTGTATTATTTGTAAATATTAATGTATATGGGCCAGAGGCCTAAATACTTGAATAAAGAAATTGAATTGAATTGAGGTCTTATTACCAAAACATCTTAAGCCTTTTCTACCTGGCCTTCAGATACATCGACAACAGATGACTGTCGAAAACATTGGGACAAAAGGAGCAATTGCTTAACATGAGCAATTTCTTATTTTGCTACAGAGTTTCAACACAATTCAATTATAATGCTATCATTTAAAAAGCTTTTCCGTGTTTATCTCGAGACAATTCCAAAGTTGTTCTGCAGGAGAATTGTTGAATTTAGAAAAAGGGTCATTTTGTGCCTGCTTTTAAATATTTTGGGAAGAATATGACATATCTAGAAAACTGCATCGATATATTTGGCATTGTTGTCGGAAGTCGTCTTTATTTCTGACAGTACTCATTTTATAAGATTATAATTGAAGAAGTTTCCTCACGTTCTACATTGTAGAATTGTATGACATTTAACATGTGCTATTTAGATATTTTTTCGCAAAACAAGATTTAATAATATGTTATTTTTTATTACGTAGACACAAGTGTTGTGTTTAACTGTCAACGTTATAATTTGATGCATATAAAGAAATGATATAGAATGAGAATAATTATGTTTGACTTCATCATTAGCCCTTGGTCCCTTCCCCTCAATTTAAAGATATCACAAAGGTGAGGACAAATACGTAGTCAATACTAAATGGAAAATCTCTATAAATTGAAGTATATACTTGAATAAGAGTTAGTGCAAGAAGAAATTGCTCATGATGGAGAAATTTCTTTGTTTCTACATTTGTTTTAAAATATTGTCTGCGTGCTCTTAACACATCAAAATGTGTCTGCAAATGGGATATTTATATTATGTGTAGCCAACATGTCAATTTAATATGTGCTACAGAGCAATTTAGTCACTAATGAAAAAATTGAATTATTTAAAAAAGCACCTTCAAGCTTGGACTACTAGTACGTATGATTAGTCCCAGCTTCAAGTTATGGATAGCTGTAGCATAAATGTAAATATAAAAACATTTGAACAGTTCTAACAATTTGGGGATTTGACACATTTAGAATGAGTCATTCCAGTATAAAAAGGAATCAACCAGTTGATATAAGAGAGAGTTGAAATGTTTTCCACATTAACAGTGATAAGTGAAGTACAGTTTAGTTAATTAGATCACACTTCGTTTGTAAGAACCAGAATATTTCATTTCATTTAAGTTTTCTGTAAGTTCACATCGCATCCGTGATAAAACATATTGTCAGCTAGGCAAAATACACCTAAGTCGGGTTTACCGCGACATTCATGAAAGTTACACTACAACAGCGAAAAAGAACGAATCCACTAGACGCCGGTGAAATTTATCTAGAAACAGATATTTCTGTGGTTTAAATTTTTTCATGTCTGCATTTTGCGATGAAAATCGTACTCAAAGTTAACTTTGAATCAAGTTTGTGCAATCATAGACGAAACTTTCAGCGATATTTGCGGGAAAAAAAATGCATATATAAATGAAAATGACAGATGATCGAAAACGACAAAAAACAACTACTAGAACAACGACATACGAAGTTTTCACGCAGCATAGTCAAATAGGACGATATTATACTGAACATGAAAGTCAGATTAATAGAAAGCAAATGAACAGTTAGTATGATTGAACAATTAAGATGCCAACTATGTGAACTTACGATACAAATGAAAATATATAAATAGACTACAGATTAAAGTATATAAATAGACTACAGATGAATGGTACTGTCTTTTATTTTAGCTCCTAACTTTATTCGGGAACCACAGTTGGTGAGCGGCCGCTTACGGCATTTACAATCTGAACCTAATTGTTATCGGTTTAAAACGATGTGGTGAATACGGACTACTGCTGAATCGCCGGGAATCAAAATTGGATTAAATATTTAGATTTAGATTTAGTCAAATATCTAAATTGAAATGTTTGGTGAAAACGGCCCACTGGCTTCTTTGAGATACCATCGAAATAATAACGCGCATGAGTCGGGGAACCAATTCAGTATAATGGTTCTCTTTTTTACTGTTTATACTAGATACAGTATGAATTTCGCTTAGCTAAAAGTGTATATACATTAAATTAATATACCGGCTTTTGTCTTTTTTTAATTTGTAAAACTGACACATGTATATATTGAGTCTAAAAGGGATGTTATAAAAGTCAGTTACCTTCAATTAATATACTTAGTAAGGACAAAAAGAAATCCCGATATGTGGTCACACTGGCAGGTCTATAAATCGCCTTGTGCTAAGTTTCAAGACATTCCTACAGGAAGCCGCCTACTGGCGGCTTCCAATGATGACGCTAAAAAGATGTTCCCGAAATGGAGATAAAAAATTGGATCAAACGAATAACACTTGGATACATGCTGATAAACATTACGATGAACACTACGAACAATAAGGTCGTATAGATTTGAATTTCAATATTGAATACTAGACGGGACACGCTCATAGCCTTTGGACATGTGGACAAAGATATGTTTAATGACGTTAAAACATCGAATGTCTGTACAAATTGGATGGGGTGGAGAAACATTAACAATTATTATATAGTGTGTAAATGTAAATGCGGTCGTGAAATATATTAACACATTTGTTTTATTTTAACAAAGAAGCACATCGTTAGTTCAGTTTCTTTTCAAATGATGTAATGCCATACAAAACCAACATTCTCTAAGGATTTATATTGTCCGGTTCAAAAGAGATAAGAATACTCGGATTTTTGAAAATTAACTAATACAAATGTCACTTTTCAAATGCTAACTAACAGACATCTTGAGATATTAATGTCTAAATGAAAGAGTTTGTGCATTTTGGTGTTTTCGAGTTTTCGGATGGTATTGCTTTACAATATTGACCCGATCATGACTGTTGTGTACAGATGTATAGTATTACGATGTACATTTATTTTCATAGAATGTTTTTAAAAATTAGGCAAATTTCACCCTTTCTGATGCCACCTCAAGATATCCATAGAAACAAAATATACCGCGCAATTTTATCTTTTGCCACAATATTTCCAAAAGTCAATTGCTGCAGAAGCGTTACTAAGGGTCTGTGGATAAGGTTTGGTATATCAGGTTTATTTTTCTGAATATGACAGAAACGCATAGTAAACATTGTGGCAGAAGGTGATATTTCTCTCAATGTCTTCTTATGTCACAAGGTTTTCAAAACATGTCTGCTACAAATGCATCTGCAAGTGAACAAAATGCTATTCAAATATCACAAACAAATTTACTTTGTAAGCAGGAATATATGTTTCTCAACTATTTATGTTACTAGAGGTAACGAAGTGTTACACTTTACAAAGGGTAATTTATTCAGGCGGTTGTCCAAACTAGAGTATATGAGGGAGGGGAGCGGAGGAGAGGGGGGCGTATTGATATCCTTAACCTTTATTACACAAAAAAGTATCGAATTTTTATTTCGTTTTACGAAATAAGTATTTCGTTTAAACGAAATGATTATTTCGTTAATACGAGATAACTTGGCTTATTTGCATATTAAAAAAAGTATCGATTTATTATTTCGTAAAAACGAAATAAAACTCCGATACTTTTTTTTAATATGCAAATTAACTGTTTTATTTGCATACTAAAACCATATATTGAATGTCACTTTAGGGGCTCCGTACATTTACACATTCAGCGACTTTTGTTTACTTATTTTACTTTTGCTAATGTTTGCATTCGTCTATAAGTCAATAATTGTTTGCGATATTATTTTGGCGTACTGAATTGGTTAAACTGGTTTTCCCATTGTTCTCTAGTGTTTTCTAATTTGGAGAGTAACGGGCGCCCGTTCTAGGGATATCAGTTAAAATAAATAACAATACTTTGCGACCAAAGCGAATTCATATCAGTAGGCTCATGCACATAGTCTGATATCACTCTGCACTGGTCGCCAATAAGTTGACAGGTTTCAAGATAAATTTATATACGCAGTATCTAGTTGGATCCTTTAGCATGGATGTACAGGTAGTTTACAACATGTGTTATAAATACGTTAAGTTTGGTTAAATCCCAAATCGTCTGCTATGAAAACAATTGTCAAATCAAGAAATCTGAAAATGGATTTGTGAAAAATTTTGAAAATACATTGGAAAAGGGAAACATCGCTTAATATGAGAAAGATACTATTTTACATAATGTTTAACAAATTCGAGCCTTTACTAAGGGCTGAATGGATCGTTACGATTTACGTATATCTTACACACATCTTTAAATAATATTATCACTTTGAACTTTAACCTTATGCTACACTGTTTACTTAACTACATTTTTGTATTTACCTGATACAGACAACTTCAAAACGCGTGTTCGACTGACGCCTGTTTAAATATATTATATAAATTAGAGGAACGACTAATTCTAAGCGAACCCTAAAACAATTAAAATCTAACCATAATGTAATCAGGAGTATTTCATAACATATCATTATTTAACCACCACGTCATATAAGGTCATTAGTTGTAGTTCTGATAATGTGTTAATATTTCTGTTCAGTGAAAAGTGCTCCAGATCAATGACATGCATTTGTGATCAGCACAAAAGTATTTATATTTAGTCATTGTGAAACATTCACATAATGAGACTGCCTGAATTAAGTATGTAGAGTAAATGAATCATTTCTAACACGTGCCACTTAGCAGCATTGTGAATCGGTTCGATTATCAAGGATGTTATAAAACACTCCATGGCTCGTTGTATTTTATTTTCTTGTTTAAATATCCATCCTAACGGGTTGAAGGCTGTTAGAAAACACTCCATGGCTCGTTGTATGTAAGTTTTGTGTTTAATTTTCCATCGTAATAGGTTTAAGGGTGTTTCCCTATGCGCAAGGTGTCGGTCTGTGTTTATAACATGAATTAAGTTATCAATAGCATCGTGTGTATAGACAAGCTTGTTTGTTTACGAATACTTATATTACAAACTGCAAGACGTACGATATCATGTTTAAACCTTATGCTGGTATTACCCACCTACAACATACACGAACAAAATGGCTTACCTTCAATTAACTTCCAGGTGTAAATAGAAACTTGTCAATTGATTTCTACATCGCTTGTTTTGACTAACACTTTTTTAACACTCATTTTTCTTTGAATGACATAAACAAAGTATTACAGTCATGTTTTACTACCATTTTTGTTCTGGTGTTTCAGAAGAACGTTTATTTAATAATATTAAAATGGCATGTCTAGTTTAGTACATCGATCCAAATGAATATATATAACGTAAAGTACAGTGGAAATTTTGTGTCGTCACTTTCTATTTTAGGAAATTATATTACTGGGATATATGTGGGGTAGGTCATGTGTGAACGTTGAAAATACTTCAAATGAAATAGTCTAATCCAAGTTGATATCTGTCTTAAAAATACTTAGGCTAAATGGCACACATTTTAATTGTGAGTTTGTTTTTATTTACCCTCGCCGTTCAGAATTAACTTTTTGGCTAGCAGACAAAGTTGAAAACAAAGGAGCCTAGTTCGTTTACGTGCCCGGTGTATAGAACCAATACAAGCGATATCATTTTTCTTGGGAATGAACAGTACTTGGCATCTAGTTGAGAGTGAGACGCTTAAAAGCACCCCTTGAATGTCCAGAAGCCAAACCGGAATTGGAACCACAGACCTCTGGATTGACTTTAATTCTAGAACGTTTTAGTTTATATATGACAACAAACGGTCATGATGCGCAATCATAGAGGTTGTTGAGCTTGCCGCCTTTATCTGTTGTTTTTAAAAAGCAGGGCTTGTTTGACCGTAAATGATGATATGTATTTATAAACATTGCTGTGTTTGTTTGTATTGCGTTTAATGTCACTTTCAACAACTATACAGTTATACCAAGATGTGTCCTGGACAAGTTACCAGTTCTACTGGTACATATATCCTAAGACCTGCGCGTGTGTTGTAATGGTTACCCCAACGCTCCGTGGCGTCAATGAGCCAATATCATAATTACCATTTTAAAGTATCCAGTAGGACTCGAGACAGACAAGTGGTACCTCTGATTAATTCGATTGTCAAAATAGACAATGAAAGGAAAATAGCATGGAATTCCCGTGTCGTCATTTTCTTTTTTAGGAATTAGTGGGATAGCTGTTGTACGTGTTTTCTGATTCACCAATGTTACACATGTTAATTATGAAATATTTTACATGGCACAGGATTGACATTTTGAGCCGTTTCTAGAGGTCCAACACTGGAAACAATTCATCGTCCATTGCCACATTTAATTGTAATCGAAGGTGTTATCTGTTTCAAACATTATCTATAGACAAATCTGTTCGAAGGAACACATGTATCGCTTGTCAAAAAGTCACTAAATGAAACCGTGACAGAATGAAACCGTAACAGAATGAAACCGTGACAGAATGAAACCGTGACAGACAGACAGACAGACGATCAGACGACAGAGAAGTGATCCCTATATATACCAGTGTGTGTATACCACGTGATTTTGACGTCACAAATGCTACGGCGTACAGAAATATTTTACTTAGGTGTATATGTAAAAACAAAGGTAACTTTTTTATTTCTTCATCATTTTTAATGAAACATGGCGCAGTCTACGCCGCAAAGAGAGCACTATCTCCGGTTTCAACGGAGTTTGATTAGTGGTTTAGTTTCTTCAAACACTTCGATGAACCTTTTCTCAAAATGTATTAATCTCGCCGACAGCCGGAGCATTATCAAAACTGGATTTTGAGAACAGGTTCGTCGAAGTGTTTGAAAAAACTAGACCACCAATCAATCTCCTGTTAAAAACGGAGATATGACATTGTAAGCGGCTTAGACTGCGCCATGTTTCATTAAAAAGGATTAAGAAATAAAAAAGTTACCATTGTTTTTGCATTTTTATCAAAAGCAATTATTGCTGTCTAACCATGCAAATATGACGTCAACATGCACGTGGTATACACACACTGTATATCAGTGCCAATGCATGCGACACAAATGGGAGGGGTTAAAATCAACAATGCGTATGTATACATGTGTATATGTATTGGGTAGCGATGGTAGCGCTTGACAATATTTACCTAATCTTGACCGATGAGCACAGATGTATATACATAAGAATTACATTATATAATCAGCATTTATTTTAGTTGTTTTTATGGAAATATATACATAATGGGGATAAATAACACGCCCTTAAATTTAATTAAATGCATGTTTGTTAAACTAATGTTTATGTAAATAAAAAAATCAGGACGAGGTAAGTTTTGATAAATTATAACAAGGCTTCAAACTGACCGTATAAACGGTATGTCGATATAGAGTCGAAAGCTTGATATTGTGGGAGTCTGAGAACATACAACAAATCCTGCAGCAGAATTGCTTTGAAAACATCAAGGCAAACTTATGGAAACTCCCTATAAGCTAATGTAAAACTATTGAAAAGATGTTTAAACATTGCGACAAAATTGAACATTTCTTATTATGAGCAACTTTCTCGTTTGCGCATTGTACTTATATACATGTATGTATATATATATACACACAACGAAAGGAACTCACCAACAATTAAATTAAAGTTTAAATTGTTAATTCAATTCGATATCATTTGAGTTAACCCTGTCCCACTTGCAGATACTTTCTGACGCCTCTGCAGCAGATTAATTTTGAAAACATTGTGGTAAAAGGAAGCATTATGCTAGTTATATGCAATTTCTCAACTCTTTTCAATTATCATACTTTTCACTTTAAAGTTATTTTCCATAGTGTTGCATGTATGTTTACAAAGTCGTCTGCTGTATAATTGCTGTATGTGGGAAAGGGGGATTAACAGATAAAAACCAAGCAATGGAAATGTTAGATAAGGTATATCTGAATATACATGCACTTGTTCTTCAGGTTAACCCTTTCACTAAGCAGACGCTTTCTGACGCCCCTGCAGCAGACGCTTTTCCTTTAAAATATTATTAAAACTGGGACAAATTGCTCATGATGAGTAATTTCCAATTTGGCGACACTGTTATCAAGTATATTTGAATTTGACTTTTTTATAAAGATATAATATTATACCATATTGTTTAAAGTCGTTCTGTATCTTGAAAAAGGTTAATGAATAAAATAACTACTGCTACGTTTTCTGGCGTCCCTGCAGCAGACGGACATGAACAGATTTGTTGCTCATGGTGATCAATTTCCATCTTGTCAGAATGTTGTCAACTCTATTTAAATAGTAAGCGTTTATAGAAAGAAATTGTCCATGTTTTAAAGTCGCCTGCTACAGATGTGTTGTATGTGGGAAAGGGTTAATGAATTTGAAACAAGTAGTTGGCACACCTCAAATCCTCGATACTGGCCACCGATTACCTCCTATAAATATCCCCTTTATTGAATACTTTGGGTTTTTACTGTCTATTTTCCATTTCGAAAAGGATGCAGTATCCGTCAATATTGCACGGGTCAATATTGTACGCATTAATATTTCACTCAGATATTTTCTATATGCTGCTAAGGACGGAACTATTTCCATACAGTAACGTTACAATGCGCTCTCATCCAACATTTGATGATTTAAAGACCAGTCTACTTCTACTTCTACTTTTGTTACTGCCTAGAGATTAGTGCATCGCAGGCAAGTGACGCCATCAAAATGGTAAAAACCACCAATTAGGCATATTTACAAATACAAACGAAATAAAAAAACATCTGTGTTGGTTGAGGCTGTTAATGACTAGGACGGGACTTGAATAAGTCTACAGGTATGATTTGCGCAGGGTCCGGAGGAAGGGGTTCCAGTCTCTGATAGCCCAAGAAAAGACTGTGCTTATACTGTTCGTAGTACAGTGTTGGGTACATCTTTTATAGATGACACGTAGTGGAAAATCTATAGACATACAACAAACCCAATCTGGTCTATTTGTAGCTGTGTTTGTAGATATCTACGGTTTTTCTGATGCAACAATGTAACGTGTAGATCAATGATATTGCTCGAGTGTAAGGACGTACGATATAATTTTCTTAATTACATATGAACACAAAATAAAGAGGGATTCATAACTCATAGGATTAATAATCAAATGTTTGTTTTAAAGGTAGGTCTTCAGATTTCTTTTGCCATCCTCCGATGTGAAATTTATCAGCGCAGTATAGCGGACGTGTGTTTGCATTACTGAACATACTGCGAGGTCAAAAGGGGCATTTAAATCGTAATAACAAACACAAATATGCAGGCGTAAATACCAGAATAAGATAATACACGAGTTCTTAATGAAAAACACTGTTAAAAAAAGCATTTCACATCATTTTGTCGATGATTCAATTTCGAGTCAAAACCAAATGGTGAACAACAATGGCGGTTCGTAAATTGTATTTTCCACCACCCTAGCAAGCATCGGAAAGGGCAGCATAATTGCACGATAGTTCGGTAATGTTTATTGATCTAAACAATCCAAATTGCGTGTTAATTTGTTTAAATAGTGAAGAGTTTAAAACAAACAAAACGACAAATTCTAAATAGCCAATTATACAATTAACAGGTTCTTGCATGGTTATGGGAATATATTGTGTTGGGACTCGTTCCCTCGGCGGAGTTCTGCCCTCACAAGCTCGGGAAACTCAGCCGAAGGAACTCGTACAATACAATATTTTCCCAAATAGATTCAATAACCTATAGTACAGTTCATATAACCATTAAATGAGCATCGTCCAGCTATCTAAAGTATTGTTGCATCTCATGTCAGCTTCTTCAGATGGACGTTCTCACCATAGCTTTTTTTTACCGCCTACGTGTAATTCAGTGTGTTCATGCAGCTGATGTAGTGGTAGAGACCAGATGTTATCCGTTGATTGATATCCCTAGTGTGAACATACGCTTAAAGCTTACAGATGAATCTCATGACAGAAATCTTCAACTGCAGCTCTATGGAGTATTACTCACATTCATATTTAAGGAACGCATCCCTAATGGGCGTATGTATGTAACAATACCTTGTAGCTTTACTCCCAAGATCGGATAGTAAATGGAGGCTCTTTTGTGTTCACAAGCTGTATTATAGCAATTTTGACAATTTAATGGGCCATAAACCAGTCTTGCATTGGCGGATCTGGCTGGTTTGAGAAAGGAACCGAGCTCTCATCAATATTCAACTACTATCTAAGTTTGGTGAAGATCGGATAGTAAATCGAGGCTCTATTGTGTTCACAGGCTGTATTATAGCAATTTCTTTACAATTTCAAGGGCCATAATCCAGTCATGCAAGGGCACATCTGGCTGGTTTTCAAAAGGAACCAAACTCTCATCAATATTTAACTACTATCTAAGTTTGGTGAAGATCAGATAGTAAATGGATACTCTATTGTGTTCACAAGCTGTATTATAGCAATTTTGACAATTTCAAGAGCCATAATCCAGTCATGCAAGCGCACATCTGGCTGGTTTTCGAAAGGAACCGAGCTCTCATCAATATTTAACTACTATCTGAGTTTAGTTAAGATTAGTCAGTAAATGGAGCCTCTATTGTGTTCACAAGCTCAATAATAGCAATTTTGACAATTTCAAGGGCCATAATCCAGTCTTGCATGAGCGGATCTGGCTGGTTTGCAAAAGGAACCAAGCTCTCATGGATACCTAACTACTATGTAAGTTTGGTGAATATCAGATAGTATATAGAGCCTCTATTGTGTTCACAAGCTGTATTATAGCAATTTTGACAATTTCAAGGGCCATAATCCAGTCTTGTATGGGCGGATCTGGCTGGTTTGCGAAAGGAACTGAGCTCTTATGTATATCTAACTACTGTATAAGTTTGATTGAGATACAATAAAAACTGAAGACTGTATCGCGTTCACAAGCTCTATTATAGCAATTTTGACAAATCCAAGGGCCATAATCCAGTCTTGCATGGGCGGATCTGGCTGGTTTGCAAAAAGAACCGAGCTCTCATGAATATCTAACTACTGTATGAGTTTGATTGAGATACAATTAAAACTGAATACTTTATCGCGTTCACAAGCAATTGTTTATGGACGGACGCACGGACGAACTCATGGGAGTGTACTTGTGGGGTTATTTCCTTTGATGTTTACTTGTGTCATTGACACCAGCCCGCTCATCATAATATAAATTTAAAACATGAGTAGTTTGTTATTTTTATTATAAAAAAGAAAGGAAAGAATTACAATAAATTAACATGTTGTAGGGTTCAGTTTATGTTCGAAATTACGTTAAATTATACAACAATTTCAATGAAATTTAACTGTTTAGCTGATATTATAGTTCGAGGGTGCTCTAATTTATAAATATTGGACTACATTTTAACATTTGTCCAAGTATGATATAATTAGGAAGCCAAGCTAATATCATTTTGAGAAAATTTTAGCGATTTAACCCTTTTCTCATTGTTTTAAAAGTAGATTGCTGCAAAGGTGTCCACTGTTGACTTAAATAGGGGAAAGGTAAAATGACGTGCTATTGCATGCAAATCCTAAATTGTCTGTTTTGTGGTTTTATTGATAAATAATAAAATTAAAATATTCTGATAAACATCTTGAAAAGTGTATGTGATATTCACAAATCTTATAATTATTCCTTAATGAAAGCACTGTATACGTACTAAGACTTATGATTGGCAATATTACTGATGTCCATTACTGTTTATGATCAATAATTAGTTGGCTGTGTGTATGGTCAACCTACCTTGGAAGATTGATCATAAACAATGAAAGGCTTCAATTATATTTCAATGAAGGACTTTCATTTCGTTGACAAAAAAGTGCAAGTTATGATACATTTTCACTTGACCCCACCCCTGATGTTCCAATATGCCCCTCAGTTGATATTTTTTTTTTTTTTCAACTACTATAATGTTAGTGTTATGCATAACTGCATTGTGGCTTTCCGGCGACATTGATGCGTTGCATCAACTTTCTCTTGTTGTCTTTATATACAGGTTCCTCTTCATTGTTAATAAAGTGTAATACCGACCAGGTACGGAAAAAAGTCGAGCCTTTTCGTCCGTTGTCTTCTTAAGTAATACCGTATCGCAGATGCAAAGAGGACATACATTACTATTCGAGGCTTATTTATAACGTCATTGTGGAGACTAAAAAGGAAAAACAGTGTCCCATTCGTGTTTGGGGTCAATCTAACTGTTAATGTGGAAAACTGAAACAGAAACAACCACAAGACAGACAACTTATAGTATAGGCTTCTTTTTCACTGTCTTCGTTCAGAAATGCTCGGAGGGTTTTTGGTGTGAAGATGTACACATCTTTATCAGATCCGTTTACTTTGATCAGCTTTCCCAGTTCGTTCTTCAAGGTCGCAAGTTCGCCAGTTTTAGGACCGTCATCCTTTAGTATGTCATAAAGGAACGTTCTGAAACTGTTTTCAGTTTGCTGAGAGTTCTCTAAAAAGTGTTTAATGGCGCGTTCAACTGGTCCAAGATTTCTGTCGTCCGGTGTTTGACTGTAGTATTCCTGTGTAATAATATTTTATAGAAATATCGTTATAAAATATTTGTTATAACTGCTTTTATGATCATTATTAGTAGTAGTAGTAGTATCGTAGTTAATATTATTGTAATAATCATTATTATTATTATTATTATTATTATTATTAGCTCACCTGGCACGAAGTGCCTGTGAGCTTATGTTATGGTGTGCTATATGTCGTCCGTCGTCCGTCCGTCAACCTTTTTCTTTGAATTACTTTTTCTTAAGAACTAGACATCCTAGGGTCATGCTATTTGGCCATGATGTACCTGGGATAGAGTGCTATAAAGTTTCCTCAAATAAATAACATTGATTTGCTCTCAAGGTCACAAGGATCAAATATATAAAAACCTTTAAACAACTTCTTCTGAAAAACCAGGAGGCCTACAGTGACGATATTTTGCCAGTAGATACCTGGCATGAAATGCTATATAGTTTCTTCCAATAAATGACCTTGACCTACTGTCAATGTCACAAGGGTTAATTATATGAAAACCTTTAAACAACTTCTTCTGAATAACCAGGAGACACAGAGTGATGATGTTTTGCCGGTAAATGCTATAAAGTTTTCTCCAATACTTTTAAGGCCACAAGGGTCAAATATATGAAAATCTTTTAACACGTTCTTCTGAATAAACAGGAGGCCCAGAGTGATTATATTTGGCCAGTAAGGACCTGGGGTGTAGTACTATGAAGTTTCCTCAAATTGGATAATATTGGTCTGTAGCATCATTGCGCACAAGAAACGCAATGTCCAGTACGGGAAACTAGAGAAAACTCATTTAACTCCATTTTCAATACAAATTAAGTAATCTATATAATTTAGTGTGGAGCATTATTCACCATAGAAAACTCCAGATGTGGAATTCTTTGCAAATTAACTTTTCCTTAGAACATTTTCCCACGATTGCTCACATATCCAGGTGAGCGATACAGGACCTCTGGGCCTCTTGTTATCATTATTATTATTTGTCTTTTCAATTTGTATTTGAGCCAGATTAGAATAATGCGTTAAATGAAGAAATATCTAGCCAAGATTTTTTTCATTCTTTCTTTGTCTGTGTATTAAGAGAGTATACTCACCCTGACGGACTCATAGGAACTCATGAATATTGCCACCAGTAGGTTTAGTACCACGATCGTAAACACGGCTATGTACGCCCCGAAATAGAACCTCGAGAACCAAAACACCCAATCGCCGCCAGTTTTCTTCACTTCGAGAATGTTCATCGTGGTAAACATCTCGTCACCATTGACAACGGCGAATAAAGTTTCTGCCGCCCACATTGGAGTTTGAAACTGGCGAAAGTAGGAAAATAAATTGGCATGATCAATGGACGCTCCGCGAATAATCAGTTGTGAAATAGGAAAGGGTCATACGTCCTTCTTAAATAATTAATTTAAACAAGTGGATAATGTGCGCATTTCCGCTTATTACTTGTAGCTTTAAAATATATTTTAGTCGGACCCCAGTAGGTCAGCCAGTAGCGACGCGGGCTGTCACTCCAGGTGTTGTTATTTCGACTCTAGCTTAGCCAAACATTCTTTCCGGCGTTTGACAAAAGACAATGTACTAACAGTGTATGTGGAAAAGCAGCCGGTCGATTGGTAAAAATGGTTGTATGGAATACTGGTGGGAGAAACCAATGAACACAGGCCGTAATAATGACTGCTAACTTATTGAAAACTCAAGGCGGACGTTTCTATCAGGTAAACAGTTATTTGATTAAATCGATATATGACCTTTACCTTGACATGGTATGGCGCCATGACGACGTATCCACTGGTAAGAAATCCGAGAAACAAAATCAGTACACACAACAAGTAAGCTAAAACATCCAGAATGGCTCGATATATTGTGGCGAACAATAACTGAAATAAAAAGTAACGAAATAACAGACAATTATCTAAAATCTGTTTAGAGAACAATGAATAGTAACACCATTGCTAGTTATCTATTGAAACCTAAATTCACCTTAATCCGATTCGACACACAAAAAGTCTGTATTACCGTTTGAATACAGTTAAAAAGAGTGTGGCACACTGAATACAGTTAAAAAGATTGTGGCACATTGACAGATTAATCGGTCATGATGAGCGATTTCTCCTTTTTCCAAAATGTTTTCTGTGTCAGAAAAGGTCTGCAAGGGGAAACGTGTTAAATCGACTAGACATCACATGAAAACGGTCAATTATTGAACCAGATTACGTCTGCAAGGACAAAAGGGTTACATTGACTAGACACCACATCAAAACGGTTAACTTTTGCCAAAGAATAAGTCTGCAAGGAGAAAAGGGTTAAATTGAATAGACATCACATGAAAACGGTTCATTTGTGCACCAGAATAGTCTGGAAGTGGAAAGGGTTGAATCGACTAGCCATCACATGAAAACGGTCAATTTGTGCCCCAGAGTACGTCTGCAAGGGGGAAAATGTTACATTGACTAGACAGCACGTGAAAACAGTCATTGTTTGCCCCTGAATACGTCTGCAATGTGAAAGGGTTACATTGCTAGACACCACATGAAAACAGACAATTTGTGCACCAAATTACGTCTGCAAGTAGAAAGGGTTAAATATACTAGACATCACATGAAAACGGTCATTTTTGCCCCAGAATACGTCTGCAATGTGAAAAGGGTTAAATTGCCTAGACACCACATGAAAACAGACAATTTGTGCACCAGATTACGTCTGTAAGGGGACAATGGTTAAATTGACTAGACACCATATGACCAACGGTCAATGTTTGCACAAGATTCACAACAAACACATATAGCCACATAGATATCCTTGTAACATCACCCAGCCGCCCACCGTGCGACGACGCTTTGATTTTCATATTAACCCTGGTCTTGGATATATACAAAATAAGTTAAACATTTACCACTTAGAGACACAATTTGATGCAGAAATCTTTCGAAACATCGTGTCAATGTTTACAACTCTTTCAAATAATTATGCTAGCGATTTTCAATATCATTTCAATTCTTGATATTTTTTTTAAATAATCTGCTTCTTTATTTTTTGTGTATTCAGGGAAGAGGGATAAAAGTTAAAAACTAAAGCACACTTACATTGAACTTGTTATGGAACTTGAAGAACTGAAGCAGTGAGAGCCATGTACCAAAGGAGCCGATGCTCAAAATAACGGCGTACGAATCAAGCGTCTCTATAATCCAAGTGGCATCCTTAGAAATACAATAACACCAACAAATGAACGTGTGCCATATAGAGGTAGCGAATTGTATATGCTTGGCATTCATTTTCTGTGTTGTATTTACTACTGAATTCATACATGTATTCTAGATCAACAACACATCGCTTCGGATGCGACATCACTCATGTATGGTAAAATTTCAATGCCGTCCCATGAGTGAACGTAGGGAGAATTTTGATACAAGTGGTGCACCAAGAAGCAAAACAATAAACTAGTTTTCCTGTAGTTGTCCTACTGTACCATGTGTGTTAGAAGTTCTAACGTTCTTCTGTGTTTAATTTACGATGGTCATATTAAAATGCATGATTTAGAAGGATATGAGCATTTATGGGCAATTTATCTTTTTGCCAAACTATTTTCAAACGTTCTCTCCTGCAAAATATATCAAAATGTGTAACTATTAGGGATGTCAACGGTGAACCGCTTAAACGATTAACCGTATGTTTTTCGATTAATCGGTTAGTAATTCAAGTAATCAAGTACTTGGAAATAAATATAATAATAATAATACACAGTAGTGTTTCACCTTTTGTTCTTTTCAATTTGTCACACGTAACTGACCAGAGATTAATTATTCTCACGTCGATTGGGAGTGTTGACATTACTGTGAAAACGGCCCCACTCAATTGTATTGATAATCGTTTGTTTGTGTAGTGTCAATCGAATCATTTTGGCTGACCTAACGATTACTTAAAGGACAGATTGTTTCTATATAACAAAACCCAGAAGCAAGTGAAAATATTGTATGTCTATGAATTTATCCGGTTGACCAATTAGCTGATTAGTAAACGATTAACCGGTTATTAATATCGGTAACCGTTGACATCCCAAGTAATTATTTAATGCTAAACGATGAGATACTGAGTTCTATCAGTGAGATATAATCCATATCACCCACACTGTGAGTGATATAGGTATGACGTCATTTCCCTAGTTTCCGGTCATGTTATACTACACACGTTATATATATATATATATAAAGAAATACGTAATGGGTATATTATTAGATCAGATACAAGCGACCTTATCTTATCTATACCCATGTATAATTCCGTATTCTGTAAATTTAACAAATCGGACTCATTGTCATTGTCTGACATTGTGTAGTAAACAAATACATTCACACAGATTCGTCCGCGTGTGAACAGGTACGAATACACCAAATAGTTCCATTATTTCATCATCATTTATCATAAGATAAAAAGAAAATTGTTTGTTTTGAGTGGATATGGAATATATTTCAATTCGAAGTGATACAATTTTAACATTTTCAATTGTATCACTTCTCGATGAGATATATTCCATATCCACTCAAAACAAACAAATATCCTCTATTTATTAATGGTGTATGAAATTGCATTTTCCTATTAATTACTATAAATTTCAAATAGATGAGACCAAATGGCCGGTATAACCTAGACGTGATTCTTGAAAAGAGTAATTGCGTATATATACCTGATTCTTAAATAAAATCCAGTTGGTGGCATACATGGTAAAGCAATCGGAAACAATAGTTATGTAGTCCCAGACTTTAAAGAATCCGAGATATTCGGAGAACGGCAGGTCGTGTTCGTTTTCGTCAACTGGTCTGTAGAATGCATTGTAATTGACTTTCATGTACCGTTTTGTTCTCTATAAAGATACATTGAACGGATATTGTTAAACACAAAAGTAAACTCGCGATAACTGGAACCATTTACTGGAACAGACCAATTCCGTCCGTCCTCTTCGGCATTTGAATAGTGTGTTGTGAATTAAAGGTTTGGGGTTAATGTTTTGTTTTGGTTTCAAACGAATGCAGACGACCTGGAATATACTTCTGCTACTGACTTGCAGAACAACAACAACGCTTGAGCACACGTATCATATGTTTCCAGAATCGTCCGTAAAACAGTATATATTTTGACTATTAAAAATGGATGCAAAGGTTTTATTTGAACACCCCTCATATAGGTATACATAATTTGTAAAAAGTATAAGAGGTGTATATGGTGTCTTATTTGTTAGTTTAAACATATTTATTTCTAATATTTACACGCAAAATCATTATAGTTACACTACAATTAACTGAATTTCGACAATATATTTGATCTTATAATGTCCCTTTCAAATCATTTACAAATACTTAATGCACACATTTCTTTTTTGTTGGTGTTCATTGGTTCACAGTTAATAGCCTGTTATAAGACATATAATATTTAACACCTTAAGCACCGAATTTCCTAAAGTAGTCCTTTTCATGTTCAAAATAATTGTTAATGGAATAAGAGTTTTGTAATATGTTAATACTTAAAAGGTAGTATATGCTGATTTCATGTGAAACAGCTCGTAATGAGCTGACTCACTTAAATCTGCTTATTGAGCAGAAATCTCGATATTCCCCCTATAAATGCTGAACTAGTTCACATACATATTTGTTGTTAAAGCTGCTGAAAACCAGATGGAGATCAAAAGTTGAAATGGTAAAACTTCTGCAAAATTTCGACAATATATTTGATCCTATAATGTCCCTTTCAAATCATTTACAAATACTTAATGCACACATTTCTTTTTTGTTGGTGTTCATTGGTTCACAGTTAATAGCCTGTTATAAGACATATAATATTTAACGCGTTAAGCACCGAATTTCCTAAAGTAGTCCTTTTCATGTTCAAAATAATTGTTAATGGAATAAGAGTTTTGTAATATGTTAATACGTAAAAGGTAGTATATGCTGATTTCATGTGAAACAGCTCGTAATGAGCTGACTCATTTAAATCTGCTTATTGAGCAGAAATCTCGATATTCCCCCTATAGATGCTGAAATAGTTCACATACATATTTGTTGTTAAAGCTGCTGAACTCCAGATGGAGATCAAAAGTTGAAATGGTAAAACTTCTGCAAAATTTCGACAATATATTTGATCTTATAATGTCCCTATCAAATCATTTACAAATACTTAATGCACACATTTCTTTTGTGTTGGTGTTCATTGGTTCACAGTTAATAGCCTGTTATAAGACATATAATATTTAACGCGTTAAGCACCGAATTTCCTAAAGTAGTCCTTTTCATGTTCAAAATAATTGTTAATGGAATAAGAGTTTTGTAATATGTTAATACTTAAAAGGTAGTATATGCTGATTTCATGTGAAACAGCTCGTAATGAGCTGACTCACTTAAATATGCTTATTGAGCAGAAATCTCGATATTCCCTCTATAGATGCTGAAATAGTTTACATACATATTTGTTGTTAAAGCTGCTGAACTCCAGATGGAGATCAAAAGTTGAAATGGTAAAACTTCTGCAAATATTGCTAATAATGACAATAAAGAAATTAATAAATAGTTCAAAACAATTTTTGCAGTAAATGTACAAACTTTGACTTAGTGGGTATGTCTACCCAGTACAAATGAAGCATACGCGATCAATATTTAGATGTTTATTGTACTGGAATGTGAAATTACTACTCTAATTTGATCTCAGAATTATGATTCTAATATTTCAAGAACACTTTTAAACAGTGTTTTAAACGTAGACTATACTATCTATAATCTGGAGTTCAGCACATATAAGATAAACGTTAGTTGATACATGTACGCTGCAAACGAAGCCACCGGTTCAGTTATGACGAGAGATTAGAGTGTCTTGTCTGAGTTACGAAGATCAGCCCTGGGTTCAATAAAATAAAGCAGAGGTAAGTGGATGACTTGTCGAGGTTGAATATTCAGCCAGACAAAGCAAAATTAGACAAAATGTTTCAGTTTGTACATCTGATATTTACGACGACAACTCGAAATTATAACTGGCAAATGTCAAGTTGACGCCTTCAAAGTTCAACTCGACAACTAGACATGTATAACTCTTCATGGCATTCCATTAAGCAGATGCAAGAAGAACCTTCATTGCCGAACAAGTTTCAATTATTAAAGCTATTTACCATAAAAGTCACCATGCTAAAAACCACCATGAAACAAGTCAATATTAAAGATATACAGCACATTGTCATCACACCACGGCCAAGTGAACTGGATGCTTCTTGTAAATCTGCATCTATAAAAAATGAATGTAAAATATCTGATAAATATATATATATAATGTTACTTGAAAACTCCATTTTATAAATCATCTTATTTCGTATCGACGTAAAGATATAACAAAAGCGTCCGAAGGTCCAAGACAGTCATGATAATACACTGTATACTCGTATTTTCCGTTAACGATACACACTAAAAGGCTGACCATTACCTTCTACGTGATAACCAATGCTCGCACACTCCAATCGGTTTGTTAGAGTCTCTAGATCTACGAGAACTTGTCCATTATTCGTGTCGTCAACAAAGGATATCTGAAAGAAAAATAGTGAAACGCCAAATGTTTAAATGTATGGTGACTGTTTTCTGCCATCCTGTGTTGGCGCTGGCAGGTCGCTGCGTCCATCAAACGTCAAATTCTAGATAGATTTAACCTGATTGCGTGACAATTTGCTATTCTGTGGTCTAGGCGTGTTGACGTCTCTGCAAATTGGTGGGGTACCCTCACGCAAAACTCCGGAACAATAAATTCCACGTGAGTCGGGTTGGCGTATCCCTTTGCCGTTCTGGCGTGTTTGCGCCCCTCTGTCAAAATATCAACTAGAGTTGGAAATAATCAGCTACCCAATAAACACATCTTAGATCAGATCCAGGAACTTTTGAAAATGCGGAATACTGGACTTAAATTGATTGTATTAAACACTTATATATAATGACAACCCGGAATACTTGAGTGTCTCAATCCTGACTGATTGGCAGTGTATGCCAGTGTATAAATAGAAAATTTCAAATGAGACAAAGCTGTTATCAAGGGAGATAACAATTTATACAACTGACCATATTTTACTACCCAGCTCAAGTTGAATCACTAGGATAACTAGCTTTTCTTCCGATTTCTTCGGACGTTGCTTCATATCCTGGATTGCGATATAACAAGCCGCTAACACGGCTGCGTCGGAAAACAATGGAGACATTATTTAATCTGAAGTAGTTCGCTACATAATACCACCACACTCGTGCTTGTTATAAATTGTCTAAACAGATGTCAGTATTTCCATTACTTTTATTCTTTTGTGCGGTCGCAAGACAAGGACTCTTTTAATATGTGTTTTCCCATAGTTGATCGAGTGCCCTTGTCTTGCCAACTATTCCCATGTCTATTAACTCACCCTTCCTTGAACGTTGAGACATCTAGCCTTGCATGTCTCGTCATATATGCGAACAGAATGGATGGAAAATGATAGCACTACAGAAAGTAATCTGAAATACAAACACAGTCAATCTGTAAACAAAAACGACACGGAAATATACCTTATTCTGGAATAAGATATTCGAAATGACAATCTTAATCCGTGACGGGTATGATGGCTTGATAGAATAAACTTTATCGGAAAGTTATTTTATTCCAGAGCCGAGAATAAATGTGAAAACCAATCGTTAGGCATTTGCGCCGTATAAATAGAAATCAACGAACGAGAACCCAGAAGGAATATGGTTAACTTGCCGTTTAAATGGTTGTGTTATATTCCAATGTTCGAACTCCCTACTTATATTATAGGTATAGCGAGGATCGCCTGTAACGCTATCTTTATCCAGCTGTAAACCTTTATCAACAGGCACAGACCTCTCTGTAAAACAAACATGGTTTAGTGTATATCTGTCCTGTGAATTTTTATCAACAGACACAGACATCTCTGTAAAACAATCATGGTTATCTCTCAAGTAAACCTTTATCAACAGACACAGACACCTTTGTAAAATAAACATGGTTATCTGTCCTGTAAACCTTTATTAACAGACACGGACATCTCTGTAAAACAATCATGGTTATCTCTCAAGTAAACCTTTATCAACAGACACAGACACCTTTGTAAAATAAACATGGTTATCTGTCCTGTAAACCTTTATTAACAGACACAGACATCTCTGTAAAACAATCATGGTTATCTCTCAAGTAAACCTTTATCAACGGGCACAGACACCTTTGTAAAATAAACATGGTTATCTGTCCTGTAAACCTTTATCAGACACAGACATCTCTGTAAAACAATCATGGTTATTTTTCCTGTAAACCTTTATCACAGACACAGACATCTCTAAACCAATCATGGTTATCTGTCCTGTAAACCTTTATCAACAGACACAGATATATATGTACAATAATCATGGTTATGTGTCTTATAAACCTTTATCAACAGGCACATACATTTCTATGAAACAAGCATGGTTATCCGTCCTGTAAACCTTAATTACAGACACAGACATCTCTGTAAAACAATCATGGTTATCTGTATTGTAAATCTTTATCACAAACACAGACATTTCTGTAAAACAAACATAGTTATCCGTCCTGTAAACCTTTATCACAGACACAGACATTTCTGTAAAACAATCATGGTTATCTGTTCTATAAACTTGTATCAACAGACACAGATATCTCTGTTAAACAATCATGGTTATCTGTAATGTAATCCTTTATCAACGGACACAGACATCTCTGTTAAACAATCATGGTTAACTGTAATGTAATCCTTTATCAACAGACACAGAAATTTCTGTAAAACAAACATTCTGATCTGTCCAGTAAATCTTTATCAACAAACACAGACGTATTTGCTTATTATACTACCATTTAAAGTCGTGTGTTGTAGGAAGTCGTGTGAAGACAGTGGTACAGAATTAGAGCGTCGGTCTCTTGTACCAACGGTCCCGAGTTCGAATCCCGTGATGAGCGGGTTCTGCCTTTGGAATATTTCCACACAAACGGCTCGAGTACTGGTTGAGTATCAAGGAAGCATACATCGAGCGTGATTAATATAAGCTTAAAGCTTGTTTCGCAATCGATGTAAAATAAATAAGTTTAATCTAAAGTCGTAGGTTGCAGAGTATGTTGGAAAAGGTTTATTAATAAACAGCAATTAAATTATTGAAGTTGATATGCTAGTAAATAATTGCGAGCACATAAGATCATCGGGAGCAAATAAAACAAAATCTTTTATTAGATTTCTATTGTCTCCAAAAACAAAACTTTGTTGACCACACTTGCAGCAATTTACCATTTATGTATTATAAACAGTTATGCAATTGAAGTCATTGTAACATTGATATGATACACCCAGAAATCATTTAGAGTTCGTACGAATACAATTTCGTTCCCCCACCCTTTCTGATTCCTCCTCGCTGCCATGTTTTCGTCCACTCAATAAGATGTGAACGGTTTTTGTAAAGGGTCACCAAAGAAATAATTTTAACATATTCTCCTGGAATCAGATCTCGATGATTTAACTTTTGAAAATATTTAGGCAAAAGGAAACATTGCTCATGATGCGCAATTTTCCCGTTTTCCACAATGTTCTCAACTCCATTTAATAATGAAACTTGCATTTATAGACATTTAATTTTGGCATGACGTTTTCGATATCGTCTGCTGTAGATTTATCATATGTGGGGAAAGGATAACTCTTTAATTTCTTTTTTTAAAAGACCAGCAAAAAAATATTCTTGTAGAGCTTAGGTTGAAATTGATCCAGTAGTTTAGGAACACAATCATCTTGAAATCTGACAAGCAGACTGAGAGGAGAAGACATTTAAACTGTTAGCACTTATCTCCCTTTCTGAGTCCACTGCAACCAAAGTCCTTCATATAATTCAAATTGTTGAACACACTCAGAAAGAATAACACCAATTTAAGGTAGAACGCGACTCTAAAAAAAGTACAGCATTTGCCCAATAAGATTCTGTCCTTACTGTGTTCGTATCTAAAACAGTTTTGAAACTACGGACTTCAAAGTATACCACTGACGTCACTTTTGAGACGTCTGTCAAATTTCCCTCGTTAAAACAACGACAGCTGGCCCATTCACGTACATATAATTTTCTTCTTTGTGTCTTACGTTTAAACAGAAAAAAACGCGTCTATAACGTCACTTTTCAGGAAACAAAATTTCGTTGCGTTAAGCTAAAACAAATGGCGCCTTTCTTTCATTTAAAAAGAATCTGTAAATGTAATATTTGATATTTTGTAATTTAATCATTTATAATGTTATAACAAATCGTTTGATATCAAGAAAAGTATATCTTACCGACTTCGTTTTTTCACAATATCAATTTACTATTATTTATTCCTTTATTTAATATTTGTTTTGTAGTGTATTAAACATAATGTCAGGAAATCCTAACCGTTATGTTCATTCTTTATATAATGATGCATTTTACCTTAGTATGGTTTTTACAAATTATATTATTTCTATACACAGAAATATACATTTTACGAATCTATGTCATTATATTTCAGGTTGGGGTCATGTTACAGGGATGCAAATGCGAAAATGCTTTGACTTTTCTACACGAATTAAACGGTGTCTAATTTAAACGACACTTTACCGAACACATCAAGATAACGGACTAACCTTCAATTTGCACGATATTTAGTGACAAGTTCATTGCCTGAAGATGTGTTAAATAATAATTGTTTTTAAAAGTGTTAATACATGGCGATATTGTCACAAGAAAAAATAAATATATTTTCAAAGGATATCATTTTAAGTGTCAATGTTCTTCATTTTCCAGCATTGATATCATTTATTGAAATCTGATTTCTTTATTAAATAGAAAGCATCGGATGAAAAACGCCACATTATGTGAGTTATTATTTCAAAAAGATATTATAACATTTGACCACATTATAGTCCATATACTCTAAAATGTCCATCAAGATTAAAATCTGAATATTTGGAATATGATATATTATTTAAATTTACTTCCGACTAAATAACATAACTGTAACAATGACCACTGTGTTGTACCTTGCCGGTAATTTTTACTCCTTTGATCATTTGCTCTTATTTATGCCCATTGGGTTACTAGTTGTTGTCAGTCATATTTATTTCCGTTGAGCGTGCAGCAGTGTGCAGCATGGCACAGATGTTTTCAAGCAGTTTTTTCACCCTTGCCTAGTCTTAGCCATTCTCATGGTGTAAGTAAAATAAAGTTAAATTGTCTCTTATATGATGAATACCAGTATTTGTTTATTGTACAGTTAATTTAGCTGTTTTTTAGGTTCGTTTCAAACATTTAGCGATTCGTGCCACTGGCGATTCGAACGTACGTTTATGACTGAAATTGAAGTTTTAGACACAGCTGTGTACTAGAATGAAGTTATATTGAGTAATTGATCAGAGTATTGTGTGGAAATGTTATCAAGGGTTGGATGTAGATATGCAGTGTTAAAATGGCTTAGTCATTTTAATACTGAATATCCATATTACATTTAGTCAATTTAATACAGAATATCTATTTCAAATTTAGTCAATTTAATACTGAATATCTATATCACATTTAGTCATTTTAATACTGAATATATATATCACATTTAGTCATTTTGAAATTTGAATTGTAACGGTGACGTAATTGTTTTAAATGACGTCATTCACGTGCTTTACCAACATTTCTGACGCGGTCGAAAACGTTGTGTTAGAATGAGATAACAAATTGCCCATGGTGAGTAAAAAATAAAGTAAATATGAAATAGCCAACACGTGATTATATCAATGAATGCAAAACGTGAGTCAAAACATAGTTCTCGATGAGATATATTCCATATCCACTAAAAAATAATCCTCTATTTATTGTTTGGTGTTTTACTCCGTTTTAAACAATTTTAGTTATTTCACGGCGTTTCATGGGTAAGTTACCAGTACTGCTGGTCCTTTTGTCCAGACACCATCTCGTCATTCATTATGCTAACCCCGCAACCCTGAGCACCAAAGAGAGCAACCATTACTAGCATTTTAAACGTCATTGGTATGACCCGGTCGCATTCGAGGCAAACGGTCTACCATTATTTACCATTACACAACCAATGCGGTCGAACGTGATAAAAAAAAACGCAACCTGTATCATATTAAAACATCATAACTATTGAATAAAGTTCAGAATCTTGAGAAGAAAGAGGAATTGCTCGTCATGGTGAATTATGTTTCCCTTTCTTTGTATTATTTTAAAGATTAGAGGTTATTCTATTCAATGATATAGGATAACGCTTAGAAAATGTACCAATTGAAGATTAAAACTGGATGTTTTACATGGAAATAAAGAAGGAATTTATTTGGCTTATTTTGACCTATATATGGTCTTCCTAGATGCGAGTGCTTTACTGTCTGATTTCTTTTTTAAAAAAACGGTGTCATGTCACGTGGCTCAAAATGGTATCATTATCTGATATTTATTTGAGAAGAAAGTTTAGGGCCCATGCTACGGTCATTTCAAGATTTAAGGGTGACCATATGATAATGTTATCAAAAGTCATCTGTTTCAGAAGCGGTAAACTTCATCTATAATAGTTACAGGGTTGAAATTAATCTCGAAAACAAGGCTCATTATCATTGTTGTTTTCGATTTCACAAAACTACAACTTACCGTATACTTTCAAGCCCTCGGTTTTGTCTAAGTCTATAAAACCCGGAAATTCAAAGTACTTCAAATGAATCGTCATATTGTCCGAATCTTTCCTAACGTAGAAGCCAGTGGCATCAGATTCTGAGTTGTAATACTACAGATTGAAAATAACCAAAATAAAATCTGAAGAATCAAATACTTTCATTTGAAAACAAGTTTTGTTGTGAAAGCAAATACAAGATAAATATCAAATACAAATCAGTAATCATCTAGATGTACAAAAAACATTTAAACCAACAAGCTGATAAATAACAAGATGAATCAAATATGTACTTGAGAAGAAAGTTTGGGCTCCATTGTTCGGTCATCTCAAGATTTACATGTTACCTTTTGGCGGCGCCACACGTGATGATTTCCAAGGTACTTTCCCATTTTACACATTTCTTCCGGGTGTTTTGAATGTCATGCTTTTCAAGCTACAAGTGTGGAGTTTTCATATTGAAGAGTCTAAACCAGTGTTTATAGAATTGGTTAATCGTGAAAGAAAGGGAAAAGAAAGCTTTGAAGTAAAAAGGAAAAAGAAAAAGCTTTGAAGTAAAATAAAAAAAATATATATATTTACAATGACTTTTAAGCTGCGGTCACATCTTAAGGTTACGCACGTAGTTGAGAGTAGTTCATTTGAACGTAGTTCACCGTAGTGCCACTACGGTCAACTAGGTAGATGTAGGGTGCAGTAGGTTAAGTATAGTATCACTACGTGTCGCTACGGACAACTACGTTGAAATACGTGTGAACTACGTTCGAAGAACGCACAACTATGGTAAACTACGATAAGTAGGGTCAATTAGGGTCAACTACGTTCAAACTAAGGTCACAGTAGGGTCTTGGCATCCAAGCTCATCGTAAAGATATTTTGAACATGTTTAAAAAAAGTTGTGTTAATCAAGGCCAAATCATGGGTTTCTTGAAGTTCAACCCGCGTTTAGAAAAACGTTGAACTACAGTTAACTATGTCTAACTACGTTTACCTACGGTCCACTACGGTCCACTACGGTCAAGTATAGTCATCCCCCACTACGGTCAACTACGTGCGTAACCGTCAGATGTGACTGCAGCTTTAGATGCATACTTTTAGTTCTCTTTTAGCAATTCCCATTTCCAAAAATGTTTTTAAACTTCGCTTTCCATGAAGGCGTTTAATTTGTTTCTGTATGAGAGAAAAAAGTTAATAACACGCCTTACCTGAGATACAGCGAATGTTATCCCATCTCTAACTCCCTGAATGTTATACAGAGCAAAGTCTCCTCGGGATGGTGGATATGGCAAACTTTCCCAAGCTGAAACGTTGGATATGTGTTATTTGAAGTGAGACAAGACTTTCGCTGATGTAAACCAGCATAATAGGAATGGGAAAGGTGCGAAAAGCCCCTATCCCGAAATAGAGACTTAAATACGAAAGCTGCCATCGAGGGATTCTTAAATAATGATGATCGCGATCCGATTTCAACATTTCACCATCAGTTTGTTATATTTAGGAATTTCTAAAATGTTTTTAAGGCATATTGAGCAATTGTAATAAGTAACTTCTGTATTGTCACAATGTTTTTAACTCTATAAAATACTTGTAATTTCATGTATAGAGATGTTCAATAAGTATGTCTAAATGTTCTATAAGTATGTCTAGATGTTCCATAAGTATGTCTATGTGTTTTTAAAGTATTACCTATGTATTGGACGTTGGAAAAGGTTCATCAGTTTGTGTTTGCAAATCGATTGATCGATTGGCACTTAACGTCGTCTTCATCTATATTTCAATTACAAACTGCATTCAGTTGACGTACCCATAGGTGTCTTCGATTCCTTAATTCAGAACTCGGTCCAATATCAGTTATAAAACTTCATTCAGTTATTGTACCCATAGGTGTCTTTGATTCCTCAAGCCAGAAATCGGTCCAATATCATTCTCGATCAACGTGGACTTTTATTACTTTGGATGAAGACGAATGACGATGGTCATCATGTCAATTGTCAAGCATCGGACATGATGTTGGCCCAGCCGGGATTTTAACTCATGACCCCTGGATGGACTCCGCTCGTCGTAACAGACTTTCAAGGGTCGATTTCATGAAAACATGTTGACAGTGTTAAACCCGAATTCCGCCATTGCCGAATGGTTACCATGGCGGTTACGGAACCGGGTGACCGGGTTCGATCCACGTTTCGCGGCGATCATGGTAGAGTAACAAAGTGCATTGCTTAGCCTATAACTGGTATTGTCGCCGTGATATAACAGGAATGTTGTTGAAAAAGGCAAACACCCAATCCAAAAACATTGAAGATGGAAGAAGGAACTCTCGAGTCTACCTTTTCATGCAATGTACATTAGTATTAAATTGGTTAAAGACGAATGGATAGACAACATTACAATTGTCAAGTTTCGGAATGATTGTTGGCCAAGCCGAAAGATGAACTCATGACCCCTGGTTGTACTAAATGTACATTTACCCTTTTCTGTACCGATTGAGCCATCTATTTTTATAAATACATGTTGACAGTGTAAAATCCGGAATCCGTTGTCGCGTGGGGTATATTGAACTGGGCGTTCCAGGCTCGATCCACGGTGCGTAGCGATCGTGGTGAAGTGACAAAGGTCATTGCCTTGAGGGTAGAGAGTAGCCTATCCTAGTACTGGTTCTGTCGCCGTTGTATAACTGGAATAATGTTGAAAACGCCATACCCCTAAATCCCAAATGAACAACAAATAATGTAGATGAAAGAAGGAACTCACTGGGGTCCCAATTTTGAAGTAAAAGATGACGTAACACAGTGTGACCTCTGTTTACAACGGAACTAAAACTTCGTCTGTCGCTGCCGAAATTAAACATCTAAAAGAATAAAGAACATAGCAAACATGTTATTCAACTTTACCCTTTTTACAAATACATACACTTTCTAATGTCTCTGCAGCAGATACATTTGAAAACATTGTGACAGAAGAAACTGCATTGATAGAGCTTCCATATTTGCTGACACATGTTTTCACAGATGTGTTGTATGAGGGAAAGGATAAGGCATATACAATGTATTGTTCATATACAAACATTTACATACGGATAAGGACAATATAATTCTGGGGACAATAATATTAAATTTAATTGAACTCTTTCAGCGCAAATTTCCCCGAAGTAGACTCTTCCGTGTTCTAAATCGGCGAACGCCATTTTCTATGCAATACCAGTAAGCATTTTGGAACATTTTGATAACTAAAATGCAAACAATGCTGATTACCGATTAGACAGCTCATTACGTACAGACTATCATGCAACTGTTTTGTTTGTAAAACCTCAATATTGCCATTGGGGCTGAAAGGGTTAAGTCCAAAAACATATGTAAAACATGTTTCATTGAATATGCAATTAATTTGTTAAAGATTGAGGGACTGGTAAAGGGTCGCACACTGCAGTTTAACTGCATATATATATATATATAGAGAGAGAGAGAGAGTAGCCTAATACTCTATTCTACGAAATTGCGACAGACTTTTGAAAACATCGCAGAAAACTTAGAAATTAATTCGACGGGAATGTTCTCCTTTTTAGCAAGGGGCTCGTTAGAGCCAATTGCTATAGTAGGCGAAATCCGAAGACACTCATCGTTGTGAGACTGGGATCTAGACTAGTGTTTTACAATATCGGCATTGAATTACTTCATATCTGTCTTTTTATATCAGCTCTCCGTTTTTGAACACCATCTGGGGTTCAGAGAGATGCCTTATTAGTTGTTGCCTGCTAATACCAATGTTGTATCTTTCGAACAGTCAAATAGTTATTGTCAACAAAAAAAAATCCGGTAACTTGTGGCATATCAACCGGACAATGGATTTAATTCGACATCCCTTACCCAAAAGAAATAACTCGAAATAAATGTTTATGTTAAAATATATGAATTACATGATTAAAAAATAAAATGTATTTCTACGCAGTGACTTGGTCAAGTGCAACATGCATTGCCAAATTAAAACAGTGCTTTCTTCAGGTGTCATTCTGAACACCATCTGGGGTTCAGAGAGATGTCTTGTTAGTTGTTGCCATGTTGTACCTTTCGAACAGCCAAATAGTTCTTGTCAACAATTCAAAATACGGTAACTTGTGTCATATCAGCCGGACAATGGATTTAATTCGACATCACTTACCCAAAAGAAAGAACTCGAAAGAAATGTTTATATTAAAATATATGAATTACATTATTAAAAAGTAAAATGTATTTCTACTGTGCCAGCATGACTTGGTCACGTGCAACATGCATTGACAAATTAAAGCAGTACTTTCTTCAAGTTTCATTCACGCACTGAACGAATTAAAGCAGTATGTGCATACTTTCCGAACGTGTAATTATGATTGCGATTTCAAAATTGAATTTGAATTGGTGACTTTACATTTGCTGTGTATATTGTCTTTATTAATTAACTCATGAAAGAGAGTGTATGCACTCAAAGTCACGCCTCTTTGTGTGCATATATCTATATAACCCATGTAACTCCAGACGGTGATCAACAGTGTTGAAATGTTGAAACATCTGCAAATATTACTAATCGTGACAACGAAGTAGGAAATAAATAGTCAAAGCTATTTTTGGCAGTAAATTTTGAAAAACAGTCAATTGAAAGTTATGAATATGTACCAAATTTGGCTTACTGGATATGTATACCTAGTAAAAATTATGCATAATCGATCAATATTTAGATGTTTATTATACTAGAAAGAGAAATTATTTCTCTAATTGTAACCAAGAATTATTATTCTTATATTTCAAGACAACTTTTAAACAGTTTTAAACCTTTGACTAAACTATCTATAATTTGGAGTTCAGCACCTTTAATCTTTGTAGTATTAAATATTCTGCTAAGCTATAGTGTTGTTCCTTCATTTAATGTTGTACACATACACAACAAATTGGCGACGAGGTTGGTATTTTGTACCGCTATAAATTATAATGATTATGTTAAGGTATCGGATCTGTAATGCCTTCGGTAAAATTCGCCTTTCACCGTGATCACTCGTAACCTTCCGATATGTATTTCGCCAGTCGTACAATTGTCCGTAGTAGGTAAATATTGCACAACAAGGTTTTTTCCCCATGTGCCCTGATGTCACATCGGTAAACAAACATGGCCGACGATGGAAAAATAAACTTTAGCGGCGAGGTGGATTTGCCATAAAAAAGTTAAATACGCATATACCAGACAAGAAAAATGGATTTAATGTTGTTATTAATCATAACTTTTGTGCGGGTAATGTTTGTGAAGCAAACGCATGCACAAACTATGTGTGAATTATGTTTTTCGACATTTTGATAAGACCGTGAAAATGACAGTTGGAAGGATCGACAAAGATTAGAGGAATTTAATATGTTGTTGTCCAACCTTCCGTTCTGCAAGATGTGTAGACTTGGCCCAGTACCACTGACGTATCAGGTAGAACACCAAATTAATTATGAGGGTCAAAATGACATAATTTTCATGCGTTTGCATTGAAATAAGATGCTACATTCTGTAAGGGTCAAAATAGTTTGAAATTCATGGATTGTCAATATTCCCTCATATAGACGCTTTTTCATGTAATTAATTCTTTTAATAATGTATTATACTTTGATATACATGTTAAGTGGTGGTATGTTGATGGTGCTCATACAATAGAACAGGTTGGGATTATTTTTTTTTTGGGGGGGGGGGGGGGGGGGGGGTTTATAAAAGGGCATGGGGTACCATTTTTATTGATAAAGCATTCTATTTGTGATATATTGAAGCATAATCTTTATTGGTGTATGCAGTGATATTTTTTCACACAAGTAAGTGCCTAAATACAACATTTAACAAAAGAAAATGTCCTGTTTACTGATGATATATGTTGAAAAGACTGCCTTTTATTTTGTCACCTATCTTATAAAAAAGCATGTTATGAGAAAACAAGACCTTAAACGTTTTTTATATTTAAGTATATCTTAAATATAACAATGTATTCAATATTGATATCCTACATTAATGGTGAATTGTTATAGTAATAATGCTAAATTACAAAATTGCAGAAACCTTTTTTTAAAAAAGCAGATTTCAGAAGGGGGGGTAGGGCGTTCTTTTTTTCTTTTTTTCTTAATGTATTATATTTTCATTGGTGTTTATTTTAATCAGCAATATTCTTTTGAAGTAAAAGTGCCCTTTATACATCATTTTTAAGACATGTATGAAAATTAAAGCAATTTTATTGTGTTTAGTTGTTGTACATTTGTTACCTTCTCAAGGTTTCACGCATTGAACAACAACAAAATAAATAATTTCCATTATAGACGGTAAAATCTTCTAAAATTTCAGAAATACATGTTTCAATGGATGATGATAGCAAGGGAAACAAATTTAGGCAACATAGTGACATTTACCATTACAGAATTGAGGATATCGTGGACATTGTAACTTAATGGCTGATCACAATCGGCACAAATTAAAGCAGTTTGTGCATACGTTTATTAGGTGTATTATGATTGCGATTTAAAAATTGAATTTGAATTGATGACTTTACATTTGAAGGGGGAGAGTGTTGTTGTATATTGACTTAACAAATGAACTCATGAATGAAAGTGTATCCACTCAAAGCGACGCCTCTTAGTGTAACGTACTTTAATACAACTCATGCATTTCATGGTAATCTTTGAAATATTCTACTAAGCTATTAAGCTGTTCTTTCATTTAATGTTGTAAACATACACAGCACGGCAGTTATGTTTATAATTTCAAATTTCATTCGCATCGTGTTGCAAAATCGCTAGGACGGTATAAATATCAATAAAATTGTGTATCGTGAAAAACACTACAGAGTAAAACGTACCACTGACCGATCTACAAGTACCTTCAGATTAACAACTTCTACAACCTGCTCATTGAATACTCACACTTATTGAGAATTTGAAAGAATAAAAAAAGTGCATGTATTTGTTCAACTATGTTATGGTAAAATAACACTTTCAGTTTTGTGTGGCAGTTTTGACTGTGCCTATATATAACCATGCTAGACTGACCCATACTATTTGGATCATTTTGTATTAACGTAGTTTTCTGTAACCATTCATTATTGATCTGACATAGCATAGTGTAAATATTATTTTGTTTATATAATGAGTCATGTTAATTTTAAATGTATTATATAAATAATTTCAAACAAGGTAAAACAAGTTTTTTGTTTTGATATTTCAATAAGAATTTCAATATAGTTTTCAGTGTTATGCAGCGTTCTTTTATTTTGATATAGCATGCATTTTGGGTAATGCATCGACGAGTGTGTAAACTATGCAACGACCAGTGTCAAATACCGAAATACCAGTCAAATTAAAAGTGTTTGCGATAGACCCCCATTCTGTGTATACAATAGTGTGCATTCAACTCAAATAGTATTCAATTAACGGGCATAACAAGGTCTTCTTGTGAAGTGTATGTGATTTCAAAATTTGATCGTTCAATCTTTGTCCTAATATATTCCGTGATCTGCAGTTAGCCCCTTGCTGGCAGCACTTTGAGAGCTTTGATTCTATATTGTTTCCTTCTATGTCGTACACTACATTAATCCATTTTAAGAAATTCAAATATAAGCAAAATTAATATAAATCGTATTAATTAATGAAAACTGCTATGTAAAGCTTCCATAACATAATTATGTACGTGTATTTAATCCGTTCACATGTATCTAATCTGCAGCACACGACTTTGAAAATACCGAGGCATTTAAGCAATTATTCCTTTTGGCCTAATGTTTTCAAATGTCGTCTGCTGCAGATGCGTCAAAATTCTTCTGCAAGTGGGAAGGAGTTAACAAAATCAAAACGAAGCTCAGCTCGCATATATACCTGTATGGTAACAAGAACTATTTTGATCAGCTGTATGACGAAAATAACTATGTAAAGAATATTAAAAGAACAGGAACTGTACCGCAGGGTAGAACAACAATCGAAGCCATTTTCGCAGACGAACAGTTTCGTCTTTTGGAACATTCGGTAGAGATGTATTCTTGGATACTGTAGTAAAAGAGAATTAATTAGCCGTTTCAAGGAAATATCATATGACCTGATATCTGAAATTATATGTTCAAGTGTCGACTTCTTTTGACATAATTCAACAACATAAAATGTCACATCTCATAAAATGGAAGTGTTATTTTGATAGACTAGTAATCCTTGTCGGAGAAGAAGAAACGAGACGTTTTTCTGGTTATGCTTTCAAAGTACGTCTGAAGCTAAAATGACAGGAGTCATCCGTATCAGGGACGAGTATATCTCTTTAACACATGTATTTATACAAAACAACATTGAACTAATGCATGTGTACAAAACAACTACAGTGGGCAACCTTGAACTAAGGAATGTATACAAAACAACTTAAGCAGAAAACTTTGAACTAATGTATGTATACAAAACAACTACATCAGATAACCTTCAACTAATTGTATACAAAAGAACAACCCCAGGCGACATTGAACTACTGTATGTATACAAAAGAACAACATCAGACGACATTGAACTACTGTTTGTATACAAAACAACTACACCAGACAACATTGAACTAATGTTTGTATACAAAACAACTACAAAAGACATCCTTGAACAGATGCATGTATACACAACAACTAAAGCAAACAACCTTGAACTAATGTATGTTTACAAAACAACTGCACCAGACAACCTTGAACTAATGTATGTATACAAAACAACTACAGCAGATAATCTTGAACTAATGTAGGTGTGCAAATAATACAGGCAGGCACCCTTGACCATATGCATGTATGCAAAATAACAACAGCAGACAATATCGAACTATTGTATGTATACAAAGCAACCACAAAAGACAACCCCTATAACTAATTGTACACAAAACTATTACAGAATGCAACCATGAACTAAAGCATGTATACACAACAACTAAAGCAAACAACCTTGAACTAATTTATGTATACAAAACAACTAAAGCAGACAGCCTTGAACTAATGCATGTATGCACAACAACTAAAGCATACGACCTTGAACCAATGTATGTATACAAAACAACTACAACAGACAACATTAACTAATGGATGTATACAAAACAACTACACCAGACAATATTGAACCAATGTATGTATACAACACAACTACAACAGACAACCTTGAAACTAATGTATGTATACAAAACAACTACACCAGACAACCTTGAACTAATGTATGTATACAAAATTACTACACCAGAAAACCTCGAACTAATGTATGTATACTACATAACCTCACCAGATAACCTTGAACTAATGTATGTACATGCATACAAAACAACTACAGCGGACAACCATGAACTAAAGCATGTATACACAACAACTAAAGCAAACAACTATGAACTAATTTATGTATACAAACCAACTAAAGCAGACAGCCTTGAACTAATGCATGTATGCACAACAACTAAAGCATACGACCTTGAAGCAATGTATGTATACAAAACAACTACACCAGACAACCTTGAACTAATGTATGTATACAAATGAACTAAAGCAGACAACCTTGAACTAATACATGTAAAGCAAGGGGATTAACTGAAATAATTGTAGGTTTTGTAGTAAAAGCACCACAATTGGCACAAATGAGGTAAAGTACAAACTAATGAGGTTAGATGTTATGCCAAGCTGGATTTTTTCCCAGAAGCCCATAAAGTGCAAAATTTCAAGATGGTCGCCATTCCTAATAAAAAATCTGTAAATTGTCATATCTTTGTGACTAGTTGACACAAGAACATACATGAGGAGTCTTTGAGTATGTTTTGCGACATATGTACTGGCCAAATTCATGTTTAAATCCAAGATGTCCACCATCCGAAACGAAATATCTGTAAATTGTGATATCTTCGTGAATATTTGACACAAGAACATAAATGGGGAGACTTTTGGTATGTTTTCAGACATAAGGAATCCGATGGTACCATTATTTAGTTGATAAAATGCATATAAAGGAACATACTGGCCAAATTCAAGTTAAAATCAAAGATGGCCGCAATCCTAAACGAAAAATCTGTAAATTGTCATAGCGTTGTGAATAGTTGACACAAGAAACGAAATATCTGTAAATTGTCATTTCTTCATTAATAGTGACACAAGAACATAAATGGGGAGTATTTTGATATGTTTTTAGACATGTTTTCAGACATAAGGAATCAAATGGAACCATTATTTAGTTGATAAAATGCATATAAAGCAACATACTGGCCAAATTCATGTTAAAATCCAAGATGGCTACCATCCGAAACAAAATATCTGTAAATTGTCATATCTTTGAGAATAGTTGACACAAGAGCATACATGAGGAGTCTTTTGGTATGTTTTCAGACATAAGGGATCCAATGGAACCATCATTAGTACTGGCCAAATTCATGTTAAAATTCAAGATGGCTACCATCATAATTCCTAGTTGCCATCATTGTGGTCGCAGTTACCACTGCAATGCCAGAGTGATGTACATTTAAGATCAGCCATGACACATTTGCATAAACGCCTACAACTTTCTTGCATCCACATCGCAGCAATTCAGCCACCGCTTCTGGCAGTAGAGTCTAGAATGATTGCCAGCCTTGCATCGCACTCTTTCGCCAATCGTATGTCTCTGGAGATGAAACAACTGGAGAACGGACGAGTGTCTGTCCCCACACATGTCCACCCTGGTATATTGCCCGTGTTGTATTGTGTAGCAGGGCTGCTCCTGTTGGTGGTATGTTGTCGATGCATCTATCTTTGGTAATGAAATGTGCTTCCTGGCTTTTTGTGACCCTATTGACTGGAGTCTTTGTGCCTTGTGCCAGCAACCCCCGAGCAAACCCCTGAACTATCCAGCCAAATCAAAGCGCACAGACAGTGGTGCTGGATATGGTACTCTTGGTGAAAATGTTAAAAGCTTTCTCCAGTTGGGCAACCGACCATTACCCATTGACATAGATTGGCTCGATGAAAGAGATGGCATTGGAAGCACTCTAGCGCATAATCATGCCCAATGGCACACATCATGCCGCTTGAAATGTTCAGCCAGTCATCTTGCATAGCCGAAGCAACTTCCCTTCCTACTACATGTACATGTAGCGATGCATCTGGAGGACTCCCGTTTATGCATCGGCAGGCTGAATGCAGGAACCCTCCAAAAGGTAACAACTGTTTCTTTTGTGGTTAAGTTCGAACTGAAGCGACGCTATTGCATGAATCAATGACGCCACGCATCACACACATAGTTAGGCAATGTGCATAGAAGCTACAGGACCAAAAAAAGAAAGCTTCGACAGAGTATCTCATGGCATAGCTTTGGTGGAGATTATGCGATACATAGTGAACACGAAATTGAGTGTGAAGGACATAGCACATGTCTTCAAGTTGGTGGATCTTTTACAGCTTTACACCGACCGCCTGGTGGAGTTAGGAGTCGAGATAACTGGACGTATTTATTCCACCGATCTCAAAAATCGGATACTCGCATACATGCCAGGGCTTCAAGCAGGATATGTTGCTGAGATTCAACGATGATTCAGGGCATGCATTACGAGATACATGCTTCGAGGATTGTGATAATGAAGCCATTTGTTTAGCAAAGGCGGCCCGATTAATCCGACGAGATATGATCGGAGTTCGTGCACAATTTGATGGTAGTTCCTTCCCATAGGGTTGCCAAGAAGAACCTGTGCCCAAGTCGCTCGTTGCACTGGTTATCATGATCTTGGATGGACCAAATATTACGAGTATTGCTCAATTACTGCAGTACAATAGCTCTGTTAGAAGACACGGAGGGTCCAATGGTATACACCACAGTAAAATCAGGGAGACTCCTGTACCAATATATCTGGGTATGATGATACACGGACATACATGTAAGCGAGAACTCATAAACACCTTGTTCCACTTGGGCTTATCAATAATATATGACAGAGTTCTTGACATAGTCATGGATACGGCCATGTCAGCAGCTCAGCAGTATGAATCCGAGAGGGTTGTCTGCCCCCTTATCCTGTGAAAAAATCTGTTCACTACAGCTGCTGTTCACAACCTAGACCACAACCCAAGCTCAACAACTGCTCATGGTGCGTTTCATGGCACAGGCATTGCACTCTTCCAAAACACTGAAACAGAATCTGGTGGAATCATGTGTCACAAATCAGAAATGCAACCAGATCTACATCTTCGTATCAAACAGATACCACCACTTCCTGAATCATATACAACGCTGACCTTTGTGACAGCAGATAAGGGTCTGATCATCCCTCCGACTCGGAGTACACTGACCAGTGACTGTGAACTTGTTAACACTGCCATGGAAGAGGAGTAAAAGTGGCAGAGTAATACACGTAGACTCGTAAGTGAATGGGGTCCAGAGTGTTGATTATCCAATATGTTTGGCTGCATTCTAATGAGCAGCAATCACGTGACTTTGAGGTCACTATCGGATCTCTTCTGCCATTTTTCCCGGATGACTCGAAGTCTGTGGCAATGATTCGTCATGCGATGGGTGTCGTACAACGGGCTGTCCGACTCCTGAATTCTGAACAGGTGCCTGTGTTAACAGTATACCAACCATTGTTTGCAATTGCTAAACCGATTCAGTGGAACTAGCCGAATGATTATGGGTAAGAGAAGTGTGTCATTCTACCAGGTGGCTTACATATGTGAATAGGGTCCTTGACAACTTAACAAAGATTTGCTTGATAGCACTTGGTGGACAAAATATTGCTACACCTGGAACAGCCGAATCATTCCTGAAAAAAGCGCATGTCACACGGACGAGACATGCACACCAATGTATAGCCAGGGCATTATCAATACTGTTGCACAAGGCTTACGATGCACATTCCGCATGCCGTAGCAATGCAACTGGCTGAACATTTCAAGCGGCATGATGTATGTCATTGGGCATGGTTACGATCTAGAGTGCTTCCAATGCCATCTCCTTCATCGAGCCTGTTAGTGTCGGGGATTTCGAAACCGGGTGTCCCGGGTTCGATCCCCAGTCGCGGCAATTCGGTCATGGTGGAGTGCCCTTGGGCAAGACACATGTTCTAGCCTAGTACTGGTTTGTTCACCCAGGGAACATGAATAATACAATTTAAATGCGCGCTAAATGACCTTAGCTGTCGATGCGCCATAAAACAATATACATTCATTCATTCATTCATCGAGCCTATCTATGTCAATGGGTAATGGTCGGCTGCCTAGCTTGAGAAAGCTTTTCAAATTATCACTAAGAGTACCATATCAAGCACCGATGTATGTGCGCTTTGATTTGGGCTGGACAGTTCAGGGGTTTGCTCGAGGGTTCCTGACACAAGGCACAAAGACTCCAGTCAATAAGGCCATACAAAACCAAGAAGCACATCTGCATTAACAAATCTAGATACATCGACAACATACCACCAACAGGTGTGGACATGTGTGGGAACATTCTCCAGAGACAAATGGTTGGCTAAAGAGTGCGACGCAAGGCTGGCAACCATTCTGGACACTACTGCCAGAAGAGGTGGCCTCATGTTGGCTGAATTTCTCTGATGTGAATGCAAAAAAGGGTGTAGGCGACTATATAAATGTGTCAGAACTGCTCTTAAATGTACATCACTCTGGCATTGCAGTGGGGACAGCGACGACAATGATAGCAACTAGAAATTATGATGGTGGCCATCCTGAAGTTTAACATGAAGTTGGCCAGTATGTTGCTTTATATGCATTTTTTCAACTGAATAATGGTTCCAATGGATTCCTTATGTCTGAAAACATACCAAAACACTCCTCATGTATGTTCTTGTGTCAACTATTCACAAAGATATGACAATTTACAGATATTTCGTTTCGTATGGCGGCCATCTTGGATTTTAACATTAATTTGGCCGGTATGTTGCTATATACGCATTTTATCAACTAAATAATGGTTCCCTTGGTTTTCTTATGTCCCCTTCCCTTGGTTTTCTTATGTCTTAAAACATACCAAACGACTCCTCATGTATGTACTTGTGTCAACTATTCACAAAGATATGACAATTTACAGATATTTCATTTGGGATGGCGGCCATCTTGGATTTTACCATGAATTCGGCCAGTATGTTGCTTTATATGCATTGTATCAACTAAATAATGGTTCCCTTGATTTTCTTATGTCTGAAAACATACCAAAAGACTTCTCATTTATGTTCTTGTGTCCACTATTCACAAACATATGACAATTTACAGATGTTTCGTTTCGGATGACGGCCATCTTGGATTTTTGTCACTTCTCGACAAAAATTCAGTTTGGCATAACATCTAAACTCTTTTAGTATGACCTTTATCTCATGTGTGCAAATGTTGGTGCTTTAACCACAAAACCCACAATTTGTGTGCATATTTACACTTAACCGTCTCACTAGTATACAAAACAACTACTACAAAAGATGTATGTATACACAACAACTACAGCGGAAAACCTTGAACTAATCTATGTATACAAAACAACTGCAACGTGCAACCTTGAACACGTATTAGCAAACATTTTGAAAATCTCTATAAATAAAAGGGTAATTATTGAAGAAAAAAAGTTGAAGACATTGTCGCAAAACGACGCAATTCATCAATTGAAAGGCTACAGGACAATCGGAAGGCTCTGATGTGGCTGTGCTACGGAAGTAATGATGCAAAAACGCCTCAACTCCACAAAACCCAAACTTTGCTTAAATATTACACGTGTAGTTGTGTTTGATTGTATGGTGTGTGTATGGTGTTATACGCTGCTTGAACGAAATGAGTTATACCACGTGGTCGATTTATCTTGACACTAGCCAGTCAGTCGTAATGCTCCCACCCCTACCGCCAAAATTCTGAGCGCCAATACTACCAAGATTTAAATTGTTTCGTATGACCCGGTCTTGGATCGAAATGTTTATTTCCTGGTATACTACAATCAATAAATGATTTTAATGACATAATAACCTGATAAAATTTAAAAAATTGTGACTTGTCATCATTCGTATCATCTTGAAACATGTGTGTAAAGGTAGAGGGTCAGCCTCGGTACGGAAGGTCGCGGGTTCGATCTCCGTCATGGTCATAACAACGACTTTAACAAAATGTGATAATGACTTCCCTCCTTTGCGCTCAGTTGTAATGGGTTAGCATTACGTTTGAATCGCTGGTGACAAGATAAATAGACCAATTGTACTGATAACTTACACAGAAGTCGCCGTTATATAACTGAATAATTATTCATAGCGGTGTAACTAACACAATGCAAACTCATCAGCTCGGAGAATGTTCAATAGTAACAACTATGTCATTTCAGATCGGAGTAGGATGATCGTTTACTTCTTCAGTTTGCCGCAATGATGGCATTGATCTTCGTATGTTTATAATGTTCAAAGCTAAGACGACCAATCGGAACTAATGCTTCACTGTTTTCTTTTTAAACATTTAAGTACTAATGAATGACAAAGTTAAAAAAAAATCAAATGAGTTAAGCCTAAATTGAGGAATGTATGGGTCCCAATCGACCTCGAGTTATTGCAGTTGCACTTTAATGTTACCCTTTTCCACATATAGACGCAACATTGACGATTTTGCAGCTTACGACCTTTGAAAATATTCTGGCAAAATGAAAAATTGCTCAAAATCAGCACTTCTGCCTTTTGTCACAATGTTTTCAATTTTATTCAATATAATACTTTCATTTGAAAGAGAATTTTTTCATGTTTTTGCATACTATATATTTTTCAAAGTCGTGTGCTACAGATTTGGTGTATATTTGAAAGGGGGGTTAAATACCTCCATCATCGCTTTTCGTATGTGATCAAATTCTTACCTCGTACATTGGCTCCTTTCCTTTTTTCAACATCAGTGTGAAGATCAATATCTATATATATAATACAAAACTCTGTATATCAGATCGTGATAGTTGAGGTCGTCCGTAGCAATACGTACACCTTCGAATTTCTCAACAGTGTAAGTTTAGATCAGAATGCAATCTGCTCTGTCTTGTTTTACTCTAGACAGGAGATTTTAGCAAGCTTATGTTAGTAATATGTAAACAGTTGAGATTTGGACGTTGTAAATAAACAGCGGTGTTTCACTCTGCTTTCAATATTTCAGTTACATGTATACGAGTATATCAGTGCTTGGCGTTAATTGTGCTTTCATCTAGTTTATGGTTTTATCATTTTTTACAATGTTATAGCTATATCAAGGCGATATGTGTTTTATTCCGCTTCAAACATGATAAATGTTCTATCACGGCGAACGGTGTTTGAATAGTTTCAACAGTATTGTAGTTATATGACAGCTAATTGTGTTTTATTCTTATTTCAACAGTTTTATAGTTATATTACCGAATTAATTAAAGATTAATTTGTTTAAAACAGACATACCTTCGGTCATCACAGGGTTGGTGAACTTTGCTGCATCACTTGAAGGTACATCGCCATTCATAGTTAGATCTGTAATACAAATTAGATCAACATCAT